>CM077147.1:39024845-39624845 GCA_039583875.1 Platanthera guangdongensis
AGCTTTTGAAGAATTCTTCTTCTCTTCTGTTTATTGAATAATAGATTACTGTGTTGATGTATGCACATGTTGAACATTTTATTATTGTGTTGATGTGGCACAGATTGAAGGATTCACATAAGTGTTTTAATTTTTTTAATAAAAAACCACATCAAAACGTGCTTGGTGCGTTGTTAATATCAGAATTGAGACGCATGTGATACACTGCAATATAGGAATTTACATCCTGGTTTGTGTGTTGCAAAAACTTACTTCAGTTTATCTACAAATACTTGCCGCAGCAGTTTTCTATGTGTCGCTATTACCTCTTACTGCAACGCATTATGTCTACCATTAATATAGTAATCTGAAAGTGGGGATAAGATCTACCTTAACTCTAGAGGGGGGGTGAATAAAGTATATTAAAATAATTTTCAAGTTAAAAATTATTTTGCAGCGGAAGACTTAATTTAAATATATGTGTAAGTTGCTTGCAGTAAATAAAAATTATGAAAGCAAGAAATAAAAACACAGCACACAGCAAACAAAATATAGCAACCAGAAGACACAAGGAGCTATAGTGGTTCCCCAATCAATCTGGGTACATCCACTCTTCTACCACCCTAGATAGGAATCCACTACAGGATGAGTTATCAGGTGTCCTGGGCACCAATGAGCTTTTGATAAGGTGCTCAAAACCAAACTAGATTTTTTGATCAGTATCTTGCCACCACTGAGTTTTGACAAGGTCTCAAAAACCAACACAAAACTTTTGAAGGAGTTTTGAGAAACCCTTTTACAGTAGAAAAAGAAAGAGGTGAGATGTTCTTCTCTATCAACATCAGAGAGAAGACTAGTGGATGATGTTGTCAAAGCTCCCCCTGAGATCTGGAAGTTGTTCATGAAAAGAAGCTTTGCACTAGGGTGATAGGCCTTTAGTAGATGAGATCTCCAGCAAAGGATGATTCCAGCAGTTGCTGAAATGTGGAGTGTCTGGAGTCTTGATGGATGAAGCCTTTGAACACTTGAGTCAAAAGAGATCTAGAAAATCTTCTTTTTGTATGTTGATCTCCTTCAGTGGTGTGTGTTCTGAATGAATTCTGTCTATGTGTCTGTCTGTGACTGTTCTCTTTCTATGTGTAACTGTTAGGAGTAGCGGATAATATCCTCCTTTATTCCTTAGATCTGAAAAGAATGAATTGATTCTCTGTCTCTAAGACTTCCTTAAATGAATTTTGTCTCTGGAGGAAAGTCCTAAAAACATTCCTTTAAATCTCCCTTGAAAGTTGCTCCAGATTAATTGAAACGGCTACAAGATCCTTGAAATAAATGCTGGGAATAAATAAGATAGAATTCCATAACTGTCTGTATTTGAATCTGAGAATCGTTGATCTCTCCAGAAAATCGTCGCCTGAGCTCAACTATCGTCGACCTGAGCTTAGAGACTGGAACTAGACTGGAAACAGAACTCATCGATCTGAGCTCAACTATCGTCGACCTGAGCTCAGAGACTGGAAAACAGCTAGAGACAGAACAATCGATCTCGATCTAAGATCGAAGATCTCGAACGGAGTTCGACGACTCGTTGAACTGAGCTCAGAGATAGTCAAACTGAGTTTGACGATTCGTCGACCTGAGCTCGATGAAAATGACTTAGTCTCCTGAATTTGAATATCTGATCTGAGGGTCTTGGGGGCAGCTTTCAAGCCTAAATTCTAACCCTTAGACTCAATCTAATTGACCTTAAAACTATACAAGGAGGTCAAAACAATTTCCTAAGGACATAGTGATCCTTGCCCAAATCAGTAATAGGGTGTTCCAACAATCTCCCCCTATTTTGTGTTAGGATTACTATTTACATGACATAGGAAATAAAAGCATACAATGCAGATATAAAATCAAAAACAACATTGCAGAAACACAAATAAAATCATATCAGAAAGTTAGAATAGATAACACTGTCAGCTTACATAATCATTCTTTTTCCTTGCTCTTTTTGAGAACTATTTTTTATTAGGGTTAAGAGCTTATTTCTTGGATCTTCTGTCATCATCTACACCTAGAGAAGTTTGATGTTTTGTCCTGGGGACTACAGCTTCTGGTGCAGCTTCATATAGCTTTCTGAGTCAAAGAATTTGCTGGAAGAATATCTTTCAAGTTCTTTCTTTCTTGTTCTGATAGAGTGGTGAAATTGATGTATCTCTTCCTTGTTCTCTTGCCTTTTAAATTTGATCTAGTGCAACCAACTCTTTCATTCTTGCTGTCCAAGAAGTAGGATTATTCTCCGGGTCTTCAAATGCAACAGGAGGTTCATATCTGTTTGATGAATCATCAGGAGTAGCTCTGGAAAAAACTAGATCTTTTAACTTATAAGGGAAAGGACCAGATGTAGTGTCAGTGGACCTTTTACTTCCCTATGATAAGGATGCTGCCTAGAATAAACTTTGGAATAAACTCTGAATTCTCTTTGATTTCCCTATACTGTCCTCTTCTGGACTAGTATCCTCTTGATTGACATCCTCTTGATTGAGATCTTCCTTGAAACTGAGAGGTGCTTTGACTTTTAGCAACATATGACTGATAAGCAGAACTTCCACCAGTACCTGCATCTGGTGAAGGAGGAGGAGGAGGATTGAAGTGAGATGACCCATTATCATATTTTCTCTTTTTCTTCATTGCCTTTAGTTGATTCCTGGAAAACTGCATCCCTGGTTCTGAAGTTGGACAATCATGCAAAATATAGTATGGAATATCATTTACATCTTTAATTTTCTCCTGGGGAACTTTCTTTAGGGTCTTGCTTCTAGCTTTCCTCTTCATTGCAATGGTTGTGAGGAATCATCAGAATCAGTTCTAAATTGATCACTATCTGAGCTCTGAGGATTGTCATATAGTTCATCAACCCTTTTGATGTAATCTCTTTGTTGTGGGATTGAACAGAAGAAACAACAGCAGCAGCAGCAACAGTAACAAAAACAGCACTAACAGATGTAACTGGAACAACAGATTCAGAAATAATAACAACAGAAACAGCAGGCTCAGAGTCATTAGCCTCTGTCATAAGCACATCATCAGAAACTAAAACAGCATCAGCAGCAGTAGGAACAACAGAAACTGAAGGAGCACTGTCCACGGCCTTGAAAGAATTTATATAAGAAGATATTATGCTAGGCTCACAGCTAGAAATAGGCACAATGGCCTTATTAAGATCTTCAATTTTCTGATCTGGAAGACAGCTGAGGTAAATAGTATCAAACTCTGACAGCAGTGACCTGAGGTCAACTATTATAACTAGAACTGGAGCTGGAATATCGAAGGAGAAATCTCTCTACATCATATGGCATCTCCCCCTGCCTATATTCAGTAGTTACTGGATCAAGGCACCCAACATAAGGGATTGCCTGATGAGGATATAGGGAAGAAAGCCTGTCAGATAACTCCTGAACTGATTTCAGAAGTGGAGCTAGGGAGGTCTCCAGTAGGAGTGATAGCCTTGGAGCTAACATCTCATAGAGCTTATCTGCTATGGCTGAGAGATCTACTTGCTCAAGTGGTGCTTGAGTAGAGGTAGAGATGAGTGTGGCAGAGATGGATGTAGGAGGAGCTGTATATGTGGTTGGAGAAAGTGTTAATGTGGATGGTAGAATTGATGGTTGAGATATAGGAATGGTGGAGATGGAAGTTAATGGAATGGAGATAGATGGAGTGAAGGATGGTGAGCAATGATTTCTTGTAGTAGTTATTGATATGATGTAGAAGAAGATAGTGGCTCAAGGGGTAGGAGGGAGATCATTATAAGAATCATCTAAGAGAGTGAAGGATGGAAGGTGAGATTATGAGTCAATGGTTATGTGTGGATAATGATGTAATGGATGGAAAAGATCTTCAGTGGATATTGGTGTTGGTGAAGGAATTGAGTTTGGAATGGAATGGATATGGGGGATGAAATTGAGATGGTTATGGTAGATGTGATAATTGTTGAGGGAACAATAGGTGGAGAGGGTGGAGATGAGGAGGCAGGCAGTTCTTCTGATGGGGCAGTTGCCTGAGGGAAGTGACTGAATCAGTCCTAGTGCCTGAAGATGAGATGATTGCAGAGGCTCTTCTTGGCTTTGTAATTTGTCTGTCCCATTTGCCAAAAAGGCACAGTTAACCTCTTAGAGGCATTGATATGCATCCCACTTGAAACAAGCAGCTCAGGGCATCTCCTACGAAGAAATAGCCCCTAGAATCCTTCCAAAATTGACAAAGTTCTTATTCACTTTCTTCTTAATTAGGTCAAAGAAAACTTCTCCCCAATTCAACTGTTTCTTATCCACCAAAGCACCCATTAAATAGAATTGATACATGGATATGGTATCATGGCAGAATGTTTTGATAACAGGACCTTTCCAACAACATCTGCTAGAAACCTGTATTCCACTGACAGATTTTTCTTAAGCAGCTTGTTAGGGTTTGCTGCTGAATGACCCATCCTATCAAGCATACTTGCAAACTCTTCTCCAGACAACTCAAGAGAATCTTGACCAGTACTTAATTGAAAAACTTCTGTTAATATAGCAGGAGTAAGAGATACCTGATTTCCTGATATAGTTCCAATCACTGTATTTTGATCTTGATTGTGAGTAGTATACACCCATTCTTTGATTTCATCTACAGCCAGTTTTATCCTTGTGGTCATGATGTGTACTAGCTGTTGATCTTTGAATAAATCCAGAATATCCTTGAAAATCTCATCACTATTCTCAAATGAGTCCATATTGATATCGAATCCAGTGTCAATTTCATTGCTGCCAAAACTACAACAGAAACGGCCTTTTTTACTGCAAAAAATGAACAAACAAAATACCAAGTGTAAAAAGTTTGGAGGGAAAGGGAAATTTTGCAGAGAGTATGAAAGCGCAAAGGGAGAACGACGGCCGAAAAAATGAATTTATATTAGGGTTCGACGTAGAAAATGAAAGACCGTTGAACTCCGTTCGACGATCTGGGCTTCTAAAGGAATCTGAAAGGTGTTCAACATTGTCGATCTCCGTTCGACGATATTGAGACCGTCGAGCTTCGTTCGATGATCGCTGACCGGAAGAAGATAGCTTAGCACTATCTGGAAAGCGCTGAACTCCGGTCGACGATTTCTAAGAACGTCGATCTCCGTTCGACGATCTTTGGGAAAAACGTCGAGCGCAGTTCAGAGACCAGAAACAACATATAAACACTAGAAAAATCAAATTATTTGCCTAGTCTTGGTCAATTTTAGAGTTTTAAAATCTTGGATCTTATTTTAAACTTCCTCCATCTAACATTCCTAACTGATTCAGGAAGAATGTATGTTTCTTTTCATCCAATGGTTTGGTGAAAATATCTCCCCTTTGCAAGTCAGTTGGGATATATTGAAGTTCAATTTTTTTTTCTCAACATTGTCCCTTAAAAAGTGATGCCTAATTT
Organism: Platanthera guangdongensis; assembly: GCA_039583875.1. NCBI lineage: Eukaryota > Viridiplantae > Streptophyta > Magnoliopsida > Asparagales > Orchidaceae > Platanthera > Platanthera guangdongensis. Next base: position 39,030,270 of record CM077147.1, read on the forward strand.
CTATATGTTTTGTCCTACTATGGAGAACTGGATTTTGTGCTATAGAAATAGCACTAGTGTTATCACAGAATATTTTTGACTTCTCTAAGTTGTAGCCATAGTCTAGGAGCTAATTTTGAATCCACAAGATCTGTGAGCAACAACTACCTACTGCCATATATTCAGCTTCAGCAGTTGATGTGGACACAGATGTTTGTTTCTTGCAAAACCAGGAGACAAGTCTGTCACCAAGAAACTGCAAGTTCCACTGGTGTTTTCTATATTGCATCCAGTATCTGAAAATCCAGTTAAGTCAAATGCTGAGTCTTTTGGATACCAGAGACCTAGATTTGAACAACTTTTCACATACCTAAGAATCCTTTGTGTGCTGCATAAGCTAAGAAGATTCTTATGGCCTATAACCTTGCAACTGGTGCAAAGGTCTGGTCATAGTATATCCCTTCTTCTTGAGAGTATCCTTGAGCAACTATCCTTGCCTTGTTCCTTACAATGACTCCTTGATCATCCAATTTATTCTGAACACCCATTTTGTTCCAACAATGGAGTGATCATTTGGCCTTGGCACTAGTTCCCAAGCTTTGTTCCTTTCAAATGATGTAATTCTCTTGCATTGTAATGATCCAGTGTGGATCTTATTCTACATCTTGAATGGATTAAGGCTCAATTTGAGAAAGAAAGCATGTGTGCATCAGGTTTTGGTTGACCTGATTTCTGGTTTGCACACCAGCTGAGGTGTCTCCAATCACTTGGGAGATTGGATGGTCTCTTGATGTTACTAAATCAACAGGGGTGTTGATTGTTCACCAACCTGTGTGTTGTTTCCTCTTGTGAACAACAACTGGCTCTTCAAGAAGATTCTCTCCAAGATGTTGAATATCTTCTTCATCTTCACTACTTTCATCCTTTTGTATAATATGTAACCTGTCCAAATTTTCAGCAAGAGAGTGTACCTGCAAAGATTCTATGGTAGAAGCATTCTTCTCCTTAAAAGACATGTTAGATTCATCAAAGGATACATGAACAGATTCTTCAATTTTAAGAGTAGATTTGTTATACACCCTATAAGCTTTACTGATCATTGAGTATCCCAGAAACACTCCTTCATCAGCTTTAGCTTGAAATTTTGCTATGTATTTCTTGTCATTATTGTGAATGTAACAAATGCAACCAAATTTTAAAATAATCTACTTGAGGTTTCTTCCCTTTGAGTAATTCATAGGAATCTTGCCCTTCAGCTTATGTATCAAACTTCTATTCAACACATAGTTGGAGGTGTTCACTGCCTCTGCCCAAAAGAATAGAGGAAGGTGAGCTTCTAACAACAATGTAGTAGCAGATTCAATAAGGGTTCTATTTTCCTTTCAGCTACCCCATTTTGTTGAGGAGTTCTAGGAGCTGAGAAAGTGTGTCTGATCCCTTCACTCTGACAGAACTCTTGCATAAGAAGAGAATCAAACTCTGTCCCATGATCACTTCTGATCAGGGCAATGTGAGTATTGAACTCACTCTGTATGTATTTGAGAAACTCTGTCAAACACTTAAAGTTATCAGACTTCTTCCTCAGAAAAGAACACCCATGTGAATCTAGAGAAGTCATCTACAACTACTAAAGTATAAGATTTCCCTCCTAAGCTTTGTACTGCAATGGGTCCAAAGAGATCCATGTGTAACAGATACAAAATCCTAGGTGAATCACTCTTATTAAGTGACTTGAAGCTATTTTGGTTTGCTTGCCTAATTGACAAGCCCTGCAAAGTCCTTCCTTCTTGTAGGGCCAGAAGTTAGTCCTCTAACAAGGTTGTCCTTGGATAGCCTAGCAATGGTTCTAAGGTTTATATTTCCTAATCTTTTATGTCATAGTTCATTAGGTCTACAAATGGAATTGAACATGCATATATCTACCTTAGTTGAAAGAAAATCTACAAGATAATGTTACCTTTCCTTTTACCTGTCAACACAGTTGTGTTGTCCTCTGATTTGATTTTGCATGAGCATTTGTTGAAAGTCACTTGGTAGCCTTCATCACACAGTTGACTGATGCTGATTAAGTTGTGCTTCAGTCCTTCCACATAAGCTACTTTCTTGAATGTGACTGAGCCAATCTGAACTGCACAATATCCTTTTGTTAGTCCAAAGTTTGAATCACCAATATTACTTTGGGTCCAAGTTGGCTTTGAAGGATGTGAAATTCTCCTTGTTTCCTGTCATGTGCTTTGAGCACCCACTATCCAGATACCATTGCTGGTTTGATGTTGGATAGGTCTTCACCTGCACATAAAATAATTTATTTGTTTTGACCCAGTTTACCTTTGGCCTAGGTTGATAACCTTTAAATTCTGAAATAAAAGGCATCCCTGGTTGACTCTTATAGCCTTCAGGATGATATCTCCTAGGAGGTATTATCCATTCAGTATAAGGGTTAAACCTCTGAGATGTAGGACCTCTAGGATTGAAGTTTGATTTACCTTTGAAAGATTTTTCAAAACTCTGAGCTCTGTTCGACGATCTCTGAGCTGAGTTCGACGATCTTGTGTCAGATCGTCGAGCTCCGTTCGAAGATCGACTATGCCAGAGTTCAGGTTCAGAGATCGTCGACCTGAGTTGACGATTCAGCCTGAGATTATTGAGCTCTATTTAGCGATCGTCGAGCTCCGTTCGACGTTTTTGTGTGAACTTTTGTTTTCTTAGGTAAATCAGAATTCTTCCTAGCCACCTCTATAACTCCCTTACCTTTATCTGAGATAAACTTGATTGGGTTTTTATAATACTATAGGTTGGCTGGATGAAGTACCCAAGCTCAGTGTACTATTGAATCTTGAGTTCACTACTATGCTTGTGATGTCCATTAGTTTGATACTTCTCCCATTGAGGGATTCTTCAAACTTCTTGGCCTCTGATAGTTCACTTTTCAGTGAGGCTATCTGCTCCTACAGCATTCCAACTCCTCAGAGAGTTTGAGGTTATCTAATTTTAAGGTGCTTTGTTCAGACAGTTGATTTTGAGAGAAATAATTTCTTTCTAGATTTTAATAGATCTAAACAAAGTGCCTTAAATTCACATTTGAAATCCTCTGAACTAAAATCAAATGAGTCTATTACCTGATCCTCTTCAGATTGAGTTTCTGATTCAGACCCTGACTCTTTTCTACATCAGTATTGTGTTGAGAGGCATTGATAGCCATCATTCAGAACTCCTTTCTTCGGCATCATCTTCATCATAACTTGAGCTGGATGAAGCTTCTGATTCTTCTTCCGTTTCACTCCAGGTTTCAGCTACAAACCCCTTCCTGGTATGTTTGGTTCTTGCCGGAGGAGGGTTTGTCATTGCTGTTTTTTCTGAAGTCTTTGTCTCTTCTCCTTTCTTTCCTGTCTTTCTTGTTCTTATTCTGATTTTCTGGACAGTCAGGTACAATGTGGCCTGGTTTCCTGCATCCAAAACAAATAATTTCTTTGTTATTGGAACTTATCATACCTGGCTTTTCATGCCCTCTGAATGACTTTTTCCTGAAGTCCTTCCTGGCCATTTTATAAAACCTTTTGGCCAGTAAGCTTAGCAGCTCTTCATTGCCTGTGACCTTGTATTCAGGCTGATCTTCAATAGCTTTGAATGCTATTGATTTCTCTTTTCTGATTGCTGGTGAAGCAGCCTTCTGCTCTTCTTCTCTGTTCTTGATGAGCAGCTCATAAGACTTGAGCTTGCCCAAAAGAGCCTCAGTGGTGATCTCATTTAGACTTCTGGCATCCTTGATTGGCCAGATCCTTGAGTCCCAAGTGCTGGGAAGCACATTAGGATTTTGTCATTGAGTTCAGTCAATGAGATCTCCTTGTCCAAGGTTTTCAGTTCATTGACTATAAGACTGAGTCGTTATACATATCAGCAACTGACTCAGTTTCTCCTTTCTTGAAGTTCTCATACTGAGTTATGAGATGAGATCTTCTATCTTTCCTTTCATCTGTAGATCCTGACACTATTTCAGATAGTTTGTCCCATATCTCTTTTGCTGAGTTGCATTCAGCTACTTTTTGAAATATTTCATCAGACATGGTTTGTGCCAAAATGTTCATTGCTTTGGCATCTGCAACTTTCCATTTTTTGATTTCTACATCTGTTCCTGAAGGAGGTGGAATAGCACTTGTACTTGTATTTGTTGGGGTCTTGACACACTGTCAAAACAGAATTAAAGATATCTTCATCAATAGAATTCATGTACAATCTTATCCTTGCGTTCCAAAGTGTAAACTTAGATAGATTGCACACTGGAGGTCTGGTGCTAGCATAATCTTTGTTCTGTGCCATGGTTTAATATAAAGATAAATATAATACAAATAATAAAAATAAAAACCCTCTATAAAAGATTGATCTTATCAGAGATCTTTTGGTTCAGGTGTTAGCCTGTAGAAACAACTAATCTGATGAAGGTTTAGTTGAATAACAACCAACCTCTAAGGTCTGGTATTTTAACCAACCTCCCTCTGATACCAATTGAAAGTGGGGATAAGATCTACCTTAACTCTAGAGGGGGGGGGGGTGAATAGAGTATATTAAAATAATTTTCAAGTTAAAAATTATTTTGCAGTGGAAGACTTAATTTAAATATATGTGTAAGGTGCTTGCAGTAAATAAAAATTATGAAAGCAAGAAATAAAAACACAGCACACAGCAAACAAAATATAGCAACCAGAAGACACAAGGAGCTATAGGGGTTCCCCAATCAATCTGGGTACATCCACTCTTCTACCACCCTAGTAGGAATCCACTGCAGGATGAGTTGATCAGGTGTCCTGGGCACCAATGAGCTTTTGATAAGGTGCTCAAAAACCAAACTAGATTTTTTGATCAGGTGTCTTGCCACCCACTGAGTTTTGACAAGTCTTAGAAACCAGCACAAAACTTTTGAAGGAGTTTTGAGAAACCCTTTTACAGTAGAAAAAGAAAGAGGTGAGATGTTCTTCTCTGTCAACAATCAGAGAGAAGACTAGTGGATGATGTTGTCAAAGCTCCCCCTGAGATCTGGAAGTTGTTCAGGAAAAGAAGCTTTGCACTAGTGTGATAGGCCTTCAGTAGATGAGATCTCCAGCAAAGGATGATTCCAGCAGTTGCTGAAATGTGTAGTGTCTGGAGTCATGATGGATGAAGCCTCTGAACACTTGAGTCAAAAGAGATCTAGAAAATCTTCTTTTTTTGTATGTTGATCTCCTTCAGTGGTGTGTGTTCTGAATGAATTCTGTCTGTGCGTCTGTCTGTGACTGTTCTCTTCTGTGTGTAACTGTTATGAGTAGCGGGATAATATCCTCTTTATTCCTTAGATCTGAAAAGAATGAATTGATTCTCTGTCTCTAAGGTATCCTTTAGCCACTCATTAATGACTTCCTTAAATGAATTTTGTCTCTGGAGGAAAGTCCTAGAAAACATTCGTTTAAATCTCACTTGAAACTTGGCTCCAGATTAATTGAAACGGCTACAAGATCCTTGAAATAAATGCTGGGAATAAATAAGATAGAATTCCAAAACTGTCTGAATTTGAATCTTGAGAATCGTCGATCTCTCCAGAAAAACGTCGACCTGAGCTCAACTATCGTCGACCTGAGCTCAGAGATTGGAACTAGACTGGAAACAGAAATCGTCGATCTGAGCTCAACTATTGTCAACCTGAGCTCAGAGACTGGAAAAACAGCTAGAGACAGAAACGTCGATCTGAGCTCGAAGATCGTCAAACGGAGTTCGACGACTCGTTGAATTGAGCTCAGAGATAGTCGAACTGAGTTCGACGATTCGTCGACCTGAGCTCGACGAAAATGACTTAGTCTCCTGAATTTGAATATCTGATCTGAGGGTCTTGGGGGCAGCTTTCAATCCTAAATTCTAACCCTTAGACTCAATCTAATTGACCTTAAAAACTATACAAGGAGGTCAAAACAATTTTCCTAAGGACATAGTGATGCTTGCCCAAATCAGTAATAGGGTGTTCCAACATAATCAACAACGCACCATACACGTTATCGATAGATTGCTACTAACGATAGTGTTGAACTTGGCGGCGGGCATATATGGTCGTTAATCAACTTTTCGCAATGCATATCGCGTGCCGCGGAAACCCATTTTTCTTGTAGTGTCCTTCCATGCATAAAGTCTCCAAAAGTAATATTGATATATTCTTCCAGAAATACTTCATTAATCTCGATATTTTCATCAAAAAACTATCTTTAAAATCATCTCTGAATCTGATAACAAAATCTTTCATTTAGACTGTCTTCCAATAGTTAGAATTGTTTGAATAAATTCCATAAACGTTTCATGGAATAAGCCTGAAATAACTCTCTGAATTTTCCATTCCGGATTGTATTCGATGCTACGTCGACTTCAAATAAGAGTAACTTCAACCTCCTACTTTGTATAGAATTAATCTATTGTCAAAGTTACATTGATATTTTATTGACGCATGTGTCGAATTCTATCTTGAAGTAGCATTGTCTCAGCATTCTATAGTTGCTCTGAGTCCTAGTCATATTAATATCGACTTCAAGTTGATGTTGCGTTGACTTCTAGTGATGCAAGTTTGCTTTTCTCGACTTTTTTCTACAAATCAGAGTGCCTTAGCTCATGTCATTGACTCTATTGACTTTTTAGGACTTGTATGACCATACTACCTCTTTATACAACATGAGTAATCAACCTATGGAGTAAAATCACTTCTAATATAATTTGTTTTGTTAAATCACCAAGGATTTTCACAACAACCTCTCCCGATTTTGCTTAACAAATTTTACAAGTTTTTTCAATTATTATTTTACAAAAATAAAACATGAATTTATAGAATAATTTTTAGTGCATATGAAACAACACAAATAGATGAAAAGGACATGACTATCATGTAGCTGAATATATATATATATATATATATATATATATATATATATTCTAAATGAATTGTATATACAACTTTTAGTTGACCAAGATCCTTACATGTCAACTTATTTTCTCAGGAAGTTCTGAAGTGAATATCTCCAATAGATAATTGTAGAGTTTCTTCAGCAGATTGTCTTTTGTCAATTTTGTGTACTACAGTAGGCTCTTGTATCTCCAATAGTCTGGTTTATCTTTAAAATATTCTATTACAGAGATTAACCTCTCCCAGTCTCTCTGAGCATTCTGATATACCTCATCTAGCTTTATTTTTTTTATTTTTAGTTCACGAGTGTTCTTCCTAATTTCTTTTATTTCAATGACAGGATCCACCACCCCTTTTTCTTTGATGTGTTTTGCTGCAACGTCAAGTTTTTTACTTCTTTATTCTTCTATCAGCTGGATGTTTTGGTAGTGGTATTAGAGGAATATTGTAGTTCCCTTGCCCATATGAACCACGTCTAGGTCTTCTAGCGGAATAAGAATATGTATAGCAAGAAGAGTAATGTGAAAATGCAGCTTCCTATACATGTTTAAAAAAACCTATTCAGCTGGCTGAGTACTGCTTACTACTGGTAGCTTATTTTCTTTTATGGCTGTAGTTGCTTTCAATTTGAAGTGTATTTGATATCATGCACTTTTTGGAATACCAGTGCATCAACTTCTTCTTCCTTTTCATCTTCAACCTTGATTTTCTCTTGCAATGTAGATGCAACCATCTCCCCCTGAGCTGATGTAGATAATGTGCTTATGACTTCTATCCTTCCCCTAGTTTGGTGCATTATCAATATTTGTTCTTGTCAGAACATTCTCATTCCAGTAATTTTGAGTGGATCTGTACCGTGTAGAGAAGATGTCAATGAAACTGCTTCCTCTTCTTACTCACAGCTCTCCTCCTTCTTAACCTCATATGCAAGAGGGGTCAGAATGATCTTGTGACCTAGGAGGAAGAGATCCTTGCTTGAAGTTATTGCCCAGAAGCAGTGATCATATCTAACTGTGAATGAATATTATACACTGTAGTTTGGATTTGTGAGGAATGACAGTTTAACAATGATGATAGGGTATTGGATGACAATTTGACTGCTTAGATTATTATGTACAAAGATCTAGTGGGAGATATTATTGGTGTAGTAGGTGAAGTGATCTTAGTGGGAAAGTACTGTGGTGTTGGGGTTTGTAAAAAGACTAGAGTAAGTGAAGTAGGTAGATAAGTGGATATATGGGATAGTGATGGAATTTGTTCATGATAGGTTGAGAAAAGAGGATCTTCATGTGGAGAGGATGGAGGAGAAGATTCCTTTCGGGATCCATGCTTGATGATTTGTCGGGTCCATTTAGAGAAAGGGTTATGGTTAGCTTCTTTCCAGGGAGGATTGATACACCTTTTGATGTGCATATGTGAGAAGTTTTTAAGTAAGATTTGACTTATAAGAGTCGTATAGGCATTCTCCTTTTGTTTGTATTTATGTGAAATGAGTCTCATGAGACAGTCCCCCTAGTTTATCTTTTTTCAGCACCAGAACTCCTATCAAGTGTAGTTTAGTTTTTAGGAACTGCATCATGTGCTGAAGTTTTGCACAAAAACAATTTTTCTACAATATCTACTAAGAACTAATATTCCTCAAAAAAGTCAATCTTCTTAAGTCAGGTAGTTTTGTCCATTGTGAAGTTCATAATTTGCAAGACCTCTTTGACCTTTAATTTGGATAGTTTTGATGGCTTTGTTCCTGTTGAGAGGTCAAAGGTTTTTTGATATTACTTCTGCAGTTATGTGTACCTCCTGATCAATGATAGTCCCCTTTGATGAACCATCATCCTCACAATGGACATTCCCATCAAACTTTGCAATTAAGCCTCATATAGTCTACACCGAGTGGAGATGAGTTTGTTAAGACCCAACTCAGTAAATATGCTAAGAGTGCCTTGAAACACTTCGACGGCTGCACCAAAAGACTCAAGGTCAAAATGGAACCCTAAATTTGTATTTGCACCATCAAAATTCATGTGATGATTCTTTAACAGATACGAGTGATAGTGAAAGCAGGATAATAGAGAGTGGGATACCAATGTAGAGTTTTGAACGTTTGTATAAATAACTTCTGGTATTTAAGCGAGTTTGAAATATGGTTGTCCAAGTGGTTTAAGAAAGAAATAATCCTTGAACTCTTATTAGGCCGATGTTGCGTCGAGTGAAACTCAACGTAACCATGAAGTTTCCTTATCAACGTCTCTGTCGAAGCATTTATTGATTCATGTTGGCATTATGTCAAATAAATTCAATACTTCTTTATGATCATCATCTCTAGATGTGTTGCATTAAAGTTTACACTACGTCGACTTATAGTCGATATGACTTCGAGAATTGCCTTAAAACTTTGTCTCTTAGTCTGGTTTTTCCCAGCAATTCTCTTTATTTTTAGTCAGGTGTCTGAGGCACTCACTGTCCAAAGACCATAAATACTTGCGGAAATACAACTTTCTCCTACACAGTAAACTAAACATTAATTAGAACCATGTTACATTGGGCCCATTGCTTCTCCTTCCATTATGTGGGGTGTTGAAAGTACAAGAAGTCTTTTCATGATACCCCTTTAGATGAAACAGTGTTGGTCTATCAAACCAACAGCTTTCAGCACTATGACAATTGATGCATTTAAGGTTATATGACGATAACAAGGAAATTAGTCGCATAAAATCAATTTAGATTTTGTACTGTGAAGTTGTCTCGAGTTTAACTCGACGCAGCTTTCTGGTTGTGTCAACTCAATGTCGACATATATAGCAAGTTGCATTGATATGTTATTGATGCACCTGCGTTCCTACATTGACTAGAAGTCGATGTATTCATAGAGTAGCATTAATGTGAAGTCAACGCATGTTCCTAATGAGCAGAATTTTTATTCCTTATTCTTTATGTTTTATTAGTTTTTTGCCTTAGTGCCTGTACATTAATCTGAACTTACTATGTTGAATCAATAATATTTTCATATTCATCATTTATTATGATATGGATTGGGTCATCATCTGGGATTTCACTATGTTGATTGTCTTTTCCCTTGATGAGTGGTTTAGGATTCTTCCATGCAAGTGTGTCGAAGGAATTTTTTTAGTTGGTGGGCTTAGTACCCCACACCCTGGTACTTAAACATTTTATTTAGATTCTCAATAATATTTTTGAGTTGTTGACTCCTTCCATTTAAGGAGTCCTTAAAGATCTTTGCCTTAGTTAGCTCATCTTTCAGCATTTTATTTTGGGCAGTTAAATTTGTTATTAGTTTTGTTAGTTTACCTAGTTCAACCTTATTGGAACACCCTATTACTAATTTGGGTCAGTATCACTATGTCTCTAGGAAACAAATGTTTGACCTCCTGTATAGCTCAAAAGGTCAATTAGAATTGAGTCTAAGGGTTAGAAGTCTAAGTTTGGAAGCTGCCCTCAAGACCAAGACTTTTTCAGTTTGAGACTAAGTCATATCGTCGAGCTCAGCACGACGATTCGTCGAACTCCGATCGACGATCGTCTAGCTCAACTTCGACAGATCGTCGAACTCCATTCGACGATCGCTGAGCTCAACTTCATCATATCGTCGAACTCCATTCGACGATCGTGAGCTCAGTTCGACGATCTTGACTCAGCTCTGGATCTCTATCTCTGAGCTCAGTTCGACGATCTTTTAGCTCAGATCGACGATATTTTGCAGCAGTATAAATCCATATCGCTGAGCTCAGTTCGACGATAGCAGAGCTCAGTTCGACGTTTTCAGATAACTTCAAGGATGTTTCTAGATCAAATTCAAATCAGTTAAGGAGTTATTCTGCAATTAATTCAGAAGATTTCTAGCCGTTTTCATTTATTTCTGGACCAAGTTTCAAGGGATTTTCAAGGAATATTTCTATGGACTTTTCCTCCAGAAGACATTTTGCAATTAAGGATGCAATTAATGCAGGCCAACGGCTATTATTGACAGAGGATGTTTTTCCATTTTGTACCAGAGAATAAAAGAGAAGAATTTTGAATCTCTCAATAACATAGACAGACAGACAAAAAAATCAGTAATCTTCAGAACAAGAACAAAAATATTCTGTCTCAAAGAATTCTCATGAACACACATCCAAGGAGATCAAATTTTTCTGAAATCTTCAGATCTCTCTAGTTTCAAGTGTTCAAGGCCAACATCTTTCAAGACTCCAGACATCTAATATTTCAGCTGTTGCTGAAATCATCTTTTGCTGGAGCTCAACTTGTGAAGGCCTATCACCCTACAGCAAAGCTTCTTTCCTGAAGATCTCAAGGACCAGGGGGAGCTTTGACACCATCAATCCACATAGTCTTCTCAGTTGTTGAGAAAGAGAAGACTTCCTTCACTCTCTCACCCCCATCTCTGTAAATGGTTTCTCAAACTCCCTTCAAAAGTTTGAGTTTGGTTTTTGAGCACCTTGTCAAAAGCTCATTGGTGCAAGACACCTGATCAAAAAATCTGATTTGGTTTTTGAGCACCTTATCAAAAGCCCATTGGTGCCCAGGACACCTGATCAACTCATCTTGCAGTGGATTCCTACCTAGGGTGGTAGAAGAGTGGATGTACCCAAGTTTAGGGGAACCACTATATTTCCTTGTGTCTTCTGATTTTGCTTGCCTCTATTTTTGTTTCTGGCTATGATTGTTTTGTGATTAGCTTATGTATAGTTTAGTTCTGTGATTAGATTTATTAACTACTTCCCTGCTCACTCAGATTACAACAATTGTTGTAAAAAGTTTTAAAGCACCATATACTTTATTCACCCCCCTCTAGAGTATATCAGATCTAGCTGCACTTTCAATTGGTATCAAAGCGAGGTTGGTTAAACATACCACACCTTGGTGGTTGCACATGCTAACACCTGAACCCAAAGATTTCTAGTTAGATCTGCTTTCTTTGAATTTAGTATTAGATTTTGTTTTCACAAATCATGGCCCAAAACAAAGATTATGCTAGCACAGACCTCCAGTGTGCAATCTATCCAACTTTTCACTTTGGAAAGCAATGATCAGATTATACATGATTTCTATTGACGAGGATATTTTTAACTCTGTTTTGACAGTGTGCCCAAGACCTCCAGAAACTCAAATACAAATGTTGTTCCACCTCCATCAGGAACAGATCTGACATCAAGAAATGGAAGGTAGCTGATGCCAAGGATATGAACATCTTAGCCCAGACAATGTCTGATGACATATTTCAAAAGTGGCTGAATGCAATTCAGCAAAGGAAATTTGGGACAAACTCTCTGAAATAGTCTCAGGCTCAAGTGATGAGAGAAAGGATAGGAGATCCCACCTCATATCTCAATATGAGAATTTCAAGAAGGGAGAAACTGAGTCAGTGGGAGATATGTACAATAGGCTCAGTCTAATTGTCAGTGAACTCAGGACATTGGATAAAGAGATCTCACTAACTGAACTCAATGACAAAATTCTAATGTGCTTCCCTACACTTGGGATTCAAGAATCTGACCAATCAAGGATGCTAGAAGTTTGAATGAGATCACCACTGAAGCTCTATTGGGTAAGCTCAAATCTTATGAGCTACTCATCAAAATAGAGAAGAAGAACAGAAGGCTGCCTCACCAGCCACAAGAAAAGAAGAAGACCATAGCCTTCAAGGCAACTGAAGATCAGCCTGAAGACAAAGTCACAGGCAATGATGAACTGCTCAGTCTGTTGGCCAAAAGATTTTACAAGATGGCCAGAAAGGACTTAGAAGGAGATCATACAAGGTGCATGATAAGCCAAGGTATGACAAGTCAATTAATAATAAAGAAATTGTTTGCTTTGGTTGCAGGAAACCAGGGCACATAGTTCCTGACTGTCCAGAAAACAAAAACAAGGACAGAAGGGACAAGGAAGAAAGAAGAAAGGAGAAAGACTCCAAGAGGAATGGCAATGGCAAACCCTCATCAAGCAAAAACAAACATACAAGAAAGGGTTTGTTGCTGAATCTTGGAGTGAGACTGAAGAGGAGTCAGAAGCCTCATCCAGCTCCAGTGATGATGAGGATGATGCAGAAGAGAAAGAGTTCTGCATGATGGAAATCAATGCCTCACAACACAATTCAGAAGAAGAGGAGTCAGAGTCAGACTCAGAGACTCAACCTGAAGAAGATCAGGTAATTAGTTCTTTTGATTTTAATTCAGAGGACTTTAAATCTGAATTTAAAGCACTATGTTTAGACCTGCTAAAATCTGAGAAAGAAATTATCTCTCTCAGAAATCATTTATCTGAACATAATACTTTAAAGTCAGAAAACCTCAAACTCTCTCAGGAGTTGGAGTGCTGTAGGGAGCAGATAGCTTCACTGAAAAGTGAGCTGTCTGAGGCCAAGAAGGTTGAAGAATCCCTTAATGGGAGAAGCATCAAGCCGATGGACATCACAAGCACAGTGAACTCCAGATTAATAGTACACTGGGCTTGGGTGCTTCATCCAGCCAACTCATAGTTCTAACAACTCCAAACAAATTCATTTCTGACAAAGGAAAGGGAGTTGTAGAGGTAGCTAGGAAAAATTCTGATCTGCCCAGAAAACCAAGTTCCAGCAGAAATCGTCGAACGGAGATCGACGATCGTCAAACAGAGATCGACGATCGCCGAACGCAGATCGACGATCTCAGGCAAAATCGTCGAACTCAGGTCGACGATCTCAAGTCCCTGAACTCTGCTATAGTTGACCGTCAAACGGAGCTCGACGATCTGACCCAAGATCCTCGAACGCAGCTCCAAGATCGTCGAACAGAGGTCAGAGCTCTGGAAATTTTTTCAAGGGCAAATCAAAATCCAATCCTAAGGGTCCTTCATCCCAAATCTTTAAACCCGTATACTGAATGGATAATACCTCCAAGGAGATATCATCCTGAAGGATATAAGAGTCAACCTGGGATGTCCTTTATTTCAGAGTTTAAAGGTTATCAACCTAGGCCCAAGGTAAACTGGTCAAAAACAAATGAATTATTTTATGTGCAGGTGAAGACCTATCCAACATCTAACCAGCAATGGTATTTGGATAGTGGGTGTTCTAAGCACATGACAGGGAACAAGGACAACCTCACTTCCTTTAGAGCCAAGATTGGACCCAAAGTTATCTTTGGTGATTCAAACTTTGGACAGACTAAAGGATATGGTGCAGTCCAGATTGGATCAGTAACATTCAAGAAGGTAGCTTATGTGGAAGGACTGAAGCACAACTTAATAAGCATCAGTCAGCTGTGTGATGAAGGCTACCAGGTGACCTTCAGCAAAGCTTTATGCAAAATCAAGTCAGAGGACAACACAACTGTGTTGACAGGTAAAAGAAAGGTAACATCTATCTAGTAGATTTTCTTTCAACTGATGTAGATATTTGCCTGTTAATTCTGTCTATAGACCAAACATTTTATGGCATAAGAGACTAGGACACCTAAACCTTAGAACTATTGCTAGGCTATCCAAGGACAACCTTGTTAGAGGACTACCTTCTGGCCCCTATAAGAAGGAAGGACTCTACAGGGCTTGTCAATTAGGCAAGCAAACTAAAAACAGCTTTAAGTCACTTAATAAGAGTGATTCACCTAGGATATTGTATCTGTTACACATGGATCTTTTTGGACCCATCACAGTACAAAGCCTAGGAGAGAAATCTTACACTTTAGTAGTTGTAGATGACTTCTCTAGATTCACTTGGGTGTTCTTTCTAAGGAAGAAGTCTGATAACTTTAAGTGTCTGACAGAGTTTCTCAAATGTATACAGATTGAGTTCAATACTCACATTGCCCTGATCAGAAGTGATCATGGGACAGAGTTTGATTCTCTTCTTATGCAAGAGTTCTGTCAGAGTGAAGGGCTCAGGCATACTTTCTCATCTCCTAGAACTCCTCAACAAAATGGGTAGCTGAAAGGAAAAATAGAACCCTTATTGAATCTGCCACTACATTGTTGTCAGATGCTCACCTTCCTCTATCCTTTTGGGCAGAGGCAGTGAACACCTCCAACTATGTGCTGAATAGAAGTTTGATACATAAACTAAAGGGAAAGACTTCCTATGAATTACTCAAAGGGAAGAAACCTAAAGTTGATTATTTTAAAGTCTTTGGTTGTATTTGCTACATACATAATAATGACAAGAAATACTTAGCAAAATTTCAAGCTAAAGCTGATGAAGGAGTGTTTCTGGGATACTCCATGATCAGCAAGGCTTATAGGGTTTATAATAAATCATCTCTAAAAATTGAGGAATCTGTTCATATATCATTTGATGAATCTAACATGTCTTTCAAGGAGAAGATCCCTTCTACCATAGAACCTTTGCGGGAACATTCTCTAGTTAAAGACTTGAACAAGTTACAGGTTACTCAAAGGGATGAAAGTAGTGAAGATGAAGAAAGTGCTCAACATATTGAAGAACAACTTGAAGAGCCAGTTGTTGTACCACAAGAGGAAACAACAACACAGGTTGGTGAACAATCAACACCCCCTGTTGATTTAGTAACATCAAGAGACCATCCAATTTCCCAAATAATTGGAGACATCTCAGCTGGTGTGCAAACTAGAAATCAGGTCAACCAAAACCTATTGCACACCTGCTTCCTATCTCAAATTGAACCTCAGTCCATTCAAGATGCAGAGCAAGATCCACACTGGATCATTGCAATGCAAGAGGAGTTGCATCAATTTGAAAGGAACAAAGTATGGGAACTAGTGCCAAAGCATAAGGATCATTCCATTGTTGGAACAAAGTGGGTATTTAGAAACAAACTGGATGATCAAGGAGTAATTGTAAGGAACAAGGTAAGGCTAGTTGCTCAGGATATTCTCAAGAAGAAGGAATAGACTACGACCAGACTTTTGCACCAGTTGCAAGATTAGAAGCCATCAGAATATTTTAGCTTATGCAGCACATAAAGGCTTCAAGGTATATCAGATGGATGTCAAAAGTGCATTCCAAAATGGAGACATCAAAGAGGAAGTATATGTCAGACAACCTCCAGGTTTTATCTCTCCAACTTATCCTGATTATGTTTTTAGATTAAACAAAGCATTATATGGTCTCAAGCAAGCTCCTAGAGCATGGTATGAGACCCTAGCATGCTTTCTTTTTGGAAAATGGATTTATAAGGGGTAGAGTGGACCAAAATCTTTTCATTAGAACCCATAAGTCTCATACCCTACTAGTGCAGATTTATGTAGATGATATTATTTTTAGTTCTACTGACTCAAAATTGTGCAAAGGTTTTCCAACCTAATACATTCCAAATTTGAAATGAGTAGCATGGGTGAGCTATCCTCTTCCTAGGATTACAAGTCAAACAGCATGCTGAAGGCATCTTCATTTCTCAAACCAAGTATGCAAATGAATTGGTTAAGAAATTTGGCATGTCTGAAGCATCTTGTATGAAAACACCAATGCATACTAATGTTGTATTGGATGCTGATGAACATGGGAAACCTGTTGATCAGACAACATATAGAGCAATAATGGCTCTTTACTGTACCTTACAGCTAGTAGACCAGATATAATGTTTGCTATATGTATATGTGCTAGGTTCCAAGTAAGCCCTAGAGAGTCACACCTAACACTAGTAAAGAGGATTCTCAGGTATGTTAAAAGTTATCCAAATCTAGGTCTTTGCTATCCAAAAGATTCAACATTTGATTTAACTGGATTTTCTGATGCTGACTATGCTGGATGCAGAATTGACAGGAAAAGCACTAGTGGAACTTGTCAGTTCCTTGGTGACAGACTTGTCTCCTGGTTTTGTAAGAAACAAACTTCTGTGCCAACTTCAAATGCTGAAGCTGAATATATGGCTGCAGGCAGTTGTTGTTCACAAATCTTGTGGATTCAAAACCAACTCCTATGCTATGGCTACAACTTAGAGAAGTCTAAAATCTTTTGTGATAACACCAGTGCTATTTCTATAGCTCAAAATCCAGTCCTCCATAGTAGGACAAAACACATAGAGATTAGACATCATTTCTTAAGGGATAATGTTGAAAAGAATAAAATTGAACTACAATATATCCAACTGATTTACAAAGGAGAGATATTTTCACCAAGTCATTGGATGAAAAGAAACACACCTTCTTCCTAAATCAGTTAGGAATGTTAGATGGAGGAAGTCTTAAATAATATCCAAGATTTTGAAAGCTTAAAAATTGACCAGATTAGGCAAACATCTTGATTTTTCTTATTGTCTAGAGTTTTTTCTGATCTCTGAACTGTGCTCGACGATTTTCCCCCAGATCGTCGAACGGAGATCGACGATTTCCGAAATCGTCGACCTGAGTTCAGCGTTTCTCAGATAGTATGAACTATCTCTTCCGGTCAACGATCGTCTAACGACGCGCTCGACGATTTTTGTTCTCTGAACGATCGTCGAACAGAGCTCGATGCTCTCCAATATCGTCGAATGGAGATCGACGATGTTGAAGACTCTTCAGATTCCTTAGAAGCCTCGATCGTCAAACTGAGTTCAACGATCTTTCCATTTCTGCGTCTGCGTCGAACCCTAATATAAAATTCATTTTTTCGCCGTCGTTCTCCTTTGCGCTTTCGATTTCTCTGCACGAACTTTCTTTCCCTCCAAACACTTCTGCACTTGGTCGTTTTGTTTGTTGAATCTTTGTAGGTAACTATGGCTGTGTCTGTTGCTGTTCTCGCCGCCATGAAGTTTGATGCTGGCTTCGACATCGACATGGAATCCTTCAGCACAACAGACCAGGTCTTTCAGACATCATAGAGTTATTCAAAGAGCAAAAACTTACTACAATCATGACTACAAGGATTAAGCTTGCCTCTGATGAGATTAAGGAATGGGTCTACACTGCCCACAATCAGGACAACAACACCATTGTTGGATCAATCTCTGGCACACAGGTACCTCTGACCCCAGCAATTTTAACAGAGGTTTTTGAGTTGAGAACTGGTGGAGATACTGCTGATTTGTCTGGAGAAGAATTTGCTAACTTGCTTGCCAGAATGGGTCATTCTGAGGCTAACCCTAGCAAGCTATTGAAAAAGAATCTTTCTATGGAATACAGATTCCTGGCTGATGTAGTTGGGAAAGTCCTACTGCTAAGCACTTGCTCATGATACAATCTCCAGGTATCAGCTCTGCCTAATGGGAGACCTACTAGTAGACAGGAAGAACCTGAATGGGGAGAGGTATTCTTTGACCTCATTAAGAAGAAGATCAACAAAAGTTTTGTGAACTTTGGAAGAATTATAGGGGTGTTTCTGCAGCATAGGTGCCCTGCATTGCTGGTCTCCTCTGAAACCCGCATTAATGCATCCAAGAGACTGTCCTGTGCCCTCTTTGCAAAATGGGACAGATAGGTCATCAAGCCCAGCAGGACCTCCTCCAGCACTCCTTCAGGCACTCATTGATGATCCCTTCATTGATGATTCACCATCCTCTCCTCCTGAGCTACCCTCATCCTCAACATCCTATCAAGCTCTTCTGCAAGACATCATTGACCAACCCACATTCACCCCATTTATCTCCATCCCACTGTCCTCCATATCCACTTTACCCACACCTCAACCATCCTGCCCCACTACTCCAGCCCTTCCCCCCCACTAACCTTTTAACTCCCCCACCAACAGCTACTCCTCCATCCTCTACTCTGCTCCAGTCACTACTGAGCAAGTAGATATTCCAAGCCTTGCTGACATGCTGTATGAATGCTAGCCCCAGGCTATCTCTTCTTTTGGAGACCTCCTTGGCTCCATTACTCCTGTCAGTGGCAGCCTTGTTCTGCCAGGCCCTCCTCTCTCTCTCCCTCAGCAGCCCCTTCAGCAGTGTGCCTTGATCCAGCCATATCTGAATCTAGGCAGGGGGAGATGCCCTATGAAGTGAGTCTGCCTGCTGCTGCTGCTGTTATTGTTGCTGTTTCAGTGAGCCTGCCTGCTGCTGTTTCCTCAGTTCTTGAATCTGCTGCTGCTGCTGATATGTTTCAAGCTTCAGTTCAACCTCCTACTGCAGTCTTTGCAATATACCTCAGGTCTTTGCTCTCGAATTTTGATTCTCTATATTTCAGATGTCTGCCAGAGACAAATGCTATCCAGCCCCCAGAGGATCTGTCCAAGGCCCTTGTGCCATTCTCTTGCTGTGACCCCAGCATCATCACCTCATTTGTCCACTCAGTTTATGCTGCTGCTACTTCTGATGAAAGCATTGCTGTTGTTTCTGATGTTGCTGCTGCCCTCCTGAGCTGAAAGTTTTGATACTGCTGCTGCTACTCTCCTATTACTGTTATTGAGCCAATCTCTAAGGAGATCCTTATGCCAGAGGCACATGAGTTTGAGCTTTTTGAATTTTCTGCTGATATTTCTACTACTGATATTGCTGTTAGTGAATCTGTTGCTGCTGCTGTTGTTACTCTCTCCAGAACCTGTAGTATCTGCTGCTGTTGTTACTGTTTCTACTTCAATGCAACACCTCCTGTATCTGCTGTTGTCACTATTATTACTACTTCAACCGCTGCTGCTACAAACCCTCTGCTGCCTCATCTGCTCCTATACAGCTCAAGAAAGATTTGATGAAGAAGATTGATGCCCTATATGATGATCAGAGTTCTGAAAGTGATGAGTTCAGAACAGACTCTGATGATTCTTCTACTACCATTGCCAGGAAAAGAAAGGCAAGGAGCAAAGCCATGAATAGAGTACCTCCTGCCAAGGTCAAAGATAACAATGATATACCATATTATATTCTTCATGATTGCCCCATCACTGAGCACTGGATGCAGTACTCTAAGAATCAACTCAAAGTAGTGAAAAAGAAAAGGAAATATGAAAAGGGCTCTTCTCAATTCCAACATTCCATCCTCCTCCACCACCTCCTCCTGATGCAGGTGCAGTGGAAGTTCTGCTGCTCAACCCCCTGCTAGAAGTCAAACCCCCTATCAGCCACATGCTAGATCCTACCATAGGGGAAGCCAATCCAGGGGTTCTCAAACCAGGAGAGGAGGATACAGAGGCAATCAAAGAGAAGTCCAGTTTACTCTAAAGGATACTCAAGGCAACATCCATATTCCAGGGAAGGACAAATTTCTTCTGACACCACATCTGGTCCTTTTCCCTATAAGTTGAAGGAAACTGTTTCATCCAGGCCTCCTCAAGACAATCCTTCTAATAGATATGCGCCACCAGTACCTTTTGAAGACCCTGAGAACAATCCAGCTGCTTGGACTGCAAGAATGAAAGAACTTGCTGCACTGGATCAGATCAAGAAAGCTAAAGAGCAAGGAAGAGATTCCTCTAACATCTCTACAATGTCTGAACAGAGAAAGAAAGAGCTAGAAAGATATGCATCAAGCAATTTTTTTGATTCAGATATATACATGGAACTGCATCCTGAAGTTGTAGTTCCCAGACCCAAACAGTAAACCACTTTAGGTGCAGCAGATGATACTAGATCAAAGAAAGAAGCCCTCAACCCCAACAGAGAAATCAAACTTGTTAAGGGCAAGGAAAAGAAATGATTATGTAAGGCGACATCTCTCTGACTGCTAGTTATTATCTGGGATGATATATATATATATATATATATATATATATATATTATATATATATATATATATATATATATATATATCTGTGGTCTGCATGTCCAGTTTTTCTTTTTGTTTTTTTGTATTGCTGCTTGTATGTTATTTAATTTTTCCAAACCCTATAAATAGTAATCCTACCCAAATAGGGGGAGATTGTTGAAACACCCTATTACTAATTTGGGTCAGGATCACTATGTCTCTAGGAAACAAATGTTTGACCTCCTGTATAGCTCAAAGGTCAATTAGAATTGAGTCTAAGGGTTAGAAGTCTAAGTTTGGAAGCTGCCCTCAAGACCAAGACTTTTTCAGTTTGAGACTAAGTCATATCGTCGAGCTCAGCACGACGATTCGTCGAACTCCGATCGACGATCGTCTAGCTCAACTTCGACAGATCGTCGAACTTCATTCGACGATCGCGAGCTCAACTTCATCATATCGTCGAACTCCATTTGACGATCGGCGAGCTCAGTTCGACGATCTTGACTCAGCTTTGGATCTCTATCTCTGAGCTCAGTTCGACGATCTTTGAGCTCAGATCGACGATATTTTGCTGCAGTATAAATCCATATCGCTGAGCTCAGTTCGACGATAGCAGAGCTCAGTTCGACATTTTCAGATAACTTTAAGATGTTTCTAGATTCAAATTCAAATCAGTAAGGAGTTATTCTGCAATTAATTCAGAAGATTTTCTAGCCATTTTCATTTATTTCTGGACCAAGTTTCAAGGGATTTTCAAGGAATATTTCTATGGACTTCCTCCAGAAGATATTTTGCAATTAAGGATGCAATTAATGCAGGCCAACGGCTATTCTTGACAGAGGATGTTTTTCCATTCTGTACCAGAGAATAAAAGAGAAGAATTTTTGAATCTCTCAATAACATAGACAGACAGACAAAAAAATCAGTAATCTTCAGAAAAAGAACAAAAATATTCTGTCTCAAAGAATTCTCAAGAACACACATCCAAGGAGATCAAATTTTTCTGAAATATTCAGATCTCTCTAGTTTCAAGTGTTCAAGGCCAACATCTTTCAAGACTCCAGACATCCAACATTTCAGCTGTTGCTGAAATCATCTTTTGCTGGAGCTCAGCTTGTGAAGGCCTATCACCCTACAACAAAGCTTCTTTTCCTGAAGATCTCAAGGACTCAGGGGAGCTTTGACACCATCAATCACATAGTCTTCTCAGTTGTTTGAGAAAGAGAAGACTTCCTCACTCTCTCACCCCATCTCTGTAAAGGGTTTCTCAAACTCCTTCAAAAGTTTGAGTTTGGTTTTTGAGCACCTTGTCAAAAGCTCATTGGTGGCAAGACACCTGATCAAAAAATTTGATTTGGTTTTTGAGCACCTTATCAAAGCTCATTGGTGCCCAGGACACCTGATCAACTCATCCTGCAGTGGATTCCTACCTAGGGTGGTAGAAGAGTGATGTACCCAAGTTTAGGGGAACCACTATATTTCCTTGTGTCTTCTGGTTTTGCTTGCTCTATTTTGTTTCTGCTATGATTGTTTTGTTATTAGCTTATGTATAGTTTAGTTCTATGATTAGATTTATTAACTGCTTCCCTGCTCACTCAGATTACAACAATTGTTGTAAAAAGTTTTAAAGCATCATATACTCTATTCACCCCCTCTAGAGTATATCAGATCTAGCTGCACTTTCACCTTAGACTATATTTTATGTAGTAGTGGTTTTTACTTCTTATTTCATCTAGTTCATTTCTTAGTTGTTGAAATTGCTTTTCTGCTATTATGTGTTTCTACAAAAATCTTTGAAGCATTCTTCAAAGTCATCAGATGAGAAATCAATACCACAATATGATACATGATCTCTTTATTATCTGAGTATGTTCCCAAAGCCATCAAACATGCTTCTTCTATAACAGCTTTATTTTCACTCTATGATGAGCTTGACTCTGAGTTAGAGTCACTCTAGGTTTCTACAATAAAACCTCTTCCTTTCTTCTTTTCCTTCTTGTTGAAGGGTTGCTTCTTGTGCATCCTTTTTGTTGGGCTTGTCCTTATTTTCTTCAGATATTCTAGAGTAATATGGCCTGTTTTTTTGCAAGCAAATTAGATGACCTCCTTTCTTGGAGTTTTATCAAACTTGGCTTGCTGAAGCCACTTTCTATTCTCCTTGAGTCTTCTGCTTTTACCCATCTTATAATATTTTGTCAGGAGATTAAACATCTCTTCAAAGGTTAAAGGTTCTTCATCTCCAACTTTCAGAGCAACAAACTTCTCTCTAGGGTAGAGAGTTTGTCTTTCACTTCAGACTCAGACGTACTCCTTAATAAAGTTCATAGGACTTGAGTTTGCTTAATAGGGCATCAGTGGTGATTTCCCTGTAGCATTTGGACTCTCTGATGGCCCAAATTCTTAAATCCTAAGTGCTTGGAAGCAAATGAGAAGCTTGTCAATGATCTCAGTAAGTGAAATCTCTTTGTCTAGTCCTTTTAGTTCATTGACTATGATGCTGAATCTTTCATACACTTCTTGCACTATCTCTTCGGATTTCTTCTGCAAGTTCCTCATACTAGGATATAAGAAGGATCTCTTATCCTTCCTTTCATCTGAGCTTCCATCTACAATTTTAGACAGTGACTCCCAGATTTCTTGGCTGTCTGACAATCAGTAACCTTCTGGAAAATGTCATTTGACATGGTTGAGACTAAGATGTTCATGGCCTTTATATCTCAGTACTTTACCTTCTTATATCCATCTATTCATTATGAACTTGGCACAAGTTCTGATGTGGTGTTGCCATCTACATCTTTCTTGTATGGCATGGGTGGCCTGTCAAAAAGAACCAAATATGTCATCATCAATAATATTCATATAAAATCTGACCTTCCAGAGTGTGAACTTCTCCACTGTAGGTCAGGTAGATGCAAATCCTTTGAAATTATTTGAAGACATTTTTGAAAATAGATTTGTATTTATAGGTGTAACATTGCAACTATTCAGATCTTTGTGATCAAGGTGTTAACCTTTATTTGATCAACCTGGCATTGATATCAATTGAAAGTATGAACATTTGTAGAAATCCTCTGAGGATTCTCTAAAGGGTGTGGGTGAATAAAAATTAAAAAAAAAACTTCTCAAATAATTCAGTTAACCTAGGATTTGCACTCACACGGATTTCAAACAAGAGATTATTCACAGCACAACAAGTCACAAAAATAAGGTAAGAAAGAAAATCAAAAAAACACCAAAGATATAATAGTTCCTCAAAATTTGGGTACATCCACTCTTCTACAACCTTGGTAGGAATACATTATCACTGTGCCTCAGTCTTTGATTTGGATACTCTTAGAACCAACAATTAGATCTTTTAGTAAGGAGATCTTGAACCACTACCAACTGAGTATTTTGACAAGGAGACTCTCAGAACAACAACCTGAATCCTTTGAAGAGAAATTCTAAAAACTATTTACTCAGTTAATACAAAAGAGATAGAAAGAGATTGAGAGAAGGTTGAGAAGAAAAATTCTTCTAGATGAGTCCTCTCAGTAAAAATCTGAATACTGTTAGGCATTAAGTATTTCTGATCCTTCAATATGATGAACCCCTTTTTGATAAGAGATTTGTAGGGGTTATAAGTTTTGGATCTGGTGAATTCTAAGAATATCTAGTTGATTATTGGTTTCAGTATTAGCATTATACTCCCAGTTTACATTATGCTTAGCGCGTAATTGCGCACTATACACCCAGTTCACAATACTCTTAGGGCGCGGCTTTGCGCGCACTGCACCAATTGTGTACTCACTCCTAGCACACAATGTGCCCCTTGAATGTTCCACCCTTTGCACCTCCTATGCATTTTGTCATGCATACACCACCACAACCAAGGCCTTCGACATTGTCCATAATCGTCGCACCTGTAATCCAGCCTTCAAGCAAAAGTCCCCTCCCTTCATTCACTTTGGCTCAAAGCAGCGGGGAATTGAGGGGCGAATGATGGGGTCCCCATCGAGCGATATATGAACCCCCAAGCTTGGGATGCGGCTAGCGGCGTAACCGCCTAGGGTGTAATCGACTGTCGCGTAACTGCCGGAGCGAAACCTCCCGGGGCGTAACCTATGGTGAGAGGGGAAGACTCCTCGTTGCCCTAACTGGGCGCAATCCAGCCACCCGACCCTGTCGTTGCCCTGTTAGGGGCAGGTACACACCCAATCAGGCGGCCCTTTGGCCGCTTAGTTGGGGGTGGCCTCACCACTGCCCTAACCGGGAGGTGGCACAGCTACCTGGCCCTGCCAGTACCCCACCAGGGGCTCTGCTTCAAGCCCATGTTCGATACGCTCGGCTCTCCAGTCAACCTCCGAGAGCATACTTCAAACGCCAGCACTTTTCAAGACCAGCTTTGAAGCTCGTGATAACAGTCAAAGTCTGTCATGACCGCCAAAGTCTATATTGACTGCCAAAGTATGCCTTGACTGCGAAAGTCCGTCTTGACCGCCAAAGTCCGTCTTGACCGCCAAAGTCCATCTTGACTGCCAAAATACGTCTTGACCGCCAAAGCACTTCAAAGTTTCTTCTTGTCTAATTATTTCCCTCTGCCATACGGTCATCTGCATGGCGACCGAGCAAACCACAAACCTTATCAGCGTCAGCAGACCAAGCCCGTCAGTGCTCCCAAGTTTGTTTGTCCTACACCGTATTCAGAAGCAAGACCGCAGTACTCTTGACCCCCTTAACTCAGTTGTTGGTCTATCATTCAACAACAAGTCAACCACTCCAGACTCTTCTAAATGCAACAGGAGATAAGTCGCAGAGGATAAGACGCTCAGAGCACATCGTGCAGTCATCTAAGCTGCAGATACCAGGATGTGCAAAGCACACCGCTCCCACTCTCAAGCACCAGCAGAAGACACAAGAATACAACGAGCGTCACTCTCCCCACAACATAAGAAGAAATACTCAGCTCCATGGGCGGTGGCTTGTCACCCTCTGAGGCATTTGTTCTCTATTTTCTCCTGTAAATGTAACGAGAGCGGTCAGCCGCCCTCGATTCTCATAAAATCCATGTACAACAACCCACAAAATAATGGAAGTTTGGTCGGCACAGATTCAGGCACTTGATTTTTCACCAGTTCACGGGTTTTCAACGTTAAAAAAATTATCCTGTCAGCTTTCTAATTCTTGTGACTGTTGCGCTCTCGACCGCTCCCGCGCTAAGACGGTTCAATTTAGTCTGCTCTACCGTAGCTTTGAGCGATCCGCAACAATGTAAATCACACAAACAATAATATAACAATAATAATCAAAACTTCCCAACTTCCAAAAATGTAATAAGCGGCATCGTGGCTTTTGCATGGAGGACAATAAGAGCAATACATAATTATACTGTCATTAGCCCGGGCACTGCATTGAAACTTACCAAAGAAGGGAGAGAACAAGCAGCAAGTGACTGGAAGGCTGCAATAATAGGTCCTTCTTTTGCAATTGGTCTATAAGATGGAGAGGGAAGCTACAAGGAAAACAAATGACAGTGCATCAAACTAAGTTAAATAAATAATATATAAAATAACTTATTTATATAGGTCTTCCAAACTGAGAGTGCATCAAACTAAGATTCTGTTTGGGAGGACTTATTTTTGAAATTTGTGAAGTGAAAGTGGGTGAATGGAGCAATTGGGCCTATCCGTACGGACTACGCGGACAAGGTTGGCGGACTGCCAGGTCGGCAAGGATGTTGCAGACGTTTGTTCTATAGCGGCCTAGGCGGTTTGTTCGCGTGGACTATGCGGACAGCAATGACAGTCAGCCAGGCCGGCTTGTGCTCAGTAGGCAGTTAGATACCAGGAAGTAACCGGGCAGATAGAAACTCTAGCCGTGGAGTCCGGCAAGAAGCGGACTGAAGAACTGGTGTTGGAACACCCTATTACTAATTTGGGTCAGGATCACTATGTCTCTAGGAATTTATGCTTTGACCTTCTGTATAGATAATAGGTCAATTAGAATTGAGTCTAAGGGATCAGGAGTCTAGGTTTGGAAGCTGCCCTGAAGACCCAAGTTTTTCTGGAGACTAAGTCCAAATCGTCGAGCTCAGCACGACGTTTCGTCGAACTCCGGTCGACGATCGTCTAGCTCAACTATTGATAGATCGTCGAGCTCCATTCGACGATCGCTGAGCTCAACCCTCATAATATCGTCGAGCTCTGGTCGACGATCACTGAGCTCAACTTCTCAATATCGTCGAACTCCATTCGACGATCGCTTGAGCTCAGGTCGACGATTTTGACTCTGCACTGGATCCTTATCTCTGAGCTCAGTTCGACGATCTTTGAGCTCAGATCGACGATTTCTTTGCTGCTTGCATTTTCCAGTTCGCTGAGCTCAGCTCGACGATAGCAGAGCTCAGTTCGACGAATCCAGTTTCTTTCAGATTCAAATTCAAATCAGATAGAAGTTATTCTGCATTTAATTCAGAAGATCTGCCAGCCATTTTCATTTACTTCTGGAGCAAGTTTCAAGGGATTTTTCAAGGAATAATTCAGTGGACTTTCCTTCAGAACATTTTATGCAATAAGGCTGTAATTAATTCAGACCAACGGCTATCTTTGACAGAGCAATTTTCTATTCAGACTCAGAGAATAAAAGATAGAATGTTTTTGAATCAGACAAGAAGATAGACAAGAACAAGAGAATAGAGATTGACAAGAACAGGACACAACTCAATACACAGAGACTCTGAAAAATATTCTGTCAACAAGAATTCAGAAGAACACTCATCAAAAAGAGATCAAGCTTTCAAACATTTTTCAGATCTCTTCAGCTCTCAAGTGTTCAAGGCCAACATCATCTCAAGACCTCCAGACACTCAACATTTCAGCTTGCTGAAATCATCTTTTGCTGGAGATCTATCTTTGAAGGCCTATCACCCTCAGCAAAGCTCATCTTCCTGAAGATTTCAAGGACTCAGGGGGAGCTTTGACAACATCCTGAATCCACATAGTCTTCTCAGTTGCTTGAGAAAGAGAAGACTGCCATCACTCTCTCACCCCCATTCTGTAAAGGGTTTTTCAAACTCCCTTCAAAAGTTTGAATCTGGTTTTTTGAGCACCTTGTCAAAAGCTTATTGGTGGCAAGACACCTGATCAAAAAATCTGATTTGGTTTTTGAGCACCTTATCAAAAGCTCATTGGTGCCCAGGACACCTGATCAACTCATCCTGCAGTGGATTCCTACCTAGGGTGGTAGAAGAGTGGATGTACCCAAGTTGGGGAACCACTATATTTCCTTGTGTCATCTGGTTCTGCATGTTTCTTTTTGTTTCTGGCCTAGATTTTCTTGTGCTTAGTTTCTGCATAGCTTAGTTTTATTTCTGCTTCCCTGCTTACACTCATTACAACAATTGTTGTAAAAGCTTTGCAAAAGTTATTCTTTGTGTTTTAAAAAGCACCATATACTCTATTCACCCCCCCTTTAGAGTATATCAGATCTAGTTTCCCCTTTCAATTGGTATCAGAGCCAGGTTGTTAAACATACCATATCTGTTTGGTTGTACAGGCTAACACCTGAACCCCAAAGATCCCAAACTAAATCCTTCTTTTATATTTCATTATTAGATTTAGCTTGCACAAATCATGGCCCAAAACAAAGATTATGCAAGCACCAGACCTCCAGTGTGCAATCTGTCAAAGTTTGCACTTTGGAAAGCAAGGATTAAACTCTACATGAATTCTATTGACGAGGACATTTTTAATTCTGTTTTGACAGTGTGTCCAAGACCTCCAGAAAGTACAAGCACAAATGCTGTTCCACCTCTATCAGGAACAGATGCTGACATTAAAAAGTGGAAAGTAGCTGATGCCAAGGCAATGAACATTCTAGCTCAAACAATGTCAGATGACATTTTTCAAAAGTAGCTGAATGCAACTCAGCCAAGGAGATCTGGGACAAGCTCTCAGAAATAGTTTCAGGATCAGCTGATGAGAGAAAGGACAGAAGATCTCATCTCATCTCCCAATATGAGAACTTCAAGAAGGGAGAAACAGAGTCAGTGGGAGAAATGTACAACAGATTGAGTCTAATTGTCAGTGAACTGAGGACATTAGACAAAGAGATCTCACTGACAGAACTGAATGATAAGATCCTAATGTGCTTCCCCAGCACTTGGGATTCAAGAATCTGGCCAATAAAAAGATGCCAGAAGTCTGAATGAGATCACAACTGAAGCCTTGTTGGGTAAGCTCAAATCTTATGAGCTACTCATCAAGAACAGAGAAGAAGAACAGAAGGCTGCTTCTCCAGCCACAAGGAAAGAGAAGACTATAGCATTTAAGGCAGCTGAGGATCTGCCTGAAGAAAAAGGTACAGGCAATGATGAACTTCTCAAGCCTGTTAGCCAAAAGATTCTATAAGATGGCCAGAAAGGACTTCAGAAGAAGATCATACAAGGAGCAGGATAAGCCAAGGTATGACAAGTCCATTGGCAATAGCAAAGACATTATTTGCTTTGGTTGCAGGAAACCAGGGCATATGGTTCCTGACTGTCCAGAAAACAAGAACAAGGACAGAAGGGACAGAAAAGAAAGAAGAAAGGAGAAGGACTCCAAAAGGAATGGAAATAGCAAACCTTCCTCCAGCAGAAATAAGCACACAAGGAAAGGATTTGTTGCTGAATCCTGGAGTGAGACTGAAGAGGAGTCAGAGGCCTCTTCCAGCTCAAGTGATGATGAGGATGATGCAGAGGAAAAGGAGTTCTGCATGATGGCAATCAATGCCTCACAACACAACTCAGAGGAAGAGGAGTCAGAGTCAGACTCAGAGACACAACCTGAAGAAGATCAGTAATCAGCTCTTTTGATTTCACTTCAGAAGATTTCAAACTTGAATTTAAAGCACTATGTTTAGACCTGCTAAAGTCTGAGAAAGAGATCATCTCTCTCAGAAATCAATTATCTGAACAAAGTGGTTTAAAATCAGAAAACCTCAAGCTCTCTCAGGAGTTGGAGAACCATAGGGAACAGATAGCTTCACTGAAGAGTGAACTCTCTGAGGCCAAGAAGCTTGAAGAATCTCTCAATGGGAGAAGCATCAAGCGGATGGACATCACAAGCACAGTGAACTCAAGATTCAACAGTACACTGGGCTTGGGTGCCTCATCCAGCCAACCTATTGTTCTAACAACCCCTATCAAGTTCATCTCTGACAAGGGAAAGGGAGTTGTAGAGGTTGCCAGGAAAAATTCTGATCTGCCTCAGAAAACTAAAGTCCAGTACAAAATCGTCGAACGGAGATCGACGATCGCCGAATGAAGATCGACGATCGCCGAACGCAGCTCGACGATCTCAGGACAAATCGTCGAACGCTGATCGACAATCTAAGCCAAGATCGTCGAACGCTGGTCGACGATCCCATATACCTGACCTCAGCCATAGTCGACCGTCGAACGGAGCTCGATGATCTGACCCAAGATCGTCGAACTCAGCTCCAAGATCGTCGAACAGAGGTCAGAGCTCTGGAAATTTTTTCAATGGCAAGTCAAAATTGAATCCTGAGGGTTCTTCATCCCAAACATTTAACCCTTATACTGAATGGATTTTGCCTCCAAGGAGATATCATCCTGAAGGATATAAGAGTCCAGCCAGGGATGTCTTTCATTTCTGAATTTAAAGGTTATCAACCTAGGCCCAAGGTAAACTGGGTCAAAAACAAGTGAATTGCTTTATGTGCAGGTGAAGACCTATCCAACATCTAACCAGCAATGGTATTTGGATAGTGGGTGCTCTAAGCACATGACAGGGAACAAGGACAACCTAAATTCCTTTAGAGCCAAGCTTGACCCAAAGTTATCTTTGGTGACTCCAACTTTGGACAGACTAAAGGATATGGAGAAGTCCAGATTGGTTCTGTAACCTTCAAGAAGGTAGCATATGTGGAAGGACTGAAGCACAATCTAATCAGCATCAGTCAGCTATGTGATGAAGGCTACCAGGTGACCTTCAGCAAGACCTTATGCAAAATCAAGTCAGAGGACAACACCATTGTGTTGACAGGTAAAAGGAAAGGTAACATCTACCTTGTAGATTTTCTTTCAACTTCTATAGATATCTGTTTATTCAATTCAGTTTATAGACCAAATGTTTTATGGTATAAGAGACTAGGACACCTAAACCTTAGAACTATTGCTAGCTATCCAAGGACAACCTTGTTAGAGGACTACCTTCTGGCCCCTACAAGAAGGAAGGACTCTGCAAGGCTTGTCAATTAGGCAAGCAAACTAAAAGCAGTTTTAAGTCACTCAATAAGAGTGATTCACCTAGGATACTGTATCTGTTACACATGGATCTATTTGGACCCATCACAGTACAAAGCCTAGGAGGGAAATCCTACACTTTAGTGATTGTAGATGACTTCTCTAGATTCACTTGGGTGTTCTTTCTAAGGAAGAAGTCTGATAACTTTAAGTGTCTGACAGAGTTTCTCAAATGTATAAAGATTGAGTTCAATACTCACATTGCCCTGATCAGAAGTGATCATGGGACAGAGTTTGATTCTCTTCTTATGCAAGAGTTCTGTCAGAGTGAAGGGATCAGGCATACTTTCTCAGCTCCTAGAACTCCTCAACAAAATGGGGTAGCTGAAAGGAAAAATAGAACCCTTATTGAATCTGCCACTACATTGTTGTCAGATGCTCATCTACCTCTATCCTTCTGGGCAGAGGCAGTGAACACCTCCAACTATGTGTTGAACAAAAGCCTGATACATAAACTGAAGGGAAAGACTCCCTATGAATTACTCAAAGGGAAGAAACCTAAAGTTGACTATTTCAAAATTTTTGGTTGCATTTGCTATATTCACAATAATGATAAGAAACATCTAGCAAAATTTCAAGCCAAAGCTGATGAAGGAGTGTTTCTGGGATACTCCATGATCAGCAAGGCCTATAGGGTTTATAATAAATCATCATTGAAAATTGAGGAATCTGTTCATGTTTCTTTTGATGAAACTAACATGTCTTTCAAGGAGAAGATTTCTTCTACCATAGAACCTTTGCAGGAACACACTCTCTAGTTGAAGATATGAACAAGCTACAGGTTTGCTCAAGAGGATGAAAGTAGTGAAGATGAAAGCAATGCTCAACATATTGAAGCTCAACCTGAAGAGCCAGTTGTTGTACCACAAGAGGAGACAACAACACAGGTTGGTGAAGGATCAACACCCCCTGTTGATTTAGTAACATCAAGAGACCATCCAATTTCCCAGATAATTGGAGAAATCTCAGCTGGTGTGCAAACCAGAAATCAGGTCAACCAAAACCTGTTGCACACCTGCTTCCTTTCTCAAATTGAACCTCAGTCCATTCAAGATGCAGAGCAAGATCCACACTGGATCATTGCCATGCAAGAGGAGTTGCATCAATTTGAGAGGAACAAAGTATGGGAACTAGTGCCCAAGCCTAAGGATCATTCCATTGTTGGAACAAAATGGGTATTCAGAAATAAACTGGATGATCAAGGAGTAATAATAAGGAACAAGGCAAGGCTAGTTGCCCAAGGATACTCTCAAGAAGAAGGAATTGACTACGACCAGACCTTTGCACCTGTTGCAAGATTGGAAGCCATCAGGATTTTTCTAGCTTATGCAGCTCACAAAGGCTTCAAGGTTTATCAGATGGATGTCAAGAGTGCCTTCTTAAATGGAGACATCAAAGAGGAAGTCTATGTCAGACAACCTCCAGGTTTTATCTCTCCAACTCATCCTGATTTTGTTTTTAGACTAAATAAAGCATTATATGGTCTCAAGCAAGCTCCTAGAGCATGGTATGAGACCCTAGCATGCTTTCTTTTGGAAAATGGTTTTATAAGGGGTAGAGTAGACCAAACTCTTTTCACTAGAACCCATAAGTCTCATACCCTACTAGTACAAATCTATGTAGACGATATCATTTTTGGTTCTACTGACTCAAAATTGTGCAGAAGGTTTTCTAACCTAATGCATTCTAAATTTGAGATGAGTAGCATGGGTGAGCTATCCTTCTTCCTAGGATTGCAAGTCAAACAACATGCTGAAGGCATCTTTATTTCTCAAACCAAATATGCTCATGAGCTGGTTAAGAAATTTGGCATGTCTGAGGCATCTTGTATGAAAACACCCATGCCTACCAATGCTGTACTGGATGCTGATGAACATGGGAAACCTGTTGATCAGACAACATATAGAGCAATGATTGGCTCTTTACTGTATCTTACAGCTAGTAGACCAGATATAATGTTTGCTACATGTATATGTGCTAGATTCCAAGTTAGCCCTAGAGAGTCACACCTCACATTAGTAAAAAGGATTCTTAGGTATGTTAAAAGTTGTCCAAATCTAGGTCTCTGGTATCCAAAAGATTCAGCATTTGAGTTAACTGGATTCTCTGATGCTGATTATGCTGGATGCAGAATTGACAGGAAAAGCACCAGTGTAACTTGTCAGTTCCTTGGTGATAGACTTATCTCTTGGTTTTGCAAGAAACAAACATCTGTGTCAACTTCAACTGCTGAAGCTGAATATATGGCTGCAGGCAGTTGTTGTTCACAAATACTGTGGATTCAAAACCAACTCCTAGACTATGGTTACAACTTAGAAAAGTCAAAAATCTTTTGTGACAATACAAGTGCTATCTCCATAGCTCAAAATCCATCCTCCATAGTAGGACAAAACATATAGAGATTAGGCATCATTTCTTAAGGGATAATGTTGAAAAGAATAAAATTGAATTGCAGTATATCCCAACTGATTTACAAAGGGGAGATATTTTCACCAAGCCCTTGGATGAAAAGAAACACACCTTCTTCCTAAATCAGTTAGGAATGTTAGATGGAGGAAGTCTCAAATAATACTCAAGATTTTGAAAGCTAAAAATGGACTAAGACTAGGCAAAATTCTGATTTTCCTTAGTGTCTAGGATTTCTCTGATCTCTGAACTGCGCTCGACGATTTCCCCACAGATCGTCGAACGGAGTTCGACGATTTCCAGAATCGTCGAACTGAGTTCAACGCCCCTCAGACAGCATGAACTGTCTCCTTCGGTCAACGATCGTCGAACGGCGCTCGACGATTTTGTTCACTGAACGATCGTCGAACGGAGCTCGACGCCTTTCCAGATCGTCGAACGGAGATCGACGATTTTGGAGTCTCTTCAGATTCCTTTAGAAGCCTCGATCGTCGAACTAAGTTCAACGATCTTTCCTTTTCTGCGTCGAACCCTAATATAAAACTCTTTTTTCGCCGTCGTTCTCTCTTGCGCTTTCAATTTCTCTGCAAACTTTTCTTCCCTCCAAACAGTTCTACCTTGGTCGTTTTGTCTGTTGATTTTTGCAGGTACCATGGCCGTTTCAGTTGCTGTACTCTCTGCAATGAAATTTGATGTAGGCTTTGACATCGATCTCGACTCCTTCAACACAACCGATCAAATCTTCCAGGATATTCTCACCTTATTCAAAGATCAGCAACTGTCTGCCCTGATGACAACCAGAATCAAACTTGCATCTGATGAGATTAAAGAATGGGTATATACTGCCCACAACCTTGACAACAATACCATAGTTGGTTCTATTGGTGGCACCCAGGTACCTCTGACCCCAACAGTACTCACAGAGGTTTTTGGTTTAAGAAATGGTGAAGATTCTGCTGAACTCTCTGGAGATGAGTTCTCTGATATTCTTGCCAGGATGGGTCATCCTGAGGGGAACCCTAGCAAGCTGTTTAAGAGGAACCTGTCTGTGGAATATAGGTTTATGGCTAATGTAGTAGGCAAGGTTCTCTTGGCCAAGCATTCTGCTCATGACACCATCTCCAGATATCAGCTCTGCCTCATGGGAGCTCTGGTAGATAGAAAAAGCTTGAACTGGGGAGAAGTATTTTTTGATCTGTTGAAGAAAAAGATAAACAAGACTTTTGTGAATTATGGAAGAATACTGGGAGTCTTCCTTCAGGCCAAGTGCCCTTCTCTGCTAGTCTCCTCTGGAGTGCACATCAATGCCTCCAAGAGACTCACCTGTGCCCTTTTTGGGAAATGGGACAGGCAAATCTCCAAGCCCAGCAGGCCCTCTTCTTCTGGCCCTTCAGGCACTAGGACTCTAAGAGTCACTCCACCCCAGGTCTCTGCCCCTGCAGAAGACCTGCCTGCTGCTAGTGCTGCTGCTTCTCCTCCTCCAAGCTCAACCCTACCTCCAGCTCCATCCACCACTCCAGCCTCATCCACCATTACAATCTCCAGCCCTTCTCCAACCTCAATTCCATCCCCAGCAACTATTTCCTCTCCTCCAGCAGACCACTTCCACCCCCTTTTCTCCTATCCCCCACCAGATGTCACCTCATCCCCATCCCTTCCATCCTTCACTCTCCTGGATGAATCCTACATGGATGATTCCCCTCCTCTCCTCCAGAATTGCCATCCTCCTCAACATCTTTCCAAGACCTTCTCCACCAGATTATTAATCAACCCACCTTCACTCCCTCCATATCCATCCCTCTATCCTCCATCTCTACCATCCCCTCTCCTGAACCATTCATTCCACCCTTCAGCCCTCCTCCTCCAGCATCCTCAGCCATCCCTCAACCCTCTACCTCTGCTCCTCTCATTGAGCATGTAGATCTCCCAGCCCTTGCTGATCAGTTGTATGAGCTCCTTGCACCTAGGCTCTCTCTTCTCATGGAGGCCTCTTTAGCTCCTCTACAACAATCAGTGGCAGCTCTCTCTGCCAGGCTTTCCTCTTTCCTTACTCCTCTAGCAGCACCCCCAGCAGTGTGCCTTGATGCACAGGTATCTGCATCCAGGCAGGGGGAGATGCCCTATGAAGCTGTTGCTGCCCCTGCTGTTGTTTCTGCTACTACTGCTGCTGTGTCTGTTTCTGCTGCTGCTGCTACACCAGTACTAGCAATAGACCTAAGGTCCTTGCTATCTACTTTTGATACTGCTTACTTCAGCTGCCTCCCAGAGCCATATGTTGTCCAGCCCCAGAGGTTCTTGCTGCCCAGCCCTCAGAAGATCTGTCTAAGGCTCTAGTGCCCTTCTCTTGCTGTGACCCCAAAATCATTTCTGATTTTCTTCTATCAGTGACTGCTGCTTCTGATATTACTGCTGCTGCTGCTGCTGAAGACAATGCTGTGTCTACCTCTGAAGTTATATCTGCTGCTGAAGAAATTGTTTCTGATGAGCCCTTATCCCAGGATGTTTTGATGACAGAGGCTGTTGATTTTGAGCCTGCTGTAGAAGTTGTTGATTCTGAAGCTGCTGCTGCCAACATTCCTGAAATCATCACTGTTGTTTCTACTGCTGCTCCAGTATCTGCTGTTTCATCTGCTGCTTCTGTTGCTCCTCCTGCTTCTGTATCTGTTGCCCCATCAGCTGCTGTTAAACTGAAAGAAGATCTGATGAAAAAGATTGATGCCTTGTATGATGCACAAAGTTCTGAATCTGAGGATTATAACACTGCTTCTGATGACTCATCTGCCACAATTGCAAAGAAAAGAAAGGCAAGAAGTAAGGCCTTGAAGAGAGTTCCTCCTGCCAAAGTCAGAGATGACAATGATGTCCCCTTCTATATTCTGCACAATTGCCCAATCACTGAGCATTGGATGCAATTTTCTAAGAACCAGTTAAAGGCTATGAAGAAGAAGAGGAAATATGAGAAAGATTCTTCTCAGTTCAAATACCCTCATCCTCCTCCACCACCTCCACCTGATGCAGGTGTAGGTGGCAGCTCTGCAAGATCAGGCCCTGCTAGAAGCCAGGCTCCCTACCAACCTCATGCTAGAACTTATCAAAGGGAAAGCCAGTCTAGGGGCTCTTACTCTAGAAGGGGAGGATATAGGGGAAACCAAAGAGAAACTCAGGTTTACTCCAAAGGACACTCCAGGCAGCATCCTTACTCTAGGGGAGGACATGTTTCTGCTGATACATCTTCTGGTCCTTTCCCCTATAAGCTCAAAGATACTGTGACTGCCAGGACTCCTCAAGATACTACTTCCAACAGGTATGAGCCACCTGTTCCATTTGAGGACCCTGAGAAAAATCCTATGGCTTGGACTGCAAGAATGAAAGAGCTGGCTGCTTTGGATCAGATAAAGAAAGCAAAAGAACAAGGGCTAGACACTTCCAATATCTCTACCATGTCAGAGCAAAGGCAAAAAGAGTTAGAAAGATATGCCTCCAGTAAGTTCTTTGATGCAGACAGATACATGGAGTTGCATCCAGCTGCAGTGGTTCCCAGGGCTTCAAAGCAAATTTATTTGGGTGCAGCTGATGATACCAGATCAAAACAACAAGCTTTAGATCCTAACAGAGAAATTAAAATGGTAAAAGGCAAAGAAAAGGAATGACTCTGTAAGGTGATAACTCTTGGTTTTTCTGACTGCCTTCTGGATAACATACATATATATATCTCTGTGATGGTTCTGCTCTGTGTCTTGTTATTGTTGTTTTTATGTTTTTCTGACTGTATGATGTTGTTTGTTTTTTTAAAGTCTGTAAATAGTTTTCCTAACCCAAATAGGGGGAGATTGTTGGAACACCCTATTACTAATTTGGGTCAGGATCACTATGTCTCTAGGAATTTATGCTTTGACCTTCTGTATAGATAATAGGTCAATTAGAATTGAGTCTAAGGGATCAGGAGTCTAGGTTTGGAAGCTGCCCTGAAGACCCAAGTTTTTCTGGAGACTAAGTCCAAATCGTCGAGCTCAGCACGACGTTTCGTCGAACTCCGGTCGACGATCGTCTAGCTTAACTATTGACAGATCGTCGAGCTCCATTCGACGATCGCTGAGCTCAACCCTCATAATATCGTCGAGCTCTGGTCGACGATCGCTGAGCTCAACTTCTCAATATCGTCGAACTCCATTCGACGATCGCTGAGCTCAGGTCGACGATTTTGACTCTGCACTGGATCCTTATCTCTGAGCTCAGTTCGACGATCTTTGAGCTCAGATCGACGATTTCTTTGCTGCTTGCATTTTCCAGTTCGCTGAGCTCAGCTCGACGATAGCAGAGCTCAGTTCGACGAATCCAGTTATCTTTCAGATTCAAATTCAATCAGATAGAAGTTATTCTGCATTTAATTCAGAAGATCTGCCAGCCATTTTCATTTACTTCTGGAGCAAGTTTCAAGGGATTTTTCAAGGAATAATTCAGTGGACTTTCCTTCAGAACATTTTATGCAATTAAGGCTGTAATTAATTCAGACCAACGGCTATCTTTGACAGAGCAATTTTCTATTCAGACTCAGAGAATAAAAGATAGAATGTTTTTGAATCAGACAAGAAGATAGACAAGAACAAGAGAATAGAGATTGACAAGAACAGGACACAACTCAATACACAGAGACTCTGAAAAATATTCTGTCAACAAGAATTCAGAAGAACACTCATCAAAAAGAGATCAAGCTTTCAAACATTTTTCAGATCTCTTCAGCTCTCAAGTGTTCAAGGCCAACATCATCTCAAGACTCCAGACACTCAACATTTCAGCTTGCTGAAATCATCTTTTGCTGGAGATCTATCTTTGAAGGCCTATCACCCTCAGCAAAGCTCATCTTCCTGAAGATTTCAAGGACTCAGGGGGAGCTTTGACAACATCCTGAATCCACATAGTCTTCTCAGTTGCTTGAGAAAGAGAAGACTGCCATCACTCTCTCACCCCCATTCTGTAAAGGGTTTTTCAAACTCCCTTCAAAAGTTTGAATCTGGTTTTTGAGCACCTTGTCAAAAGCTCATTGGTGGCAAGACACCTGATCAAAAAATCTGATTTGGTTTTTGAGCACCTTATCAAAAGCTCATTGGTGCCCAGGACACCTGATCAACTCATCCTGCAGTGGATTCCTACCTAGGGTGGTAGAAGAGTGGATGTACCCAAGTTGGGGAACCACTATATTTCCTTGTGTCATCTGGTTCTGCATGTTTTCTTTTTGTTTCTGGCCTAGATTTTCTTGTGCTTAGTTTCTGCATAGCTTAGTTTTATTTCTGCTTCCCTGCTTACACTCATTACAACAATTGTTGTAAAGCTTTGCAAAAGTTATTCTTTGTGTTTTTAAAAAGCACCATATACTCTATTCACCCCCCCTTTAGAGTATATCAGATCTAGTTTCCCCTTTCAACTGGAGCTCGACAGACCGGTTTGGCAGTTGCCTTGGTCTTGCTCTAGTGCAGCGGCAAGTGGTAACCGCGGAGACCGCCAGTCAGTACAGACTGATACTGGAGCACGCCGGGAGAGGCGGACTGAATCCAGTCTCCGCCATTAAGTGCGGACTGGCCCTTGTGGACAGTGGTGTGGACTTGGTTGGTTCTGAACCAAGTCCATGTTTGGCTCAGTCCGGGGAGATCGCGCAGTGGAATGCGGACTGCTTCTCAGTCTGCGATGCTCGATAGAAGTGCTGTGGGCCTTGGTTGCGAGTTTGGGAGAAGCAGACTGGAGATTATGTCCACAACTATTTGCGGACTGGAGCTGGAGTCCGCTGAGTCTGACAGCTGGCTTGCTTGCGTGGATGTGGACTTGGGATATGCGGACTGGAGCAGTCTGCGGGATATACGGACTGGAGAAGTCTGTGGTATGCAGACTGGAGTCATCTGCAGGGATATGCAGACTAGAGCTGTCTGCAGTATATGCAGACTGGATCGGCATGTCTGCTGAGTCTGGATGTTGCCTTGGCGAAGCCATGGGCTTGGGATTGGCGGACTGATGCGGTGTGTCCGCTGAGTCCGGAATTTTCCTTGTGACGAGGCTGTGGGCTCGGGATAAGCGGGCTAGAGCTATGTCCACGGATTGGTGGACAATGTTGCTGCGGAGTCCGGCTGTGGCGGTCCTGGCTTGGCCTTCGACGACAAGACGGACTGGTGTTGCTGTCCGGCCTTGGTGATGTCTTGGCGGCTTGGTATTTAGCGACAAGGCGGACTGGCGATTGTGTCTGGCCTTAGAGAAGCTAGGCGGGCTGGCTATCTTGCACATGCGCGGCGGACTGGAATGTATCCACGGACTGCGGAGATGTATTACTAGGGGATGTGGCAGTAATCCTATCAGCTAGGGCGGTGACCACACTCATCATCGTGCCTATAAATAGTATCCATGTCACATCAGGAATAGAAACCAACCGAAGTAAGTGAACAGTAACTTGAGCCCGCACAAGTTGCTGTGGACTGCTTTTTGTTGTCCACGCGGTTTGGTTGAATTGACCGGGTTATGCTGTGCAGGTTGTGCGGATAGTGCTGGAAAGTCAGGACTTGGCTCTGATTGCGGTCAGGGACAGTGCAGACTCTGCGGTTAAGCAACAGGCGGAAAATAGTAGGTCGCGGACAGCGACCAAACGGTCTTCTCTTTGGCAACTTGGTTCGGGGTTCAATAAGTCGCCTGCTTCAGGCGGACTGTTCTATTCGGCATCGCAGCGTGTGTGGTCTGGCGGCTAGGCGACTTCGCGGTCAGGCGGCTTACAGTTTGGCGGCTAGAGCTAGCTTTGGAATAAGGGGAAGTCTGTGCGGCTTGGGTTGCGGTCTGACGACCTGGCGGACTGAGCGGACTCCACAACAGTAGACCGTCGGCTTGGTGGTTGAGTCCGCGCAGCTTGTTTCTCTTGTCTTGTATTTGTAGTTCTCTGCTTTCCCTTGGGTGGTTGTTTGGTGAAGCATGTATCGCCATGTATGTCTTGTTGTGTAGAGAAGATTGCTATGAATCAATAAAGACTCTTGTGCTGCATGTGTTTTCTGGTTGACTGACTTTATTTGAGATAACCCCTGCTCACTCCAAGTTCCAGGGAATTTTCCGCGTGATCAAGGTGTGATCTTGATAGTCCTAAGAATATTAATTTGGCGTCAGACTATCTCGTTGACCACCTGGAGAAAGTTCAACGTGGTAGTAGTGTCAGGTTGTTGAATTTTAACACTTATTTTTACCGGTCAAGCGGTTATGACCGCATGAATCGGATCTTAATTATGGTCCGGTTCATGCTGTCGTAACCCCTTGACCGGTGAAAATAAGTCCTCCCAAACGGATCGTAAATTGATATGTGCATAAAGACATAAGAAATTGGTAATTAAGGTTGAGGCTAATCTTATAATCTTTCCGCTCAAACAACTTTTTTGTTATCTTAATTAGACATTTATTAGTTGGTAGAGTATCAAATGACCAACAATTGTGCTAAAAATCTTTCTTTGACTGTCAAAACAATCTACCTTCACATTTCACGGTGAAGGCAGAATTGCCCCCACAATATCCGCTCGGCATGCATACAAATTGTCAAGATGTGGATGCATGACATACCTCGCCTTAACGTCAGAAGTTGGAGAAGTAAATATGAAGCTGAAAGAGTGTCTATTTTTTGCCATTTTACAGACGTGTTTCTTGAGGATCTATCTAGTCTTTCGCCAAGCATGAAGATTGTTTTTTTTTAATCGACCTAATCTTAGGAGCATAGCCCGTCTCCAAAGCCCCTTATCATTTGGCGATGCCTGAGCTGCACGAGCTGGATGAGCAATTACAGAATTTGTTGTACAATGGATTTATTCATTCCAAGACTTCATCTTGGGTTGCTCTGATTTTATTTGTAAGATGTAAGAATATGTATGTGTATCATTTATAGATGGTTGAATAAAATGTCAATCAAAAATGGAAAAATCCCACAAAGGAGAAAAACCACACGGTCGGGACGGTGTTGTCCAAATTTCATTATCTTTTTTTTGTGTTACAAGTGTATTTTTT
Source organism: Platanthera guangdongensis (assembly GCA_039583875.1). NCBI lineage: Eukaryota > Viridiplantae > Streptophyta > Magnoliopsida > Asparagales > Orchidaceae > Platanthera > Platanthera guangdongensis. Next base: position 39,071,423 of record CM077147.1, read on the forward strand.
TCGATGGTGACAGGGCGCCATGCTGCAATTTCACTCTGCATATAACAATTCTCTTTATTTATTATATGACAAAATCTTTCAATATAAATTAGAATAGTTTCCTAGATAGATAACTCATGCATCATAAGCTTTTGTCTATATTATATATGCAAGAGTCATTATGCGCCTTTAAAAGATTCCTTCTTAATCATTATAATTATTAGTTAATAAAACAAGAGGAGCCTATTACTCGAGCTGTCATGCACTCTTAAATTTTTAATTGGTCATAATGCAAATGGTTAAACACTCCTCTTTTTTTTTAGACGGCTTCAACTTTCAACCTGAAGTTTTAAGAAGAGTCTCCAGAGGCGGGTTTTAAATTCTGATTCGTCTCTGATCCATGAAGCATCTATAAACGAGTTCTTCGAGAAGAATTTAGCGTAAATATGAGTTTATAGGCTCGTTTGGGGCGGTGTTTTTGCTCCAGTTAATTTGAAAAAGAAACACAACCGTCATAAATTATGCGTTGACATGATAATGGTTATGAGTACGTTGCCAAGAAAAAAAACTAATTTTGAGCACAAAAGTGAATGAAGCTCCTTAGTTGAGATCGGGCGTTAAAGAACGACAGTTCATAATTATAGCGTTCATGGTCGACATCATAGTGCCAAACGGACTCTAAATTTGTGATTGATCTCTATATATATACTTTTGTGTTACATATGTGATTCGTGATGGTTTTATGGGAAAATGTAGGAGCCTTCAAGAATAGGTGTCATTCGTCTCTCATTGGTGCAGGACCTTGCTCATGGTCAGATGTCCTGACCTAAAAATTACTCGATAGGGAAAATTTTAGGTCAGGACTCCTGACCATGAGCATGATCAGGACAACCAATGAGGGGCTTGAAATGATGAGGGACCCGCGCAAAAGTGTATGCCACAAACCACAACTGCGTGGGCCCCACCTCCTTTGCAGACTCCTCATTGGTGCAGGACCTTGCTCATGGTCAGGTGTCCTGACCTTAAAATTACTCCTCAGATAGACCGTAGACGATATATAATTGATCACTTGACCTGTGAGATTCCTTAGAAAGCTGAAGATTATTATTGAGATATGTGTTTAGCACTCATGCGGTTCGTTAAATTGTATCGGAGAGCCGAGGAGATTGGTGTAATCAAAACAACTTATTTCTACAAACCAACTTATAAGACATTTACTTACAATAACATTTTTTTTGAAATTTTAGATGTAAGTTAGCTTGTGCCTTTCCCTGGGGGCATGAACTGTGCAGTATGCCAGTATATTGTAGAAGGGAGAAATTGTGGTGAGAAAATAGGAAAAATAGATATGAAAAATGTATGAACCGTTTGAAAATAAACACTACTTTCAAAGTACTACAAGGGTGAACATAATATTATATAATTGTAATTAAAAAAAATCTAAAATTAAGGATGTGTCCTCGGATGATGCTCAGTAACTCGACAAAGAAAAGGAGAGTGGAGGACAAAGATGGGCACAAAAAAGTTGTAACACAATGAAAATTGGATCCGGGGCAGGTAAAGTGCACTCGCTGAACAATGAAAATGGCCTGTTTTGGATGTGTTGAAAATTGTGAAGTGAAAGTGGGGGTTGATCAGACAGACCGCGCGACCTGGGCAGACAGTCTGACGGACTGGTGGTGTGGCCTGTGCGGTCTGATGTTGCGGCCTGGTGATGGCGACTAGCCTGTTCAGCTTGTTCTGCAGTTGGTTGTTCCCTGGAGTAATCGTGTGGATAGGTGGTGTATCCGCGGGAGGGGCAGACTTTTTCTGAGTTCGCGGAGTCAGCCTGATGCGGACTGCTTTTGGAGATCGCAAGATCTGCATTGACATGTGCCCTTGATCTAAGTTGATGCGGTTAGGACGTAACCACAGAGTTTGTGGTTAGGCAAACTGGCTTGGATCTGGCGGTCTGAGCGGCCTGAGCGAATTGATAGTTCATGTCCGCGGAGCTCGCGCCAGAGGTTCACTGATTGCTGGACTTGGTCATGATTTGTGACAAGTCTAAGTTAATCGCAGAGTCCGCAATGTCCGCTGGTTGACCGGGCGGTTTATGCCTATTGGTCGTGGACTTGTTGTTGCAGGCTGGTGCAGTGTCCGCGAGGTGTGTGGACTATTGTTGTGTCCGCTGCAATGTGCGGACTGGTGCGGTGTCCGCCGGGTTGCGGACTGGCTTATATCTTGCCTTCCTTGATAATAGGCGGATAGGCTGGTGTCCGGCCTTGTCCATGCGAACTGGGCGGACTGCTTGGTGCTAGCTGCGAGCTGGCATGGTGTTCTATCCACTAGGGCAATGACCACACTCCTCTCCGCGCCTATAAATAGGACCCCCTGTGACATAAATAGTAACTGATTGAACAGTAAGTTGAGCTTGGGTTAATTGCTACGGCCTCTGATTTTCTATCCGCGCGGTTTGAGAAGGTTAACTAGTTTGATTTTTGCAGGTTGTACGGCTATCACTGAGAAGCCAGGATTCTGGTTCTGACTGCAGACAGGGATCAGTGGAGCTTGCGGTTAAAAATCGGAGGTTTTGCAGCAGGTCTCATTTGCGGCTAGCCAGTTTTCTATCCTTTAGCAATTTTAGTTCAATAACCTATCCGTCGATCTAGGCAGTCTGGGAGGTCTGTTTTTTAGTTCGGCAGCGGCTCTTGTTTGCGGACTCTGGCAGCTAAGCAACCTCTGCGGTTAGGCGGCTCGCAAAGAGCTGACAAGGCGTTCAACAGAATAATGGTTTGTCCGCGGACTTCGCGGACTCCATAGATCAGTTTGGTGCAGCAGCGGCTTGGCATCCTCAGCGGTCTCGGTGGACTCAGCGGTCTCAGCTTTTGTTCGCACGGTTTCTTGCATGTTGCTTTCTACTTCCCTGTTTTACTTGGCTAAATCATGTCTCGCCATGTATGTATTACCCTGTAATGAAGATTGTTGTTAATACAAGACTTTGTTGTTGCCTTCTATTGCATCTGTTTTATTGAGCTCAGTTTATGGTTAGAGTGTTCCTGCGCCTGTTTCCCACTTTTCGCTTGATCAAGGTGTCATCTTGATAGCTCTGGAAATTTTACTTGGTATCAGAGCTATCTCTTGACCATCTTGAGAAATTTTAACATGTTATCAGAGGGAATAGATGATTGAGCAGTGATCAATCTCAGTTATGCTCGGCGCTTCTGGAAGCTAATAGATCAGTGGTTGTTGTAATGGACGGTGGTTACGCAAGGGGTCTTGATATTGAGCTTCTTACATTGTCTAACTTTAAAAGTGGAAGTCGTGCATGAAGATCTATCTTCTGGGTGAAGAGCTGTAGGAAGTCGCCGGTGGTGACGACAAGCAAGAAGTTACTGCTGCAACTGGTACTGATGAACAGGTGAGAGCTTGGAGGAATACTAATGCAAAAGCAGAGTTTGTTCTCAAGCGGGCTATCTCACCTGAACTCTTTGATCACATCTTAGGATGTGAGTCTACTGCTGAGATTTGGACGTCCATTGATGGATTGTTCAACAGGAAGAATGTAGAGCGGCTATAGTTCATAGAAAATGAGTTGGCTAGAGCAACTCAAGGAGATCTGACCGTCTCAAAGTTCTTTCTTAAGATGAAGAACATATACGCTGAGATCTCAGTGCTGCATCATGATGAGGCCATTTCTGAAGCCAAGTTGAAGAGACACATAGTCTGCGGGTAGCGAAAGGAATATATGGCCTTCGTGACTTCTGTTCAAAGTTGGGCTAACCAGCCATCCTTGCTGGAGCTGGAGAACCTGCTGGCGTCGCAGGAGAGCCTGGCTAGGCAGATTGCTGGGGTCACTATCTCTGAAGGATATAGTGAGGCTCTCTTCACTGGTAAGAAGAAGATGAGATGGCAGAAGAAGAAGAAGACTGTTGTTGATGATTGGCCTTCAACTTCTTATCAGCAAGAGAGGAGCACTACTCCTAAGAAGAACTGGAAGGAGTTGAAGTGCTACAGGTGTAATCAGCCAGGACACTTCAAACGTGACTGCAAGGTCAAGCTGCAGACTGGGCATATTGTAGATAAGGAGGGAGTTGGTTCCCGTGCTGAGGAGGCCGGGTAGGGAGGAGCTTTTTTGACGGGTACGTGTGTCCGTGCTCTTTCCACCGTAGACTACCAAGATGACTGGATAGTTGACTCTGGGTGTGGTCATCACCTCACTAGAGACGAGTCGAAGTTCTCATCACTGCAAACGTTCTCATGTAATGAAGCTATTATAACCGCTGATGATTTTTTCATACTGTAGAGATGGAGAGTTTAGTGTCTTTGGATAGTGCTCCGGGTCCACTCACGTTAAGGAGTATGTATCACATACCTGGCATGAAGAAAAACCTCTTCTCTGTGACCAATGTCGTTGACGCAGGCTATCACATTCTGTTCAGTCCAACAGAAGTGAAATTTCTTCGCAACGTATCAGCAGTAAAGGCTGATGTTGCTCATGTAGGGAGAAGAGTTAGAGACCTATTTTTTATATCAAAAAGTATTTATGTTGATCAGATGAGGGCCAACGATAGTGTTGCTACATGGCATGAAAGACTAGGACACGTCGTGATAAACAAGTTGAAAGCTATGGCAGATAAAAGTCTTGTGAGAGGCTTCTCTAGGTTGTCATCTGTCGGTGATGACCATGTTTACGCGGGGTGTCAGTATGGAAATACTCATCACCTTCTGTTCGATAAGTCACAAACAAGTAGCAAGGCACCATTGGATTGTATCCATGGTGATCTGATGGGGCCAACTGTCACCGCTAGTCTTAGAGACATCAGATGCATGCTGGTGCTGATTGATGACTATTCAAGATACACTTAGGTGTATTTCATGAAGGAGAAGTCAGATGCTTTCCAGTTGTTTGTGGAGTTCAAGGAGCTGGTAGAGGGCCGGCTTGACCTGCATATCAAGAAGTTAAGATCAGACAACTGAGGTGAGTTTGTTTCATCCGAGTTCTCTAATTTCTACAGGAAGCACGAGATCCAGAGATAGCTCACTTGTACTCATACTCCACAACAAAATGGAGTAGCGGAGAGGAAGATCCATCATTTGACGGAAACTTGTAAATGTTGGCTTTATGCAAAGGGAATTCCCAGGTCCTTTTGAGGGAAGGAATGACCTGCACAACTTATATCATCAATCAGATGCCTCTGAGTCCGATCAACATGAAGTCTCATATCTAGATGTTGTTCAAGGAGAAACCTAGCATGGAACACCTTTGGGTGTTTGGATCAACCTGCTATGTACACTTCCCAGATGCTCTGAGGACCAAGCTTGATGCAAATGCGAGGAAGCTTGTCTTTATGGGTTATGATGAGCGGAAGAAGGGATGGAAGTGTATGAATCTTGAGACAAGGAAGTTTGTTGTATCAAGGGACGTTGTCTTTGATGAACTGACATCGTATGTAGGTGGCTCTATTGAGCTGCAGGAGAGCAGGGCTGATGAAGGGAAGTAGGAGGCTACTGAAGATCTTCAGGTGGAGCTGTCTATGTCACTAGGAGCTCCAGGTGTTTCAAGCTCTAGGGAAAAGGCTTCTGGTTCAGGAAGCGGGGGAGAGACGCTCCAAGTGTGCCCGGGAATGGAGTTGATTCTAAAGAAGCAACGAAGGTGGTGAGCAAGGAGCAGACTCTTCGAAGATCCAAGAGTACCATCAAGCCACCAGCTCTTTATAGAGAAGGAAATGCGGTGAGTTTTGTCTCTTGTTTCTTTGCAGGCCCCCTGGATGAGCGGGCGCCTTCTAGCTTTAATGAAGCCACTAGAGTCAAGGAGTGGGAAGATGCCATGGATGAGGATATGATTGTCCTCAGGAAAAATGAGACCAGGGACCTTGTGCCAGAGGTTGATGGCATTACTCCTGTGACTTGCAAGTGGTTATATAAGCTGAAGAAGAAGGTGGATGGAAGCATCGAGCGGTACAAGGCGCGCCTTGTAGCTCTAGGTTTTTCACAAAAGTACGGCGAATACTATGAGGAGATGTTTAGTCCCGTGGAGAAGATGACTTCAATTCGGGTAGTGATGGCATTGGCGACTTGCTAGGGATGGAAGATGTGGCGGCTACATGTAAAGAATGCCTTTCTTTACGGGGAAATTGACAAAGGCATATTCATAGATAAGCCACTGTGATACATATTTGAAGAACATCCATACTATGTCTGCAAGCTCCTGAAAGCCCTCTATGGTTTAAAGCAGGCTCCTCGAACCTAGTATGGGAAGATTGCAGAATACCTCCAGTTCTGCGGTTATCTTGCTTCTAATTCAGACTCGAGCTTGTTCATTAAGAAGAAGGGGGAGCTTTTCGTCTTGGTGTTGTTGTACGTGGATTACATTATCATCACGGGTAACTCCAAGGAGGAGGTAGTTAGGCTCAGGGTAAAGCTAGCTATAAGATTTGAGATGAAGGACTTGGATGAGCTCCACTAGTTCCTTGGACTTGAGGTGGAGACAAAAGAAAGCGGCATACTAGTTTCCCAAAAGGGTTATGCAGAACGGATCGTTCAACGATTCGGCATGCGAGAAGAGAAGTGTAGCTCTACTCCTTTTTATTCTGGTATCAAACTTCGGCGGGATAAGGGGAGGATTCTACCAGATCCTTTAGTATTTCGGGATCTGTTTGGGAGTCTTATCTACTTGACGATTACAAGCCCAGACATTTCTTATTGGCCGAGTAATTCGGTATATGGCGGAACCTAGGAAGCCTCATCTTATTGCGGCAAGGAACATTCTGAAATATGTGAAGTCCACTTCTGATATGGGTCTCCTTTATGGGAGAGATACGGGTTTTACTCTTCAAGGATACTCGGATGCTGATTATGGGGGAGATTCAGACGACCGGAAGTCAACATCTGGTTATGTCTTCACATGTGAACCAGCAAGTATCTCTTGGTGTAACAAGAAACAAGACTCGGTGTCCGTCTCTACTACTGAAGCAGAGTACAAGGCTTCGGCCTTGGTAGCTCGGGAAGCCATCTAGCTTAGGAGACTAGTAGAGACCGTCTATAAAGAAGTACGCAGTCCAACTCTGCTTTGCGGTGACAATGAGAGTGCCCTGAAACTAGTTAATAATCCAGTTTGTCACACGCGAGCCAAGCGTATAGATATTGAGCACTACTTCATTCGAGAGAAGGTGTTGGAGGGATCTCTTTTGGTGGAGCATGTGCGGAGTGAGGACAACATCGTGAACATCTTCACGAAGCCGCTGCTAAAGTGGACAATTACTCGGTTACGGGATTGCTGGACTTGGTCACCACTTCTCACTTCAAGGAGGAGTGTTGAAAATTGTGAAGTGAAAGTGGGGGTTGATCAGGCAGACCGCGCGGCCTGGGCGGATAGTCTGGCGGACTGGTGGTGCGGTCAGGGCGTTCTAATGTTGCGGCCTAGTGATGGCGACCGGCCTGTTTGGCTTGTTGTTCTGTGGTTGGCTGTTCCCTGCAGTAATCATGCGGATAGGTGGAGTATCTGTGGGATGGGCGAACTATTTCTGAGTTCGCGGAGTCCGCCTGATGCAGACTGCTTTTGGAGATCGTGAGATTGACATTAGCCTGTGCCTTTGATCTCAGTTGGAGCGGTTAGGAGGTAACCGCAGAGTTCGTTGTTAGGCGAACTGGCTTGGATCTTGCGGTCTAAGAGGCCTGAGCGGATTGATAGTTCATGTCTGCGGATCTCGCGCTAGAGGTTCACTGTTTGCTGGACTTGGTCACGATCTGTGACAAGTTCAGGTTGATCGCAGAGTCCGCAATGTCCGCTAGTTGACCGGGTGGTGTGTGCTTGTTGCTCGTGGACTTATTGTTGCGGGCTAGTGCAGTGTCCGCGGGGTGTGCAGACTGTTGTTGTGTCCGCTGCAGCGTGCGTACTGGTGCGAGGTCCGCCGGGTTACAGACTGGCTTATATCTTGCCTTTCTTGATAACAGGCGGATAGGTTGGTGTCCTGCCTTGTCCATGCGGACTGGGCCAACTGCTTGGTGCTAGCTGCGAGCTGTCGTGGTGTTTCTATCCTTTAGGGGTGGCGACCACACTTCTCTCTGTACCTATAAATAGGACCCCCCCCCCCCCCCCCGTCATGTCAATAGTAAGTGAATAAATGATAAGTTGAGCTTGGGTTAATTATTGCGGCATCAGATTTTTTGTCTGTGTGGTTTGAGAATGTTAACTGGTTTGTTGTTTGCATGTTGTACGGCTAGCACTAAGAAGCCAGGATTCTGGTTCTGACTGCGGTCAAGGATCAATGGAGCTTGCGGTTAACAATCGGCGGTTTTGCAGCAGGTCGCATTTGCGGCTAGCCAGTCTTCTCTCCTTCAGTAATTTCAGTTCAATAACCTATTCGCCGGTCTGGGCGGTCTGTTCTTCAGTTCGGCAGCGGCTCTTGTTCGCGGACTCTGGCAGGTAGGCAACCTCTGCGGTTAGGCGGCTTGCAGAGAGCGGACAAGGCGTTCAACAGAATAACTGTTTGTCTGCGGACTCCGTAGATCATTTCGGTGCAGCAACGGCTTGGCGAGCTCAGCGGTCTCGGCGGACTCGGCGGACTCGGCGGTCTCAACTTCTGTCCGCAAGGTTTCTTGCTTGTTGTTTTCTGCTTTCCTGTTTTACTTGGCGAAATCATGTCTCATCATGCATGTTTTGCCCTGTAATGAAGATTGTTGTTAATACAAGACTTTATTGTTGCCTTCTATTGCATCTGGTTTATTGAGCTTAGTTTACAGTTGGAGTGTTCCTGCGCCTGGTTCACGCTTTCTGCTTGATGAAAGTGTCATCTTGATAGCTCTGGAAGTTTTTCTTGGTATCAGAGCTATCTCTTGACCATCTTGAGAAATTTTAACATGATGCACGCACACATCTCAAAGTGAGCTGAGATGTATCGCTTTGAGATGTGTGGGGGTATCCACGCGAGCCGCTGGATGCCCGTGTTTTACCATAAAATATAGGGGTGCACTTTACTCCCTTGAATCCATGAAAATTGTACTCTTACATACTCATCCTGGCCATATAGCTCTTCTATTAATTAATAACATTATTATTGTTTTAAAATAAACTAAAATATAAATTAAAAAAAATTGGTTTCAAAATTTAGGAGAGTACTATGCCTCGGTTAAAGAGACATGCCCCCGAGGTGCATGTTGGCCGTAGTGTTGTGGTCGCCTGTTTAGGTTCTTCACTATCATAGCAATGTTCGCAAAAATCTTAGGGCTGAATAATGTGAAGGGGAACAAGGTGCCATGTTCATTTTTAATGTAGGTTCAGTTTGGGGGCCTTATTTTCACCGGTCAAGTTGTTACGATCGCATGAATCGGACCTTAATTATGATCTGATTCATACGGTTATAACCGCTTGACCGGTGAGAATAAATTCCCACAAACGGAGCCGTAATCATAGTCGTATCATCCTTTATTTCTAGCATTTTATTTTGTGAATCACACATATTTTCGTGAACATTTATTTTTGTTATTGTTGCCAAAGATATCTTTTGAACCCGATTGATTGAGCTATATTCGGAACTCCGTAGTTAGGCAAGCTTGTAGTGGGAATATTTCCGTAATAGATAAATCCCTTGAAAGTACTAGACCATAGGGTTTATATCGAGTCGAGTTCGAGCGATTTTGGCTCGGCTCGAAATCTACTCGAAATCGAAATTGATTTCGAGTCGAGTCAGCTCGACTCGAAATGACTTGATTCTGAGTCGGCTCGAAATCGAATCGAGTTGGCTCGAAACTGAATCGGATCAGCTCGAAACCGAATCAAATCAGCTTGAAATTAAGTAACTTTTCATTTTATTCCTAATTTGCTCAAAATTAAATAGGAAAACCTATAAATTTAGCAATTGAAACAATTAAAACATTCATTTTTTTTATTTAGCTTTAAATTTTGTTATTTTTAATCTTAAAATAAAAATATATTAATAAATACATAAATTTTAATTAATTCGAGTTGATTCGAATCATATTTCCAGCGATTCAGGGCTGTCTCGAAATCGACTCGAAATCAGATTCGAGTCAAATTGAATCGACTCAAATTGAGTCGAATCAATTTTAACCGATTCCGATTCGGCTCAATTTTCGAACGATTTTCGAGCGACTTTCGAGTTTCGAATAAAATGTAATAAAATTGTGTAACTTGGTTAATATGTGATGATATGAACTAAAATAATAATGTTTTAGATATTGTGGGTGAGGGATATTCAAATCAAAGAAGAGCGGCATCCAATATGATTGATCGGGTTCCCGTAGAATTTTTGAGTCAAATCGAGGAGGTTCGGTACATGGACTCAAGGGCAAACCAAACTGGCCAGGCGAGCTGCGAGCGTAGAAAGCCGCACTCATCCAAAAAGTCCCGAAAGCACCCTTAGAGGGAGTCAAGCCCGGCCAACGCGCGTTGTAGTGACCCGTACGGACTGCGCGCATGTGGCGTGTGCGCGACCACGGCCACACATGGTCGCGCAGGGCCACGCACTGAACAAGTTGTGTCGAGACAAGGAAAAGTTGTGTCGACACTATAGACAACTATGTCGACACACTGTGTCGAGACTGAAGACAACTGTGTCGAGACTAAAGACAACTGTGTCGGCACACAGTACTTATGTCGACACACTCTATACACATTATATCAAGACTGAAGACAACTGCGTCGACACTCAGGACTAGTGTCGACACACTCTATTCAAGCTGTGTCGAGACTAAAGACAACTGTGTCGACACTCAGGACTAGTGTCCACACACTATAATCAAGCTGTAACGAGACTGAAGACAGCTGTGTCGACACACAGGACTTGTGTCAACACATTCTATGGAAGTTGTGTCGAGACATGTTGAAGAACTTTGTCGACACATTCAGAAGTGTGTCGACACCACTATAGGAGCTGTGTCGACGCCCAGGACTTGTGTCCACACATTTAACAGCCAAGTCTCAACATTTCAGCAGACTTATTTCCTAAGTACAGATATCAAAACGGAGGTACAGACAGTTGTCAGAACTGTCAGTTATTAACCGGATCAGCCGGTTACTCCTGTCAGAGCCTATTAAAGTGATGCAGTTTTCAGAAGAATAGACATTGAGAAAATTAAAAACAATACAGAGGAGAAGCAACAAAATTTTAAGAAGAAAGATGTTTGGAGCTTCTGCTACAATTCAAAAGGTGGAGAGAAGTCTGATCAAGAAACATCTTCAACATCTATCCATCCTAGATCAACCCTAATTTCTACTTCAAGAAGCTTTGAAAAGCTAAGAAAGGTTTGATCAGATCTATCTTGTTAGAATCAAAGGAAGCACAATCATCAAGATCAGATCAAGAAGCAGTTACTCAAATCTCATATTGGGTGACATTTTCTGATTCATTTCTCTGTTATATTCAATTTGAAAGATCTATCTGTAGATCTGAGTGGAGGAGATTTATTCTCTTGTTGTTGTAAGCCTATGTTATAAAGGCTGAGGTAGAGCTGAGATTGCCTGAGATAGAAGAAGTTGAAAATTCTCTGAGTTGTATTGCATTTGTTGTCTGAGAAGCAGTAGCGAGGATTCATTCCGAGATAGAGTTCTTGTGAAGAACTTGAGGTGTAGGATCTTGGTGATCTGAGTGGTTAGACTTGTGAAGTCTGAGTTGTAGGAGCCGGGTGGGCTCTGAGTGTTCAATTTTCTCAAAGCGGTCAGCAAGGTAGCCTAAAGACAAATTAATATTCTCAGAACTACCCAGTTCACATTTTGATCATGCGGAAGCCCAAGGAGCAAGTTTAACACCAACCATAAATATAAGAACAAGCAGGTCTTATATTCATTCACACTTCTTTACAAGGAGAGGTATATGTAGTGAGACATAATTTCGCTAGTACACAAGCTACAAACAGAAAGAACAAAACAAGCCGAACGGACAGCATTGGAGACCGCCGAGACCGCCTAGTCCGCCAAGGTTGCAGAAGCCGCCCGAGCTACAACTGCTACAAGCCGAATAGCACACGGAGTCCGCCGAGACCGCAAGGACAAGCGGACACACCGTTATTCGCTGCTTGCTGAAGAACTGAGGAACAAACCGCCTACTCGCCTTAGACCGGCGGACAGGTTATTGGAACTTGAACAAGCTGAAGTAGAAAACTGACAAGCCGCAGAATTGACCAGCTGATACCGCAGAGACCGCACACTTCAATACCCAACTCCTGGCTCCTTGAATCTAGCCGCGCGACCTGCACACAACAAACCGTCAACACTACTCAACCCGCGCGGACAGGAAATCGCAGACCGCAACACTTGCCTAAGCCTAACTTACTGTTCACTCTGTTACTGTAGACGTGCCGGGGGGGTCTATTTATAGGCGAGGTGAGGAGTGTGGTCACCACCCTAGTGAAAATAATCACCACCCCAGTCTGCGCACTAGCAAAATATCCGTCCGCTGAGTCCTCAAAGACTTAGCCGGATTCCAAGAAAACTGCTAGAAGCAAGGCACCGATGTTCACTACCAAGGGCCTGGAACCAGACCGCCCATACTATACGGACAAGGTACAGTCCACACAGTCTGAACACATCATCACATGGATAGCCACAACTCCTTCAGTGACAGTCCGCACATACAAGAGGCAGTCCGCATAGCACAAGGGCAAAGCCTCCATCCACCACAAGTCCATGACCAAAGGCAGTCCGCCCGGTCAATAGCGGACTTGGAGGATACTGCAGACACACTGGACTTGTCACAGAATATGACCAAGTCCAGTAAATCACCAAAGGCCTAGCTCGAGCTCGGTGGACAAGGCCCAGTCCGCCAATACCCAAAGCAGATCGCCAATTCCACCAAGGTGAGCATCTCGCCAATACCACCAAGGTACGCAGATCGCCAATTCCACCGAGGTAAGCAGATCGCCAAAAACTGCTCGCCCAGCTACCCAAACAAACGACCAACTCCCGGACTCCGACACCAGTCCGCGGAGTCCTCCACAGCAGCCCACACCTGCTGTACCACTAGAGCTCGGCAAGGGCCACAACCAAACTCCAGGGTCAGTCCGCCACAGCGAACACTACGGATATGCCAATCCGCAAGCCTCACGCGGATAGGGCACCCAATCCGCCGGTTAGCACAAGTTTGCAACACACAAGGCCGCTGAACAGAGCACTGCCTACAGCCCGCAAAGCGCAGTCTGCTCAGTCCGCTTCGCCAGGCCCGACATCCTTGGCCATAGGCCAACCAAGCCGCACAACAGACCAATCAAGACGCATACCAGGCCACACAGGCCGCTCCTCAACAGCCAAGCCAATAAGACAGCCAACACCCAGGCCGCAACCCGCAGTCCGCCCAGGCCGCAGACTCAGACCGCTAAGGCCGCACAGGATGCTCTTCAACAGCTGAAAGAAATAGTGCCTAATCACCTAGAGGGGGGGTGAATAAGTGAACTTTATCTTTTTAAATTTAAGGTAGAAATACTGTACAGTAAATGCAATTCTATAATTATCACAACACAGCAACCATACAATCAAACATACACAGAGTGCACACAGGATTTATAGTGGTTCCCCAAGGTCTGGGTACATCCACTTTCCCCCTTCGCCTATCTAGTAGTGTACTAGATTCGGCCTAACTTCAGCACTTCTCCTCAGATCCTCAGATCTTACAGCTCAGAACCCCAAACAGGTTCCTACAACTCAGAGTGTCCCCACTCCTACAACGCGTGCAAAAAGCCCTTCCACTCAGTCTTCAATAAGACCTACACTCAGAGAACAAAGTCTCCTACAACTCAGGCACAAGGCCCTACCTCAGTCTTCAACAAGACCTACACTCAAAGCACTCAGTCTCCTACACTCAGTCTTTATTAAGTAGGCTTACAGCTCAGATCTATACAAGATCCTATAGAAATTTGATAATACAAAGTAATTAACCATAACTCTGAAAGATAGAGATGAGTTGACTGGCTTCTTGATGAGTTCTTGGAAGAACTTGACAGAGATCAAGCTCCCTTGCCTTTCTTCAAAGCTTCTTGAATTAGAACATAGTAGGGTTGAATCTCCTGTGAAGATGATCTTCAATCAACTTCTGACTTGAGATTCAGATCTCAATCTGAATCTTACATTGCAGCCTGGTTCAGCAGCTGTTCTTCTTAGAAGGAGCTCTCTCTCTCCAACTTCTTAGATCTTCTATTGAAGGTCTTCTTCTTTTGTGTTGTTAGATCTCTTGATTGATTGTTGTCAATCTGTAATTACCACCCTCTCTGTTGAAAGAGAAATGTCTTTAAATAGTCTTCCTCCAAGGTAACCGGCTGATTCGGTTTCTAACAACCTTCTGACGGCTCTGACAGTTGCAGTTGACCGGTTGAAATGGAAGCTGTCAAGTCATCCAGTCACTTCCTGAAATCTCTATCACTGTCTGAAAGTGTCGAGACAGATAGTCATTATGTGTCGACACAAATAGACTAAGTGTCGACACAAGTAGACTAAGTGTCGACACTAGCCTTGATGGTGTCGACACAACTCCTTGTGTTGTTGTAACAGCTTCTCGACACTGCTTCTTCAGAATGTGTCGACACTGATCCTGTGTGTCGACACAAGCCTTCTGTTGAATGTGTCGACACAGATTCTGTGTGTCGACACATGTACTTCTTCTTTAATACTTAGTTGAATTCTGCTGTGTGTCGACACATCTTCTTGTGTTGAAACTTGCTGAGTGTCGACATAACTCCTTTGTGTCGACACATGTACTTTAACTTTGTTGAAGTTTGCTAAGTGTCGACACAGTCTCCTGGTGTCGACACATTTGATGTCGACAAAGTTTTTCTGGGTGTTGACACTGTCTCTAAGTGTCGACACATTTGATGTCGACAATTCTTCACAGTGTGTCGACACAGCTTGTATGTGTCGACACTTTTCTTCTGGTGTCGACTCTTTCTTCCTGGTGTCGACACAATTACTCCAAGTGTCGACACAGCTTCTCTAGGTGTCGACACAAGCCTTCATAAGTGTCGACACTTCTCCTCCAGGTGTCGACACATGGACTTAGAAACTTTTCTGCATTTTCTGCAATTACATAACCTGCACATATAAACTCAAAGCACATCAAATACACCTCTATGTGTATCATTGAGTAGGGTGAGACTTCTTCAAATCAGGTATATATATTCCAATGTACCCAACAATCTCCCCCTATTTGGAGAAGTCATAACCCTTAGTCAATGATATACACCATTCATAACAAATACTCAATATGATGTATAACAGTATTATATGACAAGGTAAATTCTCAACAAAACATGTATAAACAATCATTACAGAATAAAATTGTAACAGATCAAACATTATTTTGTTATAACTTCCAATAGTCTCATTAATCAAAAGTTTACATTGATTTTAATGTAAAAGATTACAGAGTTGTAAACTTAAGAAAATACTAATCTATGGCTGCTTTGGCTCCTTGATAACAATGCCCTTTCCAGATTGAATCTTTGCTTGAACTGGAGCATCATTGTCATCAGCAGGCTTCTTTCCCTTAAGATCTTTCTTTTTCTGTTCTTCAGCCCTTATCTTCTGTCTCTCAAAATAGTGATAAAGCTTAGTTAAATACTTACTAGGCTCCTGTGCATTAGAACATAGCTTCCCTAATTTAGCCTTCCTTCTGTATTGTACTATGGCCACTTGCCTAGCCTCATGTTTTTTCCATTCCTGGTCAGAATACCATTTGCTTCTCTCTAGGAAATTATCCTTAGTAGCCTTCCAAGCAGTCAATATTATATTCCTAGAGGTTGGGTTCCATTGCTCAAAGTCGGGCCTTAATTCAGCCTGTTCTCTGAACCTCTTCTTAGATAATTGGGCTTCCTTCTCTTTTAATAATGCCTCTTGCTCTTTTAGTATTGCCTCTAGCACGGGCTGTACAACTTTCTCAACAATAGCATTCTGATTACCCTCAGGAGGACTATACATAGACTGTACCTCCTGATGTATCATGTCAAAGTCTGCAGGAGGCTAGATCACCTGAGCTACTTCAGCTTGCTCTCCTCCAAAATATGCAGGATTTATTCCAGACTCTGCTACATTATCATCATCACATAAAGGTGGATATCCAAGGGTGGCTCTGATGCTGTTTGAAATCCATTTAGCATGGTCAGAGCCTGCTTTGACTAATACCCTCTCCCCCTTTATGACTTCTCTTTCTATATGATCTCTAAGATCATCCTTCTAGAATCTGATTTGAGCATTCAAATAGTTAACTCTATCTCTATAAAAAAGGTTTTAACCGTTGGAGCCTGTTAGTAATTAGCTTCTGTGAATCTTCAATGGCAGATTTAACAGCAGTTATACCTTCTTGTAATGCCGGATCAAATTCTGTCTTGGCTTTAGTCATGGCTTCAGTGTGGGCAGTAACAAGTTTCTGCATCTCAGTGACTATCACATGATGTGATTCAGTTAGATTCTCATTCATTCTAATCTGATTTTCAAGAACATATCCTTGTTTTACTGCCATATCATCAACCTGTTTCTTTATGTTCTCTTGATGAGTAGCCAGATAGACCACTACATTGCCTCCTTTATGGAGACAATCAGTCATTTCCTTCTTGTTTTGATTCACTTCAAATCTTATAGATTTTATGTCTTGAGCCAGATCAAATTGAATGGATTTATGTCCTTCATCCATATACTTTTCTAGAGCTTTCCTTTGTTCATCCATCTTGATTTGCAAAGCCACCAACAAAGAACTATAATCAGCAGTTGGGGCTTGTTGTGGAACTATGGTTTGAAATGTTTTCTTGTAGGTCTGGCTTCTTCTCTTGAAAACTTGTAGTTTTCTTTGCTTGGCTCTAGCAGCCTCTTCATCTTCAGAATCAGATGTACTAGCAATGTCTACCCTGTCCTTAGGACTAGGAGGTAAATCCTTCTCAGTCCTTGGTAGTTCCTCAGCATTCCTGTACTCCTCAGTCTCTTTTATAATAGTCTCCTCTATTTGCTCCCCCTTAAGATCTACCTGCTCCCCCTCAAAGGCTATTTTGTCTCCCTCAAAAGCAGTTTGTAAGAGATCAGGGAACAGCTCGTTTAGTGTATACTACTGTTGAGGATGGACTGGAGAATCTCTAATCTCAGGAGCATCTAATACCACCTTATCAGCAACTGATGTGTCCTCCATGATAACATCTTGTGGTTGACTATGTAACTGTGTATGCTGATCAACAACAAGTAATGATTCAGTCAAAACTTCATCCTCAATATTTAAATTTAATTGATTAACTTCAGTGATTACCTCTAGAATTGTTTGTGTAGCCCTTTCACTCTCTAATTGAGTTGGCTCATCCACATGTAGAGGCTCCCCCTAGAGTGGATCCAGGTGAATATGGCTAGCTGATGGTAGCTCCCCCTGCCTTTGTGCATCTTTTTGTCTTGCTGGAGACTGTCTAGCATTGATATCCTGTCCATCATCAGAACTGAAGACCACTTGCTACTCTGAGCTACTTGAGGATTCTTGAGCCACAATGGCTGTCTTCTTCTTCTTCTTCTTCTTCTGAGGTGTTTCCTTTTCTGGAGTTGACATTTCCTTTGTCAACACTCTATCCCACCTTGAGAAAATTCTTACATCCATTCTCCTCATATGGTTTATCTTAGAACCAGCAGCTTGGTTCATCACTACAGGGATACATCCAGCTAAGTATAAACTCAGAATCCTACCCAGATTGGGTTTCTTCAGACTTTCCTTTATCTTATCAAACATGACTACTGACCAATCAGTTTTAAGCTGTAAAATTATCCTTGTCATCAGACTGAACATGTGAGCTGATATTCTATCATGCCCACCAGGCTTGCTCAGAATTACCTTGTCAACTATTTCAGACAAGAACTTGCCCTACATGTTCATGCATTTCCTGTTGAATACTGATCCAATCTTCAGGCTTGAATCAAGTCCACACCATGCCAGTGCCTCCCTTGTCTTTGAAGCAGGTACATCTTCCTCTTCTTTAGTTCTAGGGAGATGTAGAACTTTTCTGAGATTCTTCAGGGTGACCTTCACCTTAACTCCATGGACTTTAGATTTAATCTTAAGACCAGTGGCATCTAGGGTAGCTGCAGTAAAGAATTCGAGGACTTCTTTCTTCCATATCTTGATTGGTTCGGAAACAAGATATTCTAACCCAATCTCTGCAACTAGGGTTACCACACCTTGGATTTCTGGTTCCACGTCATCAAAGGCGTGTCGCACGAGCTCATAACCTTCATTAATGTTCTCTTCTAGCTTGGGCGCCATTAGGGTTTGAAGAAATTTTGAATTTAGAGAAGAGAGATGTCGACACACAAGTTTGGTCTCGAACCTATGGTGAGCATGTCGACAAACAATGGTGAAGACCTATTTATACCTTTCTAAAATCGAAGGTGAAAAGGCGCGTCAAAATACTTGAAATGTGTCGACAATGTTGAAAAGTGTCGACACTTACTTCTAATGTCTCGACAACTATGTTTCGACACAACTATAGTCGACAGAATATATGTGTCGACACTTATATATCTCAGCTCGACACTTAGTCGAGACTCTACTCGACGAATTCTGTGTAAATCCTAAGTGTCGACACCATCCTGGATGTGTCGACACCCACACTGCATGTGTCGACACTAATTCTCTGAAGTATCGACACCACTTCTATGTGTCGACACAGACAACTCTGTGTGTCGACACCATTTTACTTAGCCAATTTTAAACTATTCTAAGTTTATCATTCCTAATTCAATTTTAAACTTATTGAATTTGGTTTCATCTAGAGGCTTAGTAAACATATCAGCTAACTGATTATCTGTGTTAACATACTCTAGGGAAATGTCTTCTTTTTCTACATGTTCTCTAAGAAAATGGTATTTAATTTCTATGTGCTTAGTCCTACTATGGGAGACAGGATTATTTGCAATAGAAATGACACTAGTAGAATCACAAAATAAAGGTGTTCTACTTACTGGAATACCATAATCTTCTAGCTGATGTTGAATCCATAGAAGTTGTGCACAACAACTTCCTGCAGCCACATACTCTGACTTAGCTGTGGAGATAGCCACACTGGTCTGCTTCTTACTACTCCATGACACCAGCCTTCCACCTAGAAATTGACAGGTTCCTGTAGTACTCTTCCTATCTTCCTCGCAGCCTGCAAAATCTGCATCTGAATAACCTGTCAGTACAAAATCTCCATTCCTAAGGTACCAAAGGCCTAGAAAAGGTGTGCCCTTAAGATATCTCAAAATCCTTTTGACTGCAGTCAGATGAGATTCTTTAGGACATGCTTGGTACCTAGCACAGACACATGTAGCATACATGATATCTGGTCTACTAGCAGTCAAATATAGTAGGGAGCCAACTATCCCTCTATACAAAGTCTCATCTACAGGTTTCCCTGCATCATCTTTGCTCAGAGACATGGTTGACCCCATATGGAGTTTTCATGGTACTGGATGATTCCATACCATACTTCTTTATTAACTCTATGGTGAACTTAGACTGGCATATGGATAATCCATCTTCAGTCTTTCTAACTTGGAGACACAAGAAGAACTTAAGTTCCCACATACTGCTCATTTCAAATTGTCCTTGCATGAGTTTTGCAAACTTTCTGCAAAGACTACTTTCTGTAGACCCAAATATTATGTCATCTACATATATTTGGACTAAGATAATCTTGCCTCTGGATTCCCTAAGGAATAGAGTCTTGTCTATTTTCCCCCTTGAGAATTTGTTCTCAATGAGGAAACTAGACAGGGTTTCATACCAAGCCCTAGGGGCTTGTTTTAACCCATACAAAGCCTTCCTAAGTCTATAAACATAATCAGGTTTAATAGAATCAACAAAACCTGATGGCTGCTCTACATAGACTTCTTCCTTCAGATTTCCATTCAGAAAAGCTGACTTAACATCCATTTGATATACCTTGAACCCTTGATAAGTTTTATAGGCAAGGAACATCCTTATTGCTTCCAGTCTTGCTACTGGAGCAAAGGTTTGATCAAAATCAATACCTTCTTCCTGCCTATATCCCTTTGCAACAAGTCTAGCTTTATTCTTTATGATGATTCCATTCTCATCCAACTTGTTCCTAAAGATCCACTTAGTTCTAATAATGTTGTGGTCCTTGGGTTTATGAACTAGCTCCTAGACCTTGCATCTTTTGAATTGATTCAGCTCCTCTTGCATGACCTCAATCCAATGAGGTTCTATGATTGCTTCTTCAAATTTCTTTGGTTCAACTTGGGATAGGAAACTGCAGTAAAGAACTATACTTAGATTCCTGCTCCTTATTTGCACTCCTTATCTGGGATCTCCAATTATTTGACTGGCTGGATGATCCTTTAAGTGTCTATTTGCTGGAGGCGGCCTGTCTTCAGGTTGTACACTTTCAGTCTCTTCATTTAGCTGCACCTCTTGGTCTTCTTTAGCATCAGGAGTATCTTGTACTCCCCCTGGACAGCAGCCACTATCTTCCACTTGCTGACTTGCAGAAGAACCTTCTGTTAAGGTAAGCTTGTCCATTCTCTTAGTTACACCTGTGGAGCTGCAAACACTTCTTGGCAATTCACAGTTAATGAGTCTTGCTTCATCAAAAACTATATGAACAGACTCTTCTACAACTTGAGTAATCAAGTTGTAGACCATATAAGCCTTACTATTATTGCTGTACCCAACAAAGATCCCCTCTTGGGATTTGGCAGCAAACTTAGTTAGATAAGACTTTCCATTGTTAAGTATATAACACTTGCAACCAAAGATCCTCAAAAAGGATAAATTTGGTTTTCTGCCCTTCACAATCTCATAGGGGGTCTTCTTGTGGCTCTTGCTGATAGTAGCCCTATTGATCACATGACAAGCAGTATTAACTGCCTCAGCCCAGAAATATTCTGGGAGAGAAGTGTCATTCAATAGGGTTCTACCAGCCTCTATCAAGGTTCTATTTTTCCTTTCAGCAATACCATTTTGCTGAGGTGTTCTTGGTGAGGAAAATTCCTGAAAAATTCCAAATTCTTCACACAGTTTCTCATACTTTCAGACTGAAATTCTGTACCATGGTCACTTCTGATTTCGACCACTGTACTGTCCAATTCATTCTGAATTTGTTTAACAAAACTATATAAGATACTTGGGGTTTCAGATTTTTGTCAAAGGAAGAACACCCAGGAAAACCTTGAATAGTCATCTACAACCACAAATGTGTAGACCTTCCTACCTAGGCTGTGAACTGGCATAGGACCAAAAATATCCATATGCAAGAGGTATAGACACCTCACAGAATGCTTGTTCTCAAGACTATGAAAGGTGTATTTGGTCTGCTTGCCTTTTTGACAAGCTGAGCATATCCCATCCTTTATACACTTAACTTGAGGACCATTCCTCACTAACTCTTTGCTAAAGAGTTGGCCAATTGTCTTATATTTAAGATGAGCCAGCCTCTTGTGCCATTTAACACATTGTGAGACTCTCTCATCAGCTACAAGACATATAAGAGAAACATTGTTCTCACACACAAAGTCAAGACAATAGACATTTCTCTTCCTATATCCTGTCAAAATGATCTTTTGATCACTTGACCTTTTGATATGAGAACCATCCTTGACAAATGAGATGTCATATCCTAAATCACTCAGCTGACTTATGCTAATGAGGTTATGTTTCAAACCCTTTACATAAGCCACTTGAGTAATTGTAATTTGGCTACTAGAAATGTTACCAAAGCCTTTGATGATCCCTTTTTCTGAACCACCAAAGGTAACTTTAGGACTATCTTTGATAGGTGTATAGTCCTTCAACAGCCCCCTTGTTCCAGTCATGTGCCTGGAACATCCACTGTCCAAGTGCCATATAGGGGCATGGCTACTTGGACTCACCTGCAAAACAGATTACTTAACCTTAGAACCCAAATAACTCTTGGGTCCTTGGTGTAAGTTAGTCTAACTTTTAACAAAACTACCTGTAGCTCTTCTAGCAGGCAGTTTGCTACTCTCCTTGACACTTGAATTGTGCCAACAATCTATGGCAAAGTGGTCTATCTTGCCACAACACCAGCACTCAAACCTGTTGTACCTTTATTTGGGTACAACCCTGGCTGGATTATCTACTACAGCCTTCTTGTTTAGTGTTGGGGCTTTGCCCTTAGATTTGGACCTAGCTGTCCAAGCAGGTTTTGTATATCCCAATCCAGTTTTACCCTTATGAGGTACAAACTCATCTATCAAAGGTAAAACAGATTTTGGTTTAGAAAAACTTGCTACAATCTCTCTCTCCTTCTGAAGTCTAGGCTCCAGATTTCTAATTTGATCATTCTTAAATGTAATAGTACCAATCTAAATAACAGTAATGTTCTTCAGCCTGGCTATTTCATTCAGTTTCTGATCAAACAACTTGTTTGAATCAGCAGCAGCCAATTTAAGACTAGCAATCTCCTTTGCCTGATTTTTGGCTAAGGTTTTGCTTTTATTCAAGGCCTGCAACAAGTCCCTATATTCATCAACTAACTGTTGAATATCTCCTTCAGATTCAGATCCACCCACATCACTTGATGCAGATGTATCTGATTCTGACTCAGTACTAGAAATTGAACTAGAAGAACAACTTTGTACCTTACTTGGTCCAGGCTGATCCTGGATTTTGTCTTCCTTCAGATAATGCCATCAGCCCTTTGCACTGATTGTCCTCATGCTCATAAATTGAATTCATTAACTGCATGAACTCATCTTCCTCCTCTTCAGCAAACAATCCAATATAGGCTTCAGCTTCTGAGTCTGTTTCTTGAAGATGACTGATCAGTTAAACTTTTATCTTTCTTAGCAACAAAGGACTTTTCCTTTTTGCCCTTAAACTGAGTCTTCTTTTTGTCAGTTGACTCCTTCCTCTTTTCAGGACAGTCAGCCACTACATGTCCCTATCTATTGCAGCAATATCACACAATTTTTGAAGATGTAGCTTTGGTTGGCTTGGATCTGCTTCTGTCATTCCTTGATGACTTTTTTTTTTCTGATAATAGTCATCTTTTGGCTGAGAAGTGGAAGGCTTAGACCTCCACTGCTTCTTCTTCAGAAACTTTTCAAAATGCCTAGTGAAAGCTGCAAAGTCTTCATCACTTTCACTACTATCTGAATTCTTGCTTTCTGAATTATCTGTCACAGCCTCAGCAACTATTTGAGGTGGAGATGGAGACTTGCTTCTATACTTCCTAGTGGCTTCAGTTTTGAAGGCCACAGATCTTTCCTTGTGCTCCACTCTAGTAGTCTTCTCTTCCTCCTTTCTAGCCAATAACTGCATCTCATAAGATAACAATTTTCCAAACAAAGTTGGAGGAGGTATATCAGCTAATTTGGCCATTTCCCTAATGACACAAATCTTGGTGTTCCAGTCCTTAGTCAGGGATCTTAAGAACTTGTCATTCAGCTCATAGTTGCTGAATTCTCTTCCATAGGGCATCAATTCATTTACCATCCTATAGAACTTCTTGTAGCATTCAGTAATGCTATCAGACTTTCCTTGTCTGAAGCTTTCATATTCCTGATTTAGCAAAGACTTCATGTCTTGTCTTACTTCTTCTGATCCCTCCATATAGACTATTAATGTGTCCCACATTTTTTTAGAAGTTTTATAATGAATTAAGTTCTGAAATGTTGCATCATCAATTGCACTAACAATAATATTCTGGGCCCTCTTGTCCATAGTGGCCAGAATGATTTCATCTTTGATCATTTCTGAATAGTCCTTAGGAGTTTTCTGATTTGCATCCAGAATGGATATCTTCATTGGCACATATGGCCCTTCTTTGACTGTAATGTATATTCTTGGGTCAGATGCTTCCATAAAGAGTCTAACCCTCTCTTTCCATATGCCAAAAATCTCTTTTCTAAAAATTGGCAATTTCATGGACCCTAGCTCTTTGTGATTCTCACTAGAACCCATTTTCTTGATTTTTGTTTATTCTGTTTCTGCCTAGAGGATCTTACTCAGACTGTTATGTCCTTTTTGAGTACCCTCCCTCTGATACCACTTGAAAGAAATAGTGCCTAATCACCTAGAGTGGGGGGGGGGGTGAATAGGTGAACTTTATCTTTTTAAATTTAAGGCAGAAATACTGTACAGTAAATGCAATTCTACAATTATCACAACACAACAACCATACAATCAAACATACACAGAGTGCACACATGATTTATATTGGTTCCCCAAGGTCTGGGTACATCCACTTTCCCCCTTCGCCTATCTAGTAGTGTACTAGATTCGGCCAAACTTCAGCACTTCTCCTCAGATCCTCAGATCTTACAGCTCAGAACCCCAAACAGGTTCCTACAACTCAGAGTGTCCCCACTCCTATTACTCAGGCAAAAAGCCCTACCACTCAGTCTTCAATAAGACCTACACTCAGAGAACAAAGTCTCCTACAACTCAGACACAAGGCCCTACCTCAGTCTTCAATAAGACCTACACTCAGAGCACTCAGTCTCCTACACTCAGCCTTTATAAAATAGGCTTACAGCTCAGATCTATACAAGATCCTACAGAAATTTGATAATACAAAGTAATTAACCATAACTCTGAAAGAGAGAGATGAGTTGACTGGCTTCTTGATGAGTTCTTGGAAGAACTTGGCAGAGATCAACCTCCATTGGCTTTCTTCAAAGCTTATTGAATTAGAACACAGTATGGTTGAATCTCCTGTGAAGATGATCTTCAATCAACTTCTGACTTGAGATTCAGATCTCAATCTGAATCTTACTTTGCATCCTGGTTCAGCAGCTGTTCTTCTTAGAAGGAGCTCTCTCTCTCCAACTTCTTAGATCTTCTGTTGAAGGTCTTCTTCTTTTGTGTTGTTAGATCTGTTGATTGATTGTTGTCAATCTGTAATTACCACCCTCTCTGTTGAAAGAGAAAGGTCTTTAAATAGTCTTCCTTCAAGGTAACCGGCTGATCCGGTTTCTAACAACCTTTTGACGGCTCTGACAGTTGCAATTGATTGGTTGAAATGGCAGCTGTCAAGTCATCCAGTTACTTCTTGAAATCTCTGTCACTGTCTGAAAGTGTCGAGACAGATAGTCATTATGTGTCGACACAAATAGACTAAGTGTCGATACAAGTAGACTAAGTGTCGACACAAGCCTTGATGGTGTCGACACAACTCCTTGTGTTGTTGTAACAGCTTCTCGACACTACTTCTTCAGAATGTGTCGACACAGATCCTTTGTGTCGACACAAGCCTTCTGTTGAATGTGTCGACACAGATTCCGTGTGTCGACACAAGTACTTCTTCTTTAATACATAGTTGAATTCTGCTGTGTGTTGACACAACTCTTTTGTGTCGACACATCTTCTTGTGTTGAAACTTGCTGAGTGTCGACACAACTCCTTTGTGTCGACACATGTACTTTAACTTTGTTGAAGTTTGCTAAGTGTCGACACAGCCTCCTGGTGTCGACACATTTGATGTCGATAAAGTTTCTCTGGGTGTCTACACTGTCTCTAAATGTCGACACATTTGATGTCGACAATTCTTCATAGTGTGTCGACACAGCCTGTATGTGTCGACACTTTTCTTTTGGTGTCGACTCGTTCTTCCTGGTGTCGACACAATTACTCCAAGTGTCGACACAGCTTCTCTAGGTGTCGACACAAGCCTTCATAAGTGTCGATACTTCTCCTCTAGGTGTCGACACATGGACTTAGAAACTTTTCTGCATTTTCTGCAATTACATAACCTGCACATATAAAATCAAAGCACATCAAATACACCTTGATGTATATCATTGAGTAGGGTGAGGCTTCTTCAAATCAGGTACATATATTCCAATGTACCCAACAACAGCCAAGCCAGCCAAGGTCACCAGGCCACGCCAGGAGTCCGCCTAGGCCGCAGACTCAGTCCACACAGGCCGCTTAGACTTCCCGGCCTGTCTATCACCCACTTCCACTTCACAAATTTCAACACTCCCCCTTGGAGTGAGAAGTGGTGATCAAGCCCAGCAAGCTACGTAACCGCTAAAAAGGCCCCTTCGACAGCAGCTTCGTAAAGATGTCAGCAAGATTATCTTCACTCCGAAAATGCCTGACCAGAGGAGATCCCTCCAACACCATCTCCCTTATGAAGTAGTGCTCGATCTCAATATGCTTGGTCCTTACGTGATACACTGGATTGTTTACCTGTTTGAGAGCACTCTCATTGTCACCCCGGAGTAAAGTAGGCCCTTGCACTTCTTCATGAACAGCCTCTACAAGCCTCCGCAACCAGATAGCTTCCCGAGAAGCCAAGGCCGAAGCCTTATACTCAGATTTCGTAGTAGACACGGACACAGAATCCTGCTTCTTGCTACACCACAAAATACAAGCTAAACCACAAGTGAAAACATGACCCGAAGTTGATCTCCGATCATCCGAGTCACCACCATAGTTAGCATCCGTGTATCCAAGCAAAGCAAAGTCCTCATCTCTACTATAGAGGAGTCCCATATCAGAGGTTGTCTTGACATACTTCAAAATATTCTTTGCCGCCACTAGATGAGACTTCCTTGGTTCAGCCATAATCCAACTTACTCGGCCAACAGCATAAGCAATGTCTGGCCTTGTAATCGTCAGGTAGATCAAACTCCTACAAGAGCCCTGAACACCAAGGGATCAGAAAGAATCCTCCCTTCATCTCTTCGAAGCTTTAGTCCATGTTCCAGTGGAGTAGAGCAACTCTTCCCTTCGCCCATGTCAAATCGACTTACAATGCGATCTGCATATCCCTTCTGGCAAATGAGAATCCCGCACTCCTTACTCTCCACTTCAACACCGAGAAAGTGATGAAGTTCTCCCAAGTCTTTCATCTGGAAGCGTATAGCAAGCTCAGCCCTGAGCCTTGCTACTTCCTCCTCTGAATTCCCTGTGACGATCATGTCATCCATATATAGCAGGATCAAGACTTGCAGATCCCCCTTCTTCTTGACGAACAAGCTAGAATCTGAGTTGGAAGCAAGATAACCGCAGAATTGTAAATACTCTGCTATCTTCCCATACCAAGCTCTAGGAGCTTGATTCAACCCGTAGAGAGCCTTCCTGAGCTTGCAGACATAGTCTAGATGA
This sequence comes from Platanthera guangdongensis, assembly GCA_039583875.1. NCBI lineage: Eukaryota > Viridiplantae > Streptophyta > Magnoliopsida > Asparagales > Orchidaceae > Platanthera > Platanthera guangdongensis. Next base: position 39,098,428 of record CM077147.1, read on the forward strand.
TCTTCAGAAACAAAACAAAGTGGCTGATCCATAAGGATGTCCTCGTCAATTTCTCTGTAAAGAAAGACATTCTTTACATCAAGCTGCCACATTCTCCATCCCTTGCATGCAGCTAAGGCGATCACCACTCTAACTGAAGTCATCCTTGCAACCGGACTAAATGTCTCCTCATAGTCTTCTCCATACTGCTGTGAGAATTCTCGATCAACCAGGCGAGCTTTGAACCTATCAATGCTCCCATCAGCCTTCTTATTCAACTTATACACACACTTGCAAGTCACTGGAGTAATGTCATCAACCTTGGGCACAAGGTCCCTGGTTTCATTCTTCTTGAGAGCAGCAATCTCTTCCTTCATGGCCTCATCCCACTCCTTGACTCCAGTGGCCTCATTGAAGTTTGCAGGCTCTAGCTCATCCAGAGGACCTGCAAAGAAGCAGGAGACAAAGCTCACTGCATTCCCATCACAGTATCGAGTAGGTGGCTTCACAACCCTCTTTGATCTCCGAAGAGGTTGTTCCTTGCTCAGTACCTCTGTTGCTTCTTCAGGCTCAATAACACCTCCAGGAAAGCTTTGAGCAATGCTCCCCTTGCTTACTGAGCCAGAAGCCTCATCACTAGAACTTGAATCAATAGGAGCTGCTAGTGAAACAGCAAGCTCCTCTTCCAGACCTTCAGCAGCCACCTTTTGTTCTTCATCAACCTTGCTTCCAGTTAGCTCAACCGAGCCACCGCCATACGACGTAAGTTCGTCAAAGACAACATCTCTTGACACAACAAAGTTCTTTGTTGCTGGATCCATGCATTTTCATCCCTTCTTCCGCTCATCGTATCCAATAAAGACAAGCTTCCTTGCCTTTGCATCCAGCTTTGTCCGTGAAGCATCCGGGACATGCACATAGCAAGTTGAACCGAACACCCTAAGGTGTTCCACACTAGGCTTCTCCTTCAGCAATAGCTCAAAAGTAGTCTTCATGTTGATCGGGCTAAGCGGCATCCGATTGATGACGTAAGAGGCACAAGACATCCTCTCCGCCCAGAAGGACCTTGGAATGTCTTTCGCATGAAGCCAGCATTTGCAAGTCTCCGTCAGATGACGGATCTTCCGCTCCGCTACTCCATTTTGTTGTGGAGTGTGGGCATAAGTGAGCTCTCGTTGGATGCCATGCTTCCTGCAGAAGTTAGAAAACTCGGAGGATATAAACTCACCACCGTTATCTGTTCTAAGCTTCTAGATCCGAAAGCCAAGTCGGTCATCCACCAACTCCTTGAACTCCACAAACAAATGGAAGGCTTCAGACTTCTCCTTCAAGAAATATACCCAAGTGTATCTTGAGTAGTCATCAATCAAAACGAGCATGTATCTACTCCCACCAAGGCTGGCAGTGACGGTTGGTCCCATCAAGTCTCCATAGATGCACTCCAAAGTTCTCTAGCTCCTTGTTTGTGATTTATCAAACAGAAGGAGATGAGCCTTGCTGTACTGACATCCCGCGCAAACATGACCGTCACCAAATGAAGAAATCTTCGGCAAGCCTCTTATAAGGCTTCTATTAGCCATAACCTTCAGCTTATCCATTCCTATATGCCCCAGCCTTTCATACCAAATAGCAGCGCTATCGTTTTCTCTCATCTGATCAACATAAGAGTTAGTAGCAAGAACAAACAAGTTCTTAACTCTCCTCCCAACATGAGCAACATCAGCCTTAACTGTTGATACGTTGCGAAGGAACTTCACTTCTGTTGGCCCAAAAAGAACGTGATAACCCGCATCGACCGCATTGGTCACTGAGAAGAGGTTCTTCTTCATGCACGGTACGTGATACACACTCCTTAACGTGAGTGGCCCCATATCACTACCCAAAGACACAACCCCCTCCTTCTCTATTGTATAAACAATATTATCAGCAGTTATAATAGCTTCATTACCTGAGTAGGCTTGCAAAGAAGAGAACTTCGACTTGTCTCCGGTGAGGTGATGACCACACCCGGAGTCCACGATCCAATCATCGTTGAAGTCGACAGTGGACAAGGCACGGACACAAGTGCCCGTCATGAAGGCTCATGCCCATCCAGCTTCTTCGCTCTTAGAGCAAGCTTCCTCCTTGCCTGCAACATGCCCAGTCTGCAGTTTGACCTTGCAGTCTCGCTTGAAGTGTCCCGCTGATGTCATCTGTAGCACTTCAGGTTCTTCTTCCAATCCTTCTTAGGAGCAGTGCTCCTCTCTGACTGATGAGAAGTTGAAGGCTCATTTTCAGCAGCGGTCTTGTTCTTCCCTTCCCAACCTTTCTTCTTCTTAACTGAGAAGAGAGCTTCACTGCCTTCCTCAGTGACTGTGACTCCAGCCATCTACCTTGCTAAACTCTCCTGCGAAGCAAGCAGGTTCTGAAGCTCCAGCAGAGATGGCTGAGTAGCCCAACCTTGAACATATGTCACAAAGGCGACATAGTCCTTCCGCAAACCGCGGATTATGTGTCTTTTCATCATAGCCTTAGAGATAGGCTCATCCGGATCAAGCATTGACAGCTCCGCACACAAGCTCTTCATCTTCAGAAAGAACTTTGAGATGGTCAAGTCTCCTTGAGTTGTCCTCGCCAACTCATTCTCCAGAAACTGAAGTCTCGCCATATTCTTCCTATTGAACAATTCATCAATGGTTTTCCAAATGTCAGCAGCAGAGTCACATCCAATGATGTGATCAAACAGTTCTAGTGACACGTCCCTCTTGAGAACAAACTCCGCCTTAGCATTTGTTTTTCTATAGAGCCTCACTTGCTCAGCAGTACCAAACGCAATAGTCACTTCCTGTCTGTCGTCACCACCAACGACCTCTCATAACTCCTCACCTAGAAGGTAACTCTTCATGCACGACTTCCACTTCTTAAAGTTAGTCGGCGTCAAGAGTTCAATACCAAGACCTCTTGGATAGCTTACTTCCATTACAACAACCGTTGGTTAAGTTAACTTCCAGAAGCACAGAGCACCAACACAGGTTGCTTAACACTCAAGCACAGAGCACCAACACAGGTTGATTAACACTCAAGCACATAGCAAGAACAATGGTTGAACATTGCTCAAGAAACTGAACCTGCCTTTGATACCATGTTGAATTTTATCAAAGCGGTCAGCAAGGTAGCCTAAAGCCAAATTAATATTCTCAGAACTACCAAGTTCACACTTTGATCACACGGAATCCCAAGGAGCAAGTTTAACACCAACCACAAATGGAAGCACAAGAAGGTCTTATATTCATTCACACTTCTTTACAAGGCGAGTTATACGTAGCAAGACATGATTTTGCTAGTACACAAGCTACAAACAGAAATAATAAAATAAGCCAGGCGGACAGCACTAGAGACCGCCGAGACCGCCGAGTACTCCAAGGTTGCCGAAGCCGCCCGAGCTGCAACTGCTACAAGCCGAATAGCACACGGAGTTCACCGAGACTGCGAGGCCAAGAGGACACATCGTTATTCGCTGCCTGCTGAAGAACTGAGGAACAGACCGCCTACCCGCCTGAGACCGGCAGACAGGTTATTGGAACTTGAACAAGCTAAAGTAGAAAACTGACAAGTCGCAGAAGCGACCAGCTGAGACCGCAGAGACTGCACACTTCAATGCCCAACTCCTGGCTCCTTGAAGCTAGCCGCACGACCTGCACACAACAAACCGTCAGCACTACTCAACCCGCGCGGACAAGAAACCGCACACCGCAACACTTGCCCAAGCCCAACTTACTGTTCACTCCATTACTGTAGATGTGTCGCGGGGATTCTATTTATAGGCGAGGTGAGGAGTGTGGTCACCTCCCTAGTGAATAAAATCACCACCCCAGCCCGCGCACTAACAAAACATCTGTCCGCTGAGTCCGCAAAGACTTAGCCGGATTCCAAGAAAACCGCCAAAAGCAAGGCACTGATGTTCACTACCAGGCGGCCTGGAACCAGACCGCCCACACTATGCGGACAAGGTACAGTCCAAACAGTCCGCACACATCATCACATGGATAGCCACAAGTCCTTTAGTGACAGTCCGCACATAAAAGAGGCAGTCCGCACAGCACAAGGGCAAAGCCTCCATCCACCACAAGTCCACGACCAAAGGCAGTCCGCCCGATCAACAACGAACTTGACGGATACTGCGGATACACTGGACTTGTCATAGAATGTGACCAAGTCAAGTAAATCACCAAAGGCGTAGCACGGGCTCAGCGGACAAGGCCCAGTCCGCCAATACCCAAAGCAGATTGCCAATTCCACCAAGGTGAGCAGCTCGCCAATACCACCAAGGTACGTAGATCGCCAATTCCACCGAGGTAAGCAGATCGCCAAACACTACTCACCCAGCTTCCCAAACAAATGGACAACTGTCGGACTCCGACACCAGTCCGCGCAGTCCTGCACAGCAGCCAACACCTGTTATACCACCAGAGCTCGGCAAGGGTCACAGCCAAACTCCAAGGCCAGTCCTCCACAATGAACACTGCGGACATGCCAGTCCGCAAGCCTCCCGTGGATAGGGCACCCAATCCGTCGGTTAGCACAAGCTTGCAACACACAAGGCCACTAAATAGAGCACTGCCTACAGCCCGCAAAGCGCAGTCTGCTCAGTCCGTTTCGCCAGGCCCGACACCTTGGCCATAGGCCAACCAAGCCGGTCAACAGACCGATCAAGCCACATACTAGGCCGCACAGGCCGCTCCTCAACAGCCAAGCCAACAAAATAACCAACACCCAGGCCGTAACCCGAAGTCCGCCAAGGCCGCGGACTCAGACAGCTCAGGCCGCACAGGCTACTCTTCAACAGCCAAGCCAGCCATGGTCACCAGGCCGCACCAGGAGTCCGCCCAGGCCGCGGACTCAGTCCGCACAGGCCGCTTAGACCGCCCGGCCTATCCATCATCCACTTCTACTTCATAAATTTCAACACTGAGCTGTAAGATCTAAAGATCTGAGTAAAGGAAAGAGGAGAAGTTTGGCCGAATATAGTTCATTGATAAATAGACGAAGGGGGAAAGTGGATGTACCCATAAATTGCGGAACCACTATAAATCAGTGTGCATTGGGCTGTGTGTGCTGTTTTGTTGTGCTGTGTTAATTTAGTTATTTGTTGTTTGGTTTATGTTGATTATCTTGTCTGAGTTAATCATTTCAATTAAAGTAGTACTATGATTAAAGAAAAGGAGGACCATATTTAAATTGGACATATTCACCCCCCTCTAGATCATTTTCAATCCTAAAGTAAACATTTATAATTGGTATCAAAGGCTGGTTGATTGAAAAAGGCATAACTGCCAAGTGAGAATCCAAAGGATTGCAAAGAAAGAAATATCATGACGCAGAGCGAAAACAATTCCATTAACCTCCATGTCTGCTCCAAAGAAACTTTGGAATATGGAAAGAAAGAGTCCAGATTATTCATGGAGGCAGCAGATCCAAGAATATACATAACTGTGGTTGAAGTACCTTTCAATCCCATGAAAGTGTCAGTTCTTGATGCAAACATCTGGACACCCAAGACTTACATGGAAATGGATAAGGATAAAATCATTCTGGCCTCTATGGACAAGAGAGCTCAGAATATAATAGTAATTGAAATAGATGATTTCACTTTTCATAATCTTATTCAATGCAGAACAGCCAAAGAAATGTGGGAGTCTTTGATAGTTTATATGGAAGGTACTGAAGAAGTCAGAGATGATAGAAAATCTCTACTAAATCAACAGTATGAAGCCTTCAGACAAGATAAAAAGGATTCAATAGCTGAGTGTTTTGAAAAGTTCTTCAGAATTATTAACAGCCTGAGGACTTATGGCAGAAGTTTTATTAATTATGAACTTAATGATAAGTTCTTAAGGTCCATGAACAAGGAATGAGAGACCAATATCTATGTCATAAGAGAAATAGGAAACTTGGCCAACATAAACCCCCAGGCTGTATTTGGAAAGCTGTTGTCTCATGAGTTATAGCTTAATATCAGAAAGTCTGAAGAAGAATTAGCCAGAGCACTCAATAGAGAAAAGAACTTGGCTCTAAAGGCTGAGTCATCCAGAAAAGTCAGAGAGAAGTCAATACTCACAGATAAACTAGAAACTTCCTCTGAGTGCCCAGAATCATCCTCAACAGAAGGAGAAAAAACTAAGGAGGAACTGTCACTCTTCTTTAAATAGTTCAAGAAGATGTTAAGGAGAAGAAAACAAGGAAGATGGAAGGGTTCAGCAGGAGACTCTTTTCACAAAAAGATCAATCATCTAGAGAAACCCAAGAAGAAGAATTCTGGGGACAGCTATGACTCTTCTCAGAATAAATATATTAAAACTAATATAGTGTGTTATAGCGGATGGCATGTCATAGTTGATTGCCCAACAAAAAGGAAGGAGAAAAAGTCTGAGAACTCGAAGGATGGACAACACAAGAAGGCTGATAAAAGCCTATTGGCAAAAAGACAGTTGACACTATTTGACAGTGAGTCTGATTCATCTGAATCAGAAGAGGAGGATGTTCTTATGGGCCTGTTGGCCATTGAGGAACTCAACCAGGAGAAGAAGATCAGGATTGTTCAGATCCTGTGAAGATAAAATCAATCTCTAATAGTTTTTCCTCAGATTCTATTTCTGCATCAGAAAATGAATCATGTTCACATAGTAAAGAACATGATTCAGACATTGAAGCAGATTTTAACTCCCTTATCAATAGGTATGGGAAGGTACTAAATACCTTAATTGCAAGCAAATAACTTGCTAAATATCAGACAAAAGAGTTAGATACCTTGAGAAGAGTATCTTCTTAGTTGATAAGTGTTAACCCAAAGTTGGTTTTACAAAAACTGAAACTAATTGAATTAACTAATAAGATAGATAGGCAGACAGCGGTGATAACTGAATAGGTCAAGACAGTCAAAGACCTGGAAGCAAAGCTTGCTCAGGTCAATAAAGAGCCTTGCTGGAAGGATCAGATGTCAAAAGGCAATATAGGCCAAGAACCACCATATAAGTTGATCAATCCAAGAAGCCAAGGAATTCTTGGAGCTGATCCCAGTGTAGCTCACTCAAATCTAAAAGGTAAGGGTGTGAATTATGCACCTCTACCTTGGAAATTGGATGATAATTCTGTGTTGCACAAGAGAACAACTTCAAATGTGCAACCAGAGAAAAGATACAACAGATTTGAGTGTTGGTGTTGTGGGAAGGTTGGAATTTTGCCCTAAATTATTGGTATAATCCAACAGGTCCTTCATATATATTTCAACCACCTTTATTTAGAATGTCTGTTGTGTTTCACACATCAAAGCCTAACAGGAACCAAGACCCCAAAACTTGTTGGATGCCTAAGTTGAACTAAATTTGTGTTTGCAGGTGGATCCAAGTATCACTAATAGGCCTATATGGTACTTGGACAGTGGATGTTCCAAGCATATGATTGGATCAAGGAGTTTACTAAGAGACTACACTCCAGTTAAGAATGGACCAAAAGTCATCTTTGGAGGGTCAGAGAAAGGACTCACCAAGGGATATGGTAACATTTCTAATAGCCTAGTTAGCATCACTAAAGTTGCTTATGTGGAAGGATTGAACCACAATATGATAAGCATAAGTCAGCTTTGTGATATAGGATATGAAATTATCTTCCACAATGACGAGTGTCTGATAAGGAATTCAAGTGATCAAGAGATCATCTTGGCAGGCACTAGGAGTGGGAACATTTGATTTCTAAATTTCCTTAGTATAAATGAACAATCACCAGTATGTCTTGTAGCTAATGAGAAAGATACTTTGTGTGTACAGTGGCACAAGAGGCTAGCTCACTTAAACTACAAAGCTATGAGTAAACTATTTTTTTGGACTTAGTTAGAAATAGTCCATAACTAAAATGCTCCAAAGAAGATATATGTCCTACATGTCAAAAATGCAAACAAACAAAAATCTCCTTTAAGTGCATATAGTCCAAACACACTAAGAGGTATCTGTACTTCATATGGATCTATTTGGTCATATGCAAGTTCTTAGTTTGGGAAGGAAGTCTTATACCTATGTGATTGTGGATGATCACTCCATGTTTGCTTGGGTGTTCTTCTTAAGGAAAAAGTCTGAAACTCTAGGCATCCTTAGTGATTTTCTCAAACAAATTCAAAATGAGATGGGATGTACTGTAGTCAAACTTAGAAGAGACCATGGTATAAAATTTTAATCTGAAAGGATGACAAATTTCTGTAAGGAACTAGGGATCCTTCAGGAGTTCTCCTCTCCAAGAACACCACAGCAAAATGGAGATGCTGGGAGGAAAAATAGAACTCTTATTGAGGCAGCTAGAACAATGCTGAGTGATACATCTCTCCCAGAATATTTCTTGGCTGAGGCTATAAACACAGCTTTCTATGTTCAAAATAGAGCTTTGATCAACAAGTAGAACAACAAGACTCTCTATGAACTAATGAAAGGCAGAAAACCAAATCTGTCCTACTTCAGAATTTTTGGAAGTAAGTGTTATGTCTTGGACAATGGGAAAACTTATCTAACTAAGTTCTCAGAGAAATCCTAGGAAGGAATCTTTGTAGGGTATAGTCTTCTTAGCAAAGCATACAAGATCTATAACTTGAAACATAAAGTTGTAGAAGAATCTATTAATGTAGTATTTGATGAATCATCTATTTTAAGTAATGATATCTCTAACAGCTCTAATCTAGGTGTTGTAAAGTATAGAATTGAAAAAATAAAGATAAGTGACTCACCTAACATAGAGTTAGACATCAGGGACAATATAGAAGTTCCTATAGAAGATACTGCATCAGCTCGGAGGGAGGAAGAGAATCACCCAAATCCTCCTGCAACACTAGATGATAATAGACACCTTCCTGTAGCTGTTAGACACCTTAGAGATCATCCTATAGATCAAATAATAGGTGATGCCAGATTAGGTGTGACTACTAGAAGTAGACATCACAATGAGGTTCTATACTCTAGTTTTCTCTCTCAGGTAGAACCTAAAAGGTTTGAAGATGCCAATTCAGATCCCAACTAGATTATGGCTATGCAAGAAGAATTAAATCAATTTGAGAGATTAAAAGTCTGGTGTCTAGCTCCTAGACCTAGTAATCATAATATCATAGGCACCAAGTGGATCTATAGAAATAAATTAGATAAGTATGGGGTTATAGTCAAGAACAAAGCTAGATTAGTGACTAAAGGATATAGACAAGAGGAAGGATTAGATTATGACCAAACTTTTGCACCTGTAGCTAGGCTAGAAGCCATTAGATTATTCTTATCCCATGCAGCATTCAAAGGATACAAAGTCTACCAAATGGATGTAAAGTCAGCATTCCTAAATGGTACACAGAAGGAAGAAGTATATGTAGAGCAGCCACAAGGTTTTGTTGACCCTAAACACAAAAAACTATATTTTCAGATTACAAAAGGCTCTGTATGGGTTAAAATAGGGACCTAGAGCCTGGTATGATACCCTCTCTACCATTCTTATAGAGAACAAGTTCTCTAGAGGAAAGATATACAAGACACTATTCCTTAGGAACATCAAAGGATCAAGCATCTTAGTCCAGATTTATGTAGATGACATAATTTTTGGGTCTACCAATGAGATGCTGTGTAGCAAATTTGCAAGGCTTATGCAAGGTAAGTTTGAAATGAGCAGCATGAGTGAGCTAAAGTTCTTCTTGGGATTCTAAGTTAGACAATCTGAGGATGGAATATCCATCTCTCAATCTAAGTTCACTAAGGAGTTGATTAAGAAATATGGTATGGATAATTCTTTTACAATAAGAACTCCAATGGGTTCTACAGTGTCACTACATAAGGATGAATCAGGATAACTAGTTGATGAAACTTTTTATAGAGGCATAATTGGTTCACTCTTATATTTAACTACTAGTAGGCCAGATATTATGTTCTCAACATGTGTCTATGCTAGGTACCAAGCACCAAAGAGTCTCATTATACTGATTTTTAAGAGAATACTGAGATATCTTAAGGGCACACCCAATCTTGGGCTTTGGTATCCTAGGGATAATGATTTTGTACTTACTGGGTACATAGATGCAGATTTTGTAGGGCGTAAAGAAGATAGAAAAAGTACTTCTGGAACTTGCCAGTTTCTAGGGAAAAGACTTATCAGTTGGAGTAGCAACAAACAAACAAGTGTTGCTATCTCTACAGCAGAATTATAGTACATATCTGCTGTAAGTTGTTGTGCACAGCTGTTGTGGATTCAACATCAACTACTAGACTACAATATACAGCTAAGTAAATCTATTATGTTCCGTGATTCTACTAGTGCAATTTCTATTGCCAATAATCATATTTCATATAGTAGAACTAAACATATAGAAATTAGATATCACTTTCCCAGAGAAAATGTAGAAAAAGAAAATATAAGCTTACAACATATTCCAACTGAAAGACAAGTTGCTGATACTTTTACAAAGCCCCTAGAAGAAAGTAAGTTCAATTATTTTAAATTTGAACTAGACATGTTGAATATTGAATAAATAATTACACTTAAAAGGATGATTAATTAGGAATACATATATATTTTAAAACTTTACTTTAATTAAACATGAAATATTAGTCAGAGCACAAAATTTGTCTAAGTCAAAGAATTGTGTCGAGACACCAGTGTGTGTTGACACTATTAGTACAGGTGTTACGAGACACCACAGCGTGTGTCGACACTCATAGAAAATGTGTGTCGAGACACGTGACTATGTGTCGACACTGATTAGCGGATGTGTGCCGACAATGATAAGAGGATGTGTGTCGAGACATTACAAGTTTGTGTCGAGACCTATAAGTCTGTGTCGAGAAACATAAACCTTGTGTCGACACATGTCGACACATCTCAACAGCTTAGGTTTTCTTTATCGACTCCAGAAATTTCCCAATAATGAGAAAATCACTAAATGCAGCGCACCTTTTCAACTTCAAAAGACTGATACTATAAATAATAGGTGTTAGGTTTTGTCGACTTCACTCGCCAGTAATCTTGAGAGACTAATCGTTGTGTGTCGAGACGTAGAAATCCATAGTCGACACCCTTCAAACTCTAGATCTTTCAACACGAATGGCACCAAAGATGGATGATCACATCAACGACGGATATGAACTGGTGCGCATTGCATTCGACACCGCTTCAGAAGATATAAGGAAAGTGATTGACCTTGTGAATGAGGCAGGGTTGGAGTATCTTCTTTTAGAACCAACAAAGATCTGGAAGAGAGAGGTATCTGGATTTTTCTCTAATGCCTCCTTAAACTCTAACTCTGACAAGATAAAATCCACTATTAATGGAGAAAGGATAAAGGTAATACCAAAATACTGGCTAAAGTCTTTAAGATTCCAATAATTTCACAAGGTAATGAACTGGATTCAACCAAGACAGCTGAGGCACTAGTTTGGTGTGGACTACCTCCAACCACTAGTTTTGGACATTTCTTCAATAGGAAGGAAATGAATTCCCAAGGTAAATTCATGTCTGAAATAGTGGAAAAGTGCTCCTCTGCAAGACTGGAACACATGATAGAATTTTTAATGTCATGTTTAATCTGATGACTAGAATTATCTTCAAAATCAATACTGACTGGAATAGAGTGCTGTTTGATTAGATTGTAGAAGGATTTCAGAAGCCCAATATGGGCAGAATAAATAGTTTGTATCTGGTAAAGGTAATTCCAGATTGCATCAATCAGAAACATGGAAATAAGATAAATCATATGAGGAGAATGGACCTGGGAATCCTGTCTAGGTGTGACAGAATCTTGATTAAGGAAACTCCAACATTTAAGCAAAAAAGGAGATAAAAGGTAAGAAATCAGTGGTAGAGGAAGTAGTATCCACTAGTGATTGTGAAGAAAAGGTAAACTTCAGTTCAGATCAAAATCCAGAGGAAGTACAAGACAAGTCTCCTAGGAAATTCCCTGAGACTAGTGCACAAGTGCAGGGGGAGATCATCCCAGAAAGAGAATTAGCTGAGGGGGAGAACCTCATAGAATTGCTAATGGATACAACAACAACCATCATAATGGATGTGGTTCAGTACCTAGAAAAGTCATAAGCTCCTGCACATGAAATCTCTGATCAAGTGATGGAGAAGCAACTCTACAAGAGACGGAAGAAGAAGTTCCAATGACAAAAGATACAAATATTCTGGAAGAGAGAATTGCAGATTCTCAGATTGAGATACCTGTTGCTGAACCACAACATGCAGATATTACTGTGGATAATATCCCTATTAATCAAGAAGGTACAGAGATTGAGGGGGAGTTGACTCCTTTTACTGAGAAAACTAAAGAGACACCTCAAGTTGAAGAGGTTAGTTCTTATGAATCTGAGGATGCAGAGGCTTCTCAACAGATGAAAAGAAAACTTTCTGTAATGAAGAAGAAAAGCAAGAGCTACACGCAATATCTTCAGTCAGGACCACCGTCTGCTCCTACAATACATCATAGCTCTTTGCTAGTGCAACTACAACTAATGCTTGATAAGCAAAGGCAAGATTTATAGAAATATGTGGATGAAAGCAACAAGGAGTTGCAATTTCAGCTAGCCCAAGAGATCAAGTCATAATATTTGAAGTTAATCTTTTGAAAATTGAAATGACTTCATTATTTGAGAAAGGAGCTCATGTAGTAGTTTATCTGGCAAAGCAACAACAGGATGCCAAGCAAATATAAGATGATGTGGCAATCAAGCAAGGATGTGTCCTTGATAAATAGACAAAGGGGGAAAGTGGATGTACCCATAAATTGCGGAACCACTATAAATCAGTGTGCATTGGGCTGTGTGTGCTGTTTTGTTGTGCTGTGTTAATTTAGTTATTTGTTGTTTGGTTTATGTTGATTATCTTGTCTGAGTTAATCATTTCAATTAAAGTAGTACTATGATTAAAGAAAAGGAGGACCATATTTAAATTGGACATATTCACCCCCCTCTAGATCATTTTCAATCCTAAAGTAAACATTTATAATTGGTATCAGAGGCTGGTTGATTGAAAAAGGCATAACTGCCAAGTGAGAATCCAAAGGATTGCAAAGAAAGAAATATCATGACGCAGAGCGAAAACAATTCCATTAACCTCCATGTCTGCTCCAAAGAAAACTTTGGAATATGGAAAGAAAGAGTCCAGATTATTCATGGAGGCAGCAGATCCAAGAATATACATAACTGTGGTTGAAGTACCTTTCAATCCCATGAAAGTGTCAGTTCTTGATGCAAACATCTGGACACCCAAGACTTACATGGAAATGGATAAGGATAAAATCATTCTGGCCTCTATGGACAAGAGAGCTCAGAATATAATAGTAATTGAAATAGATGATTTCACTTTTCATAATCTTATTCAATGCAGAACAGCCAAAGAAATGTGGGAGTCTTTGATAGTTTATATGGAAGGTACTGAAGAAGTCAGAGATGATAGAAAATCTCTACTAAATCAACAGTATGAAGCCTTCAGACAAGATAAAAAGGATTCAATGGCTGAGTGTTTTGAAAAGTTCTTCAGAATTATTAACAGCATGAGGACTTATGGCAGAAGTTTTATTAATTATGAACTTAATGATAAGTTCTTAAGGTCCATGAACAAGGAATGAGAGACCAATATCTATGTCATAAGAGAAATAGGAAACTTGGCCAACATAAACCCCCAGGCTGTATTTGGAAAGCTGTTGTCTCATGAGTTATAGCTTAATATCAGAAAGTCTGAAGAAGAATTAGCCAGAGCACTCAATAGAGAAAAGAACTTGGCTCTAAAGGCTGAGTCATCCAGAAAAGTCAGAGAGAAGTCAATACTCACAGATAAACTAGAAACTTCCTCTGAGTGCCCAGAATCATCCTCAACAGAAGGAGAAAAAACTAAGGAGGAACTGTCACTCTTCTTTAAATAGTTCAAGAAGATGTTAAGGAGAAGAAAACAAGGAAGATGGAAGGGTTCAGCAGGAGACTCTTTTCACAAAAAGATCAATCATCTAGAGAAACCCAAGAAGAAGAATTCTGGGGACAGCTATGACTCTTCTCAGAATAAATATATTAAAACTAATATAGTGTGTTATAGCGGATGGGCATGTCATAGTTGATTGCCCAACAAAAAGGAAGGAGAAAAAGTCTGAGAACTCGAAGGATGGACAACACAAGAAGGCTGATAAAAGCCTATTGGCAAAAAGACAGTTGACACTATCTGACAGTGAGTCTGATTCATCTGAATCAGAAGAGGAGGATGTTCTTATGGGCCTGTTGGCCATTGAGGAACTCAACCAGGAGAAGAAGATCAGGATTGTTCAGATCCTGTGAAGATAAAATCAATCTCTAATAGTTTTTCCTCAGATTCTATTTCTGCATCAGAAATGAATCATGTTCACATAGTAAAGAACATGATTCAGACATTGAAGCAGATTTTAACTCCCTTATCAATAGGTATGGGAAGGTACTAAATACCTTAATTGCAAGCAAATAACTTGCTAAAGATCAGACAAAAGAGTTAGATACCTTGAGAAGAGTATCTTCTTAGTTGATAAGTGTTAACACAAAGTTGGTTTTACAAAAACTGAAACTAATTGAATTAACTAATAAGATAGATAGGCAGACAGCGGTGATAATTGAATAGGTCAAGACTGTCAAAGACCTGGAAGCAAAGCTTGCTCAGGTCAATAAAGAGCCTTGCTGGAAGGATCAGATGTCAAAAGGCAATATAGGCCAAGAACCACCATATAAGTTGATCAATCCAAGAAGCCAAGGAATTCTTGGAGCTGATCCCAGTGTAGCTCACTCAAATCTAAAAGGTAAGGGTGTGAATTATGCACCTCTACCTTGGAAATTGGATGAGAATTCTGTGTTGCACAAGAGAACAACTTCAAATGTGCAACCAGAGAAAAGATACAACAGATTTGAGTGTTGGTGTTGTGGGAAGGTTGGGAATTTTGCCCTAAATTATTGGTATAATCCAACAGGTCCTTCATATATATTTCAACCACCTTTATTTAGAATGTCTGTTGTGTTTCACACATCAAAGCCTAACAGGAACCAAGACCCCAAAACTTGTTGGATGCCTAAGTTGAACTAAATTTGTGTTTGCAGGTGGATCCAAGTATCACTAATAGGCCTATATGGTACTTGGACAGTGGATGTTCCAAGCATATGATTGGATCAAGGAGTTTACTAAGATACTACACTCCAGTTAAGAATGGACCAAAAGTCATCTTTGGAGGGTCAGAGAAAGGACTCACCAAGGGATATGGTAACATTTCTAATAGCCTAGTTAGCATCACTAAAGTTGCTTATGTGGAAGGATTGAACCACAATATGATAAGCATAAGTCAGCTTTGTGATATAGGATATGAAATTATCTTCCACAATGACGAGTGTCTGATAAGGAATTCAAGTGATCAAGAGATCATCTTGGCAGGCACTAGGAGTGGGAACATTTGATTTCTAAATTTCCTTAGTATAAATGAACAATCACCAGTATGTCTTGTAGCTAATGAGAAAGATACTTTGTGTGTACAGTGGCACAAGAGGCTAGCTCACTTAAACTACAAAGCTATGAGTAAACTATTTTTTTGGACTTAGTTAGAAATAGTCCATAACTAAAATGCTCCAAAGAAGATATATGTCCTACATGTCAAAAATGCAAACAAACAAAAATCTCCTTTAAGTGCATATAGTCCAAACACACTAAGAGGTATCTATACTTCATATGGATCTATTTGGTCATATGCAAGTTCTTAGTTTGGGAAGGAAGTCTTATACCTATGTGATTGTGGATGATCACTCCATGTTTGCTTGGGTGTTCTTCTTAAGGAAAAAGTCTGAAACTCTAGGCATCCTTAGTGATTTTCTCAAACAAATTCAAAATGAGATGGGATGTACTGTAGTCAAACTTAGAAGAGACCATGGTATAAAATTTTAATCTAAAAGGATGACAAATTTCTGTAAGGAACTAGGGATCCTTCAGGAGTTCTCCTCTCCAAGAACACCACAGCAAAATGGAGATGCTGGGAGGAAAAATAGAACTCTTATTGAGGCAGCTAGAACAATGCTGAGTGATACATCTCTCCCAGAATATTTCTTGGCTGAGGCTATAAACACAGCTTTCTATGTTCAAAATAGAGCTTTGATCAACAAGTATAACAACAAGACTCTCTATGAACTAATGAAAGGCAGAAAACCAAATCTGTCCTACTTCAGAATTTTTGGAAGTAAGTGTTATGTCTTGGACAATGGGAAAACTTATCTAACTAAGTTCTCAGAGAAATCCTAGGAAGGAATCTTTGTAGGGTATAGTCTTCTTAGCAAAGCATACAGGATCTATAACTTGAAACATAAAGTTGTAGAAGAATCTATTAATGTAGTATTTGATGAATCATCTATTTTAAGTAATGATATCTCTAACAGCTCTAATCTAGGTGTTGTAAAGTATAGAATTGAAAAAATAAAGATAAGTGACTCACCTAACATAGAGTTAGACATCAGGGACAATATAGAAGTTCCTATAGAAGATACTGCATCAGCTCGGAGGGAGGAAGAGAATCACCCAAATCCTCCTGCAACACTAGATGATAATAGACACCTTCCTGTAGCTGTTAGACACCTTAGAGATCATCCTATAGATCAAATAATAGGTGATGCCAGATTAGGTGTGACTACTAGAAGTAGACATCACAATGAGGTTCTATACTCTAGTTTTCTCTCTCAGGTAGAACCTAAAAGGTTTGAAGATGCCAATTCAGATCCCAACTAGATTATGGCTATGCAAGAAGAATTAAATCAATTTGAGAGATTAAAAGTCTGGTGTCTAGCTCCTAGACCTAGTAATCATAATATCATAGGCACCAAGTGGATCTATAGAAATAAATTAGATAAGTATGGGGTTATAGTCAAGAACAAAGCTAGATTAGTGACTAAAGGATATAGACAAGAGGAAGGATTAGATTATGACCAAAATTTTGCACCTGTAGCTAGGCTAGAAGCCATTAGATTATTCTTATCCCATGCAGCATTCAAAGGATACAAAGTCTACCAAATGGATGTAAAGTCAGCATTCCTAAATGGTACACAGAAGGAAGAAGTATATGTAGAGCAGCCACAAGGTTTTGTTGACCCTAAACACAAAAACTATATTTTCAGATTACAAAAGGCTCTGTATAGGTTAAAATAGGGACCTAGAGCCTGGTATGATACCCTCTCTACCATTCTTATAGAGAACAAGTTCTCTAGAGGAAAGATATACAAGACACTATTCCTTAGGAACATCAAAGGATCAAGCATCTTAGTCCAGATTTATGTAGATGACATAATTTTTGGGTCTACCAATGAGATGCTGTGTAGCAAATTTGCAAGGCTTATGCAAGGTAAGTTTGAAATGAGCAGCATGAGTGAGCTAAAGTTTTTCTTGGGATTCCAAGTTAGACAATCTGAGGATGGAATATCCATCTCTCAATCTAAGTTCACTAAGGAGTTGATTAAGAAATATGGTATGGATAATTCTTTTACAATAAGAACTCCAATGGGTTCTACAGTGTCACTACATAAGGATGAATCAGGATAACTAGTTGATGAAACTTTTTATAGAGGCATAATTGGTTCACTCTTATATTTAACTACTAGTAGGCCAGATATTATGTTCTCAACATGTATCTATGCTAGGTACCAAGCACCAAAGAGTCTCATTATACTGTTTTTAAGAGAATACTGAGATATCTTAAGGGCACACCCAATCTTGGGCTTTGGTATCCTAGGGATAATGATTTTGTACTTACTGGGTACATAGATGCAGATTTTGTAGGGCGTAAAGAAGATAGAAAGAGCACTTCTGGAACTTGCCAGTTTCTAGGGAAAAGACTTATCAGTTGGAGTAGCAAGAAACAAACAAGTGTTGCTATCTCTACAGCAGAATTATAGTACATATCTGCTGTAAGTTGTTGTGCACAGCTGTTGTGGATTCAACATCAACTACTAGACTACAATATACAGCTAAGTAAATCTATTATGTTCCGTGATTCTACTAGTGCAATTTCTATTGCTAATAATCATATTTCATATAGTAGAACTAAACATATAGAAATTAGATATCACTTTCCCAGAGAAAATGTAGAAAAAGAAAATATAAGCTTACAACATATTCCAACTGAAAGACAAGTTGCTGATACTTTTACAAAGCCCCTAGAAGAAAGTAAGTTCAATTATTTTAAATTTGAACTAGACATGTTGAATATTGAATAAATAATTACACTTAAAAGGATGATTAATTAGGAATACATATATATTTTAAAACTTTACTTTAATTAAACATGAAATATTAGTCAGAGCACAAAATTTGTCTAAGTCAAAGAATTGTGTCGAGACACCAGTGTGTGTTGACACTATTAGTACAGGTGTTACGAGACACCACAGCGTGTGTCGACACTCATAGAAAATGTGTGTCGAGACACGTGACTATGTGTCGACACTGATTAGCGGATGTGTGCCGACACTGATAAGAGGATGTGTGTCGAGACATTACAAGTTTGTGTCGAGACCTATAAGTCTGTGTCGAGAAACATAAACCTTGTGTCGACACATGTCGACACATCTCAACAGCTTAGGTTTTCTTTATCGACTCCAGAAATTTCCCAATAATGAGAAAATCACTAAATGCAGCGCACCTTTTCAACTTCAAAAGACTGATACTATAAATAATAGGTGTTAGGTTTTGTCGACTTCACTCGCCAGTAATCTTGAGAGACTAATCGTTGTGTGTCGAGACCTAGAAATCCATAGTCGACACCCTTCAAACTCTAGATCTTTCAACACGAATGGCACCAAAGATGGATGATCACATCAACGGCGGATATGAACTGGTGCGCATTGCATTCGACACCGCTTCAGAAGATATAAGGAAAGTGATTGACCTTGTGAATGAGGCAGGGTTGGAGTATCTTCTTTTAGAACCAACAAAGATCTGGAAGAGAGAGGTATCTGGATTTTTCTCTAATGCCTCCTTAAACTCTAACTCTGACAAGATAAAATCCACTATTAATGGAGAAAGGATAAAGGTAATACCAAAATACTGGCTAAAGTCTTTAAGATTCCAATAATTTCACAAGGTAATGAACTGGATTCAACCAAGACAGCTGAGGCACTAGTTTGGTGTGGACTACCTCCAACCACTAGTTTTGGACATTTCTTCAATAGGAAGGAAATGAATTCCCAAGGTAAATTCATGTCTGAAATAGTGGAAAAGTGCTCCTCTGCAAGACTGGAACACATGATAGAATTTTTAATGTCATGTTTAATCTGATGACTAGAATTATCTTCAAAATCAATACTGACTGGAATAGAGTGCTGTTTGATTAGATTGTAGAAGGATTTCAGAAGCCCAATATGGGCAGAATAAATAGTTTGTATCTGGTAAAGGTAATTCCAGATTGCATCAATCAGAAACATGGAAATAAGATAAATCATATGAGGAGAATGGACCTGGGAATCCTGTCTAGGTGTGACAGAATCTTGATTAAGGAAACTCCAACATTTAAGCAAAAAAGGAGATAAAAGGTAAGAAATCAGTGGTAGAGGAAGTAGTATCCACTAGTGATTGTGAAGAAAAGGTAAACTTCAGTTCAGATCAAAATCCAGAGGAAGTACAAGACAAGTCTCCTAGGAAATTCCCTGAGACTAGTGCACAAGTGCAGGGGGAGATCATCCCAGAAAGAGAATTAGCTGAGGGGGAGAACCTCATAGAATTGCTAATGGATACAACAACAACCATCATAATGGATGTGGTTCAGTACCTAGAAAAGTCATAAGCTCCTGCACATGAAATCTCTGATCAAGTGATGGGAGAAGCAACTCTACAAGAGACGGAAGAAGAAGTTCCAATGACAAAAGATACAAATATTCTGGAAGAGAGAATTGCAGATTCTCAGATTGAGATACCTGTTGCTGAACCACAACATGCAGATATTACTGTGGATAATATCCCTATTAATCAAGAAGGTACAGAGATTGAGGGGGAGTTGACTCCTGTTACTGAGAAAACTAAAGAGACACCTCAAGTTGAAGAGGTTAGTTCTTATGAATCTGAGGATGCAGAGGCTTCTCAACAGATGAAAAGAAAACTTTCTGTAATGAAGAAGAAAAGCAAGAGCTACACGCAATATCTTCAGTCAGGACCACCGTCTGCTCCTACAATACATCATAGCTCTTTGCTAGTGCAACTACAACTAATGCTTGATAAGCAAAGGCAAGATTTATAGAAATATGTGGATGAAAGCAACAAGGAGTTGCAATTTCAGCTAGCCCAAGAGATCAAGTCATAATATTTGAAGTTAATCTTTTGAAAATTGAAATGACTTCATTATTTGAGAAAGGAGCTCATGTAGTAGTTTATCTGGCAAAGCAACAACAGGATGCCAAGCAAATATAAGATGATGTGGCAATCAAGCAAGGATGTGTCCTTGAAAATCAGAACAAACTGAATGAGAATCTGATAGTGATGCATGAAACTACCTTGGGAGAAATGAAGACCCACACTACTGCTTTGGAAACCAAAATTGACTCTAATGGCATAAACATCAATACCAAACTGCAAAGTCATTCTGAATCTCTCCTTAAGGATATCAAAGATTCTTACAAAACATTGGACAATAATTTACTGAGGGTTAAGAATACAGTGACTACAGGTATTTATTATGTTGATGGGCAGGTCAGATTTCAAAAGAATGATCTAAGAAATCATATTGAGAGAGAAGTCATAAAGGGGGAGAGAGTCATGATTAAGGCAAGTGATGAACATGCTACTTGGATTGCAAACAATATCAGAGATACTTTAGGCTTTCCTCCCCTATGGTATGAGGGTGATCAAAGAGCTGAATCTGATTGTCAACAACCACCTCTCCTTCAAGCACCTCCTGCTGAATTATTTCCTCCTACAGCCCCAGCCAATTTTGAGTCTGTACAAGCATCTATTCACAACATATATAGTCCTCCTCAAGGCATAGATAAGAATGTAATATTTGAGAAAGTGGACAGGTCTGCTACTGCTCCAGAGACTGAGGCTTAGTTATCAAAGAAATGATTTGGAGAATAGGCTGAGACTAAACCTGATTTTGAGCAATGGAGTTTGACCTCCAGATCAATCATTCTTACTGCCTGGAAAGCTGTGAATGCTAATGTTACTGACAGAGGAAAATGGTATTTTGAGCAGAAATGAGCTAAATACTTGAAACAGCAAGATGTGATTCAGAAATTCAGACAAGATTTGAAGAGAGGAAAGCTTCCTGCTAAGTCCATAGAGCCCAGCAAGTATTTCCCAAATCCATATCATTATTTTGAGAGGCAAAGGCTGAAGGAAGAAGCAATAGCAAAAGCTAAAGCTAAGGAAGCCAAAGGAAAGGCAGTTTTTGAGGACAAGAAACCTGAAATGAAAGCCAAGATACAATCAGGCAAAGGTATAGTTATTAAGGAACCTAAGCTGCCTTAGGACTTTATAAGTTTTATATTTCTTATGAATATTTTGATCTGTAACTATTCTGTAAATAAAACTTGTATTAGTAAATTCTGTGATAAACAACTAATCGAAATCATGGCTTATTCTACATTTCATGTGTAGATTAATTAGGACTAAAATTGTTTGCCTTATGTTCTACTCAACATTATTATTAAGTATGTGTGTTTATCTGTAATAATTCACTTACTGATCCGCATTGTTGTTTAAATGTCTTTATCTTTATTTTTGTGGTATCTTGTTGTATATCATTGAATTGGGGTTATGACCTCTCCAAATAGGGCGAGATTATTGAGTACATTGGTATCAATGTACTTGATTTGAAGAAGTCTTCTCAGCTCAATGATATAAACATTGTTGTATTTGATGGATGTTAAGTTCATATGTGTAGGTAATTAAAGCTAAGTACAAGTGTCGAGACACTCAAGACTAGTGCCAATAGACTTAAGGTAGAAGTTCTGAGTCAAGATGAAAGTTGTGTCAACACCCAGAACTTAGGCCAACACTATGATAAAAGAAAGCAACTGTGTCGACACATAGGACTACTGTTGGCAAGTTGTTTCGAGATAAGAAAAAGCTATGTCGACACTAAGGACAACTATGTCGAGACTGAAGACAACTGTGTCGAGACTAAAGACAACTGTGTCGACACACAGGACTTGTGACGACACACTCTATATACATTATATCAAGACTGAAGACAACTATGTCGACACTCAGGACTAGTGTCGACACACTCTATTCAAGCTGTGTCGAGACTAATGAAAACTGTGTCAACACTCAGGACTAGTGTCGACACACTATAATCAAGCTGTAATGAGACTGAAGACAACTGTGTCGACACACAGGACTTGTGTCGACACATTCCACATAAGTTGTGTCGAGACATGTAGAAGAGCTTTGTCGACGCATTCAGAAGTGTGTCGACACCACTACAGGAGCTTTGTCGACACCTAGGACTTGTGTCAACACATTTAACAACCAAGTCTCAACATTTTAGAAAACTTATTTCATAAGTACAGATATCAAGACGGAGGTACAGAGAGCTGTAAGAACTATCAGTTATTAACCGGATCAGCTGGTTACTCCTGTCAGAGCCTATTTAAAGGGATACAGTGTTTAGAAGAATAGACATAAAGAAAATTTAAAACAATATAGAGGAGAAGTAGCAAAAATTTAAGAAGAATTAAGTTTGGAGCATCTGCTACATTTCAGAAGGTGGAGAGAAGTCTGGTCAAGAATCATCTTCAACATCTCTCCAGCCTAGATCAACCCTAATTTCTACTTCAAGAAGCTTTGAAAAGCTAAGAAGGGTTTGATCAGATCGATCTTGTCAGAATCAAAGGAAGCACAATCATTAATATCAGATCAAGAAGTAGTTACTCAAATCTCATACTGGGTCACATTTTCTGATTCATTTCTCTGTTATATTCAATTTGTAAGATCTGTCTGTAGATCTGAGTGGAGGAGATTTATTCTCTTGTTATTGTAAGCCTGTCTTATAAAGGCTGAGGTAGGGATAGGATTTCTTGAGGTAGGAGAAGTTAAAAATTCTCTGAGTTGTCGGGCATTTGTTGCCTGAGAAGTAGGAGTGAGGATTCATTCTGAGGTAGAATTCTTGGGAAGAACTTGAGGTGTAGGATCTTGGTGATCTGAGTGGTAAGACTTGTGAAGTTTGCGTTATAGGAGTCAGGTGGTCACTGGGCTGTAAGATCTAAAGATCTGAGTAAAGGAAAGAGGAGAAGTTTGGCCGAATCTAGTCCATTGCTAGATAGGCGAAAGGGGAAAATGGATGTACCCATAAATTGGGGAACCACTATAAATCAGTGTGCATTGTGCTGTGTGTGCTGTTTTATTGTGCTGTGTTAATTTAGTTATTTGTTGTTTGGTTTCTGTTGATTATCTGATCTGAGTTAATCATTTCAATTAAAGTAGTACTCTGATTAAAGAAAAGGGGGACCATATTTAAATTGGACCTATTCACCGCCCCCTCTAGGTCATTTTCAATCCTAAAGTAAACATTTACACAGGGTCGCGCCCTACACATGGTCGTGCAAGGCAACGCCCAACACGCATGTGCCATGCACGTGCCAACGACATCCACAATCGCCGGAGAGCCCTGGCCGCCCCCTTCACCGCCTTCGTCGCCTTCGGGCATCCTTCCCGGGCCGCCCGAACTAATCGGGGGTAAGGGGTCACTTCTGTCATTTAGTTAATTTTGGTGATCCAGGTGACTGAAACAGAGCAACGTCATTCGCCAGCACGAATAACTCCCCGGCACAATTACTAAATTGCCCCTCCAAAAAACTATATATTAGCCCTAAACCCTTCATTTCAAGCCAAGCAACTCCTGAGGCAAGAGAGAGATCTGAGGTTTTCCTGCGGGATCATGGACTTAGCCCGATTCTCCACTCAGGAACTTGCTCTGCTCTTCTCCTTGCGTCACAGACTCTTCACGCCTTAAGTGGCGTCAACCACATCAACGAGGCCGCTCTCCTATAGGCTCTGCATCAAGCACTACCTCCGGACTTCTCCTTGCACTATGGTTCCCTCCCGCCTCAAGTGATGTCAACCACCACTGCGAGAGCTCTCCCATCTTTGCTCCGCGTTAATGAGAGTGCAACCTTCAGAAGCTCTGTGGAATTAGAATATTTTCCAGCCAAAATGCTCCCACCAAGGTTCCACGAGCTCATTGTTGACTCAAGGCCGGAGCTCTTCCACTGATGGTCTGAAGACTTATTTATTTTTCATCATTTACCGTACATAGTGGTCTGTCTCCCGCTGAGATCAAACCAATTTTTGTAACACTCCAAGTGGCTAGTGGATTTTGGCTCGGCACGGTTCAAACCACGTTGTTTTTCACCCATTATGGGTTTTCAACGTCAAAAACATCTCTTATCTTTTGCTACTATTTTTTGTAACTAATTGCATGCCTGACACAACTCCGAGCTAAGGCGATCTGATTCTCCGGACCGGGGAAAAGCCTGGTGACCCACAACAATTTGGCGCCGTCTGTGGAAAAGTGTTCCCAAAATCTTTAACAAGTTTCTGAATCCCTCAACAGACAGCAATGACAAAGAGAAGCACACAAATTGCCAACAACACGATGCTAGAGGAGCACACCAATCCATCCCCTGCCGACTTACCATGGTCAACACCTCACTTCGAGGTGGATCCACCATCACTGTATCCCAAGAATTAAGGGAAGAATGCAGGCGTCTGATGAGGGAGCACCGCGCAAGGGCGCTCACCCTACTAGAATACTTGAGGGCTTGTCATGCTCGCAACACGAAAATCACTCCCAAAAGTCAACCATCACAAATCCCGATCCAGATAACGCCTGAAAATGATGCCCGCTCCAAGGATCCCATCGCTGATGAATCGTCTGGTTATGATAGCTCCACGCACCCCGCAATCCCCGACGAACTCCTTGTTGGATCGTGAGGCGCCATTACAGGGGGTGAATAACGGTTAACAATATTTATTTCTTAAATAGAGTTTACTTGGTTAAATAATTAAAGAAATAAAAACTAATTTAAGTGTTAACACAAAGTTGGTTTTACAAAAACTGAAACTAATTGAATTAACTAATAAGATAGATAGGCAGACAGCGGTGATAATTGAACAGGTCAAGACTGTCAAAGACCAGGAAGCAAAGCTTGCTCAGGTCAATAAAGAGCCTTGCTGGAAGGATCAGATGTCAAAAGGCAATATAGGCCAAGAACCACCACAGAAGGTGATCAATCCAAGAAGCCAAGGAATTCTTGGAGCTGATCCCAGTGTAGCTCACTCAAATCTAAAAGGTAAGGGTGTGAATTATGCACCTCTACCTTGGAAATTGGATGAGAATTCTGTGTTGCACAAGAGAACAACTTCAAATGTGCAACCATAGAAAAGATACAACAGATTTGAGTGTTGGTGTTGTGGGAAGGTTGGGAATTTTGCCCTAAATTATTGGTATAATCCAACAGGTCCTTCATATAAATTTCAACCACCTTTATTTAGAATGTCTGCTGTGTTTCACACATCAAAGCCTAACAGGAACCAAGACCCCAAAACTTGTTGGATGCCTAAGTTGAACTAATTTTGTGTTTGCAGGTGGATCCAAGTATCACTAATAAGCCTATATGGTACTTGGACAGTGGATGTTCCAAGCATATGATCGGATCAAGCAGTTTACTAAGATACTACACTCCAGTTAAGAATGGACCAAAAGTCATCTTTGGAGGGTCAGAGAAAGGACTCACCAAGGGATATGGTAACATTTCTAATAGCCTAGTTAGCATCACTAAAGTTGCTTATGTGGAAGGATTGAACCACAATATGATAAGCATAAGTCAGCTTTGTGATATAGGATATGAAATTGTCTTCCACAATGACGAGTGTCTGATAAGGAATTCAAGTGATCAATAGATCATCTTGGCAGACACTAGCAGTGGGAACATTTATTTTCTAAATTTCCTTAGTATAAATGAACAATCACCAGTATGTCTTGTAGGTAGTGAGAAAGATACTTTGTGTGTACAGTGGCACAAGAGGCTGGCTCACTTAAACTACAAAGCTATGAGTAAACTATTTTTTTGGACTTAGTTAGAAATAGTCCACAACTAAAATGCTCCAAAGAAGATATATGTCCTACATGTCAAAAATGCAAACAAACAAAAATCTCCTTTAAGTGCATTTAGTCCAAACACACTGAGAGGTATCTGTACTTACTTCATATGGATCTATTTGGTCCTATGCAAGTTCTTAGTTTGGGAAGGAAGTCTTATACCTATGTGATTGCGGATGATCACTCCAGGTTTGCTTGGGTGTTATTCTTAAGGAAAAAGTCTGAAACTCTAGGCATCCTTAGTGATTTTCTCCAACAAATTCAAAATGAGATGGGATGTACTGTGGTCAAACTTAGAAGTGACCATGGTACAAAATTTTAATCTGAAAGGATGACAAATTTCTGTAAGGAACTAGGGATCCTTCAAGAGTTCTCCTCTCCAAGAACACCACAGCAAAATGGAGTTGTTGGGAGGAAAATAGAACTCTTATTGAGGCAGCTAGAACAATGCTGAGTGATACATCTCTCCCAGAATATTTCTGGGATGAGGCTGTAAATACAGCTTGCTATGTTCAAAATAGAGCTTTGATCAACAAGTATAACAACAAGACTCTCTATGAACTAATGAAAGGCAGAAAACCAAATCTGTCCTACTTCAGAATTTTTGGAATAAGTGTTATGTCTTGGACAATGGAAAAACTTATCTAACTAAGTTCTCAGAGAAATCCTAGGAAGGAATCTTTGTAGGGTATAGTCTTCATAGCAAAGCATACAGGATCTACAACTTGAAACATAAAGTTGTAGAAGAATCTATTAATGTAGTATTTGATGAATCATCTATTTTAAGTAATGATATCTCTAATAGCTCTAATCTAAGTGTTGTAAAGTATAGAATTGAAAAACTAAAGATAAGTGACTCACCTAACATAGAGTTAGACATCAGGGACAATATAGAAGTTCCTATAGAAGATACTACATCAGCTCAGAGGGAGGAAGAGAATCACCCAAATCCTCCTGCAGCACTAGATGATAATAGACACCTTCCTGTAGCTGTTAGACACCTTAGAGATCATCCTATAGATCAAATAATAGGTGATGCCAGATTAGGTGTGACTACTAGAAGTAGACATCACAATGAGGTTCTATACTCTAGTTTTCTCTCTCAGGTAGAACATAAAAGGTTTGAAGATGTCAATTCAGATCCCAACTGGATTATGGCTATGCAAGAAGAATTAAATCAATTTGAGAGATTAAAAGTCTGGTGTCTAGCTCCTAGACCTAGTAATCACAATATCATAGGCACCAAGTGGATCTATAGAAATAAATTAGATAAGTATGGGCTTATAGTCAAGAACAAAGCTAGTGAAAGAACTAGTGCCTAAACACCTAGAGGGGGGTGAATATGTGCACTTAATCTTTCTAACTTTTAAGGCAGAAACACTGAATTATTAAACCTGTTTATGCAATTCTCTACAGTAATTCAGCATATATCACAGCAATCACAGAATAAATCACACACAGAGTACACACAGCTTTTATAGTGGTTCCCCAAGGTCTTGGTACATGCACTTTCCCCCTTCGCCTATCTAGTAGTGTACTAGATTCGGCCTAACTTCTCCACTACTTCTCAGATCCACAGATCTTACAGCTCAGAACCCAAATAGGTTCCTACAACTCAGAGTGATCTCACTCCTACCACTCAGGCACAAAAGCCCTACCACTCAGTCTTCACCAAGACCTACACTCAGCCTTCAACAAGGCCTACACTCAGCCTTCAACAAGGCCTACACTCAGAGAAATGTATCTCCTACACTCAGGCACACAAGCCCTACCACTCAGCCTTTATAAATATAGGCTTACAACTCAGATCCCTTAGGATCCTACAAAAAATAAAGAGTACAAAGGTTAATAACCACAACTCTGATTGAGAAAGATGAGTTGACTGGCTTCTTGATGAGTTCTTGAAGAACTTTGTAGAGATCAACCTCCCTTGGCTTTCTTCAAAGCTTCTTGAATTAGAACACAGTAGGGTTGTTTCTCTATGCAGATGATCTTCAATCAACTGCTGACTTGAGAATCAGATCTCAATCTGAAACTTTCTTATCAGCCTGGTTCAATAGCTGTCTTCTTAGAAGGAGCTTTCTCTCTCCAACTTCTTAGATCTTCACATGAAGGTCTTCTTCTTGTTTGTTGTTTCTCACTTTAATGATTGCTTTAATCGATCCAATTGAATGTTGCTTCTGTTGAAGGAATAAGCCTTTATATAAGCTTTCTTCATGGTGACTGGCTGATCCGGTTTCTAACGATCTTCTGACAGCTCTGACAGTAGCAGTTGACCGGTTGAAATGGCAACTGTCAAATCATCCAGTCACTTCTTGAAATCTCTGTCACTGTCTGAAAGTGTCGAGACAGATAGTCTTTATGTGTCGACACAAATAGAACAAGTGTCGACACAAGTAGACTAAGTGTCGACACTAGCCTTCATGGTGTCGACACAACTCCTTGTGTTTTAGAAACTGCTTCTCGACATTGCTTCTTTAGAATGTGTCGACACTGATCCTGTGTGTCGACACAAGTCCTTCTTCTTCAATACTTAGTTGATTTCTGCTAAGTGTCGACACAACTCCTTTGTGTCGACACATCTTCTTGTGTTGAAACTTGCTAAGTGTCGACAGATCTTCTTTGTGTCGACACATGCCTTCTGTGTTGAAACTTTTGCTGAGTGTCGACAGATCTTCTTTGTGTCGACACATGCCTTCTGTGTTGAAACTTTTGCTGAGTGTCGACACATCTCCTTTGTGTCGACACATTCTTCATGTGTTGAGACTTTGCTGTGTGTCGACACATCTCCTTTGTGTCGACACATGTACTTAAACTCTGTTGAAGTTTGCTGAGTGTCGACACAGCCTCCTAGTGTCGACACTTGTACTTGAACTTTGTTGATGTTTTGCTGAGTGTCGACACAGCCTCCTAGTGTCGACACTTGTACTTGAACTTTGTTGATGTTTTGCTGAGTGTCGACACAGCCTCCTAGTATTGACACTTTTGCTGTCGACAAAGTTCCTCTGGGTGTCGACACTACTTCTAAGTGTCGACACTGATTCTTTAGACATTTCTTCATTGTGTGTCGACACTTCCTGTATGTGTCGACACTTTCCTTCTGGTGTCGACTCTGCCTTCCTAGTGTCGACACAATTACTCCAAGTGTCGACACAGCTTCTCTGGGTGTCGACACAAGCCTTCTTAAGTGTCGACACTTTTCTTCTGGGTGTCGACACATGGACTTAGAAACTTTTCCTGCAAACCTGCAGTTACTTAACCTGCACAAATAAACTCAAAACACATCAAATACACCTTGATGTATATCATTGAGTATGGTGAGGCTTCTTCAAATCAGGTACATATATTCCAATGTACCCAACAATCTCCCCATATTTGGAGAAGTCATAACCCTTAGTCAATGATGTACACCATACATAACAAATTCTCAGTATGATGTAAAACAATATTATGTGACAGGAAAAATACTTAAACATGCATGAACAGAACATGTAAATACAATTAGCTCAGAATAATTAATGTAAAAGATTTGAACCATGACACAATGTTCTTACAAATTCCAACATTTTCATTAGTCAAAAGTTTACATAGAATTTTAATACAAATGATTACAATTTGTAAACTTAAGAAAATGCTATACTATTGCTGCTCTGGTTCCTTGATTACTATCCCCTTTCCAGATTGAATCTTTGCTTGAACAGTAGCTTCAGTGTCATCATCAGCAGCAGGCTTCTTCCCTTTGAGATCTTTCTTTTTCAGCTCTTCAGCCTTGATCTTCTGCCTTTCAAAATAGTGATAAGGCTTGGGAAAATACTTGCTAGGCTCCTGTGTATTAGGAGGTAGCTTTCCCAGTTTAGCCTTTCTTCTGTATTGTACAATGGCCTCTTGCCTATTCTCATGTTTCCTCCACTCCAGGTCAGAGTACCACTTGCCTCTATCCAGGACATTGTCCTTAGCAGCCTTCCATGCAGTCAAGATGATATTCCTGGAAGTGGGGCTCCATTGTTCAAGATCTGGTCTTAATTCAGCTTGCTCTCTGAATCTTTTCTTAGATAATTGGGCCTCTTGTTCTTTTAATAAAGCCTCTTATTCTTTTAATATTGCCTCTGGCACAGGCTGGTCAACTTTCTCAAGAATGATATTCTGATTTCCCTCAGGAGGACTATACATAGTATGTATCTCTTGATGTATCATGTCAAAGTCTGGTGGAGGGTATATCACTTGAGCCACTTCAGCTTGCTCTCCTCCAAAATATTATCAAGGGTGGCTCTGATGGAATTTGAAATCCATTTGGCATGATCAGAGCCTGCCTTGACTAATACCCTCTCCCCCTTTATGACTTCTCTCTCTATATGATCCCTCAGATCATCTTTCTGAAATCTTATCTATGTATTCAAATAGTTTACTCCATCTCTATAGAGAGGTTTTAACCATTGGGGCTTGTCAGTAATTGCCTTCTGAGAGTCTTCAATGGCAGTCTTAACAGCAGTTAGGCTCTCTTGCAATTGCTTGTCAAATTCTTCTTTGGCAGTGGCACTTGCTGCAGTCTGACCAGTAGCTATATTCTTCAGTTTCAGTTATAATGGCATTATGTGAAGCAGTGAGATTATCATTCATCCTTATCTGGTTTTCCAGGACATAGCCTTGCTTCACTTCTAGCTCATCAAGTTTTGTCTTTATTTTCTCTTGATGTGTGGCCAGATAGACTACTGCATGGCCTCCCTTATGGAAACAATCAGTCATTTCCTTTTTGTTGAGATTCACTTCAAAACTGATTGACTTGATGTCTTGTGCCAGATCAAATTGTAGGGATTTATGCCCATTATCCACATATTTTTCTAGAGCTTGCCTTTGCTCATCCAACTTGATTTGCAATGCTACCATCAGAGAACTATAATCAGTAGTGGTGGCAGGCTGTGGAGCAACTGTCTGTAGGGCTTTCTTATAGTTTTGGCTCCTTCTTTTGAAGACTTGAAACTTCCTCTTCTTGGCTCTAACAGCCTCTTCATCCTCTGAAGCAGATGTGCTGACTATGTCTACTCTTTCCTTAGGACTAGGATGTGAATCCTTCTCAGTCCTTGGTAACCCTTCAGCATCTTTTGGCACCTCAGTCTCCTTGCTTGGAATTTCATCTACAATTTCCATATGCTCCCCCTCAATATTGACTTTCTCACCATCAGCAGCAGCTTTCTCTCTCTCAAAGTCAGTCTGAAGAAGGTCAGGGAATAGCTCCTCTAAGGTAAATTCCTGTTGAGAATGAGCTGAAGATTCTCTGATCTCACCAACCACTTTATCAGCAACAGATGTGTCCTCCATGACAACATCTTGTGGTTGAGGTTATATCTGTGTTTGCTGATGAACATCAGGTATTGAATCAGTCAAAACTTCATCCTCAATAGTGAAATATAATTGATTAATGTCAGTTATTACCTCTAGTATTGTTTGAGTAGCCCTTTCACTCTCTAGTAGAGTTGACTGCCATTGAAGACTGAGTGGTAGGGCTTTTGTGTCTGAGTGGTAGGAGTGGGATCACTCTGAGTTGTAGGAACCTGTTTGAGTTCTGAGCTGTAAGATCTGTGGATCTGAGAAGTAGTGGAGAAGTTAGGCCGAATCTAGTACACTACTAGATAGGCGAAGGGGGAAAGTGGATGTACCCAGACCTTGGGGAACCACTATAAAAGCTTGTGTGTACTCTGTGTGTGATTTATTCTGTGATTGCTGTGATATGTGCTGAATTGTTGTAGAGAATTGCATAAACAGGTTTAATAATTCAGTGTTTCTGCCTTAAAAGTTAGAAAGATTAAGTGCACTTATTCACCCCCCCCTCTAGATGTTTAGGCACTAGTTCTTTCAACTGGTATCAAAGCGAGGTTACTCAAAAAGGACATAACATTCTGAGTAAAGATCCTGTAGGCAGAATCAGTATAATCAAGAATCAAGAAAATGGGTTCAACTGAGAATCACAAAGAGCTAGGATCCATGAAATTGCCAATCTGCAGAAAGGAGATTTTTGGCATTTGGAAAGAAAGGGTTAGACTTTTTATGGAAGCCTCTGACCCAAGAATTTACATTACAGTCAAAGAAGGGCCTTATGTGCCAATGAAAGTATCTGTTTTAGATGCAAATCAGAGAATACCCAAAGACTATTCAGAAATGTCCAAGGATGAAATAATTCTGGCCACTATGGACAAGAGGGCCCAGAATATTATTGTAAGTGCAATTGATGATGCCACATTTCAGAATCTGATTCATTGTAAAACATCAAAAGAAATGTGGGACACACTGATAGTCTATATGGAGGGATCAGAAGAGATAAGACAAGACAGGAAGTCTTTATTAAATCAAGAGTATGAAAGCTTCAGACAAGGCAAGGTCTAATAGCATAACTGAATGCTACAAGAAATTCTATAGGATAGTCAATGAATTGATGTCCTATGGAAGAGAGTTCAGCAATTATGAGTTGAATGATAAGTTCTTGAGATCCCTAACAAAGGACTGGGATACTAAGATTTGTGCCATAAGGGAAATGGCCAAACTAGCTGATATACCTCCTCCAACATTGTTTGGAAAACTATTATCTTATGAGATGCAGTTAATGGTAAGGAAGGAGGAAGAAAAGACTACTAGGGTGGAGCACAAAGAAAGAGCTGTGGCCTTCAAGACTGAAGCCAATAGGAAATATAAAAGCAAGTCTCCATCTCCACCTCAAAAAGTTGCTGAGGCTGAGACAGATTCTTCAGATAGCAAGAAGTCAGAAAGCAGTGAAAGTGATGAAGAATTTACTGCATTTATTAGGCATTTTCAGAAGTTTCTAAAGAAGAAGCAGTGAAGGTCCAAGCCATCCACTTCAAAGGCAAAAGATGACTATTATCAGAACAGGAAGTCATCAAGGAATGACAGGAGAAAGTCCAAGTCTAGTAAAACTACATTCTCAAAGATAGTATGCTATTGTTGCAATAGACAAGGACATGTAATAGCTGATTGTCCAGAAAAGAGGATAGAGTCCACTGACAAGAAGAAGACATAGTTCAAGGGAAAAAGGAAAGGTCCTTTGTTGCCAAGAAGGATAAAAGTCTGACTGATATGTCATATTCAGAAACAGATTCAGAAGCTGAAGCCTATATTGGCTTGTTTGCTGAAGAAGAAGAAAATGAGTTCATGCAGCTAATGAACTCAATTTATGAGCATGAGGACATTCAGTACAAGGGACTGATGGGCTTATCAGAAGGAGACAAAATCCAGGATCAGCCTGGACCTAGTCAGGTACAAAATTGTTCTTCAAGTTCAATTTCTAGTGCTGGATCAAAATCAGATACATCAGCATCAAGTGATGTGAGTGGATCTGAATCTGAAGGAGACATTCATCAGTTGATTGATGAATATAGAGTATTGTTGCAGGCTTTGAAGAAAATCAAACTCTTGGCCAAAACTCAGGCTAAGGAGATTGCTAGTATTAAAGTGGCTGCAACAGATTTTGACAAGTTATTAGATCAAAAATTAAATGAAATAGCCAGACTGAAGAATATTACAGTTATTCAGATGGGGAATATTACATTTAAAAATGATCAAATTAGAAATCTGGAGATTAGTCTTCAGAAGGAGAGAGAAATTGTAGCAAGATTTTCTAAACCAAAATCTGTTCTACCTTTGATAGATGAGTTTGTACCTCATAAGGGTAAAACTGGATTAGGGTTTACAAAACCCGCATGGACAGTAAAGTCCAAATCTAAGGGCAAAGCCCCAGTGCTCAACAAGAAGCCTACTGTAGATAAAATAGTTAGGGTTGTACCTAAACAAAGGTACAACAGATTTGAGTACTGGTGTTGTGGCAAGGTAGGTCACTTTGCCATAGATTGTTGGCATAATTCAAGTACCAAGGTGAGTAGCAAACTGCCTGCTAGAAAAGCTACAGGTAGTTTTGTTAAGAATCAGACTAACTTGCACCAAGGACCCAAGAATTATTTGGGTTCTAAGGTTAAGTAATCTGTTTTGCAGGTAAGTCCAAGTAGCCATGCCCCAATATGGTACTTGGACAGTGGATGTTCCAGGTACATGACTGGAACTAGGGGATTGCTTAATGACTATACACCAATCAAGGATGGTCCTAAGGTTACCTTTGGTGGTTCAGAAAAAGGAATCATCAAAGGCTTTGGTAACATTTCTAGCAACCTTATTACAATTACTCAAGTGGCTTATGTAAAGGGTTTGAAACATAACCTCATTAGCATAAGTCAGCTGAGTGATTTAGGATATGATATCTCATTTGTCAAAGATGGTTGTCATATCAGTAGGTCAAGTGATCAAAAGATCATTCTGACAGGATATAGGAAGAGAAATGTATATTGTCTAGACATTATGTGTGAGAACATAGTTTCTCCTATTTGTCTTGTAGCTGATGAGAAAGTCTCATATTGTGTTAAATGGCACAAGAGGCTGGCTCATCTTAACTATAAGACAATTGGTCAACTCTTTAGCAAAGAGTTAGTGAGAAATGGTCCTCAGGTTAAGTGTATAAAGGATGGGATATGCTCAGCTTGTCAAAAGGGCAAGCAGACCAAATCCACCTTTCATAGCATTGAGAACAAAGATGCTGTGAGGTGCCTACACCTCTTGCATATGGATCTTTTTGGTCCTATGCCAGTTCACAGCCTAGGTAGGAAGGTCTACACATTTGTGGTTGTAGATGATTATTCAAGGTTTTCCTGGGTATTCTTCCTAAGGCAAAAATCTGAAACTCATAGTATCTTTTATAGTTTTGTCAAACAAATTCAGAATGAGTTAGACAGTACAGTGGTCAAAATAAGAAGTGACCATGGTACTGAATTCCAGTCTGATAGTATGACAAAGCTATGTGAAGAGTTTGAGATATTTCAGGAATTTTCCTCACCAAGAACACCTCAGCAAAATGGTATTGCTGAAAGGAAAAATAGAACCTTGATAGAGGCTGGTAGAACCCTATTGAGTGACACATCTCTCCCAGAATATTTCTGGGCTAAGGCAGTTAATACTGCATGTCATGTGATCAATATGGCTACTATCACCAAGAGCCACAATAAGACCCCCTATGAGATTGTGAAGGGCAGAAAACCTAATCTATCCTATTTCAGGATCTTTGTTTGTAAATGCTATATACTTAACAATGGTAAGTCTTATTTAACCAAGTTTGCTGTCAAATCCCAAGAGGGGATCTTTGTTGGGTACAGCAACAACAGTAAGGCTTATAGGGTCTACAACTTGACTACTCAAGTTGTAGAAGAGTCTGTTCATGTAGTTTTTGATGAAGCTAGACTCATTAATAATGAATTGTCTAGAAGTGTTTGCAGCTCCACAGGTGTGACTGAGAAGATGGACAAGCTTACAATTGAAGAAGGTTCTACTACAAGTCAGCAAGTGGATGATAGTGGCTGATGTCCAGGGGGAGTACAAGATACTCCTGTTGCTGAAGAAGGCCAAGAGGAGCATCTGAATGAAGAAGCTGAAGGTGTACAACCAGAAGACAGGCTGCCTCCAGCAAATAGGCATTTAAAAGATCATCCAGCCAATCAAATTATTGGAGATCTCAGACAGGGGGTACAAACAAGGAGCAGGAATCTAAGTTCAGTTCTCTACTCCAGCTTTCTATCCCAAGTAGAGCCAAAGAAATTTGAAGAAGTAATCCTAGATCCTCATTGGATTGAGGCTATGCAAGAGGAGCTGAACCAGTTCAAAAGATGCAAAGTCTGGGAGCTAGTTCCTAAACCAAAAGACCACAACATTATAGGAACTAAGTGGATCTTTAGGAACAAGTTGGATGAAAATGGAGTAATTATAAAGAACAAAGCTAGACTTGTTGTAAAAGGATATAGGAAGGAAGAAGGTATTGATTTTGATCAGACCTTTGCTCCAGTAGCAAGACTGGAAGCAATAAGGATGTTCCTTGCCTATGCAACATTCCAAGGATTTAAGGTCTACCAAATGGATGTTAAGTCAGCTTTTCTGAATGGAAATCTGAAGGAAGAAGTCTATGTAGAACAGCCATCAGGTTTGTATGGGTTAAAACAAGCTCCTAGGGCTTGGTATGAAACCTTGTATAGTTTCCTAATTGAGAATAAATTCACAAGGGGGAAACTAGACAAGACTCTATTCCTTAGGGAATCCAGAGGCAAGATTATCTTAGTCCAAATATATGTAGATGACATAATATTTGGTTCTACAGAAAGTAATCTTTGCAGAAAGTTTGCAAAACTAATGCAAGGACAATTTGAAATGAGCAGTATGGGGGAACTTAAGTTCTTCTTGGGTCTCCAAGTTAGACAGACTGAGGATGGTTTATCCATATGCCATTCTAAGTTCACCCTAGAATTGATAAGGAAGTATGGTATGGAATCATCCACTACCATGAAAACTCCTATGTGGTCAACCATGTCTTTATGCAAAGATGATGCAGGGAAACCTGTAGATGAAACTTTATATAGAGGGATAGTTGGCTCCCTACAATATTTGACTGCAAGTAGACCAGATATCATGTATGCTACATGTGTCTGTGCTAGGTACCAAGCTTGCCCTAAAGAATCTCATTTAACAGCAGTCAAAAGAATTTTGAGATATCTTAAGGGCACTCCTTATCTAGGCCTTTGGTACCCTAGGAATGGAGAGTTTGAACTGACAGGTTATTCAGATGCAGATTTTGCAGGCTGCAAGGAAGATATAAAGAGTACCACAGGTATCTGTCAATTCTTAGGTGGAAGGCTGGTGTCTTGGAGTAGCAAGAAGCAGACCAGTGTGGCTATCTCCACAACTGAGTCAGAGTATGTGGCTGTAGGAAGTTGCTGTGCTCAACTTCTATGGATACAACACCAACTAGAAGATTATGGTATTCAAGTAAGTATAATACATTTATTTTATGATTCTACTAGTGCCATTTCTATTGCAAATAATCCTGTCTCCCATAGTAGGACTAAGCACATAGAAATAAAATACCATTTTCTAAGAGAACATATAGAAAAAGGAGATATTTCACTAGAGTATATTAATACAGATAATCAGCTAGCTGATATGTATACTAAGCCCTTAGATGAAACCAAATTCAATAAATTTAAAATTGAATTAGGGATGATAAACTTAGAATAGTTTAAGAGATTTGGCTAAGTAAAAAGGTGTCGACACACAAAGTTGTCTGTGTCGACACATAGTAGTGGTGTCGACATTTCAGAGAAATGGTGTCGACACATCTAGGAAGTCTATGTCGACACTTCAGAGAATTAGTGTCGACATATGTAGTGTAGGTGTCAACACATCCAAGGTGGTGTCGACACTTAGAATTTACTCAGAATTAGTCTGGTAGAGTCTCGACTAAGTGTCGAGCTGAGTGGTGTCGACACATATATAAGTGTCGACACATATATTCTGTCAACTATACTTATGTCGACACATAGTTGTCGAGACATTATAAGTAAGTGTCGACACTTTTCAACAGTGTCGACACAATTTAAGTATTTTGACGCGCCTTTTCATCTTCGATTCTAGAAAGGTATAAATAGGTTTTCGCCATTGTTTGTCGACACGCTCACCAAAGTTTCGAGACCAAACTTGTGTGTCGACATCTCTCTTCTCTAAATTCAAATTTCTTCAAACCCTAATGATGCCCAAGCTAGAAGAGAATGTTAATGAAGGATATGAACTCGTGCGACATGCCTTTGATGACGCGGAACCCGAAATCAAAGGTATGGTAACCCTAATTGCCGAGACTGGACTGGAATACCTTGTTTCAGAACCAATCAAGATCTGGAAGAAGGAGGTCCTTGAATTTCTGAGTGCAGCTTCACTTCATGATACTGGACTCAAGATTAAGTCCAGAGTTCATGGAACCAAAGTCAAGGTCACACCAAAAAGTCTAAGGAAGGTACTTCAACTTCCTAGAACAAAAGAGGAAGAAGATGTATCTTCTTCTAAGACTAGAGAGGCATTGAGTTGGTGTGGACTGGATTCAAAACTGAAAATTGGATCAGTTTTCAATAGAAAAGGGATGAACATCCAAGGAAAATTCTTATCTGAGATAGTTGGCAAGGTCATCCTGAGCAAGTCTGGAGGACATGACAGAATTTCAGCTCAGATGTTCAATTTGATGACAAGGATTATCTTCAAACTTGATACTGATTGGCCTGCAGTTATGTTTGACAAGATAAAAGAAAGTATGAAGAAGCCCAATATGGGTAGAATACTAAGTCTTTACCTAGCTTGAAGTATACCTGGAGTGATGAACCAGGCTGAAGGTTCCAAGATCAACCACATAAGGAGAATGGATTTGAGAATTTTCTCAAGATGGGATAGGGTGCTAACAAAGGAACTACCCACTCCAGAAAAGGAAACACCCCAGAAGAAAAAGAAAAAGACAGCCACTGTGGCTCAAGAATCCTCTAGCAGCTCTGAAGAGCAAGTGATCTTTACACCTGATGATGAAGAGACAGGAAATGCTGGACAGTCTCCAGCAAGACAAGAAGAAGCAAAGAGGCAGGGGGAGCTACCACCAGCAAGCCCAATTCACCTGGATACACTCCAGGGGGAGCCTTTAATTGTGGAAGAGCCAACTCTACTAGAGAGTGAAAGGGCTACTCAAACCATACTAGAGGTAATAACTGACATTAATCAATTATATTTCACTATTGAGGATGAATTTTTGACATATTCAATACCCGATGTTCATCAGCAAACACCGATACAACCTCAACCACAAGATGTTGTCATGGAGGACACATCTGCTGCTGATAAAGTGGTTGATGAGATCAGAGATTCTCCAGCTTATTCTCAACAGGAATTTAACTTAGAGGAGTTATTCCCTGACCTTCTTCAGACTGACTTTGAGAGAGAGAAAGCTGCTGCTGAGGGGG
This sequence comes from Platanthera guangdongensis, assembly GCA_039583875.1. NCBI lineage: Eukaryota > Viridiplantae > Streptophyta > Magnoliopsida > Asparagales > Orchidaceae > Platanthera > Platanthera guangdongensis. Next base: position 39,137,386 of record CM077147.1, read on the forward strand.
AGAAAGTCAGTATTTAGGGGGAGTATATGGAAATTTTAGATGAAATTCCAAGCAAGGAGACTGAGGTGCCAAAAGATGCTGAAGGGCTACCAAGGACTGAGAAGGATTCACATCCTAGTCCTAAGGAAAGAGTAGACATAGTCATCACATCTGCTTCAGAGGATGAAGAGACTGTTAGAGCCAAGAAGAGGAAGTTCCAAGTCTTCAAAAGAAGGAGCCAGAACTATAAGAAAGCCCTACAGACAGTTGCTCCACAACCTGCCACCACTATTGATTATAGTTCTCTGATGGTAGCATTGCAAATCAAGCTGGATGAGCAAAGGCAAGCTCTATAAAAATATGTGGATGAAGGGCATAAATCCCTACAATTTGATCTGGCAGAAGACATCAAGTCAATCAGATTTGAAGTGAATCTCAACAAAAAGGAAATGACTGATTGTTTCCATAAGGGAGGCAATGCAGTAGTCTATCTGGCCACACATCAAGAGAAAATAAAGACAAAACTTGATGAGCTAGAAGTGATGCAAGGCTATGTCCTGGAAAACCAGATAAGGATGAATGATAATCTCACTGCTTCACATAATGCCATTATAACTGAAATGAAGAATATAGCTACTGTTCAGACTGCAGCAAGTGTCACTGCCAAAGAAGAATTTGACAAGCAATTGCAAGAGAGCCTAACTGCTGTTAAGACTGTCATTGAAGACTCTCAGAAGGCAATTACTGACAAGCTCCAAAGGTTAAAACCTTTCTATAGAGATGGAGTAAACTATTTGAATACACAAATAATATTTCAGAAAGATGATCTGAGGGATCATATAGAGAGAGATGTCATAAAGGGGGAGAGGTTATTAGTCAAGGCAGGCTCTGATCATGCCAAATGGATACACTACTAGTCCATAGGATAACAGTTTTTCAAACAATGTTGGAGGTGGTATATCAGCTAGTTTGGCCATTTCCCTTATGACACAAATCTTAGTATCCCAGTCCTTTGTCAGGGATCTCAAGAACTTATCATTCAACTCATAATTGCTGAACTCTCTTCCATAGGACATCAATTCATTGACTATCCTATAGAATTTCTTGTAGCATTCAGTTATGCTATCAGACCTGCCTTGTCTGAAGCTTTCATACTCTTGATTTAATAAAGACTTCCTGTCTTGTCTTACCTCTTCTGATCCCTCCATATAGACTATTAGTGTGTCCCACATTTCTTTTGATGTTTTACAATGAATCAGATTCTGAAATGTGGCATCATCAATTGCACTTACAATAATATTTTGGGCCCTCTTGTCCATAGTGGCCAGAATTATTTCATCATTGGTCATTTCTGAATAGTCTTTGGGTGTTCTCTGATTTGCATCTAAAACAGATACTTTCATTGGCACATAAGGCCCTTCTTTGACTGTAATGTAAATTCTTGGGTCAGAGGCTTCCATAAAAAGTCTAACCCTTTCTTTCCAAATGCCAAAGATCTCCTTTCTGCAGATTGGCAATTTCATGGATCCTAGCACTTTGTGATTCTCAGTTGAATCCATTTTCTTAATTCTTGATTATACTGATTCTGCCTACAGGATCTTTACTCAGACTGTTATGTCCTTTTTGAGCAACCTCCCTCTGATACCACTTGAAAGAACTAGTGCCTAAACACCTAGAGGGGGGGGGGGTGAATATGTAACACCCCCTATCCGTCGCATAGTATATAGCAGTAGGTCCGGCCGGGGCCCGACGCCATATACCACAGACAGACCGGGTGGTTACGTATGGAAACCATCCAACCAATCTCAACGTCCTACACAGAGCATTCTAGCGGAAGCAGTTTATAAGAGTTGTAAACAAGAACCCAACATAGGAGCATGAATGTCCACTAATACCAAAAGGAATGTTATACAAAAATACCCAAAACCGGCCTTAAGGCCTTACAAAGTGTTTCACTTGAAAATTACATGTTTTACGAACCACGGCACGCAGGCCGGTCATACATGAATAAAGCAGTAAACACTTCTACTTGGGCCTTCGAGGGCCAGCTTCGCAAAAAGGGCTTTAGCCCGCTATTGACCGCTTGGTCCAGCTGCACCTGCAAGCAATAAACCACCGCACGGTGGCAAAACAAGGCAACGGTCAGCAATGCTGACCAAATTATAACGATCCCGCCCCCAACTCGGGGCGGCGATGCTCCTTCCCTGCATTTCATTAGCATAAGCGAGCAATGTATATATCCATAGTAATTTCAACACAGACGTTGGCTCGCACGGCCACACGCCCCGTGCACTCAGGGCACATTCTCGGTGAACCGGTCGATGTCACGTCAATTAAAGCCATTAACATTCCGGACTCACCACCGCCACTTAGACAGCCAAACCTATGAGCAATTTGTCTTCTTGGCATGGGTCACGTCAGTTTAAGCCATTGACCGCCGAAGACTCACATCTATGCCAACGGCGAGTGCCACGTAACCTTAGGTCTCTCTAACCCGAACGACATAGAGCGGGTACGGTTCCATCTAACTCGTGCTCACATCGCAACGACAATTTAAGCCATTTGCGCGGGTCAAACTTTCGCCGAGTCCCATTCTATCGCAAGTCACATAACTCGGTTATGTTCAAGTTGGCTCTCAGGCCACCAAGTTGGCAAGATCTCGTATCCGCCCAGTTTTCCGGGTGCACCTTTGGGTTAGTCCCCAAGGCTCCCTGCTGCAATCTACCGCGTAGAAAACCCGAAAACAACCAATAGCACGGAGTCTTCTCCGGCCTTATGCAATGCAACATCACCGATCCAGACTAAAATGTCCGGGTAGGCTTCACACATCATGCCTATGTCCGTTCTCGCATACGGACTCTAAACAACGGGGACTTCACTTATCTACCCGAAGGAACGCCTCCAACTCTCCGCAAACTCGCGAGAGCGGGCTTCCTATGCTAGGAAAGAGAGCTATTCGTGCTCAAGATGAGGATCGTTACCCTTGAGTTCCTCTTTGGCGCCATTGAAAAGTAATCGGATGGAAATCACCGCACTTGCATTGCCTCCGTGGATCCGGAGTCGGCTCGCGATTCGGAGCTCCGAAGCTCCTCCAATGGCGGGATCTAGTTCTTCTTCCTCCAATGGCTCTCCTCTTTCTCCAAGGACTTGGAGAGATGATAAGGTAAGAAAGTGATGGATTTCTAAGTCAACTCACGGGTATATCCTCTCAGGAACAACCCCCAGCCGTTGGATCTCAACCTAAGGAAACGAACGGCTTTGATTCGGGGCTGAAATGCCCAATCTGGACCGAACACGGCCTGGCACACGCCCGTGTCCAGGGCCGTGTGACGCATTCGCCGTCAAAATCGAATCTCCTGGACCCTCACACGGGTATCGAACACGCCCGTGTTCGAGCTGACACGCCCGTGTTCCACCTGACACGGCCGTGAGGCGGCCGTGTACCCCATGATTTTTTCCCCTTTTTCAACCCGAGCACTGCACGGGTCCTAGGACACGCCCGTGTCCTTGCCCGTGTTACCTTGACATGCCTGGACCCCAGGCCGTGTACACGGTTTCGAGATTTCGTCGCGTGGAGATCGACGACTGGATGACACGGCCATGGACACGCCCGTGTCCTAGGCCGTGTGCCTTGTCTCGACGATCGTCGAGCGAATCTCGACGACTCCCCGGGACGATCGTCGACACGGGTCGACACGCCCTGCGACACGCCCGTGTCGCAGGCCGTGTGCCCATTCTCGACGAATCGTCGAGTATATCTCGACGATTTCACGGCTAAGTGTCGACACGGGTCGACACGCCCTGCGACACGCCCGTGTCGCAGGCCGTGTGCCCATTCTCAGTGAATCGTCGAGAAAATCTCGACGACTTCGCGGCTAAGTGTCGGCACACGCTTGACACGCCCTGGGACACGCCGTGTCCCAGGCCGTGTGCCTTCAGCCAGAAAACCAAAACTGGCCCAAAACGTCCCCCTTCGCTTCTGTGAGTTTCGGGGCGTTACAACTCTCCCCTCTCAAAAGAATTTCGTCCACGAAATTATATATAAAGGAAAGACATGTATAAACTAAAATTTGTACCTGAGCGGAACAACTCCGGATACTCGTCAAGCATAGTCTGCTCTCGCTCCCAAGAGAGCTCCTCTGACGACCGCAATTGTCCCACCGGACCTTGACCATCCTGATCTCTTTATTGCGTAGCCGCCTGACCTCTGAGTCCTTGATCCGCACTGGCTTGACTTTTGTCGATAGCCCACTATCCACCGGCACTTGATCAACCGCGATCACTTGCGTAGCTCTTGCACACATTCCGAAGCACCGAAATATGGAATGCATCATGTAAACCACTTAGCTCCACTGAAAGCTTCAACCGATAGGCTGCTTCTCCAACTCGCTCCAAAACCTCAAACGGTCCAAGGTACCTTGGGCTTAGCTTTTTCAATCGTCGCACCCGCGAGACACCCTTGAACGGCTTGATCTTTAAGTATACATAATCGCCCACAGCGAACTCCACGTTCCTGTGCTTGGCATTATAGTACTTTGCTTGCCGGTCCTGAGCGATAAGCAACCTCTCCCGAATGGTTCTCAGCAAAGAAGTAGCATCCTCCACTTCCGATCGCTTATACAACTTTGACTCACCCGTTTCTAACCGAGACAACGGCGTGCGACATCTTCTACGTATAGGGCCTCGAAGGGCGCCATCTGAATACTCGCTTGGTAGCTGTTGTTGTATGCGAACTCCACCAAATAAAGGTGGTCTTCCCCAGTACTTTCCAAAATCCAAGACACGCATGCGAAGCATGTCTTCCATGGTTCTATTGACCCTCTCGGTCTGCCCATCCATTTGCGGATGGGTGCTGTGCTGAATTTCAACTTTGTTCCCAACATCTGTTGCACCAGCCTCCAATCATTGGACGTGAACCGCACATCTCGGTCACTCACGATGCTGCGGGGCACACCATGAAGCCGTACTATATTATCCACATACAGCTTTGCCAGCTTCTCCACCGGATCATCCTTCCTATGCGGAATAAAATGCGACACCTTCGTTAATCGATCCACGACCCCCAAATGGCGTCGTTCCCCTCTTTGCGACCTTGGCAAACCGTGCACAAAGTCCATAGAGATGTCGTCAAATTTCCACTCCGGAATAGGCAAGGACTTAAGAAATCCTCCGGCTTTTGGCACTCCGCCTTTACCAAGGCACGGGTTTTGGCACTTCGCTACGTATAGCGCCACATCCTTTTCAAACCCGGCCACCAACACAGTTTCTTCACATCACGGTACAACTTCGTGCTCCCCGGGTGAATCGAGAGTACTTGGTATGGTGTGCCTCGTACAACAACTCCACCCGCAAATTGCCCACACTTGGGACGCACAAACGACCGTCTCTCCGAAGCAATTCGTCCTCCACGACGAATTGGGAATTTGACCCACCCAGAGTCTCTACCATGAACTGCTTCATATGAGCATCCATATCCTAAGCCTGCCGAATACGATCAGCCAGGTCATATTGGACTTCAGTCCAATACAGAACTGCTTCAGCACTTGATTGCTTGTCCACACAAACGATCCCCAACGCCTCCAACTCTCGCACCAACCGCTCATCATGCACCGATAGCCAATTGGCTCGAGCTGGGGCTTGGCGACTCACCGCGTCAGCAACCGCATTCCCTTTATCAGGCGCGTAGTGGATCTTGAATGTATAATCTCCCAAGAACTCCATCCATCTACGCTGTCGTAAATTCAGATCCTTCTGATCAATCAGATACTTCACGCTCTTGTGACCGGCGTAGAGATCCATTTCACACCGTATAAAATTATGCCTCCATAGCTTCAAGGCAACACTCACGGCCACTAACAACAAGTCATGGACCGGATAGTTCCTCTCGTGCACTTTTGGCTGTCTCGCGCCATACGCTATACACGTTCGTGTTGCAGTGGTACGCCAACCCAACTCGCTGCGCGAAGTATCGCTATTAAATCTCATAACCTCCGGTCCCACTCGGCGAACACAGCACAGGCGTCGTGGTCAACCGACACTTCAATTCCTCAAAAGCTCGCGCGCACTCCAGCGTCCAAAAGAACTTATGCTCCTTCCTCGTCAAAGTAGTGAGAGGTAACGCTATCCGCGAGAAGTTCTCCATGAAGCGCCTATAATAGCCGGCAAGCCCCAGAAAACTCTGGACTTCCGCTTCGTAGCAAGCTCAGGCCACTCTCGTATCGCAACAATCTTCGACGGATCCACTGCAATACCTTCCTTACTCATTACAAGACCGAGGGCACCTCTGAGGGTGACCAAACTCGCACTTCGAGAACTTGGTATATGACTGATTCTTCTTATCGTCTCAAAACCAAAGAAGATGCTTGAAGTGATCTTCCTTACTCTGCGAGTACACCAGAATATCGTCGATGAAGACGATCACGAAATGGTCCAAGTACTCCTGAAAGTCTTGTTCATCAAATCCATGAACACTGACGGCGTATTTGTCAGCCCAAACGGACTGACCCTAAACTCGTAGCGCCCGTGTCCTGTACTGAACGTTATCTTAGGATATCACTCTCCCTTAGCTAATTTAGAGTACGGCGTTGGCCGACCAACCTGATCACAAAGGTCATCGATCCTTGGGATTGGGTACTTGTTCTTTGCCGTTACTTGTTGAGCTCCCGATAATTAATACATAGCCTCAAGCTTCCGTTCTTCTTCTTACGAAAGAGGGTCGGTGCGCTCCAAGGCGAAGGACTTGGACGCACATACCCTGCTCCAACAACTTTTAGAAGTTGACCTTCAGCTCCGCCATTTCCGTAGGCGCTAGCCGACAAGGAGAGCGTGACACAGGCCTTGCACCTGGTACAAAAGCTCAAACATGGAATCTATCTCCTATTGAGGCGGGGCTCCAGGAAGCCCTTAGGGAACACATCAGGGTAATTCGATACCACTGAAATACAATCCAAAACTAAGGGCAAACAACGTCTACCCGCGCACAAATGAGCACCATTGGACTATAACGCATCCAATTGTTCTCTTTACCATCGAAGGAGGGTACTCCGACACACAATATAATTCCTAATAAAGGAATGCGAAGCTCCCTAAACGAAACCGTGCTCTCGCAGATAAAGTAAAGTCGCAACAAAGCTTAACACAGATAGTTCTAGCTAACATGCATAAGGGTGACAAGTATTAAAGCAAAACTACTTTAAACCATACTATCCTGCGACAGCGTGCTTCACCAGGGCTTTAGGCACTCACGAGCGTAATGCCCCGGCTCGCCACAGCTGAAACATGTGCCCGGGGTTGACCCGTAGTCGCCCCAGAAGCACCAGAAAGAGCTTGACCCGAAGTCCTACGCTTTATACCATTTACGATTGCAGACTTTGAGGTGTTCGACACTTTGAATGCCGTTTCCTTTGCACTAACATCCTTGACTGCACCTGACATAGCTTCCTTACCCTTCCGAGCACCATTCCAACAGTCTCGGGCAAAGTGCCCTTTCTTTCCACAAGTATAACAAGTGTAAGTAGCTTTACTAGTCGATTTCATACCCCTTTCTCCAGCATTCTTGCCGGATGCAGCTCTTATGGTGTTTATATAGTTCGATACCATGGTCGCTGGCATCGGGAGGGTCTTCCTCAACTCTGCCTCCAATGATCTAGCTGATTCCACCAAGGCTCGGAATCCCAATAAATTTGGTCCTAGCAGTAGGACTCGTAACTCGGCGCGTAGGCCATTATAGAATCTATCGACTGTAGCTTGCTCATTATCCGACTCAAAGCATGGGTAGCGACTTATCATAAGAAATGCTTGCAATATTCCTCAACTGTGTGCGCTCCCTGCACTAAATGCATATTCAGCTGCTACCCAATGGTCTACCAAAGGTCATCTGCTGCATCGCGCCACCGGCGTTGAAGCCACAACAGGGGCGCAGGGTTGCACATTTCCTCTAGCTGTGCAAGCCGTCACAGTGAACACCGCTTCTACGATCCTTCTAACGGTTTCATACGAAGGAGGAGGCTCAAACACCTCACCGAGTGCACTATGCTCCTCAGAAACCGGACATTCTGGCTGTCCAGCACCGCTTTCCGGTCACCTATAGTGGTACAAAACACCGTAAGCGACCAAATAAAATTGCGAACAGCAATTATGGAACACGCAGGTTCCTCAAACACGAGTATTTTCATTCCTAAGTGGACATTCATGGGTTCTTTTACCGTTATAACGATGACGCACACAATGTGCTCACCACCCCTAAAAGAATTAGCCACGAATTCAGCTTAAGTCCGACCAAAACCAGTAGTCTGATACCAAATTGTAACACCCCCTATCCGTCGCATAGTATATAGCAGTAGGTCCGGCCGGGGCCCGACGCCATATGCCACAGACAGACCGGGTGGTTACGTATGGAAACCATCCAACAATCTCAACGTCCTACACAGAGCATTCTAGCGGAGCAGTTTATAAGAGTTGTAGACAAGAACCCAACATAGGAGCATGAATGTCCACTAATACCAAAAAGGAATGTTATACAAAAATACCAAACGGCCTTAAGGCCTTACAAAGTGTTTCACTTGAAAATTACATGTTTTACGAACCACGGCACGCAGGCCGGTCATACATGAATAAAGCAGTAAACACTTCTACTTGGGCCTTCGAGGGCCAGCTTCGCAAAAAGGGCTTTAGCCCGCTATTGACCGCTTGTCCAGCTGCACCTGCAAACAATAAACCACCGCACGGTGGCAAAAACAAGGCAACGGTCAGCAATGCTGACCAAATTATAACGATCCCGCCCCCAACTCGGGGCGGCGATGCTCCTTCCCTGCATTTCATTAGCATAAGCGAGCAATGTATATATCCATAGCCATTTCAACACAGACGTTGGCTCGCACGGCCACACTCCCCGTGCACTCAGGGCACATTCTCGGTGAACTGGTCGATGTCACGTCAATTAAAGCCATAACATTCCGTACTCACCACCGCCACTTAGACAGCCAAACCTATGAGCAATTGTCTTCTTGGCATGGGTCACGTCAGTTTAAGCCATTGACCGCCGAAGACTCACATCTATGCCAAGGCGAGTGCCACGTAACCTTAGGTCTCTCTAACCCGAACGACATAGAGCGGGTACGGTTCCATCTAACCCGTGCTCACATCGCAACGACAATTTAAGCCATTTGCGTGGGTCAAACTTTCGCCGAGTCCCATTCTATCGCAAGTCACATAACTCGGTTATGTTCAAGTTGGCTCTCAGGCCACCCAAGTTGGCAAGATCTCGTATCCGCCCCGTTTTACGGGTGCACCTTTGGGTTAGTCCCCAAGGCTCCCTGCTGCAATCTACCGGTAGAAAACCCGAAAACAACCAATAGCACGGAGTCTTCTCCCGCCTTATGCAATGCCAACATCACCGATCCAGTCTAAAATGTCGGGTAGGCTTCACACAATCATGCCTATGTCCGTTCTCGCATACGGACTCTAAACAACGGGGACTTCACATATCTACCCGAAGGAACGCCTCCAACTCTCCGCAAACTCGCGAGAGCGGGCTTCCTATGCTAGAAGAGAGCTATTCGTGCTCAAGATGAGGATCGTTACCCTTGAGTTCCTCTTTGGCGCCATTGAAAAGTAATCGGATGGAAATCACCGCACTTGCGTTGCCTCCGTGGATCCGGAGTCGGCTCGCGATTCGGAGCTCCGAAGTTCCTCCAATGGCGGATCTAGTTCTTCTTCTCCAATGGCTCTCTCTTCTCCAAGGACTTGGAGAGATGATAAGGTAAGAAAGTGATGGATTTCTAAGTCAACTCACGGGTATATCCTCTCAGGAACAACCCCAGCCGTTGGATCTCAACTAAGGAAACGAACGGCTTTGATTCGGGGCTGAAATGCCCAATCTGGACCGAACACGGCCTGGCACACGCCCGTGTCCAGGGCCGTGTGCCGCATTCGCCGTCAAAATGAATCTCCTGGACCCTCACACGGGTATCGAACACGCCCGTGTTCGAGCTGACACGCCCGTGTTCCACCTGACACGGCCGTGAGGCCGGCCGTGTACCCATGATTTTTTCCCCTTTTTCAACCCGAGCACTGCACGGGTCCTAGGACACGCCCGTGTCCTTGCCCGTGTTACCTTGACACACCTGGACCCCAGGCCGTGTACACGGTTTCGAGATTTCGTCGCGTGGAGATCGACGACTGGATGACACGGCCATGGACACGCCCGTGTCCTAGGCCGTGTGTCTTGTCTCGACGATCGTCGAGCGAATCTCGACGACTCCCCGGGATCGATCGTCGACACGGGTCGACACGCCCTGCGACACGCCGTGTCGCAGGCCGTGTGCCCATTCTCGACGAATCGTCGAGTATATCTCGACGATTTCACGGCTAAGTGTCGACACGGGTCGACACGCCTGCGACACGCCCGTGTCGCAGGCCGTGTGCCCATTCTCAGCGAATCGTCGAGAAAATCTCGACGACTTCGCGGCTAAGTGTCGGCACACGCTTGACACGCCCTGGGACACGCCCGTGTCCCAGGCCGTGTGCCTTCAGCCGAAACCAAACTGACCCAAAACGTCCCCTTCGCTTCTGTGAGTTTCGGGGCGTTACAGAATAGGTGCACATAATCTTTCTAACTTTTAAGGCAGAACACTGAATTATTAAACCTGTTTATGCAATTCTCTACAGCAATTCAACACATATCACAGCAATCACAGAATAAATCACACACAGAGTACACACAGCTTTTATAGTGGTTCCCCAAGGTCTTGGTACATCAACTTTCCCCCTTCGCCTATCTAGTAGTGTACTAGATTCGGCCTAACTTCTCCACTACTTCTCAGATCCACAGATCTTACAGCTCAGAACCCAAACAAGTTCCTACAACTCAGAGTGATCCCACTCCTACCACTCAGGCACAAAAGCCCTACCACTCAGTCTTCACCAAGACCTACACTCAGCCTTCAACAAGGCCTACACTCAGCCTTCAACTAGGCCTACACTCAGAGAAATGTATCTCCTACACTCAGGCACACAAGCCCTACCACTCAGCCTTTATAAATATAGGCTTACAACTCAGATCCCTTAGGATCCTATAGAAAATAAAGAGCACAAAGATGAATAACCACAACTCTGATTAAGAAAGATGAGTTGACTGGCTTCTTGATGAGTTCTTGAAAGAACTTTGTAGAGATCAACCTCCCTTGGCTTTCTTCAAAGCTTCTTGAATTAGAACACAGTAGGGTTGTTTCTCTATGCAGATGATCTTCAATCAACTGCTGACTTGAGAATCAGATCTCAATCAGAAACTTTCTTATCAGCCTGGTTCAATAGCTGTCTTCTTAGAAGGAGCTTTCTCTCTCCAACTTCTTAGATCTTCACTTGAAGGTCTTCTTCTTGTTTGTTGTTTCTCACTTTAATGATTGCTTCAATCGATCCAATTGAATGCTGCTTCTGTTGAAGGAATAAGCCTTTATATAAGCTTTCTTCATGGTGACCGGCTGATCCGGTTTCTAACGATCTTCTGACAGCTCTGACAGTAGCAGTTGACCGGTTGAAATGGCAGCTGTCAAGTCATCCAGTCACTTCTTGAAATCTCTGTCACTGTCTGAAAGTGTCGAGACAGATAGTCTTTATGTGTCGACACAAATAGACTAAGTGTTGACACAAGTTGACTAAGTGTCGACACTAGCCTTCATGGTGTCGACAAAACTCCTTGTGTTGTAGAAACTGCTTCTCGACACTGCTTCTTCAGAATGTGTCGACACTGATCCTGTGTGTCGACACAAGTCCTTCTTCTTCAATACTTAGTTGATTTCTGTTAAGTGTCAACACAACTCCTTTGTGTCGACACATCTTCTTGTGTTGAAACTTGCTAAGTGTCGACAGATCTTCTTTGTGTCGACACATGCCTTCTGTGTTGAAACTTTTGCTGAGTGTCGACACATCTCCTTTGTGTCGACACATTCTTCATGTGTTGAGACTTTGCTGTGTGTCGACACATCTCCTTTGTGTCGACACATGTACTTAAACTCTGTTGAAGTTTACTGAGTGTCGACACAGCCTCCTAGTGTCGACACTTGTACTTGAACTTTGTTGATGTTTTGTTGAGTGTCGACACAGCCTCCTAGTTTCGACACTTGTACTTGAACTTTGTTTATGTTTTGTTGAGTGTCGACACAGCCTCCTAGTGTCGACACTTTTGCTATCGACAAAGTTCCTCTGGGTGTCGACACTACTTCTAAGTGTCGACACTGATTCTTTAGACATTTCTTCATTGTGTGTCGACACTTCCTGTATGTGTCGACAATTTCCTTCTAGTGTCGACTCTGCCTTCCTAGTGTCGACACAATTACTCCAAGTATCGACACAGCTTCTCTGGGTGTCGACACAAGCCTTCTTAAGTGTCGACACTTTTCTTCAGGGTGTCGACACATGGACTTAGAAACTTTTCTTGCAAACCTGTAGTTACTTAACCTGCACAAATAAACTCAAAGCACATCAAATACACCTTGATGCATATCATTGAGTAGGGTGAGGCTTCTTCAAATCAGGTACATATATTCCAATATACCCAACAGCTAGATTAGTGACTAAAAGATATAGACAAGAGGAAGGATTAGATTTTGACCAAACTTTTGCACCTGTAGCTAGGCTAGAAGCCATTAGATTATTCTTATCCCATGCAGCATTCAAAGGATGCAAAGTATACCAAATGGATGTAAAGTCAGCATTCCTAAATGGTACACAAAAGGAAGAAGTATATGTAGAGCAGCCACCAGGTTTTGTTGACCCTAAACACAAAAACTATATTTTCAGATTTCAAAAGGCTCTGTATGGGTTAAAACAGGGACCTAGAGCCTGGTATGAGACCCTCTCTACCTTTTCTTATAGAGAACAAGTTCTCTAGAGGAAAGATATACAAGACACTATTCCTTAGGAACATCAAAGGATCAAGCATCTTAGTCCAGATTTATGTAGATGACATAATTTGTGGGTTTACCAATGAGATGCTGTGTAGCAAATTTGCAAGGCTTATGCAAGGTAAGTTTGAAAGGATCAGTATGAGTAAGCTAAAGTTATTCTTGGGATTCCAAGTTAGACAATCTGAGGATGGAATATCCATCTCTCAATCTAAGTTCACTAAGGAGTTGATTAAGAAATATGGTATGGATAATTCTTTTACAATAAGAACTCCAATGGGTTCTACAGTGTCACTACACAAGGATGAATCAGGACAACTAGTTGATGAAACTTTGTATAGAGGCATAATTGGTTCACTCTTATATTTAACTACTAGTAGGCCAGATATTATGTTCTCAATATGTTTCTATGCTAGGTACCAAGCACAAAAGAGTCTCATTATACTGTTTTTAAGAGAATACTGAGATATCTTAAGGGCACACCCAATCTTGGGCTTTGGTATCCTAGGGATAATGATTTTGTACTTACTGGGTACATAGATGTAGATTTTGTAGGCCGTAAAGAAGATAGAAAAAGCACTTCTAGAACTTGCCAGTTTCTAGGGAAAAGACTTATCAGTTGGAGTAGCAAGAAACAAACAAGTGTTGCTATCTCTACAGCAGAATTATAGTACATATCTGCTGTAAGTTGTTGTGCGCAGCTGTTGTGGATTCAACATCAACTACTAGACTACAATATACAGCTAAGTAAATCTATTATGTTCCGTGACTCTACTAGTGCAATTTCTATTGCCAATAATCCTATTTCATATAGTAGAACTAAACATATAGAAATTAGATATCACTTTCTCAGAGAAAATGTAGAAAAAGAAAATATAAGCTTACAACATATTCCAACTGAAAGACAAGTTGCTGATATTTTTACAAAGCCCCTAGAAGAAAGTAAGTTCAATTATTTTAAATTTGAACTAGACATGTTGAATATTGAATAAATAATTACACTTAAAAGGATGATTAATTAGGAATACATATATATTTTAAAACTTTACTTTAATTAAACAAGAAATATTAGTCAGAGCACAAAATTTGTCTAAGTCAAAGAATTATGTCGAGACACCAGTGTGTGTCGACACTATTAGTACAGGTGTGACGAGACACCACAGCATGTGTCGACACTCATAGAAAATGTGTGTCGAGACACGTGACTATGTGTCGACACTGATTAGCGGATGTGTGGCGACACTGATAAGAGTATGTGTGTCGAGACATTACAAGTTTGCGTCGAGACCTATAAGTCTGTGTCGAGAAACATAAACCTTGTGTCGACACATGTCGACACATCTCAACAGCTTAGGTTTTCTTTATCGACTCCAGAAATTTCCCAATAATGAGAAAATCACTAAATGCAGCGCACCTTTTCAACTTCAAAAGACTGATACTATAAATAATAGGTGTTAGGTTTTGTCGACTTCACTCGCCAGTAATCTTGAGAGATTAATCGTTGTGTGTCGAGACCTAGAAATCCATAGTCGACACCCTTCAAACTCTAGATCTTTCAACACGAATGGCACCAAAGATGGATGATCACATCAACGAGGGATATGAACTGGTGCGCATTGCATTCGACACCGCTTCAGAAGATATAAGGAAAGTGATTGACCTTGTGAATGAGGCAGCATTGGAGTATCTTCTTTTAGAACCAAAAAAGATCTGGAAGAGAGAGGTATCTGGATTTTTCTCTAATGCCTCCTTAAACTCTAACTCTGACAAGATAAAATCCACTATTAATGGAGAAAGGATAAAAGTAACTACCAAAATACTGGCTAAAGCCTTTAAGATTCCAATAATTTCACAAGGTGATGAACTGGATTCAACCAAGACAGCTGAGGCACTAGTTTGGTGTGGACTACCTCCAACCACTAGTTTTGGACATTTCTTCAATAGGAAGGAAATGAATTCCCAAGGTAAATTCATGTCTGAAATAGTGGAAAAGTGCTCCTCTACAAGACTGGAGCACATGATAGAATTTTTAATGTCATGTTTAATCTGATGACTAGAATTATCTTCAAAATCAATACTGACTGGAATAGAGTGCTGTTTGATTAGATTGTAGAAGGATTTCAGAAGCCCAATATAGGCAGAATAAATAGTTTGTATCTGGTAAAGGTAATTCCAGATTGCATCAATCACAAACATGGAACTAAGATAAATCATATGAGGAGAATGTACCTGAGAATCCTGTCTAGGTGGGACAGAATCTTGATTAAGGAAACTCCAACATTTAAGAAAAAAAGGAGATAAAAGGTAAGAAATCAGTGGTAGAGGAAGTAGTATCCACTAATGACTGTGAAGAAGAGGTAAACTTCAGTTCAGATCAAAATCCAGAGGAAGTACAAGACAGGTCTCCTAGGAAATTCCCTGAGACTAGTGCACAAGTGCAGGGGGAGATCATCCTAGAAAGAGAATTAGCTGAGGGGGAGAACCTCATAGAATTACTAATGGATACAGCAACAACCATCATAATGGATGTGGTTCAGTACCTAGAAAAGTCATAAGCTCCTGCACATGAAATATCTGATCAAGTGATGGGAGAAGCAACTCTACAAGAGACTGAAGAAGAAGTTCCAATGACAAAAGATACAAATATTCTGGAAGAGAGAATTGCAAATTCTCAGATTGAGATACCTGTTGCTGAACCACAACATGCAGATATTACTGTGGATAATATCCCTATTAATCAAGAAGGTACAGAGATTGAGGGGGAGTTGACTCCTATTACTGAGAAAACTAAAGAGACACCTCAAGTTGAAGAGGTTAGTTCTTATGAATCTGAGGATGCAGAGTCTTCTCAACAGATGAAAAGAAAA
This sequence comes from Platanthera guangdongensis, assembly GCA_039583875.1. Classification (NCBI taxonomy): domain Eukaryota; kingdom Viridiplantae; phylum Streptophyta; class Magnoliopsida; order Asparagales; family Orchidaceae; genus Platanthera; species Platanthera guangdongensis. Next base: position 39,153,134 of record CM077147.1, read on the forward strand.
CTTTCTGTAATGAAGAAGAAAAGCAAGAGCTACACGCAATATCTTCAGTCAGGACCACCATCTGCTCCTACAATAGATCATAGCTCTTTGCTAGTGCAACTACAACTAATGCTTGATAAGCAAAGGCAAGATATAGAGAAATATGTGGATGAAAGCAAGAAGGAGTTGCAATTTCAGCTAGCCCAAGAGATCAAGTCAATAATATTTGAAGTTAATATTTTGAAAATTGAAATGACTTCATTATTTGAGAAAGGAGCTCATGCAGTAGTTTATCTGGCAAAGCAACAACAGGATGCCAAACAAATACAAGATGATGTGGCAATCAAGCAAGGATGTGTCCTTGAAAATCAGAACAGACTGAATGAGAATCTGATAGTGATGCATGAAACTACCTTGGGAGAAATAAAGACCCACACTACTGCTTTGGAAACCAAAATTAACTCTAATGGCATAAACATCAATACCAAACTGCAAAGTCATTCTGAATCTCTCCTTAAGGATATCAAAGATTCTTACAAAACTTTGGACAATAATTTACTGAGGGTTAAGAATACAGTGACTACGGGTATCAATTATGTTGATGGACAGGTCAGATTTCAAAAGAATGATCTAAGAAATCATATTGAGAGAGAAGTCATAAAGGGGGAGAGAGTCATGATTAAGGCAAGTGATGAACAAGCTACTTGGATTGCAAACAATATCAGAGATACTTTAGGTTTTCCTCCCCTATGGTATGAGGGTGATCAAAGAGCTGAATCTGGTTGTCAACAACCACCTCTCCTTCAAGCACCTCCTGCTGAATTATTTCCTCCTGCAGCCCCAGCCAATTTGAGTCTGTACAAGCAGCTGTTCACAACATATATAGTCCTCCTCAAGGCATAGATAAGAATGTAATATTTGAGAAAGTGGACAGGTCTGCTACTGCTCCAGAGACTGAGGTTTAGTTATCAAAGAAATGGTTTGGAGAATAGGCTGAGACTAAACCTGATTTTGAGCAATGGAGTTCGACCTCCAGATCAATCATTCTTACTACCTGGAAAGCTGTGAATGCTAATGTTACTGCCAGAGGAAAATGGTATTCTGAGCAGAAATGAGCTAAGTACTTGAAACAGCAAGATGTGATTCAGAAATTCAGGCAAGATTTGAAGAGAGGAAAGCTTCCTGCTAAGTCCATAGAGCCCAGCAAGTATTTCCCAAATCCATATCATTATTTTGAGAGGCAAAGGCTGAAGGAAGAAGCAATAGCAAAAGCTAAAGCTAAGGAAGCCAAAGGAAAGGCAGTTTTTGAGGACAAGAAACCTGAAATGAAAGCCAAGATACAATCAGGCAAAGGTATAGTTATTAAGGAACCTAAGCTGCCTTAGGACTTTATAAGTTTTATATTTCTTATGAATATTTTGATCTGTAACTATTCTGTAAATAAAACTTGTATTAGTAAATTCTGTGATAAACAACTAATCGAAATCATGGCTTATTCTACATTTCATGTGTAGATTAATTAGGGCTGAAATTGTGTGCCTTATGTTCTACTCAACATTATTATTAAGTATGTGTGTTTATCTGTAATAATTCACTTACTGATACGCACTATTGTTTAAATGTCTTTATCTCTATTTTTGTGGTATCTTGTTATATATCATTGAATTGGGGTTATGACCTCTCCAAATAGGGCAAGATTGTTGAGTACATTGGTCTCAATGTACTTGATTTGAAGAAGTCTTCTCAGCTCAATGATATAAGCATTGTTGTATTTGATGGATGTTAAGTTCATATGTGTAGGTAATTAAAGCTAAGTACAAGTGTCGAGACACTCAAGACTAGTGCCAATAGACTTAAGGTAGAAGTTCTGAGTCAAGATGAAAGTTGTGTCAACACCCAGAACTTAGGCCAACACTATGATACAAGAAAGCAACTGTGTCGACACATAGGACTACTGTTGGCAAGTTGTTTCGAGATAAGAAAAAGCTATGTCGACACTAAGGACAACTATGTCGAGACTGAAGACAACTGTGTCGAGACTAAAGATAAGTGTGTCGACACACAGGACTTATGACGACACACTCTATATACATTATATCAAGACTGAAGATAACTATGTCGACACTCAGGACTAGTGTCGACACACTCTATTCAAGCTGTGTCGAGACTAATGAAAACTGTGTCAACACTCAGGACTAGTGTCGACATACTATAATCAAGCTGTAATGAGACTGAAGACAACTGTGTCGACACACAGGACTTGTGTCGACACATTCCACAGAAGTTGTGTCGAGACATGTAGAAGAGCTTTGTCGACGCATTCAGAAGTGTGTCGACACCACTACAGGGCTGTGTCGACACCTAGGACTTATGTCAACACATTTAACAGCCAAGTCTCAACATTTTAGAAGACTTATTTCATAAGTACAGATATCAAGACGGAGGTACAGAGAGTTGTAAGAACTATCAGTTAATAACCGGATCTGCCGGTTACTCCTGTCAGAGCCTATTTAAAGAGATACAGTGTTCAGAAGAATAGACATAAAGAAAATTTAAAACAATATAGAGGAGAAGTAACAAAATTTTAAGAAGAAAGAAGTTTGGAGCATCTGCTACATTTCAGAAGGTGGAGAGAAGTCTGGTCAAGAATCATCTTCAACATCTCTCCAGCCTAGATCAACCCTAATTTCTACTTCAAGAAGCTTTGAAAAGCTAAGAAGGGTTTGATCAGATCAATCTTGTCAGAATCAAAGGAAGCACAATCATTAATATCAGATCAAGAAGTAGTTACTCAAATCTCATACTGGGTCATATTTTCTGATTCATTTCTCTGTTATATTCAATTTGTAAGAGCTGTCTGTAGATCTGAGTGGAGGAGATTTATTCTCTTGTTATTGTAAGCCTGTGTTATAAAGGCTGAGGTAGGGCTAGGATTTCTTGAGGTAGGAGAAGTAAAAAATTCTCTGAGTTGTAGGGCATTTGTTACCTGAGAAGTAGGAGTGAGGATTCATTCTGAGGTAGAATTCTTGGGAAGAACTTGAGGTGTAGGATCTTGGTGATCTGAGTGGTAAGACTTGTGAAGTTTGCGTTATAGGAGTCAGGTGGTCTCTGGGCTGTAAGATCTAAAGATCTGAGTAAAGAAAAGAGGAGAAGTTTGGCCGAATCTAGTCCATTGCTAGATAGGTGAAAGGGGAAAATGGATGTACCCATAAATTGGGGGAACCACTATAAATCTCCCTCCACAGGTGTGCATTGTGCTGTGTTGTGCCCAGGAGGTGTTTTATTGTGCTGTGTTGAGAAGTTCCATAGTTATTTGTTGTTTGGTCTTACTGTCGAGTTCGATTATCTGATAACGGTGCCGGAGTTGGTGTTGAATCATTTCAATTGTAAAGTAGTACTCACGGCTGCTCTAGCCGACGCTACCGGGCTGCAGCCCAACACACCCAACCCCTCTCCTCCACAGGCGGGTTGTTGGTGGCCAAAAGGGGGACCAGGAGGTAACGACATTCTCCTCTCGGTCTTTAACGTTTTTATTGATTTTTGGGCACCAAACTAAATGAGAGGGGCTCCAAGGTTCAAGAGGAACCTCCGGGTTGATTGAGTCCGTCCCCGGCATATTTTGCATTAGGATCACTAGTGGATTAGGCATGGTGGGTGAAGCCGTGGTCGCGACGTTAGTCCGGCCGGTGTATGTTGCATACGAACTTAGGGATTCGTAGAGATTTCAAGATTCGTTCGTGTGTGGTGGTGACCCGTTTGCTTGACGTGTAGTCGAACCCGGACAAGGTTAGCTCCTCGTGGCGGTAGATGGTTTCCCTAGGGACAAGGTTAGCTCCGTATGGAATGGAGATGGTTTCCTTGGTGGACAAGCTGCTCCGCAAGGGAGATGTTTTCCTTGGTGCGCGGGAACGCCGGTACAAAGAGGGATTGCGATGTATTTAGTCTTGGTTTGTGTTGTGCCAAGGCGTGTGCCATGTGACATGTGCGTGCCAACGACATCCACAATCGCCGGGTAAGCCCAGCCCTGGCCGCCCCCTTCACCGCAAGATGCTTGTAGGGTTACGTCGCCTTCGGGCATATGAAGTGCCTTCCCCCGGGCCGCCCGAACTAATCGGGGGTACGCAGGGGTCACTTCACTGTCATAGACTTGCTAGTTAACTATTGGTGATCCAGGTGACTGAAACAGAGCAACGTCATTCACCCATAAATTGGGGAACCACTCGGTGTGCATTATGCCAGCTGTTGACTGATCTGAGTTAATCATTTCAATTAAAGTAGTACTCTGATTAAAGAAAGGGGGACCATATTTAAATTGGACCTATTCACCGCCCCTCTAGGTCATTTCAATCCTAAAGTAAACATAACTCCCCGTGCACAATTACTAACGACATCCATTGCCCCTCCAAAAAACTATTAGTATATCCAGGTGACTAGCCCTAAACCCTTCATTTCAAGCCAAGCAAGCTCCTGAGGCAAGAGAGAGCTCTGAGGTTTTCCTGCGGGATCATGAACTTAGCCCGATTCTCCACTCTGGAACTTGCTCTGCTCTTCTCCTTGCGTCACGGACTCTTCACGCCTGAAGTGGAGTCAACCACATCAACGAGGCCGCTCTCATATAGGCTCTACATCAAGCACTACCTCCGGACTTCTCCTTGCACTATGGTTCCCTCCCGCCTCAAGTGATGTCAAACACCACCGCGAGAGCTCTCCCATCTTTGCTCCGCGTCAATGAGAGTGCAACCTTCAGAAGCTCTGTGGAATTAGAATATTTTCCAGCCGAAATGCTCCCACCAAGGTTCCATGAGCTCATTGTTGACTCAAGGGCGGAGCTCTTCCACTGATGGTCTGAAGACTTAGTTATTTTTCATCATTTACCGTACATAGTGGTCTGTCTCCCTCTGAGATCAAACCAATTTTTGTATCACTCCAAGTGGCTAGTGGATTTTGGCTCGGCACAGTTCAAACCACGTTGTTTTTCACCCATTATGGGTTTTAAACTTCAAAAACATCTCTTATCTTTTGATACTATTTTTGTAACTAATTGCATGCCTGACACGACTCCGAGCTAAGGCGATCTGATTCTCCGAACCGGGGAAAATCCTGGTGACCCACAACAATTTGGCACCATCTGTGGAAAAGTGTTCCCAAAATCTTTAACAAGTTTCTGAATCCCTCAACTGACAGCAATGACAAAGAGAAGCACACAAATTGCCAACAACACGATGCTAGAGGAGCACACCAATCCATCCCCTGCCGACTTACCATGGTCAACACCTCACTTCGAGGTGGATCCACCATTACTGTATCCCAAGCATTAAGGGAAGAATGCAGACGTCTGATGAGGGAGCACCGCGCAAGGGCGCTCACCCTACTAGAATACTTGAGGGCTTGTCATGCTCCCAACACGAAAATCACTCCCAAAAGTCAACCATTACAAATCCCGAGCCAGATAACGCCTGAAAATGCTGCCCGCTCCAAGGATCCCATCGCTGATGAATCGTCCAGTTATGACAGCTCCACGCACCCCGCAATCCCCGACGAACTCCTTGTTGGATCGTGAGGCGCCATTACAGGGGGTGAAGAAGGGTTAACAATATTTATTTCTTAAATAGAGTTTACTTGGTTAAATAATTAAAGAAATAAAAACTAATTTTTCATAGACAAAACTAAACACTTAGAAACATATAAGAACAGAAATGATAATATTTTATTTTAAAAGGGATAAAGCAGAATATAGTATATCTCTATGAATTGAAGATAGAGATTAAGGCTATGAAAAATATAGTCTACTTTTGATTTCGCCGGTCCTTCTACAAGAACCGGCAGGATAAAGCGTATCTCTCCCTAGATCTTGCTACTAGCCTCCCCTAGATTTAACAACAATCTTGTCGATGCACACATGGCGGCGATAACACCATGAGCTGTGCAAGGTCTTGGATGCCATGCACAAGGCGATGATTCTCTCCTAATCCACGTAAGGACTTAGATGTCACGCACAAGGCGACGATTTCCTCTATCAGTTACAATGAAAATAATGACCAAATACAACGTATAAACTTCAAAATTAAGAACTCCCTCTAAATGAAGTGCTGAAGATGTTGATGAATCCTTGTCAAAGTTTCTTCAGATGCCGTGTACGAATCATCGCTCTTTCGCACTTGAACCTTCTTGGGAGAATGGAGTTTTTTGTTTGCTGGAGCTCTCTAGAACAACTGTACGGAAGGAACACTCCAACTTTTGTAATTCATAATCTCCACAGAAAAATGAGTTACTTTTATATTTTAGTTATATCGTCTGGCGACACTGGATGTAACGCCCCAAAGCTCAAAAAAGGATCGGATAGTGTTTTAAGGCCAAATTGGTGCCTGAATAGGTTCACACGGCCTGTGTTACGGGCATGTACAGGGCCTTGTCATGCTATGAGTTCGACAAAATTTTGTGAGGTCGACAAAATGCTTTCGACGATCCTCGGATTCAAGCCAGGTCGGGAACACGGGCGTGTCTCATGGCCGTGTCCTGCTCTGTGTTGGCAGGGCGATGTTAAGTGAGGTACACGATCTGGGACACAGGCGTGTCTGAGGCTGACACGGGCTGTCAAGCTGTTACATGGGTGTGTCTCATGGCCGTGTCATGGTCGGGACTCTACGGTTTCCTGCATCGCTTGAGGAACACACCCTGTGACACAGGCATTTCGGAGGCTGACACGGGCGTGTTGGATGCTGACACGGGCGTGTCAAGAGTAACACGGGCGTGTCTGAGCCCATGTCCTGTTCTGTGTTCAATGATCATTTTTAGATCGTGAGACACGGCCTGTGACACGGGTGTGTCACAAGCTGTGTTCGGCCCAGGAAAGTGATTTTCAGGGCGATTCGTGGTCGTTCATTTCCTTCTAATAGGATCCAACGACCCAGAGATCTCCCTACTGGTATAAGGCCGGGAGTTGAGGGTTAAACCCTCATTTCTCTTAGTTCATTCTCTTTCTAAAGAGTTAGAGAGTGGGGAGAGCAAGGAAGAAGGAGGAGGAATCCGACCCCCGGTGGAGCTTCAGAGCTTCGAATCGCAAACCGAGTCCAGATCCGTGGAGGCGAGGCCGTTGCGTTGCTTTTCATCCGACTAGTTTTCCATATGGCTGAAGCAAACCTCTAGGGTAATGATTCTCTTCTTGGACATGTGAAGTCCTCTTTCGTTCTGCATAGGAAACTCGCTCTCGCGAGTATGCGGCGAGCGTGAGGTGTTCCTTCGGGTGGATATGAATAGTCCTCCTAGGTTTGCATGTAGAGTTCGGAATCGAAGTACGAACATAGGCATGGTATGTGAAGCCTACTCGTAAAAGTTGGTCTGGATCGGTGATGTTTCATTATGCATGAATAGCCGGAGAAGACTCCGTGCTGATGGTTGTTTTCGGGTTTTCTACGTGGTAGATTGCAACAGGGAGCCTTGGAGACTAAACCCAAGGTGCACCCAAAAAAATGGTCAGATGCATGGTTCTGCCATCTTGGTGGCCTGGGAGCCAACTTGTACATAACTGGGTTATGTAAAATTGTATGATCAATACTCGGGCTTCAGGGAAGCTTCAACCGCGTCGATGACTTAAATTGATATGGCGATGTGAGCAACGGGTTGAGTGAAACCGTACCCGCTCTATGTGGCTCGGTTTAAGGAGCCTACCGATGGTATAGAGGGTGGGTATTAGGATTCAGCCAGAAAGACTAAAATGCTCACGATGTTGCCGTCCTGGGGGAGCTGGTGGATTGGGTTCACCGAGAATGTGCCCTGAGAGCACGGGTTGTGTGGCCGTGCGTGCCTACGTCTGTGGTGAAGTGTGCTTAAATTGTACTTTCACTATCTTGTTTTGTTATACTAATAAAATGCAGGGAAGGAGAACTGCCGCCCTAATTTAAGGGTGGGGTCATTATAATTTGGTCAGCTTTAGCTGACCGTTGATTTTGTTTGCCATCGCTGCGGTGGAATATTGATTGCAGGTGTTGCGGAGCCTAGTGTCAAGTAGTGGGCTGAAGCCCTGGTTACTGTGCCGGCCCTTGACGGCCAAAGCGAATGTTTGCTCTTTATGCTCATGTGTGTCCGGCCTGCGTGCTGATGTATGGAAGACATTTATTGTTTAAGTAAACTCTTGTAAGGTCATAAAGCCAACTATTTTTGTATTTGTACTATCATTCATACTTTGAGTTTTAGTGGACATTCATGCTTTGGTTTGGGTTCTTATAACTATTTTAAAAAGCTTCCACTAGAATGCTCTAAGTTAGGATGCGTGTTTCCTTTGGCAGTAATTTGGTATTAATACGTAACTCTACTAGCTGTCCGTAGTATATGGCGTGGGGCCCCGGCCGGACCTTCTGTTATATACCATATAACGGATGGGGGTGTTATAATTTGGTATCAGACTATGGCATCGGTCTTGCTTATTTGAATTCGTGGGCGAATTCTTTTAAGTGGTGGTGAACACATGTATGTGCGTCATCGTTATAACATGAAAAGAACCTATGAATGTCCACTTAGGAATGAAAATACACATGTTTGAGGAACCTGCGTGTTCCTATAATTGCTTTTTGCAATTTTGTTTTGGTCACTTAATGGTGTGTTGTATCACTATAGGTGACCAGTACTGGCGCAGGGCAGGCAAAACACCCGCTTTATGAGGCAAGCAGTGCACCTAATGACGTGCCTACAACCCCTCCTTCAGTAGAAACTATAAGACTTGTGGCTGAGGCGGTGTTTGCGATGATAAACGCCCAACAAGGAACGCAAGTGCAACATCCTGCCCCTACAGGGGAGAAGGTACCACTTCGAGAAGCAGAACCAAGAAGGGTGGAACAAGTGGTGGTAGAGCCGTTGATACCTAGAAGAGCGACAGAGAAGCAGCTCAAACATGTAATGAGCTTTAACCCTCCGGTGTTTTCGGGAACTGGAACTCCAACCCAGGCTGAAGATTGGCTCTCTCGGGTGAAGTGAGTCTTGACAGCCACGAAAACGGAGGAATGGCAGAAGACCACCATATCCACCTTCCTATTGGATGGAGAGGCGAGGTTATGGTGGGAAGGGTTGGAGCTGCATCACTTGGACGGAAGACAACTCACGAATGTCTCGATGGGGGAGTTCTCGAGGTTATTCTTAGCAAGATACCTCCCCTCGGTACAGAGGATTGCTTTAGAGAATGAGTTCTAGAGACTGACACAAGGAGATAGTAGCATGGATGAGTACCTCCACGAGTTTACACGGTTGGGTCATTATGCTAGCTCTACTTTGCCTGATGAGGAGCGTAAGACCAACCGGTTCTACGAGGGTCTACGTGATGACCTAAGGCTACTACTCTCGGGGCCTATGACGCATGGTTTCCTAACCCTGGTCAATACGGCCCAATCATTGGAGAAGGATCTGAAGAGAGTCCAAGAGAAGAAGGACTCCAGTGTGAAGAAGACGGAGTTTAAGTTACCGACCTCCTCAAAGTCTGGTTTCTGTAGGTGGAATAAGAAGGCTAGGACTTCAGGTCCAACCCCTTCTTCTAGTGCATCTGGGGCAACTACAACCCGAACCCCGGGCGCATGTTTTAACTGTGGGAAGCTGGGGCATTTTGCCCGAGAGTGCCGGAGCAGACGTCTAAAGTCCTAGAGAAAGCCTAGAGCAACATATGAGGAAAAGGGGAAGGTGGTGGATTCAACCGCATCCAACTATGCTCCAACTCAGCCTAGAGTGTACAATCTTGTCCTTCAGGAGGCCATAAAGCAGACTGACGTGTTGACAGGTATGAGTTAATTAAAAGCAGAGTAGCTTTATATATTTGTTACCTTTTGCGCGTTAGCTTATGACTGCTTGTGCTAGACTTTGTTTTGATTTTCAATTATCCGGCAAGAGCACTGTTCGATACGGGAGCTTCGCATTCTTTTTTGTCCGAAGGATTTGTATCGCGCATCGGAGTACTTTCTTCGATGGCAAGGGACAAGTTGGATGTGTCGTTGCCTAATGGGTGTGCAATGCACGCGGATAGAGTTTGTTGCGTAAAAATACAGATTGGGAGTCAAGAGTTTGACTTGCAAGCGTCGCTACTGCCGTTAATGGAGTTCGACGTGATCTTTGGGATGGACTGACTCTCGGAGCAGCGGGCATACATTGATTGCAACTACAAGGAGGTCAAATTTTGAACTGATCGTGAGACGACTTTTGTGGGCATGAAAGGTTCGAGCAAGACTTTGATGTCTGCTCTCCAGGTGGTTAAGGCAGTTCGTGCTGGTGTAGAGCTATTTTTCACATTAGTGGAGGCTTCAAAGCCTAAGCCTAGTATGGGCAGTATCCCAGTTGTATCTGAGTATCCTGACATGTTCCTTGACGATCTCCCTGGAGCCCCGCCTTAGCGAGAGATCGACTTCACTATTGAGCTGGTGCCAGGTGCCAAACCTGTGTCACACTCTCCGTATCAGTTAGTGCCTAAGGAGATGGAAGAATTGATAGTACAGCTTCAGGAGCTGTTGGAGCAAGGTTATGTGCATCCAAGTTCGTCGTCTTGGAGCGCACCAGTCCTCTTTGTTAAGAAGAAGGACGAAAGTTTACGACTTTGTATAGATTACCGGGAGTTGAATAAGCTAATAGAGAAGAATAATTATCCGATCTCAAGGATAGATGATCTGTTCGAACAGCTGGTGGGGTCGATTGTGTACTCAAAGATGGATCTGACATCTGGATACTATCAGCTATGGATAAGGGAAAGTGACATCCCCAAGACAGCTTTCAGCACATGGTATGGGCATTATGAGTTCACCGTCATGTAGTTTGGGCTGACTAATGTGCCATCCGTGTTTATGGATTTGATAAATAGAACGTTCAGAGAGTACCTGGACCACTTCGTGATAGTCTTTATCGACGATATATTGGTGTACTCGCAGTGCGAGGATGATCATTTCAAGCATCTGCATTTGGTGTTGGAGACATTAAGGAGGAATCAACTTTATGCCAAATTCTCCTAATGCGAATTCTGGTTATCCTCGGTAGCATTTCTTGGTCATATAGTTAGTGGAGAAGGGATTGCGGAAGATCCGGCAAAGATAGTTGCGATACGGGAGTGGCCTGTGTTATCTACAGTGGCAGAAGTCCAGAGTTTCCTTGGACTTGCCAGCTACTATAGGCGCTTCTTAGAGAACTTCTCGCGGATAACATTACCCCTCACGACTTTGACGAGGAAAGATCAAAAGTTTGTGTGGTCGCTGGAGTGCGCACAAGCTTTCGAAAAACTAAAAAGTCAGTTGACCACGACGCCTATTCTAAGTTTGCTGAGTGGGACCGAAGGATTTGAGATTTACAGTGATGCTTCGGGCAATGGCTTACAATGTGCTCTACGGTAGTATGAGAGTGTAATAGCTTATGGCTCACATCATCTAAAGGTACACGAGTGTAATTATCTGGTCCATGACTTGAAGTTAGCGGCCGTGATATTTGCCCGGAAGCTATGGAGGCATTACCTGTACGGTGTGAAAGTCGATATCTATACCGATCACAAAAGCCTGAGGTACTTGTTGGATCAAAAGTACCTAAACATGCGTCAGCGGAGGTGGATGGAGTTACTGGGTGAATACACCTTCAAGATACATTATGTTCCTGAGAAAGGCAATGCGGTTGTGGATGAGTTGAGCCGCAGGGCTCCCGCGCAAACCAAATGGTTGTCAATACATGATGAGTGTTTAGTTCATGATTTGGAGGCATTAGAGATCTCTTGTGTTGACAAGCAGACTAGTGTCGAAGCGTAATTGAACTAGACAGTGGTGCAGTATGACCTTGTTGATAGGATTCAGTAAGCTCTGGTTAGTGATAACAGCATGAAGCAGATCATGGATGAGGCTTTGGATGGGTCAAATTCCCAATTTGGTGTTGTTGATGGACTGTTATGGAGGGACAGTCGTCTGTGCATCCCACATGTGGGTAAACTACGGGAGGAATTGATGTACGAGGCTCATCATACCAAGTACTTGATTCACCTAGGGAGCACGAAAATGTATTATGATATGAAAAAGTTGTTTTGGTGGCCAGGACTTAAGAAGGATGTATCACTTTATATGGCGAAGTGTCAAACGTGCGCCTTGGTGAAGGCAGAGCGCCAGTAGCCTGGAGGTTTCTTGAAGTCCTTACCTATCCCATAGTGGAAGTTCGACGATATTTCAATGGATTTTGTACATGGGTTGCCAAGGTCGCAGAAGGGAAACGACGCCATCTGGGTGATCGTAGATAGATTGACGAAGGTGTCGCACTTCATTCCAAATAGGAAGGATGATTCAGTGGATAAATTGGCAAAACTCTACGTAGATAACATTGTTCGACTACACGGTGTGCCCAGCAGCATCGTGAGTGACCGAGATGGGCGCTTCACGTCCAACAACTGGAGGTTAGTGCATCAATTGTTGGGAACCAAGCTGAGTTTCAGCACGGCCTTTCATCCGCAGACGGATGGTCAGACCGAGAGGGTCAATAGGACGATGGAGGACATGCTTCGCATGCGCGTCTTGGATTCAGAAAGTGGTGGGAAGATCACCTGTACATAAGGGAGTTTTCTTATAACAACAACTACCAAGAGAGTATTCAAATGACACCCGTCGAGGCCCTATACGGTAGAAAATGTCGCACACCGTTGTTATGGTTGGAGACGGGTGAGTCGAAGCTGTACAAATGACAAGAAGTGGAAGACGCCACTTCGTTGGTACAAACAATACGAGAACAATTGTTGATCGCTCAGGACACCTTCTTGAAGTGCCCGATCCCCCTCCCTGTTAGCTCCAGGTTCTCCACGTACTTCAGAGCCCAGATAGGAGTCTAGCGAGCTCGGAGAGGGGAGGGGGGAATATCAGGTTGTCTGCGAAGACTCTTCAGCCTCAGACTGGCCGAGAAGAGATGTGAATATTAACTAAGCATAAGTATGGAAGGCGGGCATCCAAGAAAATCACAGGACAAAAACCAGAGGCCAGCTTGCCTGACGAGCTCGACATCCCCAAGAAATTGCGAGGAGTGATCAATCTCAGGTTCTTACCGCGGCCTGGGCAGCGTTTTCCTAGCGAGAGGAGGATGAATCCCGGAATGGGGAAGGCTTCGACACCACCCCCCCGCGGTCCTGGCAGGCCACTGAGGGGAAGAGGCGCGAACCAGTGAGTTCGGCCTCTGCAAATCCAGCCCCAGGGTCTCGAAGGGAGGTGATGGGTCCCGCGGGCGATTCTCTGGAGTTCTAAGTCGCGAGTCGCCAACGGTGTTCTTGGCTCGCGGTACAGAATCTTTGGCTCCATCCCGTTGGCTATCCGGGTCATCGCAAAGGTCAACAATATTTTTTCAATTCTCAAGGGCAGGTAGATTGGTGGAGCCAGTCCCATGCTCGAGGGTCATCTTAGAATCATCAAATAAGCGGCCGCCTGAGGAAATGGTTTTGCCCTCTTGGAGGGATTGGGCTCGGTCGAGCCGCTCTGTGGGACAACAAGCGGAACCACAGTCATGTTGGAAACGCGAACAAAAGAAGCCTCGCAAACCCTGGCAAGCCTCTCTTGGCTCTCCTTAGGGATTGGCATCTCGGCAGTGTTGGAGCAAGGGGAATGGCAAGAGCCACCCAAGTATGCCGGCGCATATATATAGCCGCAAGTGGACCCCACCCAAAGATTCTTGCTAGCTCCTACCACACTCGTCGAAGACTTGGGGTTGGATGATTCTTTCCGAGCTTTGCCAAGCTCAGAAAGAGCAGTGATTGTGTACAACCCCATATCCGGCGAGTGGGGTCACCAGGAACCAGACTGGTCGGCTCCATTTTCCTGAGTCTCTGGCGAGCACCAAGAAGGCCAAAGCTCGGCAGCCTCTAGCTCGCCCAAGCGAGCCCGGCTAGTGGCATGCAAGTAGGGCCAACCAGACCCAAACTCGACGAGCTCTGTTCGTCGAACGGAGCTCGGCATTCGACGAACTGAGCTCGGCATTCGTCAAACAAAACTCGGTATTCGTCGTCCTCTAGACCTTTCGTTGAGTTCCAGGCCGCTCGCCGAGTTTTGATCGCTGAACAAGCTCGCGGCATGCGAGCGGGATAGTCCGGACCCGTACTCGCTACATGTCGTGTGGAGGTGGCGATTGCCAACTCCATCGAGCACTCGCCACCCATGCCGAGTAGAGGTTGCTGAGGACTACTCGCCCATTAATCTGTGAGGTATTTTTACCATTTTGCCCCCACTGGCATGCCCATAGCCTATTAAAATAGCGGAGTTACACTGTTCGCAGACCTGGTTGGGCTGCACATTGCTTCTCAAGACAACGGAGGTTGGCTATTTGCAGGCCGTTTTCAGAAATCTATAAATAGGACCAAGGGGTACCTCAGAAGGCATGCTCACTGGTTCCCTAGTCTCCTAGTACTTTCTGAGGTAGCCTTAGCTCGGCCTTTGGCTAAGGAGGGGAAGCTCTCTAAGATCTTCTGGTTGTGTGGTGGGACCTCCACGCCGAGCCCTTGGGTCAATTTCCCTTTTTTATTTGGCTTGCAGGAGAAAAGTAAGTGTGCGATCACCCCTTCCCCAAGGGTGAACTCCACAAGAGTCCAAGTTTTCAGTTTCAACATGGGGCATGGTAGAAACATGTTACACCTCTCCTATAACTGTAGTAAGAAGTGTCTCAATGGAAAAACCCAAGGATAAATGGGATGAAGCTGATAAGCTTTGCTGTAAGAATAACACTAAGACAATGAACGCCTTATTCTGCGCATTAGATAAGACTGAATTTAATCGTGTTTGTGCATGTGAAACTGCATATGATATATGGAATCTCCTTGAAGTTACTCATGGAGGTACATCGCAATTAAAAGACTCGAAGCTTTTACAGTTAGAGTCAGAGTTTGAGAAGTTCAAGATGTAAGTTGATGAGGATGTTGACTCCATGTACACAAGTTTCAGTAAGAGAGTGAACGACTCAAGGATCCTTGGAAAGAGTTTCTTAAATGGAGATTTGGTGAGAAAGATACTTAGATCGCTTCCCCCGAAGTTCAATCCAAAGGTGACTGACATCTCGGAGTCACACGATCTAAAGTCTCTCCAAATTGAGAATCTGATAGGCAATCAGAAAATCCATGAAGTAGAGTTGAGGATTCAACAACAGGAGTATAGCCTGAAGCTAAGAAAGAAAGCTTTGGCGTTGAAGTCCAAGAAGGAAGTGGAAAGTGAGTCCGATGAGAGTGATGATGGAGATGAAGAGAGCCTGTCCGTAAATAAATTCAGGAAGTTCATGAGAAATCCTGAAAGGAGAAATTCATTCAGGAAATTCTTCAAGAAGTAAGAGTTTGGATATAGGAAAGGCAAAGCCCAAGTTGAAGGAGAGGATGATGAAGAGAGATCACCACCTGAGTGATATTATTGCAGGAGAGTTGGCCACATTAAGAGCAAGTGCCCAAAATATCTAAAAGAGCAGAAGGAGAAGCGGCATAAGAAGAAAGACAAGAAGAAAGTTATGAAGGTAGAAACATGGGATGACACCACTTCTGAGGAGTAAAGCGGTTCAGGTTCAGAAACTGAAGAGGCGGCCAACATGTGCCTGATGGGAAAGAGATTTCAGTGCATGATGAAGGGAGCAGTGTCTAGAACGACATTGAGGTAACTCTTAAATCTTATGATGATTTATATTCTGAATTTTTAAGAATCTGCAAATATTTAGATAAAAAATTGGATGAAATTCAAGTACTTAAATCTGAAAATAAACATTTAATAAAAGAAAATAAAGTTTTAAAAAATGAAGTAAAAATACTTGGGAAGGAGAAAATAACTTGTCAAGAGAATTATCGCTCTTCAACAAGGATACTAGAACTTGAGAAAGATCTCTCTAAGTCTCAGTCTTGGGTTGAATATATTACAAGAGAGAAAAAGGCCTTAGAGAGATCTCTAAAGCTTTCTCAATCTCAAGTAGAAGGCAGTAAAAAGTCCTTCGCAAATTGATGTGGCACCATAGTTGCCGAAAACACTGTGTTGAGAGGACGAGTCCATGATCTAGAAATGGCCCGGCGACATTCACTATCCAGAACACTATCACCCGGCGACATCCACTATCGCCGACGATAAGTAAAAGTCCAGAAAATCTATTTTTAAAATTAAAAATAATAAATCTACTACCAATGTTGCTCCCACAAAGAATTCAAATCTTATTTTTAAAAACTTGTCGACTTCTTTCATCACGTGTGCCAAATGTAATAAGTTTGATCACACAATGCACACCTGTAAGAAGGCGTGACATTGTTTTGTTAAACAAATTTGGGTACCTAAGGTTTCCACCTATACTATGGGAGGAACCACTTGGGTAACCAGATCTTTACTCTCATCTTCTTTCTAGGTATGTTGGCAGGCTAAGGACAAAGAAAACATATGGTACTTGGACTCAGGGTGTTCCAAACACATGACGGGAAACAAATCAAAGTTCTTTAGCCTAGAGATGAATAAAGGAGGATTAGTTATGTTTGGTGATAATAGAAATGGAAAGATTATCGGCATCAGAATAGTAGGTAACAAACCATTTACTATCTCAAATGGTTTGTATGTTAAAGTTTTGAAGTATAATTTATTTTTTATAAGTCAATTATGTGATGTTAGCTTAAGGCTCCGTTTGGGAGGACTTATTTTCACCGGTCAAGCGGTCACGACCGAATGAACCGGATCTTAATTATGGCCAGGTTCATGCGGTCGTGCCCGCTTGACCGGTGAAAATAAGTCCTCCCAAACGGAGCCTAAATGTCTTATTTGATTCATCTTCAAACTTTTGCAAAATTATTGATTCCAAAACTAACGATACTGTTCTTACTGCTCCTAGATTTCAAAATGTTTACATGATTAAATTTAATGATTTGTCACATTATTCTTTAAAATATTTTATTTCTAAAAATGATGAATTGGATTTGTGGCATAGGCGTCTTGGACATTCTAGTTTCAAGCTAATTGTAAAATTATCTCAAAATAAACTAGTTAAAAGTTTACCTTTTTTTGCATGGAAATCTATCTTCTTTATGTTCACCATATCAAAAATAAAAAATTTCAAAATCTTCATTTAAGAGCAAAAATATTGTTTCCACTACTTGGCCTTTACAGTTGGTTCATATGGATTTGTTTGGTCCTGTTAATACACTAAGTCTAGGTGGTAGAAAATACACTTTTGTTTTAATTGATGATTATTCTCGTTTATGTTAGACAATTTTCTTATCATCCAAATCTGATGCATTTTTAGAATTTTCCAAATTATGTCTTCGTGTTCAAAATGAACTAGATTTAAAAATAAAATGCATTCATTTTGATCATGGAGGTGAATTTGATAATAAAAAATTTGTTTCCTTTTGCAATGAGTTAGGTATTAAATATGAATATTCCGCTCCTCGCACACAGCAACAAAATGTTGTGGTGGAGAGGAAAAATAGAACTTTGCAAGAACTAGCTCATACTATGCTATCAGAATACAAATTACCTAGATCATTTTGGGCAGAAGCCATTAGTATTGCTTGTTATGTTATTAATCGCGTAATGCTTCGACCTTTCTTGAAATTAACACCTTATGAATTATACTTTCAAAAGAAACCGAATGTATCTTATTTAAAGTTTTTGGTTGTAGATGTTTTATTTTGGACATTAAAGATAATTTAGGCAAATTTGATGAAAAGTTGGATGGAGGCATTTTTATTGGCTATTCTTCGACTAGTAAGGCTTATAGAGTTTACAACAAACGGAAAAAAATGGTTGAAGAAACTATTCATGTTAAATTTGATGAGCTCTTCCCTTGTGTAGAAACTAATAATACAGGTCAAGATGAAGAGCCCTTCCCCCTACAAAGGTCGGATGGTGATGAAATCCATGGAGACAAAGAAGATGAAAAAGAAGAAGAAGTGCAATAATATGTGCCTCCAAGCGAGGTAAAATTCTCAAAAGATCATCCACAAAATATAGTTATTGGAGAGCCGTCAAGAGGGGTAAGTACTTGTTCATCATTACAT
Source organism: Platanthera guangdongensis (assembly GCA_039583875.1). Lineage (NCBI taxonomy): Eukaryota > Viridiplantae > Streptophyta > Magnoliopsida > Asparagales > Orchidaceae > Platanthera > Platanthera guangdongensis. The sequence goes on from CM077147.1 coordinate 39,171,081, forward strand.
GATTTATTTCCAAATATGTGCTTTATTTCTGATATAGAACCTAAAAATGTTGAAACCTCTTTGAATGATAATTCTTGGTTTTTAGCTATGACTGAAGAGCTTAATCAATTTGAACGTAATAAGGTTTGGACATTAGTAGAAAGACCACCAAATCATCTTATTGTAGGTGTTAAGTGGATCTTCAATAATAAAATGGATAGTGAATTTATGGTCACTAGGAAGCGAGACTTGTAGCAAAAGGTTATTCACAAGTTGAAGGAATATATTTTGATGAAACCTTTGCACCCATAGCACGGTTAGAAGCTATTAAAATATTTCTTGCATTTGCTAGTTTTAAAAGATTTAAAGTATTTCAAATGGATGTTAAAACTGCTTTTCTTAACGGGTATATTAAGGAAGAGGTTTATATAGAACAACCTCCAGACTTTGTTGATGTTAAGTTTCCTGATCATGTTTTTAAATTAGAAAAAACCTTTATGGTTTGAAAAAGCACCCCGAGCATGGTATGATAGATTGACTGTTTATTTATTAAAGAATGATTACAAAATGGGTAGTGCTGATTGTACTCTATTTATTAAACATGTTCATGATGACCTTATAGTTTTACAAATATATGTTGATGATATTATTTTTGGATCCACTAATTAACAATTGTTTGATAGTGTTATAAACATTATGAAAAATGAATTTGAAATGAGCATGGTAGGCGAACTCATTTATTTTCTTGGTTTTCAAATTACTCAAAAGCATGATGGAATATTTATTTGTCAATCTAAATATATTCATAATGTGTTAAAAATGAACTTGATTTAAGTTGTCTTACCTAAATCACCTAGAGGGGGTGAATAGGTGAGTTGTGCATCTTTTGCGGAATAAATAATTTATAGAACTATGCATAAAAAATCAAACCGAGCAATCATAGAGGACACCAAAAATTATAGTGGTTCCCCAACCTTGGGTACATCCACTTTCCACTCATCGATCTAGCAAAGCACTAGACTCGGCTACTCCACTAATCTCAGATTGAAACCAATCATACAACTCGAGACAATGTTCCTACAACTCGCCCGAAAACTTGGATCTACACTCGGAAGATAAAATTTCCTACAAGAACTCAGAGAAAACAACTCCTACAACTCGGAGAAAGATCTCCTACAAGAATAGAATAAAATAATGAATAGAAACAGTGATTTATTTTCAGATCAGAAATCCTTCTGCCTATTCTTCTTTCTTTGAGCTTTGCTGCTTTATCAGAGTATGTTGAAGAAGAATCGGCAATCTCTGGATCTGAAAATCTCTGAACTCATACAATCAAGTAGAGGATCTGTCGTTGATAATAATCTCGACCTGTGAATCCATCTTCTCTGAATCAATCTGAATCGAAAGCGCCTTGGCGATGAAGAAGAAGATCGGCGGCTCTCGATTTGGAAAGAAAAATCAGATTCAGGGAACTTGGAATTTCTTTTTGCGGCAGCTGAAATTCTTCTTAAAATCTTCTTGAAAACTTCTTAGGTTAGTCGAAAATGACAAGACTTTATATAGGATTACCCTAATGGTCATAATCGTCATTAATGACATCCACGTGGACCAATCACGCATTAATTATGTTTGAAATAAACGTCTGTCTGGACTTAGCAAATTTCAGAAAAACAAACCAGGGTGTTCTCGAGAAGAAGTATAGTACTCGAGAACAAATGAATTTAGTTCTCGAGAACAATAAGGAAGTTCTCAAGACGAAGACGTAGAGAAAAATGATATGGAGGAAGAAAACAACTTTCTCGGGAAAGAAGAAAAGTACTCAAGAAATATAGTTGATTGTCCTCGAGAATAAAATATATAGTACTCGAGAACAAAACGCTGTCTCGAGAAAAGTACTTAAAAAAATTTGTGGAGGTGGAAATCTGCAGTGTCGAAAATGAAAAAAAGTACTCGAGAAAAATGATGTTTAGTTCTCGAGAAGAAACATTCTAGTACTCGAGAACAAATGATCATCTCGAGAACAAATTGCCAGCTCTCGAGAAAAATGCTCTTGTTCTCGAGAAATGATTTCTGCATCTCGAGATCAAAAGATAGTTTTCTCGAGAATAATATTGGTCTTCTCGAGAAAAAGACTCTGAAAAATTTATGTCTGGAGAACAAATATCCCGAGAAGAAATGTCATATATTACTCGAGTACAAAAGCTCTTCTCGAGAATAACATGAAGATTTCTCGAGAACAAATTCTATCACTCGAAATGAAGACAAGTCTTACTCGAGAAATTTCATAAGTCCATCTCGAGTACAACTATAGTACTCGAGAAAAAGACTTGCACTTTTTCTGAAAAACTTAAAATCTTCATTCTTCATAAAAACTAACATCCATCTTTTCTCTTGCCCTTAGTGCTTCAAAATAAAGTGTATCCCAATAGAGAGGCTACACATGAGTCAACACCATGGATCACACAATGATGGATTATATTGTATGGTCATGTGCTTGGTGACTCACTGTAGACTGACATTGGTCTACACTTAGCAATTAAGTCCTGTAAACACTTAACAAAAAGGGCATCAAATACAAACTTAATTCATCTTAGTTTAAGGGTGACTTCATACAAATCTGGGCTATTGTGGATGCAATACCCAACAATCTCTCCCTATTTGTAGAAGTCAAAACCCTCTACACTAAGGTGAATTACATTAAGAGAAAAACACATAAAGATACTAATAGCATGAAAATTTGGAGAAATGCAGTAAAATGTAAAAATCAGATCAGAATTAGAAGTTCATATAAGTAGAAAATTATTCAAGAGAATTAAATTCTATAATTTCAAAAAGAAACTTCTATCATCTTCAGTTTATTGATCCTGTGAAGGTTTCTTTCCTTGTCTCTCAAGCTTCTCTTGTTGTCTCTTTTGATAACTGTATGTCTTGGGGAAGTACTTAGGTGGTCTAGGTGGGGCCTTGGGGTTGTTTCTGCCATGTATTCTATCATAGGTCCTTCTCTTAGTCAGAGACTTCTCATATAATTCTCATTCATCTCAACTGTAGTGCAAGATTCTGTTTTCATTAAAGTCCACTACTAGCTTTAGAGTTTCATTGAAGTCCCTAAACCCTAAACCCTAAAGATTTAGAAGTGGGGCTCCAAACTTTAGTATATTCTTGAGTTCTCTTCCCTTGAGCTTCTGGATGTGGAATAGATCTACTTGGAGAAGCTCCATCACCATACGTTCTTCTCTTGGCTTTTTGAACTTCTGGAGGATGAGGAGGCATTCCTGATTGTTCAGATTCCCAGACCTGTTCATAGATATCAGGAGGAGGTCCTTCATAGTAATCTGGAGGAGGTCCTTCAAAGTATGCTGGAGGAGGCCCTTCAAAATAGTCTGGAGGAGGAGAGAAAGTAGGCATGCTGACATCTAGATTTGCAGGAGGAGGTGTATTGGGATCCATAACAAGTTTAGGAAACAACTGATTGTGCATCCAAATAGAACTATCATAGGTGTATAACTTAGTAATCTTGACTTCTTTGAGAATAGATACTTGAATTTCTTTTAACTGATCTTCCCAATGATTTTTCATTGTTACAGCTTGTTTTTCTAGTAGTTCATTCACTTTATCCTCCCCCTTTCTGACTTCTAGGGAGAGAGTGCTAATTACATCTTCTTTAAACTTACCAACTTCTTCACAAGTTTTAAAATTTCATTCATCACCTCTTTTGTCTGGGAGAATTTGATTATTAGCAAGAGTAACAGATTGCTCCATGACTGTGTCAAAGCTAGTAATAGTTTGGTCAATGGCTTTGCCACCAATTTGCAGAAGCTTTTTAAACTCATCTGTATTGTCTTGGATTTCAGCAAATCGTCGACTCATTTCGTTTTCTAAATCTGTGACTTTATCAGTGACCACTTTCAGAGAATCATCAAAGTACTTTCTCTGTGCAGTAAGCATTGCTTCAATTTTGTGTAGAATTGTACCTTCAGGGAAGATTTCTTTTTGAGGAGATGGAGATGGCTGAACAGGAACAGTCCATGGACGGATTTCTTCGATCACAACTGTAGAAGTAGAAGCTTTCCTTCTATTTACTATGTTGGTTTCATCTTCATTGATTGTTGGCAGTAAGGTTGGAATCTGAAAATAAAGACTGGGTAGTATTTGTTCAACAGCTTCAACTTGAGTTTCATCATCTGAGTCATGTATTGAGACTACTTCATCAGCATGCATATCTTCAGCAGGAGACTTTTCAGCTTCATGTACTGAAGATTGATCAGCTGGAGGAGATGATTCTTCATGTTCTGGAGACTGTGCAGGAGTTGGAGATTTTTCTGGTTGTGCTGGAGAATTAGGAGAAGTTATTGTAGATGGAGGAAGATCTTCAGGGATATGAAAAGGAGCTTCTTTAGATATAAGTTCCTCTATCATCTTATTGATATCCACTTCACTAGAAAGAATCTGAGTTTGATTCTGGGCATCTGTCAGATCATCATGTACTGGAATTTCTTCAGTAGCAGGAAAGTCTGTATCTAAATGCAGCAGAGAAGAAGAGGCAGCATCAAATGGAATAGAGGCTATAATTTCTGAAACAGCAGTAGTAGAGGGAAGATTTGTAGCAGCAGGTTAAAGTTCTTCAGAAACTAAATATACAGCAACAATAGTAGTAGTAACAGGAGGAGGGAATTCTGTGGCAGCAACAGGAATATCTGAGGTAGCTTGAGCTGGAGGTACTGAGGAAGATGGTGTAGGCTCCCCCTCAATAACTGAATCAGTTATTTGATGTGAAGGAGGAGATGGGGTCCTGTCCACATCTTCTAAATCCTTTAGAGCTTTGTCAGATTTTTGTAACTTGACGTCCCATCTCTGGATAGAGGTAATGGATACCTTTTTCATGTGGTGGAGGGTTGTGCCCTTTTTCATAGGAAAAGTAGTTGGATTCATATGATTTAGATACAAAAAAAGTCTTCCATAGTTGGGTCTCTTAATGCATTCCATAATCTTTTCAAATAGCATCATTCCCCATTGGAATTTCTTTCTACATATAATAGCTGTCATGAGATCAAAGAATTCTGGAGTAATATAACTTATAGAACTTATTCTACACAAAAGGACTTTTCCTAAGATGTCAGCCAATAGTTTGCTTTCTGCATTCATATATTGCCTTCTAATGGTGTTAGAAGACTGAGGAATACCACAAAAACTATGTGCTCTCTCATAGTCAGAGCCTATTAAATCATCTTTCATGTCTATAATGGGCAGTTGCAGAAATTGAGAAATAGACAAAGCAGACATCTTTACTTTAATATTCTGAACCTTAGACTTAATGATTTTGCCATTCCTCTTAAGCTTTGCATTCTGGAAGAATTCTTCTACTTTATAAGTGAAAATTCTACAAGGATGTTCACGAATAAATGACAAACCGGCTGTGTCTAGCAGAAGAACATTTCAGAAATCGTCTGATATCTCTACAATCCCAGAAGAACAGAGTTCACTCCCAATCCCTAGCTTTGAAGACGAAGTCATTGTTGAAGATAGATCGATCTTTGCTGGCCGGCGAATGAGAAAAATGATTTGAGGCAGACAGCAGAGACGGAGGAAGACGAAGCAGCTTTTCTTGAGAAGGGTTTTAAAATAGTGACTAAAAATCTCTTGGACTTATTTCTATTTACATTTACCACTAATTTGATGATTTAACATATAAATAAACATTAAAAATACCTGGAAGAGGCGGCTAAGTGTCTGTGTGCCGATATGAAAATTTGACTTTGAAGAAGAAAATGACACCACATTTCTCGAGAAGAATCATTGTTCTCGAGAAGAGATCCAGTAGCACTCGAGTATAATAAGTCTTTGTCTCGAGTAGAAATTAGCCTTGTTCTCGAGTGGTGATATTCAGTTCTTGAGTAGAACATTTCTTCTCACGAAATAATCTCTTTGTACTCGAGAAAGAGTTTTGTTGTTCTCGAGTAGAATACTTGTACTCGAGAAATGAAGTCCAGAATCTGAAATTTTCTAATTTTTAAAGTAAAATCAGATCTTGACCTTGGTTGTTGCCTTTGTCTTCATTCTCCTTCATCCTTTTTGAGCATGCCAAGTTCTATTTTGAAAATGAGAACTTAGCCTCGTCCAGCGGCTTTGTTAAAATATCTACAATTTGCCTGTCAGTTGTGACATATTATAGATCTGTGTCCCCATGCTCCACATGCTCTCGGATGGAATGATATCGCAGCTCTATGTGCTTTGTCCGGCTGTGAGAGACTGGATTGTTGTCTATTGCAATCGCACTGGAGGAGTCGCAAAACAAAGGGATGTCTTGGACTTTGAGATTGTAATCTTCCAGCTGTTTCTTTATCCACAGTAATTATGCACAATAACTGCCGGCAGAAATGTATTCTGACTTGGCTGTTGAAATTGCGACACAATTCTGTTTTTGTTGCTCCAAGAAATGAGTCTCCTTCCATGGAATTGTCAAGTCCCGGAAGTGCTCTTCCTATCATCTTTACTACCTACAAAGTCTGCATCTGAAAAACCAATTAGTTCGCTATCATTACTTCTTGGGTACCATAAGCCAAGATTTGGTGTACCTTTAAGGTATCTCAAAATCCGCTTTGCAGTAGTGTAGTGTGATTCCTTAGAGTTCACTTGAAATCAAGAACACACACATGTTGAAAACATTTTATCTGGTCTACTAGTAGTAAGGTAAAGCAAGGATCCAATTATGCTTCTGTATTTGGTTTCATCGAAAGGTTTCTCTTTCTCATCCTTGTCCAGAGACATAGTTGAACCCATTAGAGTCCTCATAGAGGTTACGTTCTCCATTTCGAATTTCTTAATCAACTTCTTGGTGAATTTCATCTAAGAGATGAAAATTCCATCTTCAGATTGTTTTACTTGAAGTCCTAAGAAATACTTCAGCTCTCCCATACTGCTCATTTCGAACTTTCCTTGCATAAGTTTGGAAAATTTTTTGCAAAGGTTATCGTCAGTAGAGCCGAAAATGATGTCATCGACATAGATTTGCACTAGCAAAATCTTACCTTTAATTTCCCTAAGAAATAATGTCTTATCTATCTTTCCTCTTGTGAACTTGTTCTCAAAAAGAAAGTTAGATTGCGTCTCGTACCAAGCTCGACGAGCTTGTTTCAGATCACATAAAGCTTTAAACAGAAGGTAGACAAGATAAGGAAAGTTAGAATCAACAAAACCTGTAGGTTGTTTCACATACACTTCTTCATTTATGTCACCATTAAGGAAAGCAGACTTCACGTCCATCTGATAGACTGTGAAGCCCTTAACTGCAACATATGCTAAGAACAACCTAATTGCCTCCAGACTTGCCACTGGATCATATGTTTGGTCAAAGTTGATTCCTTCTTCTTGTCGGTATCCTTTGGCGGCGAGTCTAGCCTTATTCTTTAGGATTGTTCCATCCTCGTCCATCTTGTTCCTGTAGACCCATTTTGTCCCGATGACATTCTTACCTTTGGGTCTTGGAACGAGCTTCCAGACTTGGCAATGCTTGAACTGATTCAATTCTTCTTCCATTGCCATTATCCAAGATGCGTATAGGTTTGCTTCCTCAAACTTCTTCGGTTCAACCTGTGATAGAAAACTCAAAAATAAATTCTCATTAGTTGTACCTCTATGAGTTCTGACACCATCCCGAGGTCTCCTATGATTTGGTCCATTGTGTGATCCTTCAAGTGTCTGAGCTCTAAGGTCCTTGCATCTGGAGCTTCTTCAACCATAGGAGTGACTTCATCAACTTGAATGGTTTCTTCATCTTGATCATCAACCTCTCAAATTGGGGTTGGTGTGGTGATCTTGATGAACTTTTCACCTTTTTTTTCAATTGGCTCATCTAAGTTTAATTCGTTCAGCTTTGAACCGACATCTTCAACAAACACACTAGAAGAGTTGCCTTATAGCAAACTCGTCTCATCAAATACAACATGAATAGATTCTTCTACCACCAGAGTTTTCCTATTAAATATCCTATATGCCTTACTATGGCTACTATACCCTACAAAAATACATTCAAAACTCTTTTCGCTAAATTTGGTAGTGTGATACTTGCCATTGTTAAGGATGAAGCACTTACAGTCAAAGATTCTAAAATATGAAACAGTCGGTTTCCTGCCCTTTAGAAGTTCGTAAGGTGTCTTATTGTGGTTTTTGTTTATGAGTGCTCGATTTTGCACGTGGCATGCAGTGTTGACGGCTTCAGCCCAGAAGTATTATGGTAGTGAGTCATCACTCAACATGGTCCTGCAGGCCTCTATGAGTGTTCTATTCCTTCTCTCCGCTACTTATTTCTGTTGAGGACTATGAGGAGAGGAAAACTCAGCAAAAGATACCTAAGCTTTCACAAAATTCTGTCTTGGCCCCAGACTTGAACTCTGTTCCATTGTCACTTTTGATTTTGACTATAGAATAGTTGTATTCATTCTAGACCTGCCTGATAAAATTAGTAAAGATGTCAAAGGTATCTGACTTGTGTTTTAGAAAGAACACCCACGCAAAGCGCGAGTAATCATCAATAATAACCAATGTATAATCCTTACCTCCCAAACTTCTAACTTGCAGTAGACCGAACAAGTCCATATAAAGTAGATGTAAACATCTATTAGAGTCTTTGCCAATAATGTTTTTAACGTTAGCCCTTGTTTGCTTGACTTTTACACATGCGTCACAAGGTCTATCCAAAAAGCACTATTTTTAGCCAAAAAAGCACACTGACGTAGAAGAGTCTATGCAAATGAAATTCAAACAAAATATATTCCTACTACTACTGCTTGATAGAATCGTTTCCATATTGTCAACCGATTTTATCAAGCACTTATCTGCATGAAATTCAACTATGTATCCTTTATCGCAGAGCTGGCTTATGCTTATAAGATTGTGTTCCAATCCTTCAACATAAGCCACATCTGAGAAGGTGCACTACCGTTAGTAATCATACCATAGCCTTTAGTGATTCCTCAGTCTGAACCTCTAAAGATGACCTTTGGTCCGTTCATGACTGGAGAATAGTTCTGAAGAAGGCTTCTTGTCCCGGTCATGTGCCGAGAGCATCCACTGTCCAAGTACCAGATAGTAGTTTTGGTGGCCTTTGGACATACCTACAATCACAAATCAATTTGCATTAGGAACCCAAACATGTTTGGGTTCTGGGTCTCTAGTTAGAACACTCCCCCTATGAGTATTAGCATTATGAGTGGTCTTTCTCACATTGCTAACTTGAGGTGTTTCAAAATTTCTGGAATTAAACTAGCAATCAATGACAAAGTGACCCATTTTGCCACAGCACCAACAGTCAAACCTATTGTATCTTTGCCTGAAGTTCTCCTGCTTGACCTTTTGAGATTGTGGTCTAGCAAGGGCAGCAGTCTTGGAGGAAGAAGCTTCATGGTGATGACAGTCATATGACTTCTTCTCCTTGAGAGGCTTTTCTATAATAGACTTTACTTTTGGTGCCTTCTTGATGTTATGACCATGATTATAAGGGTCATAGCTCTTAAGAGTAATCTCTTCATAGGGTGCCTTAAAAACACTTTCACCAAAGTTTCGGGGATGAGTCCATCCTTTATAACGAGACTTGGGCTCTACATAAGTAGGCCTAGCAAAGTGACCATAGGATGCGTCAAGATCAAACTCGTTCGTTGGAAATATGACTTTCTTAAAAGAGGTCTGATCTTGAGGAGCTTTTCCCTTCTCCTTGGTCAAAGCCTTCTTGGCCGCCTTATTCTTTCTCTGAGCCTTATTTCTCCTAGAAGATTTACTAGGAGCATCAACATGGCCTAGCCCAGCACCTTTGGCCTTAGATGAGAATTCAGCAACAAAAGGAAGGACAGTCTTGGGCTTTGAGAAACTTTCAACAAGTTTCTTTTTTGCAGCAAGTTATTCTTCCAATTCTTTTATGATCTTCTCCTTCAAATCTAGGTACTCAAGTGCCTTGTTATATTCTTCAATAGCAGCATTGAAGTTCTCTCTAAGTGAGCCCGTATTAGCGACTTCCTCTCTCAGAGTGCTCTCTTCAGCCTTGAGAGACTTTATCTCTTTGGCTTGAGTTTTCACGACTCTTCAACATTTGCCATAAGCCTTAATAAACTCTTTATACTGGGCCATGAGTTCAGACTCATCGTCAGAAGAGCTGTCCTCATGAACATGTTCAGAAGCATCAGAATCAGAAAGAGGAGTATGAGAATTTACCTTCCCAGTGAACTGTGGTTCTTGTTCTTCATTGGTTTGCGCCACTAGCCCGAAGTAGGCTTCCGCTTCTTCACTTGACTCAGATGAGACAGAGTCGCTAAGAGTTTTTCTCTTCTTGGCTACAAGGTTTCTTTCTGTCCTCTTCTTATTATATGAGGATTTCTTTTCCCCTCCCTTTCCACCCTCCTTCTTCTTATGAGGGCAATCAGCAATGACGTGACCTGGCTTATTGCAACAGTAGAAAATGATGTCAGTAGAAATATGTTTATTCTGTTTATTATTATACATGTCATGGCTACTTGAACCTTTCTTGTATCGATCACCAACATGATGTGATCTTTTGTGCGAGACATCCTTGTCTTTCCATTGCTTCTTCTTGTTCAAGAATTTCTTGAACTGCCTTGAGAGTAGAGAAAATTCTCCTTCAGATAATTCTGAGCCTGAGGTGCTTGGCTCTGAAGTTTCTTCTTCACTATCTTCTTGTACAGGAGCAGGTGATGCAGCTTTAACCTTCCTTGATCTATCTGCCTTCAGAGCGACAGACTTCTCCTTGGAAGACGACTAGCTCTTCTCTTCTTTAGATTTTCTAGAGTTGATCTACAGCTCATATGACATCAGATTCCCGAAGAGATTCTGAGGGTCAGTCTCTACCAACTTCCCAAACTCCTTGATAGCACAGACTTTATTGTCCCACTCCTTGGTCAGGGACCTTAGGAACATATCATTCAGCTCACCGTTTGTGAAGATATGGCCATATACTCTTAGGCTGTTAACAATTTTGAAGAAACTTTCAAACATATCTGCAATTGCGTCCTTTGGTCCTTGTTGGAAAGCTTCATACTTTTGATTCAATAGGGATCTTCTGTCATCCCTAACTTCTTCAGTGCCTTCCATCAAGGTGATAAGGGACTGCCACATTTCTTTAGCATTTTGGCAATGAATCAAATTTTGTAGCATAGAATCATCGACTACACTTGTTATAATATTTTTAGCTTTCTTGTCCAACGAGATAAGTGTAATCTCATCTTTATCTAGATCCATCAAATTTTTAGGAACCATTTTAGTAGGATAAATAGTGGAAATGGTCATTGGAACATAAAGACCTTCTTCAACAATCATGAAGATCCTTGGATCCACAGCTTCCATGATGAACTTAATCCTTTTCTTTTCATATGGGAAAGTTAGTCTTTGTGCACAAAGGAAGCTTTGCAAAATCCTTGGCCTTGTCAATGCTTGGATTACTCAAAAGATAACTTTGGCACAGATCTGTTCAAGGTGTTAAACTTTTTATGAACAACCTCGCTTTGATACCAATTGAAAATGATTTAAGTTATCTTGCCTAAATCACCTAGAGGGGGGTGAATAGGTGAGTTGTGGTTCTTTTGCGGAATAAAAAATTTAGCGAACTATGCACAGAAAATCAAACCAAGCAATCACAGAGGACACCAAAAATTATAGTGGTTCCCCAAACTTGGGTACATCCACTTTCCACTCACTGATCTAGCAAAGCAATAGACTCGACTACTCCACTAATCTCAGATTGAAACCAATCCTATATCTCGGATCAACGTTCCTACAACTCGATCCGAAAACTTGTATCTACACTCGGAAGATAAAATTTCCCACAAGAACTCGGAGAAAACAACTCCTACAACTCGAAGAAAGATCTCCTACAAGAATAGAATAAAATAATGAATACAAACAGTGATTTATTTTCAGATCTGAAATCCTTCTACCTGTTCTTCTTTCTTTGAGCTTTGCGGCTTTATCAGAGTATGTTGAAGAAGAATCAGCAATCTCTGGATCTGAAAATCTCCGAACTCACACGATCAAGTAGAGGATCCGTCGTTGACAATAATCTCGATCTGTGAATCAATCTTCTCTGAATCAATCTGAATCGAAAGCGCCTTGGCGATGAAGAAGAAGATCAGCGACTCTCGATTTGTAAAGAAAAATTGGATTCAGGAAACTAGGAATTTCTTCTTGCGGCGGCTGAAATTCTTCTTAAAATCTTCTTGAAAACTTCTTAGGGTTAGTCGAAAATGACAAGACTTTATATAGGATTACCCTAATGGTCATAATCATCATTAATGACATCCACGTGGACCAATCACGCGTTAATTATGTTTGAAATAAACGTATGTCTGGAAATAGCAAATTTTAGAAAAACGGACCAGGGTGTTCTCGAGAAGAAGTATAGTACTCGAGAATAAATGAATTTAGTTCTCGAGAACAATAAGGAAGTTCTCGAGAAGAAGACTTAGAGAAAAATGATATGGAGGAAGAAAACAGCTTTCTCGGGAAAGAAGAAAAGTACTCGAGAAATATAGTTGATTGTTCTCGAGAAGAAAATATATAGAACTCAAGAAAAAAGGTTATCTCGAGAAAAGTACTTAGAAAAATATGTGGAGCTGGAAATCTGCAGTGTCGAGAATGAAAAGAAGTACTCGAGAAAAATGATGTTTTGTTCTCGAGAAGAAACATTCTAGTAGTCGAGAACAAATGATCATCTCGAGACAAATAGCTAGCTCTCGAGAAAAATGCTCTGGTTCTCGAGAAATGATTTCTGTATCTCGATAACAAAAGATAGTCTTCTCGAGAATAATATTGGTCTTCTCGAGAAAAAGACTTAGAAAAATTTATGTCTAGAGAGGAAATATCCCGAGAAGAAATGTCATATATTACTCGAGAACAAAAGCTCTTCTCGAGAACAGTATGAATCTTTCTCGAGAATAACTTCTGTCACTCGAAATGAAGACAAGTCTTACTCGAGAAATTTCATAAGTCCTTCTCGAGTACAACTACAGTACTCGAGAAAAAACTTAGACTTTTTCTGAAAAACTTAAAATCTTCATTTTTCATAAAAACTAGCATTCATCTTTTCTCTTGCCCTTAGTGCTTGAAAAAAAGTGTATCCCAATAGAGTGGCTATACATGTGTAACACCCCAAAACTCAAAATAGCGAAGGGGGGGACGTTTTGGGCCAGTTTGGGTTCTGGCAGAAGGCACACGGTCTGGGACACGGGCGTGTCCCAGGGCGTGTCAAGCGTGTGTCGACACTTAGCCGCGAAGTCGTCGAGTTATACTCGACGATTCGTCGAGAATGGGCACACGGCCTGCGACACGGGCGTGTCGCAGGGCGTGTCGACCCGTGTCGACACTTAGCCGCGAAGTCGTCGAGTTATACTCGACGATTCGTCGAGAATGGGCACACGGCCTGCGACACGGGCGTGTCGCAAGGCGTGTCGACCCGTGTCGACACTTAGCCGTGAAGTCGTCGAGTTATACTCGACGATTCGTCGAGAATGGGCACACGGCCTGCGACACGGGCGTGTCGCAGGGCGTGTCGACCCGTGTCGACGATCGTCCCGTGGAGTCGTCGAGATTCACTCGACGATCGTCGAGACAAGGCACACGGCCTAGGACACGGGCGTGTCCAAGGCCGTGTCATCGAGTCGTCGATCTTCCCTCGACGAAATGTCCCGTGTACATGGCCTGCGGCCCAGGCGTGTCAAGGTGACACGGGCAAGGACACGGGCGTGTCCTAGGACCCGTGCAGTGCTCGGGTTGAAAATGGGGGAAAATCATGGGGTACACGGCCGGCTACACGGCCGTGTCAGCTGGAACACGGGCGTGTCAGCTCGAACACGGGCGTGTTCGATACCCGTGTGAGGTTCCAGGAGATTCGATTTTGACGGCGAATGCGGCACACGGCCCTGGACACGGGCGTGTGCCAGGCCGTGTTCGGCCCAGATTGGGCATTTCAGCCCCGAATCAAAGCCGCTCGTTTTCTTAGGTTGAGATCCAACGGCTGGGGGTTGTTCCTGAGAGGATATACCCGTGAGTTGACTTGTAAATCCACCATTTTCTTACCTTATCATATCTCCAAGTCCTTGGAGAAAGAGGAGAGCCATTGGAGGAAGAAGAACTAGATCCCGCCATTGGAGGAGCTTCGGAGCTCCGAATCACGAGCCGACTCCGGATCCACGGAGGCAATGCAAGTGCGGTGATTTCTATCCGATTACTTTTCGATGGCGCCAAAGAGGAACTCAAGGGTAACGATCCTCATCTTGAGCATGAATAGCTCTCTTTCTTAGCATAGGAAGCCGCTCTCGCGAGTTTGCGAAGAGTTGGAGGCGTTCCTTCGGGTAGATATGTAAAGTCCCCATTGTTTAGAGTCCGTATCCGAGGACGGACATAGGCATGATGTGTGAATCCTACCCGGACATGTTAGTCTGGATCGGTGATGTTGCATTGCATAAGGCCGGAGAAGACTCCGTGCTATTGGTTGTTTTCGGGTTTTCTACGTGGTAGATTGCAGCAGGGAGCCTTGGGGACTAACCCAAAGGTGCACCCGGAAAACTGGGCGGATACGAGATCTTGCCAGCTTGGTGGCCTGAGAGCCAACTCGAACATAACTGAGTTATGTGACTTGCGGTAGAATGGGACTCGGTGAAAGTTTGACCCGCGCAAATGGCTTAAATTGTCGTTGCGAAGTGAGCACGGGTTAGATGGAGCCGTACCCGCTTTATGTCGTTCGGTTAGAGAGACCTAAGGTTACGTGGCACTCGCCGTTTGCATAGATGTGAGTCTTCGGCGGTCAATGGCTTAAATTGACGTGACCCATGCCATGAAGACAAATTGCTCATAGGTTTGGCCGTCTAAGTGGCGGTGGTGAGTCCAGAATGTTAATGGCTTTAATTGACGTGACATCGACCGGTTCACCGAGAATGTGCCCTGAGTGCACGGGGCGTGCGGCCATACGAGCCAACGTCTGTGATGAAATGACTATGGTTATATACATTGCTCGCTTATGCTAATGAAATGCAGGGAAGGAGCATCGCCGCCCCAAGTTGGGGGCAGGATCGTTATAATTTGGTCAGCATTGCTGACCGTTGCCTTGTTTTACCACCGTGCGGTGGTTTGTTGCTTGCAGGTGCAGCTGGACCAAACGGTCAATAGCGGGCTAAAGCCTTTTTTGCGAAGCTGGCCCTCGAAGGCCCAAGTAGAAGTGTTTACTGTTTTATTCATGTATAACCGGCCTGCGTGCCGTGGTTTGTAAAACATGTAATTTTAAAGTGAAACACTTTGTAAGGCCTTAAGGCCGGTTTTGGGTATTTTGTATAACATTCCTAAATTGTACTAGTGGATATTTGTGCTTGATGCTGGGTTCTTGTTTACAACTCTTATAAACTGCTTCCGCTAGATTGCTCTGTGTAGGACGTTGAGATTGGTTGGATGGTTTCCATACGTAACCACCCGGTCTGTCTGTGGTATATGGCGTCGGGCCCCGGCCGGACCTACTGCTATATGCTATGCGACGGATAGGGGGTGTTACAATTTGGTATCAGACTACTGGTTTTGGTCGGCCTTAAGCTGAATTCGTGGCCGAATTCTTTTTAAGGGGTGGTGAGCACATTGTGTGCGTCATTGTTATAACGGTAAAAGAACCCATGAATGTCCACTTAGGAATGAAAATACTCGTGTTTGAGGAACCTGCGTGTTCCTATAATTGCTGTTCGCAATTTTATTTGGTCGCTTGACGGTATTTTGTACCACTATAGGTGACCGGAAGCGGTGCTGGACAGCCAGAATGTCCGGTTTCTGAGGAGCATAGTGCACCCGGTGAGGTGTTTGAGCCTCCTCCTTCGTATGAAACCGTTAGAAGGATCGTAGAAGCGGTGTTCACTGTGACGGGTGCACAACTAGGAGGAAATGTACAACCCTGCGCCCCTGTTGTGGCTTCAACGCCGGTGGGCGCGATGCAGCAGATGACCTTTGGTAGACCATTGGGGCAGCAGCTGAATATGCATTTAGTGCAGGGAGCGCACACAGTTGAGGAATATTTGCAAGCATTTCTTATGATAAGTCGCTACCCATGCTTTGAGTCGGATAATGAGCAAGCTACAGTCGATAGATTCTATAACGGCCTACGCGCCGAGTTACGAGTCCTATTGCTAGGACCAAAGTTATTGGGATTGCGAACCTTGGTGGAATCAGCTAGATCATTGGAGGCAGAGTTGAGGAAGACCCTCCCGATGGCAACGACCATGGTATCGAACTATACAAACCCCATAAGAGCTGTATCCGGCAGAATGCTGGAGAAAGGGGCTATGAAATCGACTAGTAAAGCTACTTACACTTGTTATACTTGTGGAAAGAAAGGGCACTTTGCCCGAGACTGTTGGAATGGTGCTCGGAAGGGTAAGAAACCTATGTCAGGAGCAGTCAAGGATGTCAGTACAAAGGAAACGGCATTCAAGGTGCCGAACACCTCAAAGTCGGCATATCGAAAATGGTATAAGAAGCATAGGACTTCGGGTCAAGCTCTTTCTGGTGCTTCTGGGACGACTACGGGTCAGACCCCGGGCACATGTTTCAACTGTGGCGAGCCGGGGCATTATGCTCGTGAGTGCCTAAAGCCCTGTAGGAAGCACGCCGTCGTGACGACAGGTATGGGTTAAAGATAGTTTTGCTTTAAATACTTGTCACTCTTGTGCATGTTAGCTTAGAACTACTAGTGTTAAGCCTTGTTATGACTTTCTTTATCTGCGAGAGCACTGTTCGTTTAGGGAGCTTCGCGTTCCTTTATTAGGAATTATGTTGTGCGTCGGAGTACCTCCTTCGATGGTAAAAGACGAATTGGATGCGTTATAGTCCAATGGTGCTCATTGTGCGCGGGTAGACGTTGTTGCGCTTAGTTTTGGATTGGGAATCAGTACTTCGACGTTATATTTGGTATGGACTGGCTCTCGGAGCAGCAAGCCAATATAGATGCGGTAGCAAGGAAGTCAAGCCGGGAGCAAGTTATGAGATGACCTTTACGGGCTCGAAGAGGTCGAGCAAGATGTTGGCGTTTGCTCTTCAGGTGGTGAAGGCGGTTCGTGCCGGAGCAGAACTGTTCTTTACACTAGTGGAGGTTGCAAAGCCGAAGCCCACTTTGGATTGTATTTCAGTGGTATCGAAGTACCCTGATGTGTTCCCTAGAGATCTTCCTGGAGCCCCGCCTCGATAGGAGATAGATTCCATGTTTGAGCGTGTACCAGGTGCAAGGCCTGTGTCACGCTCTCCTTGTCGGCTAGCGCCTACGGAAATGGCGGAGCTGAAAGTGCAACTTCGAAAAGTTGTTGGAGCAAGGGTATGTGCGTCCAAGTCCTTCGCCTTGGAGTGCACCGGCCCTCTTTCGTAAGAAGAAGAACGGCACGAAGAAGAACGGAAGCTTGGGGCTATGTATTAATTATCGGGAGCTCAACAAGGTAACGACAAAGAACAAGAACCCGATCCCAAGGATCGATGACCTTTGTGATCAGTTGGTCGGGCCAACGCCGTACTCTAAAGTAGCTAAGGGAGAGTGATATCCCTAAGATAACGTTCAGTACAGGACACGGGCGCTACGAGTTTAGGGTCAGGCCGTTTGGGCTGACAAATACGCCGTCAGTGTTCATGGATTTGATGAACAAGACGTTCAGGGAGTACCTGGACTATTTCGTGATCGTCTTCATCGACGATATTTTGGTGTACTCGCAAAGTGAGGAAGATCACTTCAAGCATCTTCATTTGGTGTTGGAGACGCTAAGGAGAAACCAGTTGTATGCCAAGTTCTCGAAGTGCGAGTTTTGGCTATCCTCAGTGGCGTTCCTCGGTCATATAGTGAGTGGAGAGGGTATTGCTGTGGATCCGGCGAAGATTATTGCGATACGGGAGTGGCCTGAGCTTGCTACGGTAGCGGAAGTCCGGAGTTTGCTGGAGCTTGCCGGCTACGATAGGCGCTTCGTGAAAAACTTCTCGCGGATAGCGTTACCTCTCACTACTATGACGATGAAGGAGCATAAGTTCTTTTGGACGCCGGAGTGCGCGCGAGCTTTTGAGGAGTTATAATGTCGGTTGACTACGATGCCTGTGCTGACTTCGCCAAGTGGAACCGAAGGCAATGAGATTTTGAATGATGCGTAGGGCAGCGGTTTGGGTTGCGCGCTACTGCAACACGGAAGCGTAATAGCGTATGGCCGTGAGTTTTGCCTTGAAGCTATGGAGGCATAATTGTATACGGTGTGAAAGTGGATCTCTACGCCGGTCACAAGAGCGTGAAGCATCTGATTGATCAGAAGGATCTGAATATACGACAGCGTAGATGGATGGAGTTCTTGGGAGACTATACATTCAAGATCCACTACGCGCCTGATAAAGGGAATGCGGTTGCTGACGCGGTGAGTCGCCAAGCCCCAGCTCGAGCCCATTGGCTATCGGTGCAAGATGAGCGGTTGGTGCAAGAGTTGGAGGCGTTGGGGATCGTTTGTATGGACAAGCAATCAAGTGCTGAAGCAGTTCATGGTAGAGGCTCGGGATGGGCCAAATTCCCAATTCGTCGTGGAGGACGAATTGCTTTGGAGAGACGGCCTTTTGTGCGTCCCAAGTGTGGGCAATTTGCGGGTGGAGTTGTTGTACGAGGCATACCATACCAAGTACTCGATTCACCCGGGGAGCACGAAGTTGTACATTGATGTGAAGAAACTATTTTGGTGGTCGGGTTTAAAGAAGGATGTGGCGCTCTACGTAGTGAAGTGCCAAACTTGCGCCTTGGTGAAGGCGGAGTGCCAAAAGCCGGGAGGAGTTCTTAAGTCCTTGCCCATTCCGGAATGGAAATTCGACGACATCTCTATGGACTTTGTGCACGGTTTGCCAAGGTCGCAAAAGGGGAAATGACGCCATTTGGGTGTTCGTGGATCGATTAATGAAGGTGTCGCATTTTATTCCGCATAGGAAGGATGATCCGGTGGAGAAGTTAGCAACGTTTTATGTGGATAACATAGTACGGCGTCATGGTGTGCCCCGCAGCATCGTGAGTGACCGAGATGGGCGGTTCACGTCCAATGATTGGAGGCTGGTGTAACAAATGTTGGGAACAAAGTTGAAATTCAGCACAGCCACCCATCCGCAAACGGATGGGCAGACCGAGAGAGTTAATAGAACCATGGAAGACATGCTCCGCATGTGTGTCTTGGGTTTTGGAAAACAATGGGAAGACCACCTTTATTTGGTGGAGTTCGCATACAACAACAGCTACCAAGCGAGTATTCAGACGACGCCCTTCGAGGCCCTATATGGTAGCAAATGTCGCACGCCGTTGTCTTGGTTAGAAACGGGTGAGTCAAAGTTGTATAAGCGATCGGAAGTGGAGGATGCTACTTCTTTGGTGAGAACGATTCGGGAGAGGTTGCTTAACGCTCAGGACCGGCAAGCAAAGTACTGTAATGCCAAGCACAGGAACGTGGAGTTCGCTGTGGGCGATTATGTATACTTAAAGATCAAGCCGTTCAAGGGTGTCTCGCGGGTGCGACGATTGAAAAAGCTAAGCCCGAGGTACCTTGGACCGTTCGAGGTTCTGGAGCGAGTTGGAGAAGCGGCCTATAGGTTGAAGCTTTCAGTGGAGCTAAGTGGTTTACACGATGTATTCCACATTTCGGAGCTTCGGAAGGCGGTGCAAGAGCCTACACAAATGATCGCGGTCGATCAAGTGCCGGTGGATAGTGGGTTAACGACAAAGGTCAAGCCCGTGCAGATTGAGGACTCGGAGGTCAAGCGACTACGCAATAAAGAGATCAGGATGGTCAAGGTCCGGTGGGTCAATTGCGGTCGTGAGGAGCTCTCTTGGGAGCGAGAGCAGACTATGCTTGACGAGTATCCGAAGTTGTTCCGCTCAGGTACAAGTTTTGTTTTGTATGCCTTTCCTTATGTAATTTCGTGGGCGAAATTCTTTTAAGAGGGGGAGAGTTGTAACACCCCAAAACTCAAAATAGCGAAGGGGGGGGGGACGTTTTGGGCCAGTTTGGGTTCTGGCAGAAGGCACACGGCCTGGGACACGGGCGTGTCCCAGGGCGTGTCAAGCGTGTGTCGACACTTAGCCGCGAAGTCGTCGAGTTATACTCGACGATTCGTCGAGAATGGGCACACGGCCTGCGACACGGGCGTGTCGCAGGGCGTGTCGACCCGTGTCGACACTTAGCCGCGAAGTCGTCGAGTTATACTCGACGATTCGTCGAGAATGGGCACACGGCCTGCGACACGGGCGTGTCGCAGGGCGTGTCGACCCGTGTCGACACTTAGCCGTGAAGTCGTCGAGTTATACTCGACGATTCGTCGAGAATGGGCACACGGCCTGTGACACGGGCGTGTCTCAGGGCGTGTCGACCCGTGTCGACGATCGTCCCGTGGAGTCGTCGAGATTCACTTGACGATCGTCGAGACAAGGCACACGGCCTAGGACACGGGCGTGTCCAAGGCCGTGTCATCGAGTTGTCGATCTTCCCTCGACGAAATGTCCCGTGTACACGGCATGCGGTCCAGGCGTGTCAAGGTGACACGGGCAAGGACACGGGCGTGTCCTAGGACCCGTGCAGTGCTCGGGTTGAAAATGGGGGAAAATCATGGGGTACACGGCCGGCTACACGGCCGTGTCAGCTGGAACACGGGCGTGTCAGCTCGAACACGGGCGTGTTCGATACCCGTGTGAGGTTCTAGGAGATTCGATTTTGACGGCGAATGCGGCACACGGCCCTGGACACGGGCGTGTGCCAGGCCGTGTTCGGCCCATATTGGGCATTTCAGCCCCGAATCAAAGCCGCTCGTTTTCTTAGGTTGAGATCCAACGGCTGGGGGTTGTTCCTGAGAGGATATACCCGTGAGTTGACTTGGAAATCCATCATTTTCTTACCTTATCATCTCTCCAAGTCCTTGGAGAAAGAGGAGAGCCATTGGAGGAAGAAGAACTAGATCCCGCCATTGGAGGAGCTTCGGAGCTCCGAATCGCGAGCCGACTCCGGATCCACGGAGGCAACGCAAGTGCGGTGATTTCTATCCGATTACTTTTCGATGGCGCCAAAGAGGAACTCAAGGGTAACGATCCTCATCTTGAGCATGAATAGCTCTCTTTCTTAGCATAGGAAGCCCGCTCTCGCGAGTTTGCGAAGAGTTGGAGGCGTTCCTTCTGGTAGATATGTAAAGTCCCCGTTGTTTAGAGTCCGTATCCGAGGACAGACATAGGCATGATGTGTGAAGCCTACCCGGACATGTTAGTCTGGATCGGTGATGTTGCATTGCATAAGGCCGGAGAAGACTCCGTGCTATTGGTTGTTTTCGGGTTTTCTACGCGGTAGATTGCAGTAGGGAGCCTTGGGGACTAACCCAAAGGTGCACCCGGAAAACTGG
Source organism: Platanthera guangdongensis (assembly GCA_039583875.1). Classification (NCBI taxonomy): domain Eukaryota; kingdom Viridiplantae; phylum Streptophyta; class Magnoliopsida; order Asparagales; family Orchidaceae; genus Platanthera; species Platanthera guangdongensis. The sequence continues at coordinate 39,192,465 of CM077147.1, forward strand.
GCGGATACGAGATCTTGCCAGCTGGGTGGCCTGAGAGCCAACTCGAACATAACTGAGTTATGTGACTTGCGGTAGAATGGGACTCGGTGAAAGTTTGACCCGCGCAAATGGCTTAAATTGTCGTTGCGAAGTGAGCACGGGTTAGATGGAGCCGTACCTGCTTTATGTCGTTCGGTTAGAGAGACCTAAGGTTACGTGGCACTCGTCGTTGGCATAGATGTGAGTCTTCGGCGGTCAATGGCTTAAATTGACGTGACCCATGCCATGAAGACAAATTGCTCATAGGTTTGGCCGTCTAAGTGGCGGTGGTGAGTCCGGAATGTTAATGGCTTTAATTGACGTGACATCGACCGGTTCACCGAGAATGTGCCCTGAGTGCACGGGGCGTGCGGCCGTACGAGCCAACGTCTGTGATGAAATGACTATGGTTATATACATTGCTCGCTTATGCTAATGAAATGCAGGGAAGGAGCATCGCCGCCCCGAGTTGGGGGCGTGATCGTTATAATTTGGTCAGCATTGCTGACCGTTGCCTTGTTTTACCACCGTGCGGTGGTTTGTTGCTTGCAGGTGCAACTGGACCAAGCGGTCAATAGCGGGCTAAAGCCCTTTTTGCGAAGCTGGCCCTCGAAGGCCCAAGTAGAAGTGTTTACTGTTTTATTCATGTATGACCGGCCTGCATGCCGTGGTTTGTAAAACATGTAATTTTCAAGTGAAACACTTTGTAAGGCCTTAAGGCCGGTTTTGGGTATTTTGTATAACATTCCTAAATTGTACTAGTGGACATTTGTGCTTGATGTTGGGTTCTTGTTTACAACTCTTATAAACTGCTTCCGCTAGAATGCTCTGTGTAGGACGTTGAGATTGGTTGGATGGTTTCCATACGTAACCACCCGGTCTGTCTGTGGTATATGGCGTCGGGCCCCGGCCGGACCTACTGCTATATGCTATGCGACGGATAGGGGGTGTTACAACATGAGTCAACACCATGGATCACACAATGAGGGATTACATTGTATGGTCCTATATTTGGTGACTCATTGTAGACTGACATTGGTCTACACTTATCAATTAAGTCCTGTAAACACTTAACAAACAGGGCATCAAATACAAAATTAATTCATCTTAGTTTATGGGTGACTTCATATAAATCTGGGCTATTGTGGATGCAATACCCAACAAAAAAGGTTTGGATTTGAAAATATAAAGCATGAAAATACCCCCATCATTGTCTCATTGAAATTAGGAAAGGATGAAAGTGGTATCTCTATAGATCAAATGTTATATAGAAGAATGATAGGATCACTGTTATATTTGACTGCATCAAGACCTGATATTATGTTTGCTGTATGTTTATGTGCTATATTTCAAGCTAATCCCAAAGAATCTCATTTAAAAGCGGTTAAACGTATTTTTAAATATCTTATTGACACATCTAAATTAGGTTTGTGGTATCCTCACAACGATGCTTTTATTTTACATGATTTTTCTGATTCTGATTATGCTGGCTGTTCATTAGACCGTAAGAGAACGAGTGGCACCTATCACTTTCTAGGCCCTTCGCTAATTTCATGGTCGAGTGGGAAACAAAATTCTATTGCCTTATCCACCACCACGGCCGAGTACATTGCACTAGGTAGTTGTTGGGCATAAGCTCTTTGGATTAAGCAAACTTTAGAGGACTTTGGAATTATTCATGAAATAATTGAATTAAAATGTGATAATAAAAGTGCAATTGACTTAACATATAATCCAGTTCATCATTCTAGGTCCAAACACATTGATTTTCGTCATCATTTCATTAGAGACCACATAAAGCAAAATACAATTAAAGTCAGTTTTATAGGCACTGATTCACAACTTATCAATATTTTCACAAAATCACTTCCAGATTCCCGTTTTTCATTATTAAGATTAGAACTAGGAATCCTGGACATTACAAACTAATGAATTGACATAATAAGTAAACAAAAAACTTTAATTAACAGGAAAGTGATGATTAAGCATTAAGTAAACCATAAATGTTATGAGTCAATAATAATATTACAGCAGTACTACGTCACAATATTACAACATAGAAATCTTAGACAATAAGATGAAAATTTAAATAACTTCACCGTCGTCGGTGATAGTGACTGTCGTCGGGCGATAGCGCCAGCTTTTCAAATCACCCCGAAATCTTCAGAAATTCCTACTGTTACCTGCACTTGTGTCTCCTTGATCATCAGCTGAACTATGTTCGCTGCTTCTCGTCCGACGAGGCCGGAGAATAGATGTTCGAGGAGGCTCCATAACCGGATTCTCCCATTCTGCCAGTTCTGTTGGAGTGGGGTTCAATTTGAGGCTTTTGGTCAGAAATTTGAAGAATTTATGAACTCCCAGAAAGTTCTTCTTCACTTCCCGCTTATGTTCTTCGAATGCCTCTCGCAGGTCATCCAACCCTTCTCGCAACGATCCACCACTTGGAATTGGCGGGTTACGGATAGTGGACACAGGTTCACTATGCCTTGTTGTCCCTCCTCGTCTTGATCGGCCGATGGAAGGTGTTCCACTCGTCGCAAATATTAAAGGCACACAATCATTGAAATACAAATCTTGATCTAGCCAAGTGTATTTCTTATAAATTACGTTGGATAATAGCTCCAAGTGGTAATGTGTTTAATTTCTTCCAAGTTGGACTCTTTAGCTTGTATGCATAGCGTATTATCGATAGGATAAAATCCGTCATATAGAACGGCTCCCGCTCCAAGATCATATATGTGAAATAGCACAATTGAGTTGTTATCTTCTGTTTATCATCGGACTTAAGTAAAACAGTGTGCCTCAATATATCTTGCACTAGTTGTGCATCCTCAGTGAGATAGGTCGTAGATTGAATAAGAGTTTTGATGGAATTTCCATGCAAAACCATGTTCAGGAGTGTCCAGTCTCTATCCTTTTGATAATTCTCTACTACATCAATGTTATTTTCATGCTCTATTAACCCAAATTCCTCTCTGAGATCATAATGTGTTATCTCTACTATCTGTCCTTGTATCTTTGATCTTACTCCACCATTTAATTCCGTGAATCGAGGATCTTTTAGAGAATTGTAGAACTCCTTAATTAATACAGATGAAAATGTACCGGGATAATGATAGAAATTATTCCATTCATTGCTAACAGGTCGTGAATGTGTGCATGAAAAACGAGATTGAATTTGATCACTCGTCCAGTCCCTATGTTAGCATTTTCTATCCCAGGAAATGTTTGGTAGGAGGAATACGAATCACTGCTTGTACTTCTGCGGGCATTAGAACTGGAAGCCATTGCTGCAGATAAAAGTTTTTTTAAAAAAAAACCAAACACAAAAAAAACAAAACAAAATTTTTCAATATTGCCAGCCGGCGGCACCCGTTGTCATCGGGCGATAGCGGAAATTGATCTCATCCACTTTCCGACTCCAGATCTGGATTTTCCTCTATTTTATATACCAGATCTGACATTCTTACAAGTTTCTTATTACCTAAATTCTCTAATGACTAATTAAGACATATTTACTCAACACACTATTCATTATCTTCCTCTCTACACCTTCTTCCCTAAAACCATACCTCATGAACAATAAATCTGAATTTAGACTCTTCGAATTTGTAAACCTATGCAAACACTTCCCTACATATATCAATTTTTAGTCTATTCCTTTAAAAATGTAAGTCTTAAAACTTGGAAACCCTAACCATGATCAATCCTATTTCAAAACTTGGAAACTTTTTCATTCAAGAGTTCAATGACATACCCGACAATAGATCTACAAATTATAAGGAATCAAACAAAAAAAATTCATGACCCTTACCTTGATCCAAGTTTTTTGTTGTCGTCTACTTCGTCTTCCGTGACCAGTCTTCAGGAAAAACTGATCGATCTGATGCCTTTGACCTCATATGACCCTTTTTATATTTTCACACTGTTGCCGATTGGCGATATCAAGTGTCGCCAGGCGATAGTGAAAATTCACTTTTACGCCAATTTTTCCTTAATTTCTTAAGATTAGGCATGGTTTACTGTATATTCTTTGATTTTGGGTTCCCAGCAGGATAGTTCAATTGTTAAACCATCACATATCCTTTTTTACATACATAAGTCCTAGTGTTTATATACTTGTGAAATTATTTTCTCATGACTCTAAGTATGAGAAATGTTTTAGTTCTGATAATGTTCTTTCACTCACACTTGTGAAAACCTTCATATGGATTCACATTACTGCATATGTGAATTGGGAATGTTCTGCCATAACCACTAGAATTGCATGTTGTTGCTAATGCTTTATCATAGTTTATTCCTTGCACCGCTCATATTTGATTATCATGTATGCTCACAAGTAAATTCAGACTCCTTTGTCATGCCAAACAAAACATGTTCAACAAAAATTCCAAACAAAAAAATTCAACACCTTTGTTGATGTCTTTCAAACTTAACATAAAAAGGGGCTACAAAGGAACCTCAACCAAGCACTACTTACCCTCCTCATAAGTCTTAATAAGCATTGTGAGGTTGAGAACCTTGGAAAGAATTGTAAAGTGTCTTGTGCAACTCTATATCTGGATATTATATTTATATGTGCTCTGAATTCCTGTGTATAGGCACAGCTAATCATGCATACCTCTATGTTATGCTGTTTTTTACCTTCCACTTGTTCATGTAGTCGTAAGACCTCCCATATGTATTTTTATTCAATTTATCACATGTACACCACATTATCTTCTCTAAACTTTCTTCTTATGAAAATTGGACCGAAAATATTTCCAATATAGTCTTCACTGGTGTATGTGTCTGTGATATGGATGGATGAACGCTGCCCCTGTTCGTGTTTACTCCTTTTGTTGGAACACCCTATTACTAATTTGGGTCAGGATCACTATGTCTCTAGGAAACCAATGTTTGACCTCCTGTATAGCTTAAAAGGTTAATTAGAATTGAGTCTAAGGGTTAGAAGTCTAAGTTTGGAAGCTGCCCTCAAGACCCAGGATCTTTTAGTTTGAGACTAAGTCATATCGTCGAGCTCAGCACGACGATTCGTCGAACTCCGATCGACGATCGTCTAGCTCAACTTCGACAGATCGTCGAACTCCATTCGACGATCGCTGAGCTCAACTTCCACATATCGTCGAACTCCATTTGACGATCGGTGAGCTCAATTCGACGATCTTTGACTCAGTATTGGATTTCTATCTCTGAGCTCAGTTCGACGATCTTTGAGCTCAGATCGACGATATTTTGTTGCAGTGTAAGTCCATATCGCTGAGCTCAGTTCGACGATAACAGAGCTCAGTTCGACGTTTTCTGATGACTTCAAGGATTTTCAAGATTCAAATTCAGATTAGTTAAGGAGTTATTCTGAAATTAATTCAGAAGATTTTCTAGCCGTTTTCATTTATTTCTGGACCAAGTTTCAAGGGATTTTCAAGGAATGTTTCTTTGGACTTTCCTCCAGAAGACATTTTGCAATTAAGGATGCAATTAATGCAGGACAACGGCTATTCTTGACAGAGGATGTTTCTTCTATTCAGTACCAGATAATAAAAGATAAGAATTTTTGAATGTCTCTCTCAGAGACAGATATCAACAATCCTCAGAACAAAGACAAGAAGAACAAGAAAAATATTCTCTGTCTCAAAGTATTCTCTGAAGAACACACATCCAAGGAGATCAAACTTTCTGAAATATTCTGATCTCTCTTGTCTCAAGTGTTCAAGGTCAACATCTTTCAAGACTCCAGACACCCAATATTTCAGCTGTTGCTGAAATTATCTTTTGCTGGAGATCAACTTTTGAAGGCCTATCACCCTGCAGCAAAGCTTCTTTTCCTGAATATCTCAAGGACTCAGGGGGAGCTTTAACACCATCATATCCACATAGTCTTCTCAGCTATTTGAGAAAGAGAATACTTCCATCACTCTCTCACCCCCATCTCTGTAAAGGTTTTTTCAAACTCCCTTCAAAAGTTTGAACTTGGTTTTTGAGCACCTTGTCAAAAGCTCATTGGTGGCAAGACACCTGATCAAAAATTCTGATTTGGTTTTTGAGCACCTTATCAAAAGCTCATTGGTGCCCAGGACACCTGATCAACTCATCCTGCAGTGGATTCCTACCTAGGGTGGTAGAAGAGTGGATGTACCCAAGTTTAGGGGAACCACTATATTTCCTTGTGTCATCTGGTTTTGTTTGTCTTTATTTTTATTTCTGGCTGTGATTGTCCTGTGATTAGCTTATGATTAGTTTAGTTCTGTGATTAGATTTATTAACTGCTTCCCTGCTGACTCAGATTACAACAATTGTTGTAAAAAGTTTTCAAGCACCATATACTCTATTCACCCCCCTCTAGAGTATATCAGATCTAGCTGCACTTTCAATTGGTATCAAAGCGAGGTTGGTTAATCATACCAAACCTTGGTGGTTGCACAGGCTAACACCTGAACCCAAAGATTCCTAGTTAGATCTGTTTTCTTTTGAGTTTATTATTAGATTTTGTTTTCACAAATCATGGCCCAAAACAAAGATTATGCTAGCACCAGACCTCGAGTGTGCAATCTATCCAAGTTTGCACTTTGGAAAGCAAGGATCGGATTATACATGAATTCTATTGACGAGGATATTTTCAACTCTGTTTTGACAGTTTGTCCAAGACCTCCAGAGAACTCAAGTACAAATGCTGTTCCACCTCCATCAGGAGCAGATGCTGACATCAAGAAATGGAAGGTAGCTGATGCCAAGGCTATGAACATCTTAGCCCAAATAATGTCTGATGACATCTTTCAAAAGGTGGCTGAATGCAATTCAGCAAAGGAAATTTGGGACAAACTCTCTGAAATAGTCTCAGGCTCAGTTGATGAGAGAAAAGACAGGAGATCCCACCTCATATCTCAATATGAGAATTTCAAGAAGGGAGAAACTGAGTCAGTGGGAGATATGTACAACAGGCTCAGTCTAATAGTCAATGAACTCAGGACATTGGATAAAGAGATCTCACTAACTGAACTAAATGACAAAATTCTAATGTGCTTCCCTAGCACTTGGGATTCAAGAATTTGGCCAATCAAGGATGCCAGAAGTTTGAATGAGATCACCACTAAAGCTCTATTGGGTAAGCTCAAATCTTATGAGCTACTCATCAAGAATATAGAAGAAGAACAGAAGGTTGCCTCACCAGCCACAAGAAAAGAGAAAACAATAGCCTTCAAGGCAACTGAAGATCTGCCTGAAGACAAAGTCACAGGCAATGATGAACTGCTCAGTCTCTTGGCCAAAAGATTTTACAAGATGGCCAGAAAGGACTTCATAAGGAGATCATACAAGGAGCATGACAAGCCAAGGTATGATAAGTCAATTAATAATAAAGAAATTGTTTGCTTTGGTTGCAGGAAACCAGGGCACATAGTTCCTGACTTTCCAGAAAACAAAAACAAGAATAGAAGGGACAAGAAAGAAAGAAGAAAGGAGAAAGACTCCAAGAGGAATGTCAATGGCAAACCCTCCTCAAGCAAAAACAAACACAAAAGAAAGGGGTTTGTTGCTGAATCCTGGAGTGAGACTGAAGAGGAGTCAGAAGCCTCTTCCAGCTCCAGTGATGATGAAGATGATGCAGAAGAGAAAGAGTTCTGCATGATGGCAATCAATGCCTCACAATATAACTCAGATGAAGAGGAGTCAGAGTCAGATTCAGAGATTCAACCTGAAGAAGATCAGGTAATTAGTTCATTTGATTTTAATTCAGAGGACTTTAAATCTGAATTTACAGCTTTATGTTTAGACCTGCTAAAGTCTGAGAAAGAAATTATCTCTCTCAGAAATCATTTATCTGAACATAATGTCTTAAAGTCAGAAAACTTCAAACTCTCTCAGGAGTTAGAGTGCTGTAGAGAGCAGATAGCTTCACTGAAAGGTGAGCTATCTGAGGCCAAGAAGCTTGAAGAATCCCTTAATGGGACAAGTATCAAGCTGATGGACATCACAAGCACAATGAACTCCAGATTTAATAGTACACTGGGCTTGGGTGCTTCATCCAGCCAACTCATAGTTCTAACAACTCCAATCAAATTCATTTCTGATAAAGGAAAGGGAGTTGTAGAGGTAGCTAGGAAAAATTCTGATCTGCCCAAGAAAACTAAGTCCCAGCAGAAATCGTCGAACGGAGATCGACGATCGCCGAACGCAGATCGACGATCTCAGGCAAAATCGTCGAACTCAGGTCGACGATCTCAAGTTCCTGAACTCTGCCATAGACGACCGTCGAACGGAGCTCGACGATCTGACCCAAGAACGTCGAACGCAGCTCCACGATCGTCGAACAGAGGTCAGAGCTCTGGAAAGTTTTTCAAGGGCAAATCAAAATCCAATCCTAGGGGTCCTTCATCCCAAATCTTTAACCCTTATACTGAATGGATTATACCTCCAAGGAGATATCATCCTGAAGGATATAAGAGTCAACCTGGGATGTCTTTTATTTCAGAATTTAAAGGTTATCAACCTAGGCCCATGGTAAACTGGGTCAAAAACAAATGAATTATTTTATGTGCAGGTGAAGACCTATCCAACATCTAACCAGCAATGGTACTTGGATAGTGGGTGCTCTAAGTACATGACAGGGAACAAGGATAACCTCACATCCTTTAGAGCCAAGCTTGGATCCAAAGTTATCTTTGGTGATTCAAACTTTGGACAGACTAAAGGATATGGTGCAGTCCAGATTGGATCAGTAACATTCAAGAAGGTAGCTTATGTGGAAGGACTGAAGCACAACTTAATAAGCATCAGTCACCTGTGTGATGAAGGCTACCGGGTGACCTTCAGCAAAGCATTATGCAAAATCAAGTCAGAGGACAACACAACTGTGTTGACAGGTAAAAGGAAAGGTAACATCTATCTAGTAGACTTTCTTTCAACAGATGTAGATATTTACCTATTCAATTCTGTTTGTAGACCAAATATTTTATGGCATAAGAGACTAGGACACCTAAACCTTAGAACTATTGCTAGGCTATCCAAGGACAACCTTGTTAGAGGACTACCTTCTGGCCCCTACAAGAAGGAAGGATTCTGCAGGGCTTGTCAATTAGGCAAGCAAACAAAAAACAGCTTTAAGTCACTTAATAAGAGTGATTCACCTAGGATATTGTATCTGTTACACATGGATCTTTTTAGACCCATCACAGTACAAAGCCTAGGAGGGAAATCCTACACTTTAGTAGTTGTAGATGACTTCTCTAGATTCACTTGGGTGTTCTTTCTAAGGAAGAAGTCTGATAATTTTAAGTGTCTGACAGAGTTTCTCAAATGCATACAGATTGAGTTCAATACTCACATTGCCCTGATCAGAAGTGATCATGGGACAGAGTTTGATTCTCTTCTTATGCAAGAGTTCTGTCAGAGTGAAGGGATCAGACATACTTTCTCAGCTCCTAGAACTCCTCAACAAAATGGGGTAGCTGAAAGGAAAAATAGAACCCTTATTGAATCTGCCACTACATTGTTGTCAGATGCTCACATTCCTCTATCCTTTTGGGCAGAGGCAGTGAACACCTCCAACTATGTGCTGAATAGAAGTTTGATACATAAACTAAAGGGAAAGACTCCCTATGAATTACTCAAAGGGAAGAAACCTAAAGTTGATTATTTTAGAGTTTTTGGTTGTATTTGCTACATACATAATAATGACAAGAAATATTTAGCAAAATTTCAAGCTAAAGCTGATGAAGGAGTGTTTCTGGAATACTCCATGATCAGGAAGGCTTATAGGGTCTATAATAAATCATCTCTAAAAATTGAGGAATCTGTTCATATATCATTTGATGAATCTAACATGTCTTTCAAGAAGAAGATCCCTTCTACCATAGAACCTTTGCAGGAACATTCTCTTGTTGAAGACTTGAACAAGTTACAGGTTACTCAAAGGGATGAAAGCAGTGAAGATGAAGAAAGTATTCAACATATTGAAGAACAACTTGAAGAGCCAGTTATTGTACCACAAGAGGAAACAACAACATAGGTTGGTGAACAATCAACACCCCCTGTTGATTTAGTAACAACAAGAGACCATCCAATTTCCCAAATAATTGGATACATCTCAGCTGGTGTGCAAACCAGAAATCAGGTCAACCAAAACCTGTTGCACACCTGCTTCCTATCTCAAATTGAACCTCAGTCCATTCAAGATGCAGAGCAAGATCCACACTGGATCATTGCAATGCAAGAAGAGTTGCATCAATTTGAAAGGAACAAAGTGTGGGAACTAGTGCCAAAGCCTAAGGATCACTCCATTGTTGGAACAAAGTGTGTGTTCAGAAACAAACTGGATGATCAAGGAGTAATTATAAGGAACAAGGCAAGGCTAGTTGCTCAGGGATATTCTCAAGAAGAAGGAATAGACTATGACCAGACTTTTGCACCAGTTGCAAGATTGGAAGCCATCAGAATATTTTTAGCTTATGCAGCACATAAAGGCTTCAAGGTATATCAGATGGATGTCAAAAGTGCATTTCTAAATGGAGACATCAAAGAGGAAGTATATGTCAGACAACCTCCAGGTTTCATCTCTCCAACTTATCCTGATTATATTTTAAAATTGAACAAAGCATTATATGGTCTCAAGCAAGCTCTTAGAGCATGGTATGAGACCCTAGCATGCTTTCTTTTGGAAAATGGATTTATAAGGGGTAGAGTAGACCAAACTCTTTTCATTAGAACCCATAAGTCCCATACCCTACTAGTACTGATCTATGTAGATGATATTATTTTTGGTTCTACTGACTCAAAATTGTGCAGAAGGTTTTCCAACCTAATGCATTCTAAATTTGAAATGAGTAGCATGGGTGAGCTATCCTTCTTCTTAGGGTTGCAAGTCAAACAGCATGCTGAAGGCATCTTTATTTCTCAAACTAAGTATGCAAATGAATTGGTTAAGAAATTTGGCATGTCTGAAGCATCTTGTATGAAAACACCTATGCCTACTAATGCTGTATTGGATGCTGATGAACATGGGAAACCTGTTGATCAGACAACATATAGAGCAATGATTGGATCTTTACTGTACCTTACAGCTAGTAGACCAGATATAATGTTTGCTACATGTATATGTGCTAGGTTCCAAGTAAGCCCTAGAGAGTCACACCTAACATTAGTAAAGAGGATTCTCAGGTATGTTAAAAGTTATCCAAATCTAGGTCTCTGGTATCCAAAAGATTCAGCATTTGATTTAACTGGATTTTCTGATGCTGATTATGCTGGATGCAGAATTGACAGGAAAAGCACCAGTGGAACTTGTCAGTTCCTTGGTGACAGACTTGTCTCTTGGTTTTGTAAGAAACAAACTTCTGTGTCAACTTCAACTGCTGAAGCTGAATATATGGCTGCAGGCAGTTGTTGTTCACAAATCTTGTGGATTCAAAACCAACTCCTAGACTATGGCTACAACTTAGAGAAGTGTAAAATCTTTTGTGATAACACCAGTGCTATTTCTATAGCTCAAAATCCAGTCCTCCATAGTAGGACAAAACACATAGAGATTAGGCATCACTTTTTAAGGGATAATGTTGAAAAGAATAAAATTGAACTTCAATATATCCCAACTAATTACAAAGGGGAGATATTTTCACCAAGTCCTTGGATGAAAAGAAACACACCTTCTTCCTAAATCAGTTAGGAATGTTAGATGGAGGAAGTCTTAAATAATATCCAAGATTTTATAAGTCTAAAAATTGACCAAGATTAGACAAACATCTTGATTTTTCTTAGTGTCTAGAGTTTTTCTGGTCTCTGAACTGCGCTCTACATTTTTCCCCCAGATCGTCGAACGGAGATCGACGATTTCTGAAATCATCGACCTCAGTTCAGCGTTTCTCAGATAGTATGAACTATCTCTTCCGGTCAACGATCGTCGAACGGCGCTCGACGATTTTGTTCTCTGAACGATCGTCGAACAGAGCTCGACGCTCTCCAATATCGTCAAACAGAGATCGACGATGTTGAAGACTCTTCAGATTCCTTTAGAAGCCCCGATCGTCGAACTGAGTTCAACGATCTTTCAATTTCTGCGTCGAACCCTAATATGAAATTCATTTTTCGCCGTCGTTCTCCTTTGCGCTTTCAATTTTTCTGCAAAAACTTTCTTTCCCTCCAACCATTTCTGCACTTGGTCGTTTTGTTTGTTGAATCTTTGCAGGTAACTATGGTTGTTTCTGTTGTTGTTCTCGCCGCCATGAAATTTTATGCTGGCTTCGACATAGATATGGAATCCTTCAGCACGACAGACCAGGTTTTTTAGGATATCTTAGAGCTATTCAAAGAGCAGAAACTGGCTGCAATCATGACTACAAGGATTAAGCTTGCTTCTGATGAAATCAAAGAATGGGTCTACACTGCCCACAATCAGGACCACAACACCATTGTTGGGTCAATTTCTAGCACTCAGGTACCTTTGACCCCAGCAATTCTGACAGAGGTTTTTGAGTTAAGAACTGGTGGAGATTCTACTGATTTGTCTGGAGAAGAATATGCTGACTTGCTTGCCAGAATGGGTCATTATGAGGCTAACCCTAGCAAGCTGTTGAAAAAGAATCTTTCTGTGGAATATAGATTCCTGGCTGATATAGTTGGGAAGGTCCTATTAGCTAAGCACTCTGCCCATGATACAATTTCAAGGTATCAGCTCTGCCTAATGGGAGCCATAGTGGACAGGAAGAATCTGAATTGGGGAGAGGTCTTCTTTGACCTCATTAAGAAGAAAATTAACAAAAGTTTTGTAAATTTTGGAAGCATATTAGGCATTTTTCTGCAGAATAGGTGCCCTGCTTTGCTAGTATCCTCTGAGATACACATAAATGCATCCAAGAGACTGTCTTGTGCCCTTTTTGGTAAATGGGACAGGCAGATCATCAAGCCCAGCAGGCCCTCTTCCAACACTCCTTCATGCACCAGGACTGTCAGAGTCACTTCCCCACAGGTCTCTGCCCCTGCAGCTGACCTGCCTGTTGATGCCTCTCCTCCTCCTCCTCCAATTCCATCTCTTCCAATTCCATCTACCATTCAAACTCCATCCACTATCATCATTTCCATCCCCTCTCCAACATCCACACCATCTCCAATCCCTACTCTTCCAACAACAGAAGACCAATTCCATCCTTTATACTCATACCCTCTACCAGATACTGCCACTTCATCACCCTCCATTCCCTCCTTCAACCTCATTGATGATTCCTTCATGGATGACTCACCATCCTCTCCTCCTGAGCTTCCCTCATCATCAACATCTTACCAAGATCTTCTGCAAGAAATCATTGACCAACCCACCTTCACACCCTCCATCTCCATCCCACTGTCCTCCATATCAACTTTACCCACACCTCAACCATCTCTTCCTCCATACACTAGCTCTCCACTACCATCACCAACTGCTACACCTCCATCCTCTACCTCTGCTCCAGTCACTACTGAGCAAGTAGATATTCCAGCCCTTGCTGACAGGCTTTATGAATTGCTAGCCCCCAGGCTATCTCTTCTCTTGGAGACCTCCTTGGCTCCATTACTCCTGTCAGTGGCAGCCCTTTCTGCCAGGCTCTCCTCTTTATTCCCTCAGGCAGCCCCTTCAGCAGTGTGCCTTAATCCAGCCAGGTCTGAATCTAGGCAGGGGGGAGATGCCCTATGAAGTGAGCCTGCCTGCTACTGCTGCTGCTGCTACTGTGTCTCATGCTGCTGCTGCTGCTGTGTCTCAAGATTCAGTTCCACCTCCTGCTGCAGTCTTTGCAATAGACCTCAGGTCTTTGCTCTCAGAATTTGACTCTATATATTTCAGATGTCTGCCAGAGAAAGCTTGTCTTCCAGAGACAGTTGCTATCCAGCCCCCAGAAGATTTGTCCAAGGCCCTTGTGCCCTTCTCTTGTTGTGACCCCAGCATCATCACTGCATTTGTTAACTCAGTTTATGCTGCTGATGACATTGCTGTTGTCTCTGATGTTGCTGCCCCTCTTGCTGCTGAAAGTTTTGATGATATTCCTGTTACTGCTACACATGATGCTGTTTCTGCTGATATCCTTATGACAGAGGCACATGAGTTTGAGCCTTCTGTATTTTCTAATGATATTTCTGCTGCTGATAATGTTGTTTCTGTCAGTGAAACTGCTGCTGCCCCAACTGCTGTTGTTCCTGCTCCAGAACCTTTAGTATCTGCTGCTATTGTTACTGCTTCAACCTCTGCTTCTGCTTCAACTTCAACTGTCACACCTTCAGTATCTGCTGCTGCTACTGCTGCAACAACTTCTGTATCTGTTGTTGTCACTACTGCTACTGCTTCAACTTCTGCTGCCTCATCTGCTTCAATCCAGCTCAAGCAAGATTTGATGAAGAAGATTGATGCCCTTTATGATGATCAAAGTTCTGAAAGTGATGAGTTCAGAACAGATTCTGATGATTCTTCTGCTACCATTTCCAGAAAGAGAAAAGCAAGGAGCAAAGCCATGAAGAGAGTACCTCCAGCAAAGGTTAAGGACAACAATGACATACCATATTATATCCTTCATGATTGCCCCATAACTAAGCACTGGATGCAGTACTCAAAGAATCAGCTCAAAGCAATGAAGAAGAAAAGGAAATATGAAAAGGGCTCTTCTCAATTCCAACACTCTAATCCTCCTCCACCACCTCCTCCTGATGCAGGTGCAGGTGGAAGTTCAGCTGCTCAACCCCCTGCTAGAATTCAAGCCCCCTATCAGCCACATGCTAGATCCTATCATAGGGGAAGCCAGTCCAGGGGTTCTTAATCCAGAAGAGGAGGATATAGAGGCAATCAAAGAGAATTCCAAGTTTATTCCAAAGGATACTCAAGGCAACATCCCTACTCCAGGGAAGGATAAATTTCATCTGACACCACCCTGGTCCTTTTCCCTATAAATTGAAGGAAACAGTTTCATCCAGGCCTCCTCAGGACAATCCTTCTAATAGATATGAGCCACCAGTGCCATTTGAAGACCCTGAGAACAATCCAGCTGCTTGGACTGCAAGGATGAAAGAACTTGCTGCACTAGACCAGATTAAGAAAGCTAGAGAGCAAGGCAAAGACTCTTCCAACATCACTACATTGTCTGAACAGAGAAAGAAAGAGTTGGAAAGATATAGGTCAAGCAAATTTTTTGATTCTGACAGATACATGGAACTGCATCCTGAAGCTGTAGTTCCCAGGCCCAAACAACAAACCACTTTAGGTGCAGCAGATGATACAAGATCAAAGAAAGAAGCTCTTAACCCCAACAGAGAAATCAAACTCATTAAGAGCAAGGAAAAGAAATGACAATGTAAGGTGACAATCATCTTAACTTCTGATTATTATCTGGGATGATATATATATATCTGTGATTCTGCAATGTCCAGTCTTTTTGCTTTTCTGTATTGCTGCTTGTATGTTGTTATTTAATTTTTCCAAACTCTGTAAATAGTAATCCTAACCCAAATAGGGGGAGATTGTTTGAACACCCTATTACTAATTTGGGTCAGGATCACTATGTCTCTAGGAAACCAATGTTTGACCTCCTGTATAGCTTAAAAGGTCAATTAGAACTGAGTCTAAGGGTTAGAAGTCTAAGTTTGGAAGCTGCCCTCAAGACCCACAATCTTTCAGTTTGAGACTAAGTCATATCGTCGAGCTCAGCACGACGATTCGTCGAACTCTGATCGACGATCGTCTAGCTCAACTTCGACAGATCGTCGAACTCCATTCGACGATCGCTGAGCTCAACTTACACATATCGTCGAACTCCATTCGACGATCGATGAGCTCAGTTCGACGATCTTTGACTCAGTATTGGATCTCTATCTCTGAGCTCAGTTCGACGATCTTTGAGCTCAGATCGACGATATTTTGTTGCAGTATAAGTCCATATCGCTGAGCTCAGTTCGACGATAGCAGAGCTCAGTTCGACATTTTCTGATGACTTCAAGGATTTTCAAGATTCAAATTCAGATCAGTTAAGGAGTTATTCTGAAATTAATTCAGAAGATTTTCTAGCCGTTTTCATTTATTTCTGGACCAAGTTTTAAGGGATTTTCAAGGAATGTTTCTTTGGACTTTCCTCCAGAAGATATTTTGCAATTAAGGATGCAATTAATGCAGGCCAACGGCTATTATTGATAGAGGATGTTTCTTCTATTCAGTACCAGAGAATAAAAGATAAGAATTTTTGAATCTCTCTCTCAGAGACAGATATCAACAATCCTCAGAACAAAG
Source organism: Platanthera guangdongensis (assembly GCA_039583875.1). Classification (NCBI taxonomy): domain Eukaryota; kingdom Viridiplantae; phylum Streptophyta; class Magnoliopsida; order Asparagales; family Orchidaceae; genus Platanthera; species Platanthera guangdongensis. The sequence goes on from CM077147.1 coordinate 39,208,714, forward strand.
ACAAGAAGAACAAGAAAAATATTTTGTCTCAAAGAATTCTCTGAAGAACACACATCCAAGGAGATCAAACTTTCTGAAATCTTCTGATCTCTCTTGTCTCAAGTGTTCAAGGCCAACATCTTTCAAGACTCCAGACACCCAACATTTCAGCTGTTGCTGAAATTATCTTTTGCTGGAGATCAACTTTTGAAGGCCTATCACCCTACAGCAAAGCTTCTTTTCCTGAACATCTCAAGGACTCAGGGGGAGCTTTGACACCATCAGATCCACATAGTCTTCTCAGGTGTTTGAGAAAGAGAAGACTTCCATCACTCTCTCACCCCCATCTCTGTAAAGGGTTTCTCAAACTCCCTTCAAAAGTTTGAACTTGGTTTTTGAGCACCTTGTCAAAAGCTCATTGGTGGCAAGACACCTGATCAAAAAATCTGATTTGGTTTTTGAGCACCTTATCAAAAGCTCATTGGTGCCCAGGACACCTGATCAACTCATCCTGCAGTGGATTCCTACCTAGGGTGGTAGAAGAGTGGATGTACCCAAGTTTAGGGGAACCACTATATTTCCTTGTGTCATCTGGTTTTGCTTGTCTTTATTTTTGTTTCTGGCTGTGATTGTTCTGTGATTAGCTTACGATTAGTTTAGTTCTGTGATTAGATTTATTAACTGCTTCCCTGCTCACTCAGATTACAACAATTATTGTAAAAAGTTTTCAAGCACTATATACTCTATTCACCCCCCTCTAGAGTATATCAGATCTCGCTGCACTTTCACCTTTACTTCTTTACTATACATTAATTCGCATGCTCTATCCTTCATTTCTCCTTTGTGTTTTTTCTCTTTAGCTTTCGCACCACGCTGCTATCTATTTTGACAATACCAAAGGGGGATAATTTACTAAGGAAATCATTCATACTCTAAGAATTCAATGTTATTTACTAAGAAAATTGAAATTTTAAAACTATGCTCAGATTTAGGGGGAGTACAGCTCTAGGGGGAGTGTTCCATCCAAGAGACATTTGTGCACTTACAAATGCTTAGTCTTGTTAGTCATAGTACTCATCATTTCAAATACTTCTTAGTTCATTCATGATTTCTTTCTCAGTGGATGTGTTATTATCAAAAGGTGGAGATTGTTGGGGCATGCGTTCCATGCTTCTTTGGTTTGCTAATAACAAATATCATTTGTATTTGATCTTTGAGTGTTTATGATGTGCAGATATCATAGGTCTAGCTCTAATGGCTTTTGGGTGATATTTCGGGTCAGAACAGATGAGTGTAGGAGATATCGCCAGGCGATATTGCATATCGTCGGCAAGCGATAGCGATAATCGACGAATCTGCATTCGACGATAGACGAATTGCGTTTGACGAATCTGCAAATGCGAAAATTATTTGTCTATGGGCCACGTGGGATCCTTTATCACTATCGCCAGGTGGAGATACCCAGTGTCTCTAGGTGACAGTGCACGTTCGACGATCGACGGATCTGCGATGCGAAAATGAGGAGTTCGTGAGACACGTGACAGTCGTTACCGATATCGCCAGGTAGCGATTCCCAGTGTCGCCAGGCGATATCGCCAAAGTATAAAAGGCATTCAATTTTTGAGGAGATCACGAATTTTCATTACCTAGAGTACACCTTCCTGTTTAGACGAACCACAGAGCTCCAGATTCCAGATTTACTTCATACTCTCAAGAAGGCCGAAGTGCAAAAGATTAACGGCACGTACGCAACATTCAAAGCAACCCTGGCTGGGATTCGTCGTCAACTTCAACACTTTGTTTGAAGAGAGTATTTTATTCAGAAGTTTTAAATTTGTTTTGTTCTTATAACTATTATAAACCTATTGTAATCGAGAGGAAATATCGCCTCCTTGTGCATGGCGTCTAAGTCCTTGCGTAGCTTAGGGGAAATTGTCGCCTTGTGTGTGGTGTCTAAGTCCTTGTGTGGCTTTGGGGAAAATCACCACCTTGTGCGTGACATCCAAGTCCTTGTGTGGCTTAGGGAGAAATCGTTGTCTTGTGTGCAGCGTCTAGAACAAGGTAGATCTAGAGGAGGCTAGTAGCAAGGTTTAGGGAGAGATACGCTTTAGCATGTCGGTTCTTGGTAGAAGGACCGGCGAAAACAAAAGTATATTGTATTTTTCATAAGCCTTGATCTCTAGCTCTATAGAGACACCTTGTATTCACTTTTAGCACTTTTGAAATAAATTGTTATTATTTTAGCTTTTATATATTTCAGAGTGTTTAAGTTTGCTTATGAAAAATTAAACTTCCTTCCATAATTTCTACTAGCATTATTTTATTCATCAAGTAAAGTTTGTTTAACTTAAGAAAAAATATTTAACCCTTATTCACCCCCCCCCCCCTCTAAGGGAGCCGTAAGATCCAACACAGCAGGTCAATCACAATCTCCATCATCCTAGAGCGGACCTCCTTTGTGATACGGGATTGCTCCATCTCAAGGTCGTGTGACCAGTTGTACTCAGCCACTACAGACGCTCGCATGACCTCGAAATCCTTAAATTCCACGGTCAATTGAGCACTCTCTTTCATCAACATCTCCACCTCCATTCGGACAGACTCAGGCCCTCCTAAAAAGTGACCAAACAATGGTTTTTCACTACTACCACACAGACAGACTCTAGTCCTCCCTAGGCAAAAGTGAGAAAAGTCTCTTCACTAAGTTCAAGAAACTCTTAGAGCACATATGAACCATAGTTTGTCACCGCCTCCCAAAGAAAATAGATCTTCGAGTCAATCCACACTACCAAGGCAAAGGGGGCAATTGTCCTCCCATCACACTCTCGCAACTAATGTTCGGCGACGACTGCCAAGGGTAGCACCCGCTTAAGTGATAGAATGCTCCCGCAGCCTTCGTGACATGCGAAGCGCCGGCCAAATACGAGGTCGAGTTCAACATTGTCTTCATCCTGCCACAATGAACCTGCCTTCGTAGCCATCATCTAAGGGTCCGCTCAGTTATCCAACCTCGCTCCATTCCAAGGCTCATGACCTCAGATGTTCTGCGAACGTGAAATCTCTCACCATTGCAAAATCCCAAAGGACAGATGCCATCGGTAGCCTCCACCTCCAGAAGCTCCGCCCCAGCTCCTGGTAGGAATGAACACCAAATTACTCCAAGTCGCAGCACGAAAACAGACACTATGTCCTTCCGCATCTTCTAGTAGCAGCCAGCCTACTGGACCTTCCGCGATGTCAGGACGAGGGGGCAGAGCTTTTGCTCCACGTCACGAGAATTTGACATATGTGCAAACTTTCCACAACAGCTGAGTAAGCCCTCAACCTCAGGCATCGTCGTCCAGGCATCCTTGCGAAACCTTCAACCAACGAGGAAGACACGAACGAATCCAAAGCATCACCACTAGCATCAAATCCCAACCAAGGGGCTATTTCACGCTGCAAACCAAAGTAATTGATGACGCACACATGTTGAAATGGACTTATGTCAACAAACCCAAGATGAAGTCGTCAAGCTTATAAATTTTTGGGTTCGTCGTTTTGCGGCTCACGGCCCAAAAAAATTTGGGGAAATTTGATGGGGTTCCCCCAGAATTTTCTGAGTCAACCCGTGGAGGTTCGGTATATGGACTCGGGGGGAAAACCAAACCGGTCAGGCGATCCGTGCACGCGAAAATCCACGCTCACACGAAAAGTCCCGAAAGCACCTTTAGAGGGATTCAAGACCGGCCAACGCGCGCCGAAGTTCACCGCGCGGACTACGCGCGCGTAATGTGGGTGAGACCACGACCGCACATGGACGCGCGGCCGCGCAGGGCCACGCACCGCGCATACTATGCACGCCCACGATCCTGTAAGATCGTGCACCCCACGATCTGAGGCCATACATAGCTTCGCTGCCGCACAGGCGTTCAAGACCGCGCACAATGTGTGACCATGCAGGGCCGCGCAGCGCACGACACTTGGTCATGCGCCGCGTGGCTCGTGGCCGCGAATGGTCGTGTGGTCATACCGCCATGCAGGGTCGCGCCCTGCCCGCAGCCATGCACGGCGGCACCCTACGCGCGACCATGCAAATCCGCGCCCTGCGTGCGCCCTGTATGCAGCCGCGCAAGGCAGCGCCCGGCACGCGCGCTCCATGTGCGCACGTGTTTGCCAACGACGTTCTCCGCCGCCGGCGAGCCACGGCCATCGTCGTTTCCTCCGGGCACCCTACCCGGGTGTAAGGGGGCACTTTCGTCATTTAGTTAATTTTGGTGATACAGGTAATTGAAACGGAATGACATCATTCGCCAGCACAAATCACTGCACGACGCAATTACTGACGCGCCCCTCCAAAAACTATAAATAGGCCCCTAGCCTTCATTTCAAGCCATGCAACTCCAAAGGCAGGAGAGAGCTCTGAGATTTTCCGGCAGGATCGTGAACTTGGGCCGATTCTCCGCTCAGGAATTCGCTCCACTCTTCTCCTTTCGCTACGGAGTTCTCACAACTCAAGTGATGTCAACCGCCTCCGCGAAAGCGCTCCCATCTAAGCTCGCATCAATGAGAGAGCTACCTCCGAAATATTTCTCCTTGCCCAACGGTTCCCTCACGCCTCAAGTGACATCAACCGCCTCCACAAGAGTGCTTACATCTAGGCTCCGAGTAAACGAGAGCGCAACCTTCAGAAGCTTCATGGAGTTAAATATTTTCCATCTGGAACGCTCCCATCAAGATTCTGCGACCTCAGTATCGCCTCAAGACCGGAGCGCTTCCATCAAGACTCTGAAGACTTTGTTGTTTTTTCCTCATTTACCGTACTTGTAACGGACTACTGGACTGTCGCCCTCCGAGATCAAACCAATTTTTATAACACTACAAGAAGCTAATGGATTTGGGCTCAGCATAGTTCTAGTCACGTGGTTTTGCACTTTTTCCTGATTTTCCATGTCAAAAATATCTTTTGTCCATTGTTGAGATTTTCTTTAACTGATTGTGCGTCAAGATCGACTCTGAGCAAAGGCGGTCCGATTCTTCAGACCGGGAAATAGCCGGGTGACCCGGAACAATGATGTATGGTTAAATAACAAACCAAGTGAGAGTTGGCAAAGTAGCAACATCATGAAGCTAATGAGGACAGATTGATGAATACGGTGAATATCTTTGGGGAAGTGAAGACAAAACGACTTCTCACATGCTTTTGAATGAAAAAATGTGCAACAATAATTTGAATCTCACATCAAAATCAAAATTAAACGATAAATTATTGAGTTTAAGTAATAATTTGCATCTAGATGGGGTCACGCTTAATTTGTAGAGAAAATGATGTGTAAATAAATAGCTGATCACTCAGGATCCCCACTAAACAGTTGGGGATCATGGAAGTAACCATTATGCACGCGATTCGCGCATGAGATCCCACCACGCACGCAAACCACCCGCGACCAGTCAAAACGGTCGGCCGCCTCCGCTCCCCGGCGGCCGACCCCCTCAGGTCGGGAGGCTCCCGGTCGGCCTCTCGGCCTGCCCTGACCGCTCCTCACGGCCGCAAGGCACAGTCGACGCTACCGCAGGCCATCTTGGCAAGCGAGCGCGACCTCTCCCGCGGTCGCAAGGCCACGACCACAAGATGCGGTCGCGCACCGCGGTCGACCTATGCGGCCACACCCCGCGGGCGCAACTCGGCAGCCCCATGGAGTGGCCGGCACCGCGTGCCATGGAAGGTGGAGCCTGGCCCCCGATCAGGAGCATTTTTGGTCGGCAGCACAAGCCGCAGGTGGCAAGCTCCAGTGCGAGCCGGCCGCGCCGCAGCCGCAGGGTGAGGCCATCGCTAAGATCGGTGGCCCTCCTTGTTCGATCGCAGCCGACCGTTCCTCCGGTCGGGGCTCCTCTTCCGCTCCCGGCGGTCGCCCTCCGCTCCCGGCGGTCGCCCTCCGCCAAGGGGTTGTCGCCCGTTGATGGTGATCCCTCTCCACCGTTCGATCATTCTATCGCGATCGCCACTGTCCGTTTCATGGGTGACCACTCATGTAACCAGCCGCTTAAACGTCATGGTTAGTGGGGAGATTTCTTTATTTAATTATTGTGTACATAAGAAATATTATTTAAAAAATGTGTTTTAAACTATGCTAAATATGGTCTGCATCTAGTAATTTGGGTGATTATGGTGTGCGTATAACTGCACAACTATCGTAACCACCACCTGTGGCCTATAAAAAGACCCCAAAACCTCTCTTACTTCATACATTTTTCATCTCAGCGTTCTACTTCCTCGGGACAGAGCTCTGCCGAAATCCTTCAACGAGTCACCTCCTCCCGTCGAGCAACCCGAGAATTTGTCTAAGTCCACCATGCTCTAGAGAAGAAGGCGTTTCGCCGGCCACTCCAAGAAGTCTCCAACTTGCGCATCATTCTGCAAGTCCCCGCCTCCACATCTCTACACTCCTCGCAGCAATGTTCAACATCTAGAAAGGGTCCAAGGGCGTCCGTCGCCGCTGGAAGGCAATAAAAACTGAGCTTTGTATGTGGCGGTCTATCGCCCATCAAGTGCATTTTTATTCTCTCTCGTCTCCAAGCTACAGCGATAAGCGGTTTGTCACCCTCGATTCCACTGACACTTTGTAAACTGCCGCTGATAGTGAAGTTTGACTAGCACTGAATCAGTCACGTGGTTTTTTTACCCAGTTGGAGAGTTTTTTCACGTTAAAATCATCTTGTGTAGTTCTTTACTTACTCAGTAATTATTTGCGCGCTCGACCACTCCACAGTCTAAGACGGTCTAGTTTATTCCAGTCTACCAGGAGCGTTGAGTTGGCCGCAACACTTCTAAAATACTAAATGTGTTTATGAGCAAATGTAGAATTCTATTACGAACGTCACAGTTAAGTGAAATCCTATTGGGAGTAATTCCGAGAAAAGTGACCTCCTTAGAATTATTTGTAATCCAATACATACGAAAAAAGATAAAATGTGTAGTCTAGTTAAGCTATTAAGTTGCCACATGCATAATTTTGACGTTGTGGAATATCGTGTCTCGTGGGAGCCCATCACTAATGGGTGCATGAACATGACGCATAAATTTTCAATTCGCATAAATTCAAGATATTTCAATGAATATTTATCTTTAAATTTTAAATATTGTTTATGATAAATGTGTGGTTGTCATTCAACTTAAAGATTACTTTTTGAAAATATAATATAAATTTAATCTTTTATATGTCTCTTCCAACTTTGATACATTTATGATTGAACATTTTGGCTTTATTTGGCCTGATGATGTTGGTCGTGAACGCTGTAAGACCCCCTCCCTCTTACTCAGAAGGTAATCCGGTTTTATGTCCAGAAATACCGCCTTAAGGCACACACGGGCTAGTCGACACTCCAAGACGCCGATCCTGCCGCCTAGTACGATCAGTAAATCTATCGGCCAATCGAGAAGAAAAACGATATAAGCAATTATATATCAAGTTCAAATCACAACATCATCATAATAAAATGAGATTTACAATAGTCCACAATGAGTACAGAAGGAAAGAGAAAAGGGGGCATATGCCCTGTACATAACAAATCAAATCACTCTCTCTCAAAACAAATCTATGTGGAAGCTAAACTTTCATCGGTACACGCATCATCACCTGCGCCGGGTTGTAGTAGTAGTAGGTGGTGTTGTCAGCTCCTCATGTCCTGCCACCTCGTCTTGTTGGTCGTGCTGGTGCTCCATCTTCTCGAGCTCCTAAAATGATACGGTCACAACCGACCGTTAGTCATAAAGACTAAGTCATTTTGTTCTCGCCTCACCCCCGCGACTCCTAGGTACCGAGCGGGAGGACGAAGCGGAGAACAACAAGGGGTATAAAAGTATAGCAGGTGACAATTGATCTAACCTATCATAGTTATGTAATGACAAGTATATCTCTACTTTAGCAGTTCTATATAGTACAAGTAATGAGTGAAAAACAGTACTGAAAAGAAGTGAGGTAAGTAAAGCAAAGTACTGAGTAGAAAAGTAAACTAGCTACTACTACACTACATCACAGAAGTACGTTAACTTATATGAATGCACATACAAAATTATAAGTTAAGGTTTCACAAATGCAACTTATCATATAAAATAGCCCATACTCACTCACACGGCTCTATGAGCACAGACCTTTAGTTCTCACTTTTTGGAGTTAGCTTAACTCTCAGGTACTACCGATGTGGCTGCGGCGGTAGTGGAACAGGCATCTCCACTCCTAGGTGGGTATACACACTACTTGGCCTAGACCTTTCGTACGCCTCTGAAGAACACACCAGAGTCACCACGTACTAAATCGTTGGCTAGTCCACCAGACTTTTAGGTCGGGTGTGCGTTTTCGGGGATTGTCCTTCAGACCATAGTATAAATAACCTACTAGCCCCTCAAACCCTCCCACCCCACCTGAGTCACTGTACTGCTATCGGTGTGATGATTAGCCCAGTACTGCATGACCCGCCACTAATATGTTCTATACACATGCAATTTATTTCCAACCCGAGCCTCCAGCTCGCAGGACAAAACCCGTCCTATATCCAAACATCCGAGCCTCCAGCTCGCAGGACAAAACCCATCCTGTATCCAAACATCTGAGCCTCCAGCTCGCAGGACAAAACCCGTCGTGTATCCAAACATCCGAGCCTCCAGCTCGCAGGACAAAAACCCATCCTGTATCCAATCATCCGAGCCTCCAGCTCACAGGACAAAAACCCATCTTGTATCCTCCAACCCTATACGGGTGAGATTGTCACATCGTTCCTTTAACCTATTAGACTACTTTTGTCTAAGGCTTATTAGGCATATCAACTTATGTTTAGTCCTTGGACTGCCTAGGGCATACCCGGTGAAGGGCTCTCGGGGGAACTAGGAACAATGATGGGCTAAAGCTCAAAGCTCCCTTTCTCAAGAACACTTACTTTTATTAGTGTTTACCCATTATTAATACTCAGCTCTCAATGTTTCTCTTGAGTGAACCGAATGGCTTAAGATATTGTTGGGAGAACGACGGTCTTCCGTCGGTCTCCGTTCTAATTACTTTCCATGGGCTTTACACTCTAACACTCGTTCTATGTAGTGACCCACTATGGGTTTCATCTTCCCAATACGCTTCTCAATCCAACCACTTATCATATCCCCTATGGGTCCTAATGTTGTGTTACTTAGCTAAGCGCAACCCATGACCTAATGTTAACCCGTATGAGATGACTGCCAATTCCTTGGGCCAAATGCACCTAACTATTTATCATGGGTTTGACATGTAGGTAATATTGATCATTCAGAATTTCATCATTATTTTCCAATTGTTTTGGACCATAATTTAAATTAATTAATTAAGTGACCTAGGTCACATTGAACATGAACTACTCTAACCAGTGGTCCATTAAGTCTAAATAAATTATCTGAGGTTCATCTAAGTTAAAAATTGTTTTTCATCAAAAATCATGACTTTGCAAATTGAATTTCCATAAATTTTCTATTTATGATTAAATCCATAAATAATTTATTTTTCATATGAAGTACTTAAAATATACAACCAAAAAATTCCTAGAAAATTACTGGTGATCAAAATTGATATATTAATACTCAAGACAGAAATTAATGATTCTATTCAGTGATTTGACCTAACATAATTTCATATGGACATTATTACCAAAATGCCACTACTTGGGTTTTCAGTATATATGTTAATCCAAAAATTCTCAAATAATTATACTGTGTTTTAATCACAGAAATAGGATACTATAAATTTTTCCATAATTTTTCAACAGTATTCCCTTATTTTTAAAATAATTTCCGAAAGGATAAGATTGTAAATCTACTATGTACACAAAATATAATCCTTAAATAAACTTATAACTTTTCCTAGAGATGTGCATTGTCTTATTAAGGCTTGTATCAAAATTTTAGAATTTTACAAGGTCAGAAGACCTATAACTCATTTTTATTTCCAAAAGACTTTATTTTTCAATAAATTAAAATAATGAGATTTTTGTTACCAAAAATCTCACTTTTTCTATGGGAGGTGTAATTCATCCCTATAAGCTCATGTCCAAAATCTCATGGACATTCATTGGGCCAAATGGGCTAACTTCCCATTTTTTACATTTGACACCATATATTTACAAATCTACTTCCACCATGCATTTTGGATTTCCCCAACATACAGAGGTCCAAATGGCCTGGAACTTTTATCATGGTCATATCATGACCCAATGGTCATGCCACCCAAATTTGGTGGTATTTGGAAGAGGGAATCTTCATATATTCTATTTATTTAATTAATGATATTTCTATAAAAACTATAGAAAAATCATTCTAAAAATTTTGATTTTTTAACTAGACCTAAGTCTAGCATAAATATATGTATTTCCAAAATTTCATGACATGTGGACTTAGGGTTTGTGTTGGGCACTCATTTAAACATTTGCCCTAGTCTTGGACCAGTCTTAGTAGAATGCCCCTACAGGGAGCTATAGTGCTCTAAATTTAAAGTTTAAGGTGTCAGATTAAAGGTAAGATCTATATCTACCTCTTTCGTGTTTGACATCATTTCTGAAAATGTATCTAATACGCCTAAAATTTACAAACAAGTTGATATTCAATTAGTGACAGAAAATAAACATTTAAATAAACCTATAGTTTTAATATAAATAATGGACGACATCAGCTCATCTTCCCCAATGAACCGATGGTCCAGACTGACCCAACCTGGGCAAACCTTGATCTTGCATTTCCAGGCCTTCTGGCCGTCTTCACCGCTGGTGATTGTTGCCACCACCTCCATTGAGGTGGTGGCTTGCGTTTCCCGGCGGTATGGCTGCCGGAGGTGGCACCTCCGGCGAACCCAGGCAAGGAGAAATGCTCAGAATGCACCCTCTCTCATGGAATCAGGCTCATTTGAGCCCAATATCTCTCCTAAAAGATCTAGACAGGTAGCACAGAGGGAGGGGAGGAGAAACAAACCCTTAGACGAGTTTGACAGCGGGTTTGGTGGTGGTGCGCCATGGTCGTCCCTTGCTCCGACGAGCTAGCTCTTTTTCCTGATTTATCCGGCTAATCCTCGGGTTCAGAGATTGTTTCCCACTCTTTCTGGCTCAACAATGGCATCGATGACTTGGCAGTGTGAAGTTGATGGTGGTCTTCTCATCTCTCCATTTATACGATGAGTTGAGGTTTAAGTGTCTGCCACGTGTCACTCATGTAATGGACTGCCAATTATTGCCATAAATATGTTTTCTTGAAATAAGGGATAGATTATATAGTTTTGCTGTAGAGATAAAAGTCTCATCACCGTTTTATCCTGAACCAGGTTTAGCCCGTATACAAGTGAACCAGTCAACATAATTTTTTAGACTAAAACATTCTCCAAGTCCAAAAGCGTTGAGTGTGTTGACACCACTCAACGCCGCATTGAGTTATGTCGACACCACTCAACACCTTTAGGACTCCAGACAAAAGCATGGAGTGGTGTCGACACCCTCAACGCCGCGTTGAGTGGTGTCGACACTACTCAACGCCTTCAACATTCCAGACAAAAGCATTGAGTGGTGTTGACACAACTCAACGCCACGTTAAGTAGTGTCGACACCACTCAACGCCTTCAGCACTCCAGACAAAAGCGTTGAGTGGTGTCGACACCACTCAACGTCGTCAGCATTCCAGCTATTCTAAGTCAAAGAGTTGAGTGGCGTTGAGACCACTCAACGCCGTGCTGAGTTGCGTTGAGACCACTCAACGACAACGTCATCCCGTAGAGTTTAAGTAACATGTCGTCGAGTGCGTTGAGACCACTCAATGCCGCATTGAGTGGTGTCGAGTTCACTCGATGCTTCGTCAAATAGCGTCGAGATCTCCCGACGCCTAAAGTTTCCCGAGTATTTCTAAGTTAAATTCGTCGAGATCACTCGACGCCTTTTCAAATGGCGTCGAGATCACTCGACGCCTAAAGTTTCCTGAGTATTTCTTAAGTTAAATTTGTCGAGTGGCGTTGTGTTCACTCGACTCAATTGACGCTTCCCGAGCCTGAGTCAATTCTTTTGACTCAAAATGCGTTTGAGTCTAACACAAAATGGGATGTTACAAATCCCAATAAACAAAAAAATAATTTCATCCCTGAAATTCATGTACGGGTCTACGGGGTTTCTATGCACAAGAACTTTAAGCATAATTAAAATGTGCCTGAGATGAAAAGCTCTGGGTACCGTTCACGCATCAGATCTTTCGGCTCCCGGGTGTGCTCCTCCAGTCCGTGGTTGGACCACAACACCTTGACCAAGGGAACCTTCTTCTTCTGCATTACTCGAGTCGATGTATCATTTATCCGGACTGGCTCTAAACAGACTGATCTATCAGGTACTATCGGGCCTACTGTAGTAGTAATATACTATATTGGCTGAAGGAGAGCTCTCTGAAGTGAAGAGACATGGAAGACGTCGTGCAAAGCCCCTAACTCTGGCGGTAGCTCCAGCCTGTAAGCCAAAGGACCGATCCGCTCCAGGATCAAGTATGGTCCCATAAATCGAGGGCTGAGCTTCTTGTGCCTCCCCACTTGCGAGACAACATACACCAGACGTATCTTCAACAACACCTTGTCCCCTACCTGAAACTCCACCTTACTATGACTCGCATCGTAGTACTTGGCTTTCCTACTTTGTGCCTCCAGCATCTGATCCCTGATCAGTCGTATCTAAGCATCAGTATCATCAATATACTCTGACCTGAGTGCCTTGGGGTCCTCATCCTTGACCCAAGACAGTGTTGTATGGCACTTTCTGCCATATAGAGCCTCAAATGGTGTCATCCTGATGCTCTCCTGGTGACTGTTGTTGTACGAGAATTCAATCAGGAGCAACAGTCTCTCTCAGGGCTTCCCCGTGTCCAATATACATAGATGTAGCAGATCCTCCATAGTCTGGTTGGTCCGCTCTGTCTGGCCATCAGTCTGCGGATGGAAAGTGGTGCTAAAAGCAAGCTGAGAACCCAAGTACGCATGCACCGCTCTCCACTCCCTGGAAGTGAACCGAATGTCACGATCCGAGACAATCATCCTGGGGACGCCATGGTACCTGACGAACTACTCTACAAACAACCTTACCAAAATAGCAATTGGGTTGTCCATCCTGATCCGTATAAACCGGGTTACCTTGGTCAGTCTATCAACAATGACCCATATAGAATCGTTCCCAGAGTGGTAGCAAGGCAATCCGTGCACGAAATCCATAGTTATATCCTCGAACTTCCACTCTGTCACAGGTAATGACTGTAGTAACCCTCCTGGGCTCTTGCACTCTACCTTTACCCGCTGACAGGTCTCACAATACGTCACATAATATATTATTTCCCACTTCATCCCTGGCCAGTACATGCTCCTCTGTAGATCCACTATCATCTTGGTGATACTGAGGTTCACTGAGTACTGAGAACAGTGTGCCTCACTGAGTATATCCTCCTAGATACCGCCTCATGTGGGTTTACAGACATGGCCACGGAAATAAACGAGGCCATCATGCCATGAATAGTCCTCAGACTTGCCCCCTTCCAGGGTTATAAATACTAACTCCAAATCTGCATACAACCTCTGTTGTGTCCTGATGCGCTCCCATATATCACACTCGATGACCAAGGAGTTCAAGTACTCTTGATAAACTTCCGGCTCAGCTCTAGAAACCATGGTAATATGCAAATCCTCCAGCATCTGTACCATATCCATAGCCATCACCCAGGACTCCTGTCCAGTAGTGTCGGCTCTCCTGCTCAAGGCATCCGCCACAGTGTTCGCCTTCCCCGGGTGATAATGCATCTTGTAGTCATAGTCGCACAGGAACTCAAGCCATCTCCTCTGGCACAGATTTAGATCCTTCTGCGTCAATATATTTAAGGTTCTTGTGATCTGAGAATATATCACAATTAACCCCATACAAGTAATGCCTCTAAGTCTTTAATGCGAATATTACAGCCCCGAGCTACAAATCTTGTATGGGGTAGTTCTGTTCGTGCTTTTTCAGCTGTCTCAAAGCATACACGATAACATGTCCATGCTGCATCAGGACTACTGATAACTTCTCAAAAGGAAGTTATCTAACTCTTAATTTTGATATCATATTGAGCATAAATAAAACGAAATGATTTAAATGAGTATAAATATTCATAAATTTATATTTATATGATTTAAAGTTAATTAAGCTAATTTGCTCATGTTTTCCTTACCAGAAATGCCATGGAATTCGAACCAGGAAAGTAAAAGCTGAAATTATATTTTGGCTGTGCAGTTATTTCAGAAACCTGTTTCAGTTGTTATAACAAGTCCTGGGCGGGTTTGAAATTCGAATTTCGAATTTTGCGCCAAAACCAAATATGGAAGGATGCATCTTTTTGAAGGGGGCTGCTCGTTTTTTTAGAGGGGATCTGATGCCTATTGTGGATATACAAAAATTGGAGAGGAAGAGGGAGATTGAGGGCCATTATCTTGGAAAAGGAGAAGAACGGCTAGGGTTTGAAGGACCGGCAAGGAGGAAGAAGGCCTTGGAACGAGATCTGATCACAAACTCCTGCACTTTTAACCTCTTTAATCATGTCTAGTAAGATCTATCTTGTTTGGTTCTCCCTTTCCATTATGAACTAATTTCATAAGTCTTGTATGTGAGAGTACTTTGTAGTGTTGTGATGTTTTGATGTTAACTTTCCCTCTATAAATGTTTGGAAACTATTTTTCTCGGATCTATATTTATTTCATGGAATGTTTGGAGTAAGTGTTCTTTTTCTAGATTGCGTAACAAGATTTGAGAGAGGAGTTACGTTGTTTATGGTTGAATCCTTTATTTTGCACGGCGAGATTCGAGAGAGGAGTCGTACAAATTCTTAGCCAAAATTCCACCATCATACTACGCTGCGAGATTCGAGAGAGGAGTGGCGAAAGTGCAATATAGATTTTGAGTTAGTGTTGGATGGAAAGAGATTTCATTCTTCGCTAGCGACTTTGAGTTGTGAGTGTATGTTATTCTCATTTCACCTAAGTTAGAGATAACTAGGGAAATTAGGGTAAACGGATTTCGGAGATCGAGAGATAAAGAAATCTATTTTCAACTCATCGCAGGATAGCAATTAAACGTTCACGGGGGTTTATTCTAAATACTCATCACAACAAAACAAGGGAAATCACATACGAGGCTATTTCTCCAATTGATAAAAGTCTTTTTAAGTAACTGTTATTCAATTTAAAGTTGATCTTCTTTTAATTTTTCTTAATCTAAATTCACCTTAAATCACCCTGTTTGAATTCAAAGAAAGGGTAGAGCTAGTACTTGCGAGCGCAAGATTATTCACTTCCTCGAGGGAACGATCTTAACTCATCATTTTAGTACTTGATTCGGCACATGCGGTTGCGTTATCATATACATCTATTTCGGGCGTACCAAGTTTTTGGCGCCATTGCCGGGGAAGTGCAACTGATTTTGTGTTTATTTCTCGTAATATTAGTAAAACTTTAGTATTTGGAGATCAAGCATTTTGTTTTTTTTGTGTTACTTTTGTTATCTAATTTGAGTTTCATTAGTATATGTCAAGATATCGAAACCCGGAATTACTGCCGTCAAACTTAGAAATTGAGCGCACTTGTAGAGAAAATCGAAGAATTTTTAGAATGGAGAATATTATTCATCCTGTGATGGATAATAACGGACAAGTAATAGATGACAATGAGGGCCACTTAAACCTTAATGGTCATGTTGATCAAAACAGTCAACAAGCGCCACCTCGAATGACATGCCGAGATTATAACACACCTTTGAGAGGAGGTTTGCACTCTAGTATAGCTCGACCGGCCATAGAAGCCAACAATTTTAAAATGGACTCATTTATTATGCAACAAGTTTAACATAACAAGTTCGGGGGTCTTAGCCATGAGGATGCAAACTCTCATCTAAGGACTTTCTTAGCCATTTGCGACATGTTTAAAGCTAATGGTGTGTCCGCCGAAGCTATTCAACTAAGAGCATTTCCTTTTTCCTTACAAGGTCGAGCTAAGAATTGGTTAGACTCTTTACCTAATGACGCTATCACCATATGTGATCAATTAGTGGAAAAGTTTTTAAACAAGTATTTCCCACCGTCGAAGACCGCTAAGTTGATTAGAGACATTACTACTTTTATGCAATCTCATGGGGAAACTCTTTATGATGCTTGGGAGCGTTTCAAAGAGTTGTTAAGAAAATGCCCACATCACGGCTTAGCACAGCACCAACAAGTCTCTACATTTTATAACGGGTTGCAAACGGCGGCTGTGATCTAAGTCGACGGAGCTGCGGGAGGGTCTTCAATGAAGAAATACCCAGAGGACACTTATGCCATATTAGAAGATATAACCTCTAATAACTATCACGCGTATGAAAGACAAAGCAATAGTAATCCGACAGGGGTGCACCAAGTGGATCAAATCACCTCTTTAGCCGCTCAAATGACATCACAATTTAACTTGATTAATAAAAGGCAAGATTTGTTATCTACTCCTACACCTAGTGCACCACTCACGGTAGAGCAATTAAACCAAATTTCTGAGGAAGCAAATTTTGTAGGAGGTCCACAAAGGCAAATACCAAATGTTTTTGCGAATCACTATCACCCCGAGTGGCGAAATCATCCTAATTTTTCTTGGAGAAACAATCAAGGAATTAATCAACCACCGGGATTCAATCAAAATTTGAACCATATACAACATAATCCTCAAAACAATCAAGCAATTCCTAGAAAATTAACCGATGAATACATTGTAGGGATGTTTCAAAAGAATGAGTCTAGGATGGGAGGTATCGAGTCGTCTCTAAGATCTTTAGAAACCACATTGGGTCAACTAGCAACTACTTTAAGCAAAAGGCCGATGGGTTCGTTGCCATCGGATACTACACCTAATCCAACAAGAGATGAGCCAAATAACCATTACAAGGCCATCGCTCTGAAGAGTGGGGCAGAGATTCTAAGTGGAGATGGATTGTTAGAAAAAGCTAGAGATGACGAGAGGAAGGAACAAGAAAATGGGCCAAGGGGGTCACTAGAAGAAGAGCTCGTAGAAGCTAAGGAACCAGAGGTAGTTGAATCTCAACCATTAAATAATAAAAAGAAAGAGATCATCTATCCTCCACCTCCTTTTCCATCTAGACTAGCGAAGACAAAGCTCGATAAGCAATTCCAAAAGTTTATGGAAATCTTTAAGAAATTAACTATAAATATCCCTTTTGCCGAGGCTATTGAACAAATGCCTAGTTATGTCAAGTTTATGAAAGACATCTTATCAAAGAAGAGGAAATTCGGTGAGAGGGAGGTAGTCTCCCTAACTGAATGAATGTAGTGAAATATTATAAAAGAAACTACCTCAAAAATTGAAGGATCTAGGTAGTTTTACAATACCATGTTTGATAGGAACGACGTTTTCAGGGAGAGCATTGTGTGACTTGGGTGCTAGCATCAATCTGATGCCCTTATCTATTTACACAAAACTAGGCTTGGGAGAGATTACATCAACATCTCTTACTCTACAGTTGGCCGATAGGTCTTTAGCTTTTCCTAAGGGAATTGTTGATGATGTATTGGTTAAGGTGGATAAATTCATTCTTTCCAGCCGATTTTGTGGTGTTAGATATGGATGAGGATAAGGAAGTTCCTATTATTCTAGGAAGACCATTTCTAGTCCACAGGACGCACCCTTATAGATGTACAAAAGGGTGAGCTAACAATGAGAGTTAACGAAGAGGAGGTAACCTTCAATATCCTTAAGGCCATGAAATTCCCTGAAGATAAAGAAGAATGCTATTCAATGAAAGAAGTTGAGGTACCCTCTAGCTTGACGCACGAGGAAGAAGATTTTGAACATATATTGTTAGACATCTTAGTTAACGACGAACGGTGAAGAAGATAAAGTAATGGAAGAAGTTGTTCACATACTCAATTCATGTGAAAGGTTGCCACCATATAAGAGTTTTGAAGTGAATAACTAGGCCAAGCGAACCAAGATTTATGAAACCTTCTATCATTGAAAAACCTAAATTGGAACTAAAACTACTACCTGAACACCTTAAGCATGTATTTCTAGAGGAAGATAACACTCTTCCGGTCATAATCAATGCATCCTTAAGAGTGGAAGAAGAGTTAAAATTAATTGAGTTACTAAGGGAGTTTAAGAAAGCGATTGGTTGGACTCTTGCCGATATCAAGGGGATTAGCCCATCCATCTGCATTCACAAAATTATGTTAGAAGATGAGGAGAAAGGATCCATCGAACATCAACGAAGGTTTAGTCTCCAATGAAGGAGGTGGTGATGAAGGAAATCATTAAGTGGCTAGACGCGGGCATTATTTATCCTATCTCAGATAGTAGGTGGGTAAGTCCAGTGCATTGTGTACCAAAGAAGGGAGGGGTAACACTGGTTAAGAAGGAAAATAATGAACTTATACCTACTAGGACTGTCACGAGATGGAGGATAAGTATTGATTATCAAAAATTGAACAAGGTGACTAGAAAAAATCATTTTCTGTTACCATTCCTTGACCAAGTCTTAGATAGATTGGCAGGTGGTCAGTATTTTTGTTTCTTGGACGGATATTCGGGATACAACCAACTTATGGTTGCACCAGAAGATCAAGAGAAGACAACATTTACCTGCCCCTTTGGTACATTTGCATTTAGGAGACTACCATTTGGATTATGCAATGGTCCCGCCACCTTTCAGTGTTGTATTTTGGCAATACTGGCCGATCTCATCGCCTCGAGGCATTGATCCTGCGGAGTATGGAATCGAGGTATTCATGGATGATTTTTCCATCTTCGGTAAATCGTTCGATGCATGTTTGGCATGTTTGGGGAGGGTATTGGCCCGTTGTGTTGAGGCTAACTTAGTACTAAACTGGGAAAAGTGCAATTTTATGGTACGTGAGGACATTGTATTTGGACATAAGGTATGGAGTCAAGGGTTAGAAGTGGATCGAGCAAAGATTGAAGTGATTGAAAAACTTTCTCCGCCAAAGAATGTTAAGGCCATTCGTAGTTTCCTAAGCCATGCCGGATTCTATAGGCAGTTCATTAGAGATTTTTCAAAGATCACAAAGCGTTTATGCAATTATCTCGAAGAAAGATACACCTTTTATTTTCGACGACGAGTGTTTAGAAGCGTTTCAAACGTTAAAGGGAAAATTAATATCAGCACCTATTATCAAGGCACCCGATTTTTCATTACCCTTCGTGATCATGTGCGATGCGAGCAACTATGCGGTGGGAGCCGTGTTGGGGCAGATGCACGACAATGTCTTCCACACTATTCATTATGCTAGTAAGAGGCTCTTATCAACGCCCAAGTGAAACTATACAACTACAGAAAAGGAACTCCTAGCGGTGGTTTTTGCTTTTGACAAATTCCGCACTTATTTGATTAGTTCCACAGTCATAGTTTACACGGACCACGCGACAATCAGATATCTAGTGGAGAAAAAGGATGCTTAAACCTAGGCTTATTAGATGGGTGTTACTCCTTCAAGAGTTTGATTTTGAGATCAAAGATCGTAAGGGAGCGGAAAACCCGATTGGCGACCACTTATCGAGATTAGAGAATGGGTGTGAGAAAGACGTACACATTGAGATTAAGGAAAGTTTCCCAGATGAGAGTTTACTTGCAGTCACAGAAGGGAGCATCCCATGGTATGCATATTTTGTTAACTATATAGTTAGCAAGGTTTGTCCACCGGATTTTAGCTACCAATAAAGGAAGCGATTCCTTTATCAGGTGAAGTTTTACTTATGGGATGAACCGTATTTATTTAAAATTTACGCTGATCAAATTATTCGTAGGTGCGTGCCCGAGATGGAAGTTCATAGTATATTAGAAAGGTGTCATGCATCACCTTATGGAGGACACTATAAGGGAGACCGGACAGCAATGAAGGTTTTAGAGTCAGGATTCTATTGGCCAACCTTATTCAAGGATTCTCATCACTTTGTAGGACAGTGTGACCGTTGTCAACGTGTTGGAAATCTTTAGCGGGGAGCAAGCATGCCCATGAATGGCATCCTTGAAGTAGAAGTCTTTGATGTATGGGGGATTGATTTCATGGATCCCTTTGTCAACTCCGATGGAAATTTATATATTTTGCTAATCATAGACTATGTGTCTAAGTGGGTAGAGGCGATAGCCACCCAGAGAAATAATGCCACGGTGGTGTTGAAATTTCTAGGTCTAACATCACTAGATTTGGTACACCGAGGGCAATAATTAGTGATGGAGGAGCGCACTTTTGTAATTTACAATTTAAAACTCTGCTAAAGAAATATGGTGTAACTCATAAAGTAGCCCTTGCCTACCATCCACAAACCAATAGCTTAGCCGAGGTGTCAAATCGTGAGATCAAGACCATCTTAGAGAAAACGATGAATGCAACACGCAGGGATTGGTCATAGAAGCTAGGTGATGCGTTATGGGCTTATAGAACGGCGTTTAAAACCCCGATAGGATTAACACCATATAAAATGATCTATGGGAAAGCATGGCACCTTCCGGTGGAATTGGAAAATAAGGCATATTGGGCAATTAAGAAATTAAACTTTGACTTCTAAGAGGCAGGCTGTTGGGTACATTGGAAAATATTTACCAGATTTGAAGAAGCCTCACCTTACTCAATGATATGCATCAAGGTGTATTTGATGTTGTTTTGAGTTTATATGTGCAGGTTAAGTAAGTGCAGGAATGCAAAAAAAGTTTCTAAGTCCATGAGTCGACACCAGAAGAAGCTGTGTCGACACTTATGAAGGCTTGTGTCGACACTAGAGAAAAGCTGTGTCGACACTTGGAGTTAATAGTGTCGACACTTGGAAAGGTTTTGTCGACACCAGAATAAAATGTGTCGACATACAGAGGCAGTGTCGACACACAGAAAAGCTTAGTCAACATCAACTATGTCGACACACAAAGGCTGTGTCGACACACAGAGGACTTTGTCGACATCAACTGTGTCGACAAACAGGACTTGTGTTGACACACAACAAAGTTTTTATAAAGTTAAAGTGAAGAAGTGATTGTGTCAACACACAGAATTTGTGTCGACACATTCTGCAGAAGCTGTGTCGAGATGTAGTGTCAACACCAAAGGAGCTGTGTCGACACCACCAAGGCTTGTGTCGACACTTAGTCTACTTGTGTCGACACATGATGAAGTTCAGTCTCGACACTTTGCTGGCAGAGACAGAGTTTCAAGAAGTGACTGGATGACTTGACAGCTACCATGATCAACCGGTCTACTAAAGCTGTCAGTGCTGTCAGAAGTTTGTTAGAAACCAGATCAACTGGTTACCATGAAGAAAGTCTATATAAAGGCATTCTCCTTCAACAAGAGGACGGATACAGATATATAATAAAAAGAAGTTGGAGAGAGAGAGCTCCATCTATAGAAGTGAAGAAAGGGACTTACATCAACAAGTTCCTGAAGTGCAAATTCTGAACCAGTCTGCCAAGAAGGATTCAGATTGAGATCTGAATTTCAAGATAGAAGCTGATTGAAGATCAACTTCAAAGGAGTTCAACCCTACTGAGTTCAGATTCAAGAAGCTTTGAAGAAAGCTAAGAGTGGTTGTTCTCTGCCATCAGATTCTTCCAAGAACTGATCAAGAAGCCATCCATCCTTTCTCTCTCTACCAGGGTGGTGGTAAAATACATTGTTAAATCTATTTTCTGTAGGATCGTTTTAAGATCTGAGCTGTAAGCCTGATTTATAAAGGCTGAGTTGTAGGAGATTTAGATCTCTGAGTGGTAGGCCTTATTGAAGGCTGAGGTAGGGCTGTGAGCCTGAGCTGTAGGAGATTGTTATCTTTGAGTTGTAGGCCTTGTTGAAGGCTGAGGTAGGGCAGATTGCCTGAGCTGTAGGAGTGTGGACTCACTCTAAGTTGTAGGAGCCTTGTTTGGGTTCTGAGCTGCTGTTAGATCTACGGATCTGAGGTGAAGGAAAGAAGTTAGGCCGAATCTAGCACACTGCTAGATAGGCGAAGGGGGAAGTGGATGTACCCAGACCTTGGAGAACCACTATAAAAACTGTGTGCAATCTGTGATTATGTGATTCTGTGAATTCTGTGTTGCGTTAGCTCTTAAATTAGTTGTTGCTGTTTAATTAACTGGATAGATATTCTACCTTGGAAGAAAAAGAAATTACACCTATTCACCCCCCCTCTAGGTGTTTAGGAACAAATTCTTTCAAGTGGTCTCAGAGCCAGGTTACTCAAAGATAGACTTAACAATCTGAGTGAGGTCTGTGAGGCAGAATAAATTCAAGAAAATGGGTTCAGGAGAAAACCATAAAGAACTTGGTGCAATGAACTTACCTATTTGCAGGAAGGAGATATTTGGAATATGGAAGGAAATGATCAGATTATTTATGGAAGCATCTGATCCTAGAATCTATATAACAGTTAAGGAAGGACCATATGTTCCAATGAAGATTTCTGTACTTGATGTTAATCAAAGAATTCCAAAGGATTTTTCAGAGATGACTAAGGATGAGATCATCTTGGCAACAATGGATAAAAGAGCCCAGAATATTATAGTAAGTGTCATTGATGATTCAACATTCCAGAATTTAATTCACTGCAAAACCTCCAAGGAGATGTGGGACACATTGATTGTCTACATGGAGGGTTCTGAAGAGGTTAGGCAAGATAGAAAGTCTATGCTTAATCAAGAATATGAGAGTTTGAGACAAGCCAAGTCTGAAAGTATAACTGAATGTTATAAGAAGTTTTATAGGATTGTCAATGAACTAATGTCTTATGGAAGAATATTCAATACTTATGAGCTGAATGACAAATTTCTTAGGTCTTTGACTAACGATTGGGATACTAAGATCTGTGTCATAAGAGAAGTGGCCAGACTGGCTGAGATTTCTCCTCCAACACTGTTTGGCAAATTGCTGTCTTATGAGATACAACTGTTGGACAGAAAGGAGGAAGAGAAAAACACAAAGGGTGACTATAAAGAAAAGTCAGTGACTTTCAAGGTAGAAGCCATAAGGAACAATAGGAGAATGTCTCCATCTTTTCCTAAGAGAGATGCAGAAATGATCTCAGAAAATTCAGATAATCCTAGTTCAGACCGCAGTAATTCTGATGAAGACTTTGCAGCATTCACAAGGCAGTTCCAGAGATTCTTAAAGAAGAAGCTGTGGAAATCTAAGACTTCCACATCTCAAACCAAGTATGACTATTATCAGAAGAGGAAATCATCAAGGAAGGACAGGAATGGGACAAAGCCTAGCAAGTCAACTACATCCAAGATCATATGCTATTGCTGCAACAAAGCTGGATATATTGTGGCTGACTGTCCAGACAAAAGGAAGGAGTCTGCTAATAGAAAGAAGTCTCACCACAAGATCAAGAAGGAGAAATCCTTGGTTATTGAGAAAGAGAAAAGTTTGACAGATCAATCAACTTCAGAGTCTGAATCAGAGGCTGAGGCATATATTGGTTTGTTTGCAGAAGAAGAGGATGAGTTCATGCAATTACTGGACTCTATCTATGAGCAGGAAGACCATCAGTGCAAAGGACTGATGGTAGTGTCTGAAGAAGACCAGTGCCAGGATCAGCCTGGCCCCAGTAAGGTAAAAAGTGTATCTGTAGATTCTGATTACTTCACTGGGTCAGAATCAGATGCATCTCCATCAAGAGATGAAGATGGGTCTGAATCTGAAGGAGATATTCATCAGCTGATAGATGAATATGGAGATTTATTGCAGGCACTTAAGAGAAGCAAAAACCTGGCCAAAAATCAGGCTAAGGAAATTGCAGCTCTTAAGTTGGCTGCATCTGATTCAGAGAAGTTGCTGGATCAAAAGATGAATGAGATTGCCAAATTGAAGAACATAACTGTTATTCAAATGGGAACAATCACATTCAAGAATGATCAGAGTAAAAGTCTGGAAAATAGATTTCAGAAAGAGGAGATTGTGGCTAGTTTCTCTAAGCCAAAATCTGTCCTACCCTTAATAGAGATGATTTTTTGTCACAAAAGGGTAAGGCAGGAATAGGCTTTAAGGAAACTGCATGGGTTGCATAGTCCAATAAGAAAGGCAAAGCCCCAGCATAAAATAAAAGACCTGATGTAAACAATACAACTAAGATTATGCCTAAAAAGAGGTATAATAAGTTTGAGTGCTGGTACTGTGGCAAGATAAGCCATTATGCTTTACACTGTTGGCACAATGCCAGTGTCAAGGAGAATAGCAGTCTGCCTGTTAGAAGAGCTGCAGGCAGATTTGTTAAGTTTCAGACTAACTTGAACCAAGGACCCAAAAGTTATTTGGGTTCTAAGGTTAAGTAATCTTTGTTACAGGTGAGTCCAAGTTGTCATGCCCCTATATGGTACTTGAACAGTGGATATTCCATGCACATGAATGGAATAAGGGTATTGCTAAAGGACTACTCACCTATGTTAAATGGGCCTAAAGTAATCTTTGGTGGTTCTGAAAAGGGAATCATCAAAGGTTTTGGTAACATTTCTAACCACTCAATTACAATCACTCAAGTGCCCTATGTAAAGGGTTTGAAACATAACCTAATAAGCATAAGCCAGCTGAGTGATCTAGGATATGACATTTCATTTGTCAAGAATGAGTGTCATATTAAGAGGTCAAGTGATCAAAAAGTCATATTGACTGGATATAGGAAAAGAAATGTATACTGTCTAAATTTTGTGTGTGAGAATAAAAATTCTCCTATCTGTCTTGTGGCTGATGAGAAAGCCTCTCATTGTGTCAAATAGCACAAGAGGCTAGCCCATCTTAACTACAAGACAATTGGACAACTCTTTAGTAAAGAGTTAGTGAGGAATGGTCC
This sequence comes from Platanthera guangdongensis, assembly GCA_039583875.1. NCBI lineage: Eukaryota > Viridiplantae > Streptophyta > Magnoliopsida > Asparagales > Orchidaceae > Platanthera > Platanthera guangdongensis. Next base: position 39,233,541 of record CM077147.1, read on the forward strand.
TCAAGTTAAGTATTATAAGGATGAAATATGTTCAGCTTGTCAAAAAGGCAAGCAGACTAGATCCTCCTTTCATAGCCTAGAAACCAAAGACTCAGTGAGGTGCTTATACCTCTTGCATATGGACTTATTTGGTCCTATGCCAGTTCAGAGCCTAGGTAGGAAGGTCTACACTTTTGTGATTGTAGATGACTATTCTAGATTCTCATGGGTATTCTTTCTGAGACAGAAATCTGAAACCCCAAAGGTCTTCTACAATTTTGTCAAACAAATTCAGAATGAATTAGATAAGTGGTCAAAATCAGAAGTGACCATGGAACTGAATTCCAATCTGAAAGTATGACAAGGCTGTGTGAAGAATTTAGGATTCTTCAGGAATTCTCCTCACCAAGAACACCTCAGCAAAATGGCATTGCTGAGAGAAAGAATAGGACATTGATTGAGGCTGGAAGGACACTATTAAGTGATACTTCTCTCCCAGAATATTTCTGGGCAGAGGCAGTAAACACTACATGCCATGTGCTCAATAGGGCTTCCATCACCAAAAGCCACAAAAAGACGCCCTATGAGGTTATGAAAGGCAGAAAACCAAATTTATCCTATTTTAGGATCTTTGGTTGCAAATACTATGTGCTTAACAATGACAAATCTCACCTAACTAAGTTAGCTGTCAAATCCCAAGATGGGATATTTGTTGGGTACATCAACAATAGTAAGGCTTATAGGGTTTACAATTTGACTACTCAAGTTGTAGAAGAGTCAGTTCATGTCATCTTTGATGAAACCAGACTTATTAACAGTGAGTTGCCAAGTAGTTCTTGTAGCTCCACAGGTATACAACAAAAGATGGACCAGTTTACTATCAGAGAAGTTCCAACTGCAAAGTAGGATGAGGAAAATGGTAGTTGCTGTCCAGGGGGAGTACAAGACACTCAAGATGCTGATGAAGACCATGAGGTGCAGCATAATGAAGAGAATGGAGAAGGTCGAATTGGTGATAGATTACCTCCAGCAGTTAGACAGTTGAAGGATCATCTTACACACCAGATCATTGGTGATCCAAGACAAGGAGTACAAACAAGGAGCAGGAACTTGAACATAGTTCTTTACTCTAGCAGGAACTTGAAGAAGCAATACAAGACCATCACTGGATTGATGCTATGCAGGAGGAGTTAAATCAATTTAGAAGGTGCAAAGTCTGGGATTTAGTACCAAAACCAAAGGGCCACAATGTCATAGGGACAAAGTGGATTTATAGAAACAAGCTTGATGAGAGTGTGATCATAGTGAAGAATAAGGCAAGACTAGTTGTCAAAGGATACAGACAGGAGGAGGGCATAGACTTTGATCAGACTTTTGCCCTTGTGGCAAGGTTGGAAGCTATCAGGCTATTTCTGGCCTATACAACATATCAAGGCTTCAAAGTGTTCCAGATGGATGTTAAGTCTGCATTCTTAAATGGAGACTTAAAAGAGGAGGTCTATGTAGAACAACCCTCAGGTTTTGTTGATCCACTCAATCCTACTTATGTCTATAGATTTAGGAAAGCTTTGTATGGGTTAAAACAAGCTCCAAGAGCTTGGTATGAAACCCTGTCTAATTTCCTCATTGAGAACAAATTCTCAAGGGGGAAAATAGACAAGACTCTAATCCTTAGAGAATCCAAAAGAAAGATCATCCTAGTCCAAATATATGTTGATGACATAATATTTGGTTCTACTGAAAGTAACCTTTGTAGAAAGTTTGCAAAACTTATGCAAGGGAAATTTGAAATGAGCAGTATGGGAGAACTTAAGTTCTTCTTAAGTCTCCAAGTAAGACACACTGATGATGGCTTGTCAATATCCTAGTCTAAGTTCACCCTAGAGTTAATTAAGAAGTATGGTATGGAGTCATCCACTACCATGAGAAATCCAATGGGGACAAGTATATCTCTTAGCAAAGATGATGCAGGGAAACCTGTAGATGAAACTTTGTATAGAGGAATAGTTGGTTCCCTCCTATATCTGACTGCTAGTAGACCAGATATCATGTATGCTACATGTGTCTGTGCTAGGTACCAATCCTACCCTAAAGAATCTCATCTTACTACTGTCAAAAGGATTTTGAGATATCTTAAGGGTACCCCTAATCTAGGCCTTTGGTATCCTAGGAATAGAGATTTTCTACTAATGGGCTATTCAGATGCAGACTTTGCAGGTTGCAAAGTAGACAGGAAAAGCACAACAGGCACCTGTCAATTTCTAGGAGGAAGATTGGTGTCTTGGAGCTGTAGGAAGCAGACTAGTGTGGCAATTTCCACAGCTGAGTCTGAGTATGTTGCTGCTAGAAGTTGCTGTGCACAACTATTGTGGATACAACATCAGTTAGAAGATTATGGTATTCAGGTAAGTAAAACTCCTTTATTATGTGATACTACTAGTGTTATTTCTATTGCTCATAATCCTGTTTCATATAGTAGAATAAAGCATATAGAAATAAGATACCATTTTCTTAGAGATCATGTAGAGAAAGAAGATATCTCTTTAGAATTTGTTAGTACTGATTTACAACCAGCTGACATGTTTACTAAGCCTTTAGATGAAACTAAATTCAACAATTTCAAAATTGATTTAGGAATGTTGAACATAAATTAGTTTAGCAGATTTGGCTAAGTAAAATTGTGTCGACACAAGAAGTTGTCTGTGTCGACACATAGTAGTTAGTGTCGACATTACAGGAAAGTGATGTCGACACATCTAGAAGTTGTGTCGACATCCCAGAAAAGTGGTGTCGAAACATCTAGAGAATAGGTATTGACTCTTCAGAGACGTTGTGTCGACACACCCAGAAGTTGTGTCGACACTAACAGTCAACTGATGTCGAGACATTAGAAGTCTGTGTCGACACTTTTCAACAGTGTCGACACATTAAGAGAATTATGACGTGCCTTTTCACCTTCATTATTTGGAAAGGTATAAATAGGTCAACAACATAGTCTGTCAACACGCTCTCGAGAACAAAACCCTGTGTCGACAAATTCTCTTTTCTAAATTCAAGATTTCTCTCAACCCTAATGGCGCCAAAGCTAGAAGATAATGTCAACGAAGGCTATGAGCTGGTACGCAACGCCTTTGATAATGCGGAACCCAAAATTAAAGCAGTAGTAACCCTAATTGCTGAAGATGGGTTGGAATATCTGGTATCTGAACAAACAAAGATATGGAAGAAAGAAATTCTGGAATTCTATGGCGCAGCTACTATAGATTCAACTGGACTTAAGATCAAATCTATAGTTCAAGGAGCTAAAGTTAAACTAACCTTGAAGATCTTGAGGAAAACACTTCAACTTCCAAGAACTCAAGAATAGGAAGAAGTATCCTCAACCAAGACTAGGGAAAGACTTCAGTGGTGTGGATTGGATCCCACCATGAAGATTGGATCTCAATGAACAGAAAAGGAATGAATCAGCAAGGAAAAATCCTTTCAGAAGTGGTTGGAAAAGTCATTCTCTGCAAGCCAGGGGCATGATAGGATTTCAGCCTATATATTCAGCCTGATGACCAGGATTATCTACAGACTAAACACAGATTTATCAGCAGTAATTTTTGAAAAGATTAAGGAAAGTATTAAGAAGCCAAATCTGGGAAGAATTATGAGTCTGTACTTGGCTAGAACAATTCCTGAAGTCATGGAACAAAATACTGGTTCAAAGATCAACCATATGAGGAGAATGGATATCAGGATAATATCCAGGTGGGATAGGGTCCTAACTAGAATATTCTTGATGAAGAGAGGCAAGAGATTCCTGAAAAATCTCCTGCACAAGATGTTGCAGATAGTGCTCAGGTGCAGGGGGAGCCTCATCTGGTGGTAGAGCCAACCCACTTGGAAAGTGAAATGACTACACAAACTATTCTTGAGGTAATTCAAGAAGTTAATCAATCAATTTTCAATAATAAGGATGAAATACTAACTGAGTCCTTGATTGATGCTGATCAGACCACACAACTAAACAGTCAAGCATAAGATGTTATCATGGAGGATACATCTGCTACTGCTAATGCTCCTGAGTTGGTGGTGCCTCCAGTCCCTACTCAACAAGAGTTCACCCTTGAAGAGTTGTTTCCTGATATAGTACAAGCAAGAATAGAGGGGGAGCAAACTAAATTTGAGGGGGAGAAAGCAGACTTTGAGGGGGAGCAAGTTAACATTGTGTAGGAGCAAGAGACTTAGGGGAAGCAACCTAAGACTCAACAGGAATTGCCTCCTAGTCCTAAGGAAAGAGTAGATATAGCCAGTACCTCAGCTTCTGAAGAGGAAGCAGAAATTCAAGCTAAGAAAAGAAAGCTAATGGTATTCAAAAGAAGAAGCCAGAGCTATAAGAGGGCATTACAAACTGCTCCACAATCTGCCCTAGCTACTGATTATAGTTCCTTGTTAATCTCATTGCAAGTAAAGTTAGATGAACAAAGGAATGCCATGGAGAAATATATGGATGAGACCCATAAAGATCTGCAATTCTCCTTGGCTCAGGATATAAAATCAATAAGATTTGAAGTAAATCAAAACAAAAAGGAAATGACAGATTGCTTCGACAAGGGTGGCAATGCTGTTGTCTTTCTTGCAAACCACCAAGAAGGAGTAAAGAATCAAGTTGATGATATGGCTGCTAAACAAGGCTATGTTCTAGAGAATCAACTTAGAATGAATGATAATCTGACAGAATCACATAATGTGATTGTTACAGAAATGAAGAATATTGCTACTGCCCAGACTGAAGCAAGGGCAACAGCCAAGGCAGATTTTGATAAGCAATTACAGGAAGGCCTAGCTGCTGTACAAACAGCTATTGAGCAATCTCAAAAGACCATTTCTGCATAGCTCCTAAAGTTAAAATCATTCTATAAAGATGATGTTAATTTTCTTGATGAACAAATCATGTTTTAGAAAGATGACCTCAGGGATCATATTGCAAGAGAAGTCATAAAGGGAGAGAGAGTGTTATTCAAAGCTAGCTCAGATCATGCTAAATGGATATCTAATAGCATCAAAGCCACACTTGGATATCCACCCCTCTGTGATGATGATAATGTAGCTGAGTCAGGTGTGCATCCTGCTTATTTTGGAGGTGACCCACCTGAAGTTGCTCCGGTCATTTACCCTCCAGCTGATTTTGAAATGATTCACCAAGAAGTACAATCCATGTACAACCCTCCAGCGGGTGCTAAAAATATTATTATTGAAAAATTGGAAATGTTAGGGACTGACAAGGATGCTCAGAAGGAAGCTCTATTGTCTAAGAAAAAGTTCAGAGAACAGGCTGAGTTGAAGCCTGATTTTGAGCAGCGGAGCCCTACTTTCAGAAATATTATATTGACTGCTTGGAAGGCTGTGAAGGACAGGACCCATGATAGGGGCAAATGGTATACTGAGCAAGAATGGCAAAAGCATGAATCTAGATAGGAAGCCATTCTACAATATAGAAGAAAGGCAAAAGCTGGGAAACAACCTCCTAATGCTCAGGAGCCTAGCAAATACTTCCCTAAGCCTTTTCGTTATTTTGAAAGACAGAGAATAATGGCTGAAGAACAAAAGAAGAAGGATCTGAAGGACAAGAAGCCAGCTGAAGATACAGATGCTCCAGTGCAAGCCAAGATCCAATCAGGCAAAACCATAGTCATCAAGGAGCCTGAGCAGCCTTAGGATAGATTTACTAGATTTTACAACTTTATAATCTTTAGTGTTAAAGAAAAATCTATGTAAACTATTATTAAAGAAACTTTTGAAAGTTGAAACAAAACATGATTAATGCTCATTCTGGTTGCATTATTATTCTGTGATGACTTTTTATATATGTTTTGTTTAAAATTACCCTATCATATAAAGTTTTTGTACATCATAATATGTGTTTGTTATGAATGGTGTATATCATTGACTAAGAGTTATGACTTCTCTAAATATGGGGAGATTGTTGGGTACATTTGTGTACCGGATTTGAAGAAGCCTCACCTTACTCAATGATATGCATTAAGGTGTATTTGATGTTGTTTTGAGTTTATATGTGCAGGTTAAGTAAGTGCAGGAATGCAGGAAAAAGTTTCTAAGTCCATGAGTCGACACCAGAAGAAGCTATGTCGACACTTATGAAGGCTTGTGTCGACACTTGGAGTTAATAGTGTCGACACTTGGAAAGGCTGTGTCGACACCGGAAGAAACTGTGTCGACATACAGAGACAGTGTTGACACACAGAAAAGCTTAGTCGACGTCAACTGTGTCGGCACACAGAGGCAGTGTCAACACACAGAAGACTTTGTCGACATCAACTGTGTCGACACACAGGACTTGTGTCGACACACAGCAGAGTTTTGATAAAGTTAAAACGAAGAAGTGATTGTGTCGACACACAGAATTTGTGTCGACACATTCTACAGAAGCTGTGTCGAGATGTAGTGTCAACACCAAAGGAGCTGTGTCGACACCACCAAGGCTTGTGTCGACACTTAGACTACTTTTGTCGACACATAATGAAGTTCAGTCTCGACACTTTGCTGGAAGAGACAGAGTTTCAAGAAGTGACTGGATGACCTGACAGCTGTAATGATCAACCGGTCTACTGAAGCTATCAGTGCTGTCAGAAGTTTGTTAGAAACCGGATCAGTCGGTTACCATGGAGAAAGTCTATATAAAGGCATTCTCCTTCAATAAGAGGACGGATACAGACATAGAATAAAAAGAAGTTGGAGAGAGAGAGCTCCATCTATTGAAGTGAAGAAAGGGACTTACATCAACAAGTTCCTGAAGTGCAGATTCTGAACCAGTCTGCCAAGAAGGATTCAGATTGAGATCTGAATTTCAAGATAGAAGCTGATTGAAGATCAACTTCAAAGGAGTTCAGCCCTACTGAGTTCAGATTCAAGAAGCTTTGAAGAAAGCTAAGAGTGGTTGTTTTCTGCCATCAGATTCTTCCAAGAACTGATCAAGAAGCCATCCATCCTTTCTCTCTCTACCAGGGTGATGGTAAAATACATTGTTAAATCTATTTTCTGTAGGATCATTTTAAGATCTGAGCTGTAAGCCTGATTTATAAAGGCTGAGTTGTAGGAGATTTAGATCTCTGAGTGGTAGGCCTTATTGAAGGCTGAGGTAGGGTTGTGAGCCTGAGCTGTAGGAGATTATTATCTCTGAGTTGTAGGCCTTGTTGAAGGCTGAGGTAGGGCAAATTGCCTGAGCTGTAGGAGTGTGGACTCACTCTGAGTTGTAGGAGCCTTGTTTGGGTTCTGAGCTGTTGTTAGATCTGCGGATCTGAGGTGAAGGAAAGAAGTTAGGCCAATCTAGCACACTGCTAGATAGGAGAAGGGGGAAAGTGGATGTACCCAGAGCTTGGGGAACCACTATAAAAACTGTGTGCAATCTGCGATTGTGTGATTCTGTGAATTATGTGCTGTGTTAGCTCTTAAATTAGTTGTTGCTGTTTAATTAACTGAATAGATATTCTGCCTTAGAAGAAAAAGAAATTACACCTATTCACCCCCCCCCCCCCTCTAGGTGTTTAGGAACTAATTCTTTCACATGCAATAAAAGGCTACTACAAATTAATGAATTGGAAGAAATTCGGTCCAATGCATATGAGAGCGCCAAACTTTACAAAGAGCGAACCAAAAAATGGCACGACGCAATATTAACGGCAAAAGAGTTCAAGACCGGGCAATTGGTATTGCTATTTAACTCAAGACTTAAGTTATTCCTCGGAAAGTTGAAGTCTCGATGGTCTGGACCTTTTCGGGTGGAGGAGGTACATCCGTTTGGTGTGATTACGATATGCAATGAGAATGACGGATCCAAGTTTAAAGTTAACGGACAACGGTTGAAGGAATACTTTCATGATAATGATCATCGTGAGACGATGGTCATCACGCTACAATAAAACTAATCTGAAGCAAAACGTCCGGCCGGGACGTTCTAAACGAGGCGCTTGGTGGGAGGCAACCCATCGATTAGACCTATAATTATATATGTATAATTATTTAAAAGAACTTATTTTGTTTTAATTACAGAATTTCCATTTTGGAGGGAGAAAGCCCCTAGCCCTTATTCGATCTTGCTTAAGAATCTCAGGGAGAGTGTTTGGAAGCTTAGGTTAAGAATAAAATGGATTAAGAGAGGTTGAGAAGGATGAGAAAGTAAAATTTTAAAATTCCCGCATTTTGTTACAACAACTCCACAACATATGTAACAGGAATTAGTTTTCTGCCTATTCTGTGGCGTCACGTGGAATTGTCATTCCAGCGCAGGTTTGACTGAACCGGCGCACCGGTCTCTCCTAAGCAGGCGGTTCAGGCATAAACCAAAACATAAATTTCCTAAGCGGCTAGGTCTAAGTGAGAAAGAGGGGCGATCTACGATCGACGATCAACACGGAGCGATCGACGATCGGCACAGAGCGATCGACGATCGGCACGGAGAGATCGACGATCGGCATCAAGGGCGATCGACGATCGGCACGGAGCAATCTACGATCGGCACGGAGCGATCGACGATCGGCATGGAGGGGCGATCTACATTCGACGAGCGGCAGCGATCAACGATCGACACTGATGCTGTCTTTTCTCTCGTGGTAGTGTTCATCGATCGACATGGTACATAAGGCGATCGGGTAGCAGAGCATCGTGATTTCTAGAGTGGTGCGATTCATTCTATCGCAGCAGCGACTGTCGCTTCCAAGCAGCGGCGACAAGAAGGATCTGGAGCCCTCCAGCAGTGTTGGTGGCGGCAACCCGCAGTATCTGCAAGATTGGATCTGGAGGACAGCGCCGCTCGCGATTACCCTACCCGAAGTGCCGAGCGACTTGAGGATTTCTGCGCATACAATTTTTGGACAATTTCTGAGGTATAACCCTAACCCACCTCCCTTACTCTTGCGCACATGATGGTAAAGTCATGGTAAAAAACTTTCTCCCTCTTTTGTACTTGTGTATGTTGTTGTATGCTTAGCTAGAGCAATGTCATCTAGAAGGAACAATAAGAAGAGAAAGGGGAAGGGAGTTGTGAGGAAAAAGGCAGTCAAATTCTCCAGTAAGGCTGCAGAATATTGGTTTAACTCACTGAAGTCTCTTCCTTTCATCTTTGAAAGAGGATTCAAAATGGAAAAGAGGGCATGCAGTATCACTTACATTGAGAGGATTAAGAAGCTGCAGTGGGAGATGCTCTGTCACCCGAGGACTGAAGCTATCCTGCCCATGGTTTATGAATTTTACGCGCTAGAAGCATAGAGGGAGAAAGAGTGAATGTCAGAGGAAAGGAGGTTAATTTTTCAGCAGAGAGGATTAGTGACAAGTTTAATTTGGAGGATCAAGGATATGACGATTATGCAAAAATTCTGAATACGGTATCTCTTAAGGAAATAACGGATGCTGTATGTTGCACAACGACACCGGAGTGGGCGAGTAAAACACAAAAAGTATTAAACGCGTCGTGTCTAACTAGAGAGGATAAAGTGTGTCTTTTATTTATTAATGCTAGTGTTATGCCCACCCGACACCCGAACACTATTACATTGGAGAAAGTAGCCTTGATCTACAGTATTATAAAAGGATTGCAGTTTGATGTCGGGAAAATTATTACTTTGCAACTTCGACACAAAATTAGAGAGGAGAAACCTCGATAGCTTTGGTTTCCAACCCTTATAACGGAGTTGTGTCTTAATGCTGGTGCGGAAAAGGATGAGGAGGACATGGTTACACCTGTGAAGCGCCATATTACTGAACCGGTTGTGGAAGTCAATGTCAAGGTTGCCTCGGGAGCTCAGGAGAGGGGGAGTAGCGGGCAGCTAAGTGGTGATATTCAGACCTCAAGGGCCCTAGCAGCAGCCCCTATGCGTATTACTATTCCAGTGGTGGACCATGGCACTGACCCCGATCTTTTGATGGAGCATATTGAGTACATCAAGTCTTATCAGAGCTGTCAACATCTATTTGTACAAGAGCAGTTTGAAGATATCCGTACGAACATCCATAAAATCATGGAGAAAAGGAAGATTCCGGTGTCAGAGCCAACTTTTAGGATGTTGGGCCAATTCGACGATAAAGGCTACCTATTGACATCCGACATGACGAGAGTTGATCCAGCAAAGATGAAAGTAGATGATGAGGAAGCAGATGATGATGATGAAGATGATGATGACGAGGAAGATGCTGATGAGGACGAAGCTGACGATGAGGATGCCGAGGACGACGAGGAGGAGTAGGATCTCCCCAGATTACCCTTTGTCTTGCATAGTTTTGACTATATGTTGTTAACGGATATATCCTCCATATTTTGTTCTACACTATTCCTGGTTGTTTATGGGTATGGACTATAGTCTGGGGGATTTAAATTTTGTGGTGTGACACCATGAAAGCTCCATTTTGGTACATTACAGTTTGTATTTTCATAATATGTTTATGTGCTAATTGCAACTTATATTTGACTTGATACGTTATCATGCACATGATCTGCACTATTTTAATACATTATTACTGCTAATGATTGGGCACGGAGGACGCTAACTGTTATCCATTTTGGATAAATAATGCTTGGAGGTCATATGTGCTTCCTTGAACTTTACTGTGTTATGGTTACTAATTATTACTAAGCGTACTTCACATCTTCATTGACATTCCCAAGTTTTTGATACATGATTATGCTGAGCTGTTGTCCTGATTTATGCTGATATGCTGGTCAAAAATAGAGAAGTATTATGATATGCCATATGTGCCTAGTTGTCTTCATCTTAATCGCATTTTTCTACTGCAATGTTTATTCCTCTCGTACATGAACATACTTTCAGATTACACATGCATTTTAGCTTATCACTTGGACAGTTAGTTTGGAAAATTGTGTAGAATGAATTATCTACAGGGTTTGTACACATGTTAAGTGTGCAGATCATTAGGACACAGGAAGTGACACTCTATACACGAAGGTCCTACTCAGAACATTTCGACAAAGTCTCTTTGCGGGCACTCCTCTTTCAGGGAAGTTCTTTACAGTTCCTTTCCTTTCTTATATATGATTTTGTGTGTATTAGTAAAAATATCTTATAATATCACATGGTACAATGAACGCTTTGCTAGGGACTAGCAAAGGATTTAAGTGTGGAGGTGGGGTGTTACAACCCCTACCATTTGGATGAAGAATAATTCATTAACCACGATTTGAATGATCTTAATTCTTGTTTCAATTAATCAATATGTTATTCTAGATATATTCAATGATAATTAATTGGTATGGATGAATAATCTAAAGAGTTCAATTAGTGAATTTGAAATTAGTAAGATTTTTTTCGATAGAGCTCACTTAAGAATTTTTGTTTACTTCCAAGGTAATCTTTTGATATTGACCTCTATAAATATCGGGAGGGGTGAGCAAGAACTAAGTCAATGATGTAAACCTAAACATGAGCTTAGGTAGTATTCCATTTTGATTTTCACTAGAATAGTTGAGCTTGAACTTTTTCATACACAGTACTCCTTGTTTAAATTCCCTATATTTCTTCTAGTTGTAACCTAGTACGTTAGCCATTTATGAGTGTTTAATTTTTATTTAAAAAGAGTTAAATGTCATAGTGATATGTGGCCTAGGTATATGTTTACATACTTGGAATGATCCCGACTATGATGGTACAAAAACAAAAAAAGAAGTGTCATAGTGATATGAGGCCTATGTATGTGAATGCATACTTGAAATGATCCCAACTATGATAAAAACTAAAGAGAAGAATAAAAATGGTTTAAACATCATAGTGATATGTGGCCCGAGTATGTGCACTTATACTTGGAATGATCCATACTATGAAGAGAATACGTTTTAAAAATATATATGTTGATAAAATTCATAATATGGTGAAGTACTAAAATTATTAACTAGAGAATGTCATTCCACTATCAAAGTTTATCCATAAATTTCTGATCAAGCCCATGTCTCTCCGATTTTCAAATAAACTACTAACTCATGTGGAGGCGAAATTGAAAGCTTAGCCTATTCTTTCCCTTTTCAATAATTACGGAGGATCAATAAGGAAATTACATGGAAGTAAATTACTTTTAAAGAAAGGTACACACCGCACTAATGAACTTATTTGAGCTTTATCTTCTATCTAACTAATGGATTTGTGAATTTTGAGCTCTTATTGATTTCTAAGCCTATCAGTTAAGTAAAACGAATTTCTTGAGTAAGCATTGATTAGTTTATTTTTCAAGAAGGATCATCTGAATTTGCATCTTGATATTCTTTCTTCATTTAATCTATTGATACGATTTATCTTTGCTAGGGACTAGCAAAAGTTCAAGTGTGGAGGTGTGATAACTTCTCAAAAGGAAGTTATCTAACTATTAATTTTGATATCATATTGAGCATAAATAAAAATAAATGATTTAAATGAGTATAAATATTCATAAATTTATATTTATATGATTTAAAGTTAATTAAGCTAATTTGCTCATGTTTTCCTTACCAGAAATGCCATGGAATTCGAACCAGGAAAGTAAAAGCTGAAATTATATTTTGGTTGTGCAGTTGTTTCAGAAACCAGTTTCAGTTGTTATAACAAGTCCTGAGCGGGTTTGAAATTTGAATTTCGAATTTTGCGCCAAAACCATATATGGAAGGATGCATCTTTTGGAAGGGGGCTGCTCGTTTTTTTATAGGGGATCTGATGCCTATTGGGGATATACAAAAATTGGAGAGGAAGAGGGAGATTGAGGGCCATCATCTTGGAAAAGGAGAAGAACGGCTAGGGTCTGAAGGACCAGCATGGAGGAAGAAGGCCTTGGAATGAGATCTGATCACAAACGCCTGCACTTTTAACCTCTTTAATCATGTATAGTAAGATCTATCTTGTTTGGTTCTCCCTTTCCATTATGAACTAATTTCATAAGTCTTGTATGTGATAGTACTTTGTAGTGTTGTGATGTTTTGATGTTAACTTTCCCTCTATGAATGTTTGGAAACTATTTTTCTCGGATCTCTATTTATTTCATGGAATGTTTGGAGTAAGTGTTCTTCTTCTAGATTGTGTAACAAGATTTGAGAGAGGAGTTACGTTGTTTAGGGTTGAATCCTTTATTTTGCACGACGAGATTCGAGAGAGGATTCGTACAAATTCTTAGCCAAAATTCCACCATCATACTACCCTGCGAGATTCGAGAGAGGAGTGGCGAAAGTACAATATAGATTTTGAGATAGTGTTGGAAAGAAAGAGATTTCATTCTTCTCTAGCGACTTTGAGTTGTGAGTGTATGTTATTCTCATTTCACCTAAGTTAGAGATAACTAGGGGAATTAGGGTAAACGGATTTCAGAGATCGAGAGATAAAGAAATCTATTTTCAACTTGTCGCAGGATAGCAATTAAACGTTCACGAGGGTTTATTCTAAAGACTCATCACAACAAAATAAGGGAAATCACATATGAGGCTATTTCTCCAATTGATAAAAGTCTTTTTAAGTAAGTGTTATTCAATTTAAAGTTGATCTTCTTTTAATTTTTCTTAATCTAAATTCACCTTAAATCACCCTGCTTGAATTCAAAGAAAGGGTAGAGCTAGTACTTGCGAGCGCAATATTATTCACTTCCTCGAGGGAACGATCTTAACTCATCATTTTATTACTTGATTCGGCATGTGCACTTGCGTTATCATATACATCTATTTCGAGCGTATTAACTACACCCATCTCTTGATATGATGTGTCAGTATAAATGCGAAATCTTTCCTTCCCAGATGGAAGTGCAAGGAAGGGGGAAGAAGTGAGCCTGTTCTTCAACTCCAGGAATGTTGCTTCACACTTCTCGGTCCAAGTAAAAGCCGCATCCTTCTTCGTCAAGGGCGTGAGGGGAAGTGCTACCCTTGAGAACCCTTCCACTAACTTGCGATAATATAATCAAAATTACGTAGGAATATTTCCAAGTCTTCCGACATATTAACATTAATAAACCCTAATCATATGTTGGTTCTGGAGTCTCTTAAGAGCAATGATCACCAAGTATGTGAGAATCAATAATCTTTTATGTAGAATTAAGCACATAAATCTCAGATTCCTCTTCCAGAATCGCATCATTACCTATGGCTTATTCCATATTGATTCTTTAAATATAACTTATCGTGGTACTATTTATGATGAAGATCCAACTTAGGTATAGTAATAAACCAACCTCCAAACTTAATTATTATATTCCAAATGCAAGAAGTTGTCTTATCAGGATCTCTGATTATACCTTAAACCATCTCCCAAAGTATAAGCTAAATAAACGATTCTCATTTGAAAGGGATTGATTCCTTGATATAACACACCATTTGTAAATCATCTTCGAATCCCCTAAGTGCCAAAATTCTGACTTACAGAAACCTGATTCCAAACCACAACTTCCATAATGCGATATAGTTGTCCAAGACAACTAGACGTGGCAACCCTGTGTTTTGAATAATAACCAATATCATTTTGACCCATGATGTTTAATAGTTTGTCCTGATGACAATATAATCATCATTTATGGATTGAGGAGGTGAATTTAACATATCCCACCTCACATGGGTTTATTTACATTCGTTCATGTCTTAAGATCATGAGAACCTATAGCAAAGTTCTACTCCTATCCAACCCTTATCTGACTTGACCTTATTTATAATTCACACTCTATGTTGCTTAAGATGAAACAATTCTTCAAGGATCCTAGTCTTCTGTGAGGATTGATCCTCATACGAACCATGTATGTGCAAAGCCTCATCTTTACTTAAGCAACAATTGCATAAATCAAGACTTCTAAATCACTATGTTTACGACTCAACATTATCTAAACAAGATCTAGGGAAATCCAAATTGTTATTAATTCAGCCCAATAAATGAAAGGATAAGAGCTCATACATTTTGGGCTAAATTTCTTTAATATCCATAGTGCAATTATCCAATATATGCCTCAATCCTTAGGGCTAACAATCTTACACTTGGAGTTCCACCTTGAAACTTATTGATATGTTGTATACCTTAGGAACTCAAGGTTACTATTTATGACAATCTTCTCAAGGTCATCATGTGACCCAACCAAAATAATAGTTCTCTTCGGAAACTAGAATTCTTATTCGACCTTTGGTATTTGTTACGGTGGTTGTCTCCATGTAATCAGGTCATCGGTATGAGGGTTAAGTTTGCAAGTACCATACTATTCCATTAATATCTTACATGCACCAATTCTCCATGAGGCGGTCCTATCAGCTTGGGTAAGAAGTGATAATCTCACTCGATAGGTCGTGCATGGACATCGAAGTTTAAGCCTTAAGTAGTGACTCTCGCGTCAAAGTCTTCCCTTCGTAAATTTGGGTATCCTCGTACCTTAACCAATCTATATCAGAGGTTGATTTTAGATTAGGATACGACTCAAAATCCACTTGGTAAGTCAAACTAATCTGGTTTCCTAAATGGATTAGCCTAACTCATTGTTTAAATAGACTATTTTCCATGACTTTTAAACATGGGCACACCATTACTTACGCTGCATAGTTTGTCCGCAAACTAATGCTCGAGCGGGGTGACCTAGTGTTTTGGACTTCCTCTCAATGATCGTTCGTTTAGTGATACAAGTTTGTAAGACCCCCTCCCCCTTACTCAGGAGGCAACCTGATCTTATGCCCAGAACCGTCGCCTTACGGTGACACTTAGCACACACGGGCTAGTCGACACCGCAAGACGCTGATCCTGCCGGCTAGTATGATCATTCAACATATTGGCCAATCGAGAAGAGAAGCAATATAAGCAATTATATATCAAGTCCACGTCACAACATCATCATAGTAAAATGAGAGATACAATAGTCCACAATGAGTACGAAAGGAAAGATAAGAGGGGGATTATGCCCTGTACATAACAAATCAAATCTCTCTCTCTCTCAAAACAAATCTATGCGGAAGCTAAACTATCATCGGTACACGCGTCATCACCTGACGTCGGGCTGCAGTAATAGTAGGTGGTGTCAGCTCCTCATGTCCTGCCATCTCGTCCTGCTGGTCGTGCTGGTGCTCCATCTCCTCGAGCACCTAAAATGATACGGTCACAACCGACCGTTAGTCATAAAGATTAAGCCATTTTGTCCTCGCCTCACGCTCGTGACTCCTAGGTACCGAGCAGGAGGACGAATCGGAGAACAACAAAGGGGTTTAAAAGTATAGAAGGTGACAATGGATCTAACGTATCATGGTTATGTAATTATAAGTATATCTCTACTTTAAAAGTTCTATATAGTACATGTAATGAGTGAAAAACAGTACTGAAAAGAAGTGCGGTAAGTAGAGCAAAGTACTGAGCAGAAAAGTATACTAGCTACTACTACACTACATTACAAAAGTACCTTAACTTATATGGATGCCCATACAAACTTATAAGTTAAGGTTTCACAAATGTAACTTATCATATAAAAGAGCTCATACTAATTTATATGATAAGAATCTATGGTGCGTATATCCTAAGTATGTATGTATGATTTGTGTACAACCCCATATCCGGCGAGTAGGGTCGCTAGGAACCAGACTGGTTGGCTCCCTTTTCTTGAGTCTCGGGCGAGCCCCAAGGGGGCAGAGCACGACATCCTCCAGCTCGCTCAGGCGAGCCCAGCTAGTCACGCGGTAGTAGGGCCAACCAGGCCCGCACTCATCGAGCTCGGCGTTCGTCGAATGGAACTCGTAGTTCGTCGAGCTCTGGGCTTTTCATCGAGTCCCTGGCCGCTCGCCGAGTCCTGACAGTTGAACGAGCTCGCAGTTCGCGAGCGGAGTAGTCCGGGCCCGTACTCGCCGCCCTTACCGAGTAGATGTTGCTGAGGTCTACTTGCCCCTTGATCTGTAAGGTATTTTTACCATTTTGCCCCTGCTGGCCTGCCCATAGCCTTTCAGAATAGTGGAGTTACGATGTTGGTTGGCCAACCTGGACTGCATATGACTGTTTCGAACAGCGGAGGTTGGCTATTTGCTGGCCATTTTCAGAAATCTATAAATAGGACCCAAGGGGCACCTCAAAAAGCGTGCTTCCAATGCTCACTTGTTCCCTGATCTTTTAGTGCTTTCTGAAGTAGCCTTAGCTCAGCCTTTGGCTAAGGAGGGAAAGCACTCTAAGATCTTTCAGGTGTGTGGCGGGTCTTTCACGCTGAGCCTTGGGTTAGTTTTCCTTTGTCATTTCTCTTGCAGGAGAGAAGTAGGTGTGCGATCACCACTTACCCAAGGGTGAACTTTATAAGAGACCAAATTTTCGGTTTCAACATTTTGGTGCGGTGAGCGTGGAGAGTGGTCAGCACAGAAAATCTTCAGCAGACTCGATGACGAGAGGATAAGGCTCAGATAGGTTTGACTCGCTGCCCCAGCCACCTCTGGCTATGGTGGGAATGTTCGAAGACTTCAGGCATGAGGTACTCAGCCTCGTCAAGTTCGCACTTAGCGTGTGGGACGAGTGCTCGACTCCAGCTACCTAAATCACCGCCGCCCCGCTCTAGGTGAGGACACTCCCGGCAGGCGAGCTGGGAAGGAGGTCGCCGAGGAAGGAAGGGGATGCGATCTCCCTGGGTGCGAGCTCTTCCCCGGCTCGACAAGCGGTGGCCGCATCGGCGAGATGGGCGCGCGAGACGCTCCAGCTCGCCCGGTAGGGGGAGGTAGCCCCTTCAGTGAGTTAGTTTCTTTTGTCCCAGTTCCAGATGGGTTCAGAGAGTCAGAGATGTCCTACTATATTGGGAAGGGTGACCCGGTCCAGGACGTCCAGTGGTTCGAGGATGTAGTTTTGATCCAGCAAATGTCGGATGGCTTCAAGTGTCATCTCTTCGCTATCACCCTCAAGGAAAAGGCGAGGGAGTGGTTTCACCAGCTGTCGGCCAGCTCAATTTACTGCTTCGAGGACCTGCACCGGGGGTTTATGTTGAGGTTCACCACCTCGAAGAGGAGGAAGAAGGAGTCAGAGTCCATTTTCCACATCAAGCAGGTAGTGAATGAGATGTTTGGGAGTTACGTCGACCGGTTCTAGGAGGAGGTCACCCAGGTCCAGGAGATGTCGGGCCATAGTTTGATGATGGCTTTCACCCTAGGGCTGCAACAGGGTTTCTTCAAGATGGAGCTGAAGAGAGTGTCGCCCCTCTCCTATGAGGAGCTGATGGAGAGGGCATCAAGAGAAGTTGACGGGGAAGCGTTGAATCCGTAGTTTGCCTGGAAGTTGTCCAGGTGGGCCACAGAGGAAGAGAAGGAGCCGAGAGGCTGGGCAGGAGGAGAGGAGAGCCAAACCCCGATAGAGGGAGTAGAGGCAACTTCAGGGGCAGCAGCATCCCTGGTGGGGACGTCAGGAGCTAGACTGTCGGTTGGGCTGGAGGCCCGAGTGGCAAGACCAGGGGACACTGAGAGGATACTAGGGAAGTGACCACCACCAGGGGGGTCAGGATTAGTTCCACCCCACCCCCCTCCCGGGTTGGCGGCAGGCGTAGAGACCTCCACTCCCCAATCAAGATCAGGCTATGGCCATACCCATGGGGGAGAGGAGGAGAGCGGCATGAAGAAGAAGAGAAGTAAGGGTGGAGTTACCTTACTACGACTTCCACCAAGAGGAAGGGCACGCTACGGCCACATGCCTGGAGTTCCTCGAGATGAGAGGAAACAGGGAGCAGCATCAGCAACATGGGAGCTAAGAGGTGAGGATTTAGGAAGTCCTTCCTCGCGTAGAGGAGGATCGATGTGAAGATCGGGCGGACATCGGGACCCGGGGAGGGATCAGAGTGGTCCATGGGAGGTGGGGGTGGGGGGTGGGGGTGGAGGCCTCTCAGAAGGCGAGCCTCCACACCATGTACCGCCAGAGCGTTGGCTCAACATCCGAGACCCCACGCCTAGAAGAGAATATTACCTTCTTAAGGAGTCATATACCAGATCATGAGGATCCCTTCTGCGATGCGCTGGTCAACCAGACGACCATCAAGAATTTCACCGTCTCCGGCATCCTCATTGACAATGGAAGCTCCATCAACGTCATCTTCAAGAAGGCGTTCGACGTAATAAAGGTGGAGGCAAAGAGGGTGTTGGCTTCAGATGGCCCCTTGTTTGGCTTCTCAGGGGAGAGGAAGGAGGTAGAAGGAGGAGTGGGGCTCCATGTCACCCTGGGGGGGGGGGGGGAGGGGCAGTCCCGGAACAGCCGATTCGTCATCATGGATGCCCCAAGCAGCTACAATGCCATCTTCGGAAGGCCACTCATCAGTGCCTTCCACTGCGTCCCCTCGTCGTTCCACCAATGCCTTAAGTTTAATGCCGAGGGGATCCAGGTCCGGGTGCGGGGTAACCCCAAAGTCGCAAGGGAGTGCTACATCACCGTTGTAAACTCTATCTCCTGGCAGGAGGGGGCCAAAGAGATGGAGCAGAGGATGGAGGAGGCGGAGCAGGAGGCTACTGTATGAAAGAATTGGATTCAAGATCACCTAAACACCTAGAGGGTGGGGGTGAATAGGTACAATTCATTTTTACTCTAAGGCAGAATATTAATTCAAATAATCAAATAGAATTAATCAGTTCTACAGCTACCACATCACAGAAATCACAGAATCACACACAATCACAGATGGCGCACTGTTTTATAGTGGTTCCCCAAATGATGGGTACATCCACTTTCCCCCTTCGCCTATCTAGTAGTGTGCTAGATTTGGCCTAACTTCTTCCTTCCTTCTCAGATCTACAGATCTTACAGCTCAGAACCCAGTCAAGGTTCCTACAACTCAGAGTGAGTCCACACTCCTACAATTCAGGTAATTCAGCCCTACCTCAGCCTTCACCCAGGCCTACAACTCAGAAAATCAGATCTCCTATCTCAGGCATGCAGCCCTACCTCAGCCTTCCCAAGGCCTATAACTCAGAGATGAAAATCTCCTACCTCAGGCACCCAGACCTACCTCAGCCTTTATAAACTAGGCTTAAAACTTAGATCAATAATGATCTTATAGAAAAAACAATGATAAAAATAATTTGTATCTTTCACCCAAGTTGAGAGAGAATGGATAGAAAGATTTCTTGAAGAATCTGATTTCACAGAAATCCACCTGTCTTTGGCTTTCTGCAAAGCTTCTTGAATCTGAACACAATAAGGTTGAATTTCTTGAAGATGATCTTCAATCAGCTTCCTTCTCAAATCTAGAAATCAATCTGAATTCTTCTTTGCAGATAGTTCAGGATCTGCTCTTAAGAGACTAGTTGATGATAGTCTCTTTCTTCACTTGAATTGTTAGAGCTCTCTCTCTCTCTACAAATTCTTCTGAAGAACTTTTGAAATTATTCACTTAGATCCACTTGAAAATCTCTGACTGGATTTCCTTGTATATGTTGGATCTTCTGTTTGATTTCGTGTACTTCGTTTTTCGTTCTTCTTCTTCTCTTATACTTTCTGTTGATAGAATCTATCTTTATATAGACTTCATCCAAGGTAACCGGCTGATCCTGTTGCTAACTAACTTCTGACAGATCTGACAGTTGCAGTAGACCTGTTGGTTATGACAGCTGTCAAGTCTTCCAGTTACTTCTTGAAACTTTGTCTCTGTCAGCAAAGTGTCGAGTCTGAACTTCACATGTGTCGACACAAGTAGACTAAGTGTCGACACAATCCTTGATGGTGTCGACACAGCTCTCATGGTGTCGACACTGCTTCTTGACATAGCTTCTATAAGAATGTGTCGACACAAGTCCTGTGTGTCGACACAGTCACTTCTTGTCTTGACACAATTGACTTAGAAGAAATTCTGGTGTGTGTGTCGACACAAGTCCTGTGTGTCGACACAGTTGATGTCGACTGAACTTTCTGTGTGTCGACACAAGTCCTGTGTGTCGATACAATTGATGTCGACTGAGATTTCTGTGTGTCGACACAAGTCCTGTGTGTCGATACAGTTGATATCGACTGAGCTTTCTGAGTGTCGACTGAACTTTCTGTGTGTCGGCACTGCTTCTCCAAGTATTGACATAATTGACTCCAAGTGTCGACACAGCTTTTCCCAAGTGTCGACACAAGTCTTCACAAGTATCGACACAGCTTCTTCTGGTGTCGACTCATGAACTTAGAAACTTTTCCTGCATGTTCTTAACCTGCACATATAAACTCAAAACAACATCAAATACACCTTGATGAATATCATTGAGCTATGTTAGGCTTCTCCAAATCTGGTACACATTTTCCAATATACCCAACAATCTCCCCCTATTTGGAGAAGTCATAACCCTTAGTCAATGATATACACCATTTATAATAAACACACAATATGATGTATATAAACATTACATGACAGGGTAACATATAAACAAAACATGTATAATATGTCATTACAGAATAATTCAAACACAATGAGCATGATTTATTGTTTTGTTTAAACTATCAAAAGTTTGTCATCAAATAGTTTACATAGGTTTTTTAACAACTAAAGATTACATTGTTGTAAAATCTAGTTTAATCTATTCTAAGGTTGGACTGGCTCCTTGATAACTATGCCTTTGCCTGACTGGATCTTAGCTTGTACTGGAGCTTCAATATCTTCAGCTGGCTTCTTTCCTTTCAAATCTTTCTTCTTTTGTTCTTTAGCCCTTATCCTTTGCCTTTCAAAATAATGAAAAGGCTTTGGGAAGTACTTGCTAGGCTCCAGAGCATTACCAGGTAATTTCCCAACCTTTGCTTTCCTTCTGTATTGAAGAATGGCTTCCTGCCTAGCTTCATACTTGATCCATTCTTGCTCAGTGTACCATTTACCCCTGTCATGGGTCTTGTCCTTCACAGCTTTCCAGGCAGTCAAGATAATATTCCTGAAAGTAGGACTCCATTGCTCAAAATCAGGCTTCAACTCTGCCTGTTCTCTAAACCTTTTCTTTGAGAGCTGAGCTTTTGGCTCTTTATTCAAAGCTGCCACTGACTCTACTTTCTCAATGATAACATTTTTAGTACCCTTTGGAGGGATGTACATCTGATCAACCAGGTGTTGAATTTCTTCAAAGTTAGAAGGGTGATATATGATTTGAGCTACTTCCTGCTGACCCCCTTCATTTCCTGCAGCTTGAATTCCTAACTTAGTTGTGTTGTCATCATCACATAGGGGTGGATAGCCCAGAGTTGCTCTAACAACATTTGTTATCCATTTGGCATGCTATGAGCTAGCATTGACTATCAACCTATCCCCCTTTATGACTTCTCTTTCAATATGATCCCTGAGATCATTCTTTTGGAACCTGATTTGATTAGCAAGATAATTGGTTCCCTCTGTATAATAAGCTTTAAACTTTAGCAGCTGAGAAGATATAAGCTTCTGAGAGGCTTGAATGGCAGATTGGAAAGTGGCTAAATCCTCTTGAAGTTTCTTATCAAACTCTGATTTCTCTTTAGCCCTTGCCTCAGTCAGTGCAGTGGCAGTATTCTTTATTCTTTGTTCATCTAACTTTACTTGCAAAGATACCAACAAAGAACTATAATCTTGTGCAGGAACTGGATGTGGAGCAGTTTGCAATACCCTTTTGTAGCTTTGGCTTCTTCTTTTGAAAACCATCAGCTTTCTCTTCTTTGCTTGAATTTCTGCTTCATCTTCAGAAGCTGAGGTACTTGCTATATCAACTCTTTCTTGAGGAGTAGGAGGCAGTTCCTTTTCAGTTCTAGCTTGCTCCCCCTCAATGTCAGCTTACTCCCCCTCAGTCCTGGCTTGCTCCCCCTCAGTTCTTGGTAAGTCTATATCAGGGAACAACTCTTCAAGGGTAAACTCTTGTTGAGTTTGGACTGGAGGCACTCTTAACTCTAGAGCATCAACAGCTGTAGACATATCCTCCATGATAACATCTTGTGCTTGATTGTTGAGTTGAGTGGTCTGGTCAACATCAACCAAGGGCACTGTTAGTGTTTCATTCTCATTATTGAAAATTGTTTGATTAACTTCTTGGATTACCTCAAGAATAGTTTCAGTAGCCATTTTCACTTTCTAAGTGTGTTGGCTCTTCCTCAAGATGAGGCTCCCCCTGCATCTGATCATCATGTCTAATGTTTTGAGCAGGTGATTTCTCAGTATTCTTTGGCCTCTCTTCATCACCCATGTCTTTTATCAGCACTCTATCCTATCTAGAGATTATCCTTAGATCCATTCTCCTCATGTGATTGATCTTGGATCCAGCAGCCTGTTGCATCACTTCTGGAATTGCTTCAGCCAAGAATAAGCTTAATATCCTTCCCAGATTAGGTTTCTTGATGCTTTCTCTAATCTTTTCATATATGATTGCAGACCAATTGGTGTTGATTTTGTAGATGATCCTGGTCATGAGGTTGAACATGTAGACTGAGTCCCTATCATGTCCACCTGGTTTGCATAAGATGACTTTGCCAACTACTTCAGAAAGGAATTTTCCTTGAACATTCAATCCTTTTCTATTCATGGATGATCTAATTTTCATGGTGGGATCTAATCTACACCACTGGAGTGCTTACCTGGTCTTAGAAGATATAACTTCTTCGTCTTCTTGAGTTTTGGGTAGATGAAGAATTTTTCGTAAGCTCTTCATGGTGAGTTTGACTTTATTACCCTGGACTGAAGACCTAATTTTTATTCCAGTTGAATACTGAGTTGCAGCTCAATAGAACTCAATGATTTCTTTCTTCCAGATCTTTGTAGGTTCTGATGTCAAATACTCCAAGCCATTTTCAGCAATTAGAGCTATCACAGCTTGAATCGCTGGTTCAGCATTGTCAAAGGCATTTGTTACCAGTTCATAACCCTCGTTCACATTTTCCTCAAGTTTCAGCGTCATTGGGATGGTGAGAAATCTTGAAGGGAGAAGAGAGAGTTTGTCGACACAAGAATCTAGTCTCAAAAATCTGGAGAGCGTGTCGACAGGGTTTGTTCTTGACCTATTTATATATGTTGAAACATTGAAGGTCAAAAGGCGCGACAAAATTTACTTAGTGTGTCGACACTGATGAGATGGTGTCGACACAGACTGCTAATATCTCGACAGAAGTGTTGACTTCTATGTGTCGACACCAATTGATGATGTATCGACACAGATATACTTATTATTTCAATAGAAATTCTGTGTCGACTCTAATTCTAAGTGTCGACACAACTTCTGGATGTGTCGACACTACTTTTCTGAAGTGTTGACACCAATTTTCTAGATGTCATGACACAACTTCTCTGTGTCGACATAGACCTCTTTTTGTCGACATAAAATTACTTAGACAAATTTGTCAATCTAATATATGTTCAACATACCTAATTCAATTTTAAAATTATTGAATTTAGTTTCATCCAATGGCTTAGTGAACATATCAGCATTTTGAAAACTTGTATTGACAAATTCTAAACATATATCCTCTTTTTCTACATGATCTCTAAGAAAATAATATCTTATTTCTATATGCTTTGTTCTACTATGAGAAACATGATTATTTACAATAGAAATAGCACTTGTAGAATCACAGAATAAAGGGGTTCTACTTACCTGGATACCATAATCTTTAAGCTAATGTTGTATCCACAACAGCTGTGCACAGCAGCTCCCTGCAGCTACATACTCAGACTCAGCTGTGGAGATTGCCATACTAGTCTGCTTCTTACAGCTCCATGACACCAATCTTCCTCCTAGAAATTGACAGGTGCAAGTTGTGCTTTTCCTATCTTCTTTGCATCCTACAAAGTCTGCATCTGAATATCCAGTCAGTAGAAAATCTCTATTCTTAAGGTACCAAAGGCCTAGATTAGGTGTGCCCTAAAGATATCTCAAAATTCTCTTAACAGCAGTATAATAAGATTCTTTAGGGCAGGATTGGTACCTATCACAGACACATGTAGCATACATGATGTCAGGTATACTAGCAGTCAGATAAAGGAGGGAGCCAACTATCCCTCTATACAAAGATTCATCTACAAGTTTTCCTGCAACATATTTGCTTAAAGGCATGCTTGTCCCCATTGGAGTTCTCATGGTAGTGGATGATTCCATATCATACTTCTTAATTAACTCCTGGGTGAACTTAGACTGGGATATGGTCAGACCATCATCAGTCTGTCTTACTTGGAGTCCCAAGAAAAACTTAAGTTCTCCCATGCTGCTCATCTTAAACTTCCCTTGCATAAGTTTAGCAAACTTCCTATAAAGGTTGTTCTCAGTAGAACCAAATATTATGTCATCAACATATATCTGGACTAGGATTATCTTCCCTTTAGATTCCCTAAGGAATAGAGTTTTGTCTATTTTCCCCCTTGAGAATTTGTTCTCAATGAGGAAAGTAGACAAGGTTTCATACCAAGCCCTTGGGGCTTGTTTCAAACCTTATAGGGCTTTCCTAAGTCTATACACATAATTAGGATAGAGTGGATAAATAAAACCTGATGGCTGTTCTACATAAACTTCCTCCTTTAAGTTTCCATTCAGGAAGGCTGACTTAACATCCATTTGGAACACTTTGAAACCCTGATAGGTTGCATAGGCTAGGAATAGCCTTATTGCTTCCAACCTTGCCACAATGACAAATGTTTGATCAAAGTCTATGCACTCTTCCTGCATGTATCCTTTGGCAACAAGCCTTGCCTTATTCTTAATTATGATCCCACTCTCATCTAGCTTATTCCTGTAGATCCACTTAGTCCCTATGACATTATGGTCTTTTGGTTTAGGAACTAACTTCTAGACCTTGCATCTCCTGAATTGATTTAACTCCTCCTGCATAGCATCAATACAGTGTGGATCTTGTATAGCTTCTTCAAATCTTTTAGGTTCTTGTTGAGACAAGAAGCTTGAGCATAGTACAATGTTCAAGCTCCTGCTTTTAGTTTGAACTCCTTGTCTAGGATCACCAATAATCTAGTGTACAGGATGATCCTTTAAATTTCTAACTGCTGGAGGAAGTCTGTCTACAGTTTGAATTTCTTCATTTTCTTCATTCTGCTGTACTTCATGGTCTTCATCAGCATCTTGTGAGTCTTGTACTCCCCTTGGACAGCAATCATCATTTTCATCTTCCTGTCTTGCAGTTTGATCTTCCTTGATAGTCAGCATGTCCATCTTCTCTTTTATACCTGTAGAGCTACAAGAACTACTTGGCAACTCACTGTTAATAAGTCTTGATTCATCAAATATTATATGAACAGACTCTTCTACAACTTGAGTTGTCAAGTTATAGACTATATATGCCTTACTATTGTTGATGTACCCAACAAATATCTCATCCTGGGATTTGGCAGGAAACTTTGTTAGGTTACACTTGCCATTGTTAAGCACATAGCACTTACAACCAAAGATCCTAAAATAGGATAAGTTTGGTTTCTGCCTTTCATTACCTCATAGGGTGTCTTTTTGTGGCTCTTAGTGATGGAGGCTCTATTGAGCACATGACATGCAGTGTTTACTGCCTCAGCCCAGAAATATTCTGAGAGAGTAGTGTCACTCAATAAAGTTCTACCAGCCTCAATGAGAGTCCTATTCTTTCTTTCAGCAATTCCATTTTGCTGAGGAGTTCTAGGTGAGGAGAATTCCTGATGAATCCCAAAATCTTCACATAACTTTGTTATACTTTCAGATTGAAATTTAGTTCCATGGTCACTTCTGATTTTGACCACTGAATTGTTCAGTTCATTCTGAATTTGTTTAACAAAGTTGCAGAAAACAGTTGGGGTTTCAAATTTCTACCCCAGAAAGAAAACCCATGAAAATCTAGAATAGTCATCTACAACCACAAATGTGTAGACTTTCCTACCTAGACTCTGAACTGGCATTGGACCAAATAAATCCATATGCAAGAGGTATAAACACCTCACTGAGTCTTTGATTTCAAGGCTATGAAAGGAGGATCTGGTCTGCTTGCCTTTTTGACAAGCTGAGCATATCTCATCCTTTATGCACCTAACTTGAGGACCATTCCTCACTAACTCTTTATTAAAGAGTTGACCAATAGTCTTGTAGTTTAGATGAGCTAGCCTCTTGTGCCATTTGACACAATGAGTGGCTTTCTCATCAGCTACCAGACAAATAGGAGAATCTTTATTCTCACTCACAAAGTTTAGGCATACACATTTCCTTTCCTATAGCCAGTCAACATGACCTTCTGATCACTTGACCTTTTAATATGACAACCATTCTTAATGAATGAAATGTCATATCCAAGAACACTCAGTTGACTTATGCTCATCAAGTTATGTTTCAAACCCTTCACATAAGCCACTTGAGTGATAGTAATTGAGTTGTTAGAAATGTTACCAAACCCTTTGATGACTCCTTTTTCAGAACCACCAAAGATTACTTTAGGTCCATTCAATATGGGTGAGTAGTCCTTCAGCAATCCTCTTATTCCACTTATATGTCTGAAACATCCACTGTCCAAGTACGATAAAGGGGCATGGCCACTTGGACTTATCTGCAACAAATAATTACTTAACCTTAGAACCCAAATTGTTATTGGGTCCTTGGTTCCGGTTAGACTGAAATTTAGCATAATTTGTAACAACCCTTCTTCCAGGTAAGCTGGCATTCATCCTGACACTAGTGTTATGCCAACAGTCAATGACAAAGTGTCCCACCTTGCCACAACACCAGCACTCAAATCTATTATACCTCTGTTTAGGTACAGCTTTAACAGCTTTTGCTGTCAGCTGTTCTTAATACTGTAGGTACAATGTTCCTTTGTTTGAGTGCTGGAGACCTCTTGTCAATCTGAATGTCAGACTTACCATGACCATGTATGATATCATGATCATATCTCTTGCTAGGCCGTTGCACTTTTTTGAGAGGAATAGGGGGATTAAAGATAAGTGGCTTAACTGGGGCTTTCTTTTTTCCTTTTGGAATTAGCTGCCCTAGTATTTCCTTTAAAACTCAATCTTTCCTTACAATTTTGAGACACGAAGTCATCAATTAAGGGAAGGACAAATTTTGGCTTAGAGAAACTAGCCACTAGATCTTTTTCCTTCTGAAGTCTGACTTCCAGACTTTTGATTTGATCACTCTTAAATGTGATTGTTCCCATCTGAATGACAGTTATGTTTTTCAGCTTGGCAATCTCATTCATCTTCTGATCCAGCAGCTTTTCTGAATCAGATGCAGCCAACTTAAGAGCTGCAATTTCCTTAGCCTGAATTTTAGTCAGGTTTTTGCATCTCTTAAATGCCTACAGCAAATCACCATATTCATATATAAGTTGATGAATATCTCCTTCAGATTTAGATTCATCCACATCTCTTGATGCAGATGCTTCTGATTCTGAGCCAGTGTAATAATTAGAATCTCCAAATAAATTTTTTACCTTACTTGGACCAGGCTGATCCTGACAATGATCTTCATCAGTCAAGGCCATCAGCCCTTTGCACTGATGATCTTTAGTTCCATTTATTGAGTCCAGCAATTGCAAGAACTCATTCCCTTCTTCTGTTGCAAACAGACCAATATAAGCTTCAACAACAGATTCAGAATCTGATGATGATGAATCTATCCAGCGTTTCTCTTTCTTTGCTACAAAGGATTTCTCTTTCTTGTTCCTATTCTGAGACTTCTTCTTATCTGCAGATTCCTTTCTTTTGTTTGGACAATCAACTACTACATGTCCAGGTCTGTTGCAGCAATAGCACACAATCTTTATATTTGTTGATTTGCTAGGTTTTGACTTACTCTTGTCCTTTCTAGATGACTTCCTTTTCTGATAATACTAATCCTTGGACTGAGAGGAGGATGGCTTAGTTCTCCACTACTTCTTCTTCAAAAATCTCTGAAACTGCCTTGTGAAGGCAGCAAAGTCCTCATTAGAATGATTGCTGTCTGAGGTGTGACTATCTGAACTTTTAGAGACCACTTCTGCAGCTTTCTTAGAAGGAGAAGGAGACATCCTCCTATCCTTTCTTGTGGCTTCTGCCTTGAAGGCCGCTGACTTTTCTCTATGGTCAACTTTAGTGCTTTTCTCTTCCTCCTTTCTTGCCATAAGTTGCATTTCATAAGAAAGCAATTTGCCAAATAGTTTTGGAGGAGAGATTTCTGCCAGTCTGGCCAGTTCCCTGATGACACAGATCTTGGTGTCCCAATCCTTAGTCAAAGATCTAAGGAATTTATCATTCAACTCATATGTACTAAATATCCTTCCATATGACATTAGTTCATTCACAATTCTGAAGAACTTCTTGTAATATTCAGTGATGCTGTCTGATTTGCTTTGTCTGAAGCTCTCATATTCCTGATTAAGTATTGACTTTCTATCTTGTCTAACTTCTTCTGGTCCCTCCATATAGACTACCAATGTGTCCAACATCTCCTTGGAGGTTTTACAGTGAATCAGATTTTGGAATGTTGAGTCATTTATGACATTCACTATAATATTCTGAGATCTCTTGTCCATAGTAGCCAAGACAATCTCTTCCTTAGTCATTTCTGAAAAGTCTTTTGGTGTCCTCTGATTAGCATCAAGAACTAAGACTTTCATTGGAATATAAGACCCTTCCTTAACAGCTATATATATTCTTGGATCAGATGCTTCCATAAATAATCTGACCTTTTCTTTCCATATCCCAAAGATTTCCTTCCTGCAGATGGGCAACTTCATGGAACCAAGTTCCTTATGATTTTCTCCTGAACCCATCTGTTCTAATTTATTCTTCCTCACAGATCTTACTCAGACTGTTAAGTCTATCTTTGAGTAACCTGGCTCTAATATCACTTGAAAGAATTGGTTTCAAGATCACCTAAACACCTAGAGGGGGAGGGGTGAATAGGTGCAATTCCTTTTTACTCTAAGGAAGAATATTAATTCAAATAATCAAATAGAATCAATCAGTTCTACAGCTACCACATCACAGAAATCACAAAATCACACATAATCATAGATGGCACACAGTTTTATAGTGGTTCCCTAAATGATGGGTACATCCACTTTCCCCCTTTGCCTATCTAACAATGTGCTAGATTCGGCCTAACTTCTTCCTTCCTTCTCAGATCTACAGATCTTACAGCTCAGAACCCAGTCAAGGTTCCTACAACTCAGAGTGAGTCCACACTCCTACAACTCAGGCAATTAAGCCCTACCTCAGCCATCACCCAGGCCTACAACTCAGAGAATCAGATCTCTTTCCTCAGGCACACAGCCCTACCTCAGCGTTCCCAAGGCCTACAACTCAGAGATTAAAATCTCCTACCTCAGGCGCCCAACCCTACCTCAGCCTTTATAAACTAGGCTTATAACTCAGATCAACAATGATCTTACAAAAAAATGATAAAAATAATTTGTATCTTTCACCCAAGTTGAGAGAGAATGGGTAGAAAGATTTCTTGATCAGTTCTTGAAGAATCTGATTTCACAGAAATCCACCTGTCTTTGGCTTTCTTCAAAGCATCTTGAATCTGAACACAATAAGGTTGAATTTCTTAAAGGTGATCTTCAATCAGCTTCCTTCTTAAATCCAGAAATCAATCTAAATTCTCCTTTGCAGATAGTTCAGGATCTGCTCTTAAGAGACTAGTTGATGATAGTCTCTTTCTTCACTTGAATTGTTAGAGCTCTCTCTCTACAAATTCTTCTGAAGAACTTTTGAAATTATTCACTTAGATCCACTTGAAAATCTCTGACTGGATTTCCTTGTATATGTTGGATCTTCTGTTGTGATTTCGTGAACTTCGTTTTTCGTTCTTCTTCTTCTCTTATACTTTCTGTTGATAGAATCTGTGTTTATATAGACTTCATCCAAGATAACTGGCTGATCTAGTTGCTAACTAACTTCTGATAGATCTGACAGTTACAGTAGACCTGATGGTTATGGCAGTTGTCAAGTCTTCCAGTCACTTCCTGAAACTTTGTTTCTGTCAGCAAAGTGTCGAGTCTGAACTTCACATGTGTCGACACAAGTAGACTAAGTGTCAACACAATTCTTGATGGTGTCGACACAGCTCTCATGGTGTCGACACTGCTCTCATGGTGTCGACACTGCTTCTTGACATAGCTTCTGTAAGAATATGTCGATACAAGTCCTGTGTGTCGACACAGTCACTTCTTGTATTGAAACAATTGACTTAGAAGAAATTCTGGTGTGTGTGTCGACACAAGTCCTGT
The DNA here is from genome assembly GCA_039583875.1 of Platanthera guangdongensis. Classification (NCBI taxonomy): domain Eukaryota; kingdom Viridiplantae; phylum Streptophyta; class Magnoliopsida; order Asparagales; family Orchidaceae; genus Platanthera; species Platanthera guangdongensis. The sequence goes on from CM077147.1 coordinate 39,264,584, forward strand.
GTTTTGACACAGTTGATGTCGACTGAACTTTCTGTGTGTCGATACAAGTCATGTGTGTCAACATAGTTGATGTTGACTGAGCTTTCTGTGTGTCGACACAAGTCCTGTGTGTCGACACAGTTGATGTCGATTGAGCTTTCTGAGTGTCGACTGAACTTTCTGTGTGTCGACACTGCTTCTCCAAGTGTGGACACAATTGACTCTAAGTGTCGACACAACTTTTCCCAAGTGTCGACACAAGTCTTCACAAGTGTCGACACAGCTTCTTCTGGTGTCGACTCATGGACTTAGAAATGTTTCCTGCATATTCTTAACCTGCACATATAAACTCAAAACAACATCAAATACACTTTGGTTAATATCATTGAGCTATGTTAGGCTTCTCCAAATCTGGTACACATTTTCCAATGTACCCAACATTGTATATTGCATCTTTAGTCGCTGCGTGATAGCAGCTAAAGTACGGTTATTGCCTAGAATTGTTGGGCGTTTCAAATCGCGATTGCTCCAAGGCTTCCCAGAGAGGATCTTCACAAGGACTTGAAGGAACAAGGTTCTCGGCTGGTTGATGATCGGTCATGGCTAACCATTATTTTTCGTCGTCTGTTCGAGATCTGAAGGTCGCGCGTTAACTGTTGATGCGCGAAAATGGATGGCACACTAGCAGCTAACGGGTCTTCGGTCTCACTAGCGAGGCGATGGAGAAGGCTGTAGGGATAGAGTAGAGGTTGATGAGGATGCATGGGGTAATCAGAGGGTTGATCAGGAACTTTCGAGCAAACGGTTACTTTGACAGATCAAATGGCCGCTTGTAGTGGCAACAATAGATTTTGCCTACTGCAGCTTAAATGCCACTCTTGCGACGAGATTTCCTTTGATTATAATTCAGTGTTACAGCTTGAGTTGAGTACTTTACATGAGAAATTAAAGGGTACAAGGGGAATCTGGCGGCTAGAGGAAAGAAGATGCCAGAAGCCGCGCGGACTAAGCAAAGAGGTCGTCAGACCGCGCGGACTGTTGATCTCGCAACTCTCAAAACAAGGCGGAGCGGGCTGCGCGATCAAACTGGGAGGACTACAGAGGTCGCTGAAGGCCGAGGCTGGAAACAAGGAAAAGGCTTAACCGTGTAGACAGGGAAATTGTGTCCGCAGGGTTTGCAACGCTAGTTGATCCTTGATTGTTCGTGTCGACTGTCTTGTTTGTCCCCCCGCAATGAGAGATATGTGAAGCTATTTATAGTCCCGAGGAGGTAACGGTCTTGGTAACATTACCCACTGTACGTCGGCGAGTTGTGCGAGTAGATAAGGAGTCCTCCGAGTCTGCGCCATGTGTGGATAGGAACTTGTCTTGGACTGGTCTGCTATTGGGAATCTGGAGTGCTTTTGGTGGACTGGGCAATGAGTCCACCTAGCTTGCGACGGATAGGTTGAGTCCGCCTCTACTGCTATATGGAGATGAGTCCACCGCCTTCTGTCGAATGGAAGAAGCAGGTCGCCCCTGCTGGTGGAGCGAGTTCGCCACCTTCTGGCGGACGGAGGTAAAGTCCGCTGGATGTTGTGCGGGTTGACAGAGAGCTGGAGGGAGGAGCAAGTTCTACAACCCCCCTTTTTTGCTACGCTACCGGGTCTTACACACAGTATCGTCATTTCGTGGTGACACCTTCGCTCAGAAGGTCGTCACTACAAAACGCCAACCCTACCGACACACAGAATCACCAAAGATGCGGAAGCTTTTGAAAAAAGACAGTAAATGTCAATTCCACAAAACATATCACCTATAAGTAAATAGCATGAATCACAGCATGTCCGAGAATAAAAGAGTATCAAAAAAACAAACAAAATGGTAAACGGGCTTATGCCCAGTATATCAGAATCCTCATTACAAGGTCACTTGCTGAAACTAACAAAACTAAACACTAATGGAGCTAGAAGCGGGTGCTCCCGATCTAGACTGGCCCACCTCCATGTGCAGCGTGCACTACTGGTGCTGTCTCTCCGACTGCTGCCTGTCTCCCATCCGGAGCCCCTGAAAAATAATGGTCCACTGATCGTTAGTCAAAAGACTAAGCCAACTATTATCCCCCCCCCCCCCCCGCTAGGCACCGTGCAGGAAGGAGTATAGGGAAGATATCGAGGTGGAGAAGTGTCAAAGTAGATGGCGGCGGACCAAAGCTAGCAGTGATATAACAGAACTATAAAGGTGTACAACAGTAATATGATAATATCAAAAGTAAGGCAGTAAAGAAAGAAAGTAAGAGAGTAGAGTATAACGGAGAATAACCTTAACTTATATAAATGCCCATACAAACTTATAAGTTAAGGTCTCTTTTGCAAGGCTCCCATCGTATAAAAAGTCTCATAACATTTTATATGATGGGGTGTCAGGTTTATATGCAGGTATGAGTCTAGTGCTTTGTTATGCATGAAATGCTATGTTCACACAAGTGCAACTCACGCACACGACTCTATGTGCACAGACCTTTAGTTCCACCATTTTGGAGTTAGCTAAACTCCCAAGTACCTCGCATTGTGGCAAACAGAGGCAGTGAGTCGGGCCACCCCACTACTAGGCCAGCATTCATGCCACCCAAACGAGACCCTTGTACGCCTCAATGTGAAGAACACACAACAGAGCCTCTGCGTACCATGCTGACAAATCCACTAGTCTTTCCTTGGCTATGCGTGAACCACACTCGCCGAGTCATCGTACAGATGTCGGTGTGAACGACCGTCAAGTAACAAAGACCCACCACCTTATGTTATGCACATGCAAACCAGAACTTCTGAGCCATAGGCTCCCCGGACTAACCCGTCCGTCAAACCACCTACCGAGCCATCGGCTCGCCGGGCTAACCTTCCCATCACTAAAACCACCGAGCCTACCGCTAGTGAGACCTAACCTAACTCCCACAACACCGGGGAGTGTGAGTGTAAGTGTAACCCTAGAGTATTTCTAATTACTCTTACATTCCATTTATTCCTACGGCTTACGTTAACCTTGGACTGCCCAAGGCATTCCTCGTGAAGGGCTCTCGAGGGCACTAGAAACTACGATGGGCTGAAGCCCAAAGATCTCTTTCGCAAGGTACTTATTTATTATTGGTTAATAATCAATTACCGGTCCATTTTAATATTATACTGAATCTAACCCTAGTGTATTTGACTCTCTTTCTCTCTACAGGAAAGAAGACCTTTCGTCGATCCCGAGCACCACCTAACACTAACCAACCCAACATTCCCCTCATCATGACTCTTAATGAAACTCACTTTTTCATCTTACCAAATCAGCATGCAATACTCCCTACTTCCTATGACCATCCGCCATGTTATCACAATCACCGTAGCTTTACTAAAGGCAGACTAACCTAAGCTATATGATGTACATGACAGGAGATACTCCAAATTTTCATTCAAATACCATAAGATAATTATTGTGGGCCTATCATGACATATTTATCCTAAATCCAGAGACTTGTAATTTTCATAATTAATTTAGCATTTATTAGATTTTCCCAAATGTTAGGCCATGAGTAATTTTGAAAATGAGGTACTAGATTTCCATAAGTTATGGCCACTCAAAAATTAGGAACAGTATATGATTGCAAAATATCAGTGAATTCCAAATTTCACAGACTTTTATGAAGGTAATAACCTTTAAATAATTAATTCAAGTTAATTCATATAATTTTAGATAATGAAGGGAGTACCATAAATTATAGTCCAGAAATTATATAAAACTTATCAGAGCCTTATAATGATTATAAAACACTACTGACTAAGTTTCATGCAATTCCAAGGTAAGTGAGCCATATATAAAAATACTTCTAATAATTCCATTAAAGTGCACTTGTGAAGAAACATTCTTACAAACTCATCCAAAGGATATGTGATAATTTTATAGACTTCACTATGCCATAAAAACGTTCTCTGGCCAAGTAACACAATTTTACAGCAAGGTATACTATTTATTATCTATTTATCAAAATATGGTACACTAGTTTACTTTACACATGAAGTACTAAGAGGAAATACCCAAATGATTCAAATAATTTACTAGTGCCTCTAAATAATATTTAATTAACCTTGCTAGAGTTTCATATCATTCTAAGTTAATCTAACCATGGTTACTTCAAAATCATCAAAAAGGGCATGGTGGAGATTATACCTACACGTATGAGCTACTTCTACCAAAATTTCATAAGGATCCAAGATCATAAGACCCTTTATTTATTCCTTAAGGTGTATATACCTAAATAATTTCCAAGTGATTTAAGTGGAGTGCATGTATCCAAATACTGCCAAATTCCTTCCTATGGCTTTACTCCACCCTAGAAACCCATGGGGCAAACCCTAAGCCCAAACAAAGCCCAAACTCCCTAGGTCCTTCACAAACCCTAACAGGCTCAATTCAAGGCTAGAACTAGGGCACTAGGTCTCAACCACCCTAACCCATCCCAAACTCTAAGAGAGGGTGTCCTTACTGACGTTGGGACTCTGGCCAGAGTCCCACCCATTTGGGTGTGGATTGGCCCCTACATGCCCCAAGAATCCTAAACCCTAAACTCACCCTTAAGGGCCCAAACTTTAGTCACATCAAAACCCAATGAAATCATACTCAAATGTGTTGAGATTTTAACCAATGACTCATGGTGACCCTTAAGACCATCCACCAAAGTTTTGGCGGTTGGTGATGTCATTAGGCCCCTTATTTAAACTACACAAGGATTATTAAAATTTTTACCAAAATTATAGTAAAGCTTTCTCCAAAAATTTTCATTTTTGGATATGCCATGGTATAGATAATTTTGACTCCCTACCCAAATTTTAGGTCATTTGGACATATGGTTAAGTGGGGGCACCTATTTTAGTTTCTGACTGGCCCTAAGTATAGACTGCACCATTTTGGGTGCTGAGGTCAGACCACTAAGCTAAATTTTTTGAAATGAATTTTAAATTAAAATAGACCACAAGGGCTACAACTTTGGTGTTGACCACTTTATCTATAGAAGCATTTAAGTATTTTTAATAAATAGAAATATTAGCTATAAATTATGTGACAAAAAAATCAAATGAAATGAAATAATTAATCCTAAGATTAAATCTATGTGGCACGAATCTTGGCGCATAAAGGACAGCATATGGTTGTCTTCTCCAGCACACCGACGGCCAGGATTTCTTCTTCCCGTAGCCATTTCCGAACACTACAGCCGGCCACCCGGCCATCTCTCCGGCCGAGCTGAGCTAAAGTTCTCTGAGCAGAACATTCACTAAAATCCTCTCTTTCGTCGAGCTGAGCTCCAAGTTCTCTGAACAGAACATTCACTACCAATCTGAGCTCCAAAATCAAATATAGAGAGAAAATCACTACCAATCTGAGCTCCAAAATCAAATATAGAGAGAAAATTGTCAGGCTTTCTTTGAGTCTTTCTTCTTTTCATCTGAAGCTGGTCTGGTGAAGATGATTTTTCTTTTAGGATCAGCAGCTTGCTTCTTTGTCATCTTCATATCATTTGCTCCAAGAATTTTCATAGAGGTACAACTGCTTCAGGATGTAAGGACATATATGCATCTGCATTAAAAAGATTGTGTACCTGATATTTGTCCAGCTCTTTCTTTCTGTAGGAAGACATAGTAGTATACTGAGAAGTGTATTGTCCTCTTCCTTAGCTTTCCTAATTTGAGAGAGAGCTATTAATTCTTGGAATCTAGCCATTCTAGAGTTAGGGTCCATTTCTGGATCACAAGCTGGAGATAGAGGCCTTTCTAGAGTGGCTTCATCTTGCTGATTATCTTCAGATGTCTTCTGCTGTCTGCTTTGTTTTTGATATTGTTGCTGTCTACTACTGTTGCTGGAACTATGTTGTTATTTTCTATAGGAAGGTTTGGAATGATGAGAGGATGTAGGCTTCTGAGCATAAGCAACACTTTCTGATGATCCTGCTATGGGAGAAGGTGGAGGATCTCTCCTGAATTGAGGAGGTGGAGAGTTTCTCCTGCTCTTCTTCCTAGCTTTCAGTTCATTTTTGGAATATCTCATCCAGTTGGGGGTGTCTGGAGTGAGAGTTATATTGTGCAGGATATAATATGAAGTATCAGCAGATGGATTAGGCTTTGGAGGAGCCTTTGGAGGAGCAGCCTTCTTCTTTGCTTTTCTTTTCTTTGAATTTGTTTCTTCAGAGAAATATGATTTAGCATCATCATCATCAGAATAATTTGCTGGATTGTCATAAAGAACATTTAGTTGTTTCAGCACTTCATCAGAAAGAAGTGGATGAGCCTTTGGCTGTAAGTCTTCAGCCTGAGGCTATTCAGGTAGATCTTCTGGAAATTCTTGAACCTGAGTGCTGGTGACCTCTGGTTCCATATCAGCAAACATAATATCATCAAGATTTGGCATTGGGGATTCACACCAGCCAAATGTTGGTGGAGAGAATTCTTGTGGCTCTGAAACAGTTATTGGCTCTATAATACTATCAAGAACTTCAAAACTTGTCCTAAGTTGTTCCAAAACATCAGGTCTTATTTGACCTAAGTAACATTCTATGGCTTTAGATAAATCTGAATCAACAACTGGAACCGAAAGATTGTTGTTATATACAAAATCAAAAGATTGTAATAAAGAAACCAAATCAAATGTGGGATATATCATGAAATCAACAAAAGTGCATATTTATGCAGTAAAGATTGGTTCTTCTGCTAAGCAAAACATCTCTGTATCATCATTTATTTCAGTAAACTCTGCATCTGGAATATCTGCTGCTGTTGCTGCAAATTCTTCACAGAACATCTTCCCCTGCCTGGGTTCAGAGAGTCCTGAAGCCAGGACCCTTGAAGAAGGGATAGCAGCGATGGAGGCAAGTGAGCAGATAGATGAGACAGGGTGGCAGTAAGAGGTATAATAGCCTCATTTATGAGATGCCTGAAAGTTGGAGAGATAAGCTCCAAGAGAGTGGAAATGGGGGGGGGGGATCCAATTGAATAAACTTAGGTGGTGTCTGAGTAGATACATATGGATGGATGGAGGAAGAGGGAGGAATGAAATCTGCATGACTTCATCCTGAGATAGAGAGTGTTGATGTGGAGGAGATGGGGATGGAGATGGTAAAAGATCAAAAGTGGGGAATGACAGAGAAGATGGAGGAGGTGGTGTGTCATAAAGGTGAGGTATAGATGGAGAATCCTCTAGTATATGGACTGGAGATTGAGGAAGTGGGGAATGAGGTAGTGATGGTGAGGCAGTAGGAGTTTGAGAAGAAGTGGATGGTTGTTGGAGGGGAGTTGATGAAGGAACTGCGGATTGTGGTGGAGATGGTGGTGGTGTTGGTGAGACTGGAGGAATGGAGGTAGATGGGGTTTCAATAAGGATTGTTGAGGGTTGTTGATTGTATGAAATGGTGGAAGTGGAAGGGAGTTCTTCAAGAACAATGGATTGATGTTGAAGAGGAGGAGAGGGAGGACTAGCAAGAGTTTCTTCAAGAGATGGGGAAGTGGCTGTATCAGCCCTAGTGCTCTTAGAAGTAATCCTGGAGGAGGAGGCCCTGGAGGTCTTTGGGATAGTCCTCTCCCATCTGCCAAATAAGGCTGAGGTAAGCCTTTTTGAGGCATTTATAAAAATGGTCTGGGAGACCATCAACTCTGGAGCCTTTGCCTGATGGAAGATTCCTAGAATCCTTCCTGAACTGAAATCCTTCTTACCAATCTTTTTCTTAATCAAATCAAAAATGATCTTTCCCCAGTTTATAGATTTATTATTGACCAGAGCACACATCAGATTGAACTGGTGTCTGGTAATGTGATCATGTGTAGAATGTTTTGCTAACAGCACTTTGCCTACAACATCTGCCAAAAATCTATATTCTATAGATAAGTTTTTCTTAAGAAGGTGGTTAGGATTTCCTGCAGTATGTCCTAACCTTTCTAGCATATTAGTAAACTCACTGCTAGATAATTCTATTTCATCTTCTCCATTAACAAAACCAAAAACCTCAGTCAAAACATCTGGAGTTAAAGTAACTGGATTACCAAAAATGTTGCAAATAATGGCTGAGGTATCCTGAAGTTTTGCAGTAAACGTCCATTCCTTTATTTTTGAAACTAGGAGTTTGATTTTGGTTATCATGAAGTATTGCAGATTGTGAGGTTCAAGTAGCTGAAGAATATCCTTGAATATCTGATCTGAGTGACAGAACAATTCAAGGTTGATGTCAAAACCAACGTCAAATTTCATGTTGGAGAGGAGGACTGGAGAAATCGCCATTACACTGCAAAAAGAAACGAAAGATCAAATGCAAGAGAACTGGAAAGCCCGGGATGAAGTGTGATGAAAACCCTTATTGTAAGTTTTCAGAAGGCGAAATGCCGAACTCCGTCCTGCGAAAAAAGAAAAGCTTCGAGCTCTGGTCGACAAAAGAATTTCATAAAGAGATGATATCGTCGATCTCAGTTTGAAGCGGGGGAAAATAGATCATCGATCTCCATTCGACGAAATATTTTCTAAAGCAAGATCGTCGATCTCCGTTCGACAAAAATGACTTCATATAGAGATTTTGTTGATCCCCGTTCGACGAAAAATCCTCAAGAAGAGTTCACAGATCGTCGATCTCTGTTCGACGAGATGTGATCAATTCTTCGACCTTGGACAGAAATCAAATTAAACTTCTTCATTAATCATACCTAGCTGATTCAAGAAGAACAAATATTTCTTTTCATCTAAAGGTTTAATGAAGGTTACTGCTCTTTGTAAATTAGTAAAGATAAAGACAAGATTATTTTTCTTTGTCCACACAATCTCTAATAAAATGATGTCTAATCTCTATATACTTAGTTCTACTATGCAGTACTGGATTTTGTGCAATATAAATTGCACTGGTATTGTCACAAAATATAGTTGAATTATTTAAGTTGAGACTATAATCCAGGAGTTGGTTTTGAATCCATAATATTTGTGAACAACAGCTGCCAGCTGTTATGTATTCAGCTTCTGTAGTTGAAGTTGACACAGATGTCTGCTTCTTACAAAACCAGGACACAAGCATATCACTAAGGAACTGGCATGTTCCTGATGTATTTTTTCTGTCCACTCTATGTCCAGCATAGTCAGAATCTAAAAATTTAGTTAAGTCAAATTCTGACTCTGCTGGATACTAAAGTTCTAGATTAGGACAACCTTTTATATATCTAAAATTTCTTTTAAGGAAAATAAGGTGAGATTTTTTAGGGTTCACCTGGAACCTAGCATAAAGGCATGTAGCAAACATAACTTCTAGCCTACTAGCTGTGAGATAAAACAAGGACCCAACAATAGTCCTATATGTTTTCTGATCAACTGTCTTACCCTGTTCATCAGAATCAATCACAGTATTGGAAGCCATGGGTGTTTTCATTGCAGAGGAATCAGACATCCCAAATCTTTTAACTAGCACCTTAGCACATTTTGATTGGGATATGAAAATTCCATCAGGGGATTGCTACACTTGAAGACCAAGGAAGTAAGAAAGCTCACCCATACTACTCATTTCAAACTTGGAATGCATCAGGTCAGAAAACCTTTTGCATAGTTTGGAATCAGTATACCCAAAAATGAGTCATCTATATATATTTGTACTAACAAGATTTTATCTTTATGAAACCTAATGAACAAGGTTCTATCTATAATTCCCCTAGTGAACTTATGCTCTAAAAGAACGCTAGCTAGGGTATCATACTATGCTCTTGGAGCTTGCTTTAAACCATAAAGAGATTTATGCAATTTGAAAACAAAAGAGGGATGATTTAGAGAGACAAAACGTGATGGTTATTCCACATATACTTCCTCTTTGAGTTCACCATTTAAGAAGGCACTCTTGATATCCATCTGGTAGACCTTAAACTTCTTGTAGGCTGCATAAGCAAGAAATATCCTGATAGCTTCTAGTCTTGCAACAGGGGCAAAGGTCTGATCAAATTCAATTCCTTCTTTCTGTCTATATCCTTATGCTACCAGCCTTGCTTTGTTCCTGATGATGGCTCCTTGTGCATCCAATTTATTTCTAAATACCTATTTAGTTTGAATGACTGGGTAGTGTTTGGGTATTGAAACTAATCTGAAACTCTACATCTCTTAAACTGATTGAGCTCCTCTTGCATTGCAATAATCCAGTGGGGATCTTGCCCAGCATCTTTTATAGATTGGGGCTCAAGTTGAGATATGAAGCAAGCATGCATCAAATCTTGGTTAAGTTGATGCCTTGTTTGCACACCAACTGATATGTCTCCAATCACTTGAGATATATGGTGATCTCTAAGTGTGACAAGATCAGTAGGAGGAGTTGGTTCAGCAACAACATTGGGAATTAATTCCTCTTGTGTAATTATTTGAGCTTTTGTAGGTTCAGCAATTATTTCAATAATATCTTCTTCACTGTCTTCTTCAATATGTGGAGAAGGATGTGATATAGCCTCATGGGTGAGGTTTAAGTCATCCAATTTCTCACACAGTTGGGGTACCTGCAATAAATATCTGGTAGAAGAATCCTCTCCTTGTAAAACATGTTAGCTTCATCAAATGTTACATGTACAGATTCCTCCATTTTTAAAGTTGATTTATTGAAAATCTTATATGCCTTGCTGACTTGGGAATATCCAAGAAAAATTCCCTCTGCAGCTTTGGCTTCAAACTTTCTAAGATGTTTCTTGTTATTATTGTGTATATAACATTTATAACCAAATACTTTAAAATAGTCAACTTTAGGTCGCTTCCCTTTAAGCAATCATAGGGAGTCTTACCCTTAAGTTTATGTATTAAACTTATGTTCAGAACATAGTTTGCTGTGCTAACTGCCTCTGCCCAAAAGGATAGGGGCAAGAAAGCATCTGTAAGTAATGTCCCTGCAGATTCAATCAGAGTTCTATTTTTCCTTTCTGCTACCCTATTTTGTTAAGGAGTTTTAGGAGCAAAAAAACAGTGCCTGATACATTCCTTCTCACAGAATTCTTGCATGAGAAGAAATTCAAACTCGGTGTCATGATCACTTCTAATCAATGCAACCAGAGTGGAATACTCAATATGTATGCACTTAAGAAAATCTCTAAGAACTTTAAAGTTATCAGACTTGTTTCTAAGAAAGAACACCCAAGTGAATCTAAAGAAGTCATCTACAATAACTAAAGTATAGAATTTCCCTCCCAAGCTCAGTACAGTAATGGGTCCAAATAGATCCATGTGTAGCAAGTACAAAATCCTGGGTGAATCACTCTTATTAACAGATTTAAAGCTATTTTTAGTTTGCCTGCCAAATTGACAAGCCCTGCAGAGGCTTTTCTTCTTGTAGGGGCAAAAATACAATCCTCTAACAAGGTTATCCATAGATATTTTAGCAATATTTTTCAGATTAACATGTCCTAATCTTTTATGTCATAATTCATTATTATTACTAATCTGGTTGAACAAACAGATTTCTAAACTAGCTGACTTGAAATTAACTAAATAGATTTTTCCTTGTCTAAGTCTAGTTAAAATAATTTTGTTATCTATGGAAGCAATAATACAAGAAGATTGGTTAAAAGATACCTGATAACCTTCATCACATAACTGGCTTATGGATATCGGGTTAAGTTTTAGACCACTCACATAGGCAACTTTCCTGAAGGTGACAGCTCCAATCTTGATTTTCCCATAGCCTTCTGTTTGGCCATAGTTCGAGTCTCCAAAGATCACCTTTGGTCCAAGCTTTGACTTGTAGTTGATTAAATTGTCCTTGCTTCTTATCATATGCTTTGAACAACCACTATCCAGGTACCACTGTTCCTCTATGGTAGGATAGTCCTTTACCTACAAGATGAAAAATTAGGTGTTCTTGACCCAGGTAACCTTGGGTCCTTGATTCTTTTCAAACTTAAAACTAGAAATGTAAGAGTAATCAGGTTGGTCTTTGTATCCTAACGGGTGAAATCTTCTAGGTGGAATTATCCATTGAGTAAAGGGATTTACAAGTTTTGGTTTCTGATATTTAGTTTGATTGAAATTAAACTTTCTGTTTTCAAAGTTTGAGTTCGATAAATTTAATTGAGTTCGTCGAGCCAAGTTCGACGAAAAGTATTGATGTCGTCGATCTCGGTTCAGAGAACGATAATACTCATTTTCTGCATTCCACGATCGTCGATCTCTGTTCGACGAAACATATTGATTTCGTCGAGCACCCTGTCTTGAGTAATCATACCCAAACTCTGGGTTCAGAGTCCGTCGATCGCCGTTCGACGCAAAATATTGATTTCGTCGATCTGAGTTCGACGATTTTTGTTGAATAGTAGTTTTATGTGAATTTTTATTTTTCTTTTTCTTTGATTGATTTTTCTGTGAAATTTCTGTTGGTTTATTGTTAACTTTTACAATTTTCTCTTTACCCTTAGCAGAAATAAATTTGACGGGGGTAGATAATATATTTTTCTTAAGAGTAGGTCCTTACTAGATGATGCTCCTAAACCTAGTTTACCATTGAGCCTAGCATTGACTGTGCTAGTGATGTCCATTAATTTTATACTTCTCCCATTAAGGGATTCTTCAAAAATTTTAGCCTCATTTAGTTCTGTTTTTAATGAGATGATTTGTGCAGAAGCTACATCTAGTTCATCCTTTAATTTAATGTTTTCAGAAAATAAGTTATCATATATAGTTAGCTTATCTCTGAGAAGTTTGATTAGATCATTACATAATACTTTAAATTCAGAAAAATGGTCTGAATTAAAATAAATCTTTTCAACAATATAATCAAAAATAAGAATTTATAAATCCTTTTACATAGTTGATTATTCCTCCTAGGAGATATCATCCACTGGATTACAAGGATCAACCTGAGTATTCTTACATTTTTAATTATCATTATGTCAAGAAAATAGGACCCAAGGTAACCTAGGTCAAAAAACATCTAATTTGTTTTGATGCAGGAAAAGAACTATCTTACCATAAAGGAACAATAGTATTTGGATAGTGGTTGCTCAAAACATATGACATGCACAAAAGATAACTTAAGTGACTACAAAGCTAAGCTTGGACCTAAAGTCATTTTTGGAGACTCCAACTGTGGCCAGACAAAGGTCTATGAGAATGTCAAAGTTGGAGAAGTTACCTTCAAGAAGGTAGCTTATGTGAAAGGTCTCAAGCACAACCTTATATCCATAAGTCAATTATGTGATGAAGGTTATCAAGTAACTTTAATAAGTTATTATGTTCAATTACCTCTAGTTTTAATAAAACTATTTTAACAGTAACTAGACAGGGTAATATCTACTTAGCCAATTTTAACTCTACAAAAACTGAAATCTGTTTATTTAATCAGTTTAGTAAAACTAGTGATCTATGACATAAGAGATTAGGACATGTAAATCTTAGGACTATTGCTAAACTATCTAAGGACAACCTTGTTAGAGGACTACCTTCTGTTTCATACAAGAAGGAAGGACTTTACAGGGCTTGTCAATTAGGCAAACAAAGCAAAAATAGTTTCAAATCCATTTCTAAAAGTGAGTCACCCAGGATTTTGTATCTACTACATATGGGCCTTTTTGTGCCTATTGCAGTACAAAGCTTGAGAGGAAAGTCTTATACCTTGGTTATTATAGATGATTTATCTAGATTCACTAGGGTATTCATTCTAAAAAACAAGTTAGATAACTTTTAAAGTTTTTACAGACTTTATTAATAGCATCAAGATTGAGTACTTTACTCAGATTGTATTGATCAGAAGTGATCATGGCACTGAGTTTGAATCTCTTCTGATGTAAGAATTATGTGAGAAGAAAGGTATCCGGCATTATTTTTCTACTTCTCGAACTCCTCAGCAAAATGGGATAGCAGAGAGGAAAAATAAAACTCTAATTGAATCTACTGGAACATTACTTGCAAATGCTCACTTGCCCCTATTCTTTTGGGCAGAGGCAGTAAGCACAACAAACTATGTTCTTAACAGAAGTCTAATACATAAGCTTAAGGGTAAGACTCCCTATGAATTACTTAAGAATAAGAAACCTAAATTTGATTATTTCAAAGTTTTTGGTTGCAAATGTTATATACATAATAATGATAAGAAACATTTAAGGAAATTTGAAGTCAAGGCTGTAGAGGGAATTTTCCTTGGATACTCCCAAGTCAGCAAGGCTTATAGGGTTTTAATAAATCAACTCTTAAATTGGAAGAATCTGTGCATGTTTCTTTTAATGAATCTAACATGTTTTACAAGGAGAGAGATATCTCTACTATAGAATCTTTTCAGGTACCAAATCTATATGAGAAAATAGATGATTTAATCCTAATACAAGAGGATATAGTACATCCTTCTCAACAGATTGCTGATGATGACAGTGATCAAGAAAATCATGAGATTTATACTGAAAATATTGTGGCAAATGAAATTCCAACAGAGGAATTAGCACTACAAACAGTTGAACAACCAACTTTACCTACTGATCATGTCACATTAAGAGATCGCCTTAGATCTCAAGTGATTGGAGACATATTAGCTGGTGTTCAAACAAGGCATCAATTGAATTAAGATCAAATGCATGCTTGTTTCATTTCTCAGATTGAACCTCAATCCATCAAAGATGCAGAACAAGATCCCCACTGCATCATTGAAATGCAAGAGGAACTCAATCAGTTTGAGAGATATAGAGTTTGAGACTTACTTCCTACACCCAAATACTATCCAATCATTGGAACCAAGTGGGTATTCAGGAATAAGTTGGATTCTCAAGGAATTATTATAAGAAATAAATCAAGTTTGGCAGCTCAAGGATATTCACGGGAGGAAGTCATAGACTATGACCAGACATTTGCTCCTATTGCAAGATTGGAGGCTATCAAATATTTTCTTGCATATGCAGTATTCAAGATATTCAAGGTATATCAGATGGATGTGAAGAGTCCTTTTCTGAATGGAGAGCTCAAAGTGGAAGTTTTTGTGCAACAACCGCCAGGTTTTATCTCTCCTACTCATTCTGATTATGTTTTTAGACTTAACAAAGCTCTTTATGGTCTTAAACAAGCTACATGAGTTTTCCTGCCACTTGTCGGCCTCGCCTGGATGAGTCGGGGGGTATCGAGCCCTGGCCCCCCTTAGTGCTCGGCCGAGACTTCTGAAAGGGGGAGCCGACCAGTCTGGCTCCTGGCGACCCCACTCGCCGGATACGGGGTTGTACACAATCCCCACTCTTTTTGAGCTTTGCAAAACTCGGAAATAATCATGCAACCTCAAGTGTTCTGCGAGTGCGGTAGGAGCCAGAGAGGATCTTCGGGTGGGGTCTGCCTGCGGCTATATATATATGCATGTGTACCTGGGTGACTTTCACCATTCCCTTGGCTCTAATCTTCTCGAGATGCATATTCCCAAAGAGATCCAAGAGAGGTTTGCCCGAGTTCGCTAGGCTTCCTCTACTCACATCGCCAGCCTGACCGCGGTTCCCCTTAGCATCCCTCAGAGCGGTTCGGCTGGACCCAATCCTGCTAAGAGGGCAAAACCATTTCTCCAAGCGGCCGGGCCTATATTTGATGACCTGAAAACCACCCTAGAGCATGGTACTGTTTCCTCTACTCTGCCAACCCTTGAAAAGGGGAAAACATTGTTGACCTTTGCACCAACCCGGACAGCCAGCGGGATGATGGTGAGGCCTCCACGCCGTGAGTCAAGACCCCCCTCGGTGACTTGCAGCTTGAAACTCCAGGGAATCGCCCACGGGACCCGTCACCCCCTTTGGCACCCTGGGGCTGGACTCGCAGAGGCCGAACTCACCAGTTCGTGCCCCTTCACCTCAGCGACAACCTGTTGGGGTCGTGGGAGGAGGTGTTGAAGCCATCCCCATGTCGGGCTTCAACCTCCTTTCGCCAAGAACACACCGTTCGAGCCGCGATAAGAATCTGAGGGTTCCCCCTCCCCGCACTTTCTTGGAGGTGTCGTGCTCGTCAGGTAAGTTTTCCTTCAATGGTTCCTATCCTGTAATTTTCTGGGGTACTCGTCTTTCATACTGATGCTTAACTATCTCTGCAGCTTTTCCCAGCTAGTCTGAGGCTGAAGAATCTTCGGGACCAATCCGCTACTTGCCCCTCCCTTCTACAAGATCGTAAGACTCTTACCTGGGTTCCGAAGTGGAGAACGGCGAGCTGATGAGGTGGGGAATCGGGCTCTTCAAGAAGCTGGTGCACGGGCTGCGCAAGGTGCAGGAGGACAACGAGGCGCTGCAGCCCCACTACATGCGGCTCGCAGACAAGGTTAAGGGCAACTTGGCAGGCGAGGCGATGTCCCCTTCCCAGCTTTTGGATGAGATCGATGATGGCCTCTAGGTTGCCCAGAGGAACTCGGGGCGGATTCGCGAGCACCTCAACTCGTGGTGACCTGCGGGGAGGGAGAACCGAGGCAAGGGTAGATAGAAATAGCTCTATTGTCGAGCCTACCAGCACTCACCTCCTGACCCCTCAGCCCGCGCATTTGAACTTGTTCCTCTTTCCTTATGTATCTGATTTCTCCGAACAGTATTCCCCCCTTGGCCTGTAATAACTTTGAATATTTTTAGATTTTAATGTTTGGTATCTGAATAATAAATCGACCTTTATATTCAACTCGGCATGTGATGGGACAAGTCATAGAAGTCGATGAGCTGGGGTTGGCGAGCTAGGACAGGCGAGCTGGACTGCTCGGAAGGCTCGGCCTCAGGTTTCTTTTTCTATAAATAGGACCCTCACCAACCTCGTACCACCGCCTTTATTGCCTTCATACTCTCTCTCCTCATCCTCTTCTCTTTCGTATCCACACTTTTAGCCTTCATGCGAGCATGGGCAAGACCAACCACGACACTGACGGCCGCTCCAAGTGCGCCCAACACTTCACTGACTACTGCTTCTTCGAAGAGAACACGACCAAAGCGGAGCTCGCGGAGTTTGTCACCGACCATGTGCGTCCCAGCTTTGAGGCGCACCGGCCCATGGAGCAGGAAGCCATCAACACTTTCTACTCCGACGAGCTCGCCTTCCCCATCTCACATTTCGAGGTGGGTTGCACCTATCACTCTGGCCCGAAGTCCGCCAGATACTGAAATATTATGGCGTGGTGCCCGCGCAACTCAATTCGAATGCCATCGCCATGATAGTGGCATTCGCATGCTTCCTCCGCCGGGACTGAATAGAGTTCAACCTGACCATCTTTAGGAAACTCTTCTCCTACAAGACGACCCCAGATGTCGTCGCCTACTTTGGGGGCTCCCTCATCAAAGTTCGCAAGATCGCAAGCAAGCATCATAACTAGATGACCAAGATCACCTTCATCAAGGGCGATCTCGGCAACATCCCCTATTTGCCCTAGCAGAGAGGCGAGGACGTGTACCATCCCCCCCCACCCCGCTGTGTACGGCAACAACACCAAAATCCATAAATTCTTCCTCCACAAAGACTTCGGGGTCGCCTTCCTACGAAGGGGCCTCGACTCGCTCCTCCCCGTTCTTCCTGGAGAAGGTACTTTTTCTTTTTCTTTTTTTCAGCTCGCTGAACACCATAGAATTTTTTTGACTTAAGTTTTTCATGCAGGGGAGCAACTGATTCTCGCGAACACGCCATTCGCGGACTCGGGATTATTCCCTGACCCCCTCGCACATGAGAGGGCAGCGGCAACGGCCTACCAAGATGAGCTGTCTTCATCCAAGCCCTCATCCAGCAAGAAGCGACCTGATCCTGCAGGATCGAGCTCGCCCCATCGCCAATAGCCACAAAAGAAGAAGAAGAAAGTCGTGGTGGTTCCTGGGCGAGACATCAACAACAAAATCCTAAATACATGAGCTCGCCCGAGACCACCCCGGATGGGTTGCCAGAGAGCCCGCCAAAGGAGATCTTGGGCAAGGGGAGGGGGTGTGGCTAGTCCTCCGCTCCCCCTACTGCGAAGAAGTCAGTCAGCGAGCCAGGCGCGCCGAAGGGCCACCCCCTCTTTGGCTTCGGGGGAAGGTGGAAATACTCGGTCGGCGAACCCATGGTCTAGTGGGACGAGCTGGCCCACCGAGTCTCCATCTCCACCCTCCACTTTTCCTGGACCGACCGCTAGATCTCCACCGGCCATGCCTACGCGCTCGGCTTTAGCCTCTATGGGCACGCGTACACCGAGGCCTATAAGGGTATGACCCTGCGGCAGCTCGGCCACGAGGTCATGCAAGCCCATATGCGGGCTATGGAGCTGCATCACATGATGATCCGTCGCGGCTTAAACCTCAGCAACCACCTGCAGAAGGCCGAGCAGGTGTGCGACGTCGCCAAGGATAAGGTCGTCGACTAGGAAAGGCAGCTCGGCATCACCAAGAACTTACACGCCCAAGTCATCAGCGGGCTGGTAAGTACCAGGTTGTGTCTTTCTCTTTTTACTTAGGATTTTCCAGCCTTCTTTGTTATAAGTTTATTTACCCTTTTTCTTTCTCAGGACTCCAAGGTCGCTGGTGAGTTGCGGGGTCGTGCCACCGGGCTGAAAGAAGAGAACAACCAGCTGAGTGCTCGTTTCGCCGAGCTGGAGTCTCGCCTTGCCGGGATGGAGGAGGAGAATGGGGCGCTGAAAGAGAAGAATAAGGTTCTCCATGGTGAGATCCTCTACCAAGCGAAAATCTTCTTCCCCCCGTGCAACAGTGAGCCCCTCTTCTCGTACAAGTGGTCGAGTGTATTTGGTGAGGCTGAGGTCGCTGAAAGGTTATGGGTCAACTCAATCGCATCCGCTGAATGCACCCTTCAGATGATGAAAGACACAGGGGTGCTGGTGGAGGGCTGCGAGGAGATCACAGCCCGGGACCTCATGCCGAGTCTGTTCCCGCCAATGCCGCCTAGTAAGAAGGAGGATAGCATTGACCTGCTCTTGGGGAAGGGCTTCAAAGATGACCTATATGGAGGAGTGGGGCAAAGACCTCCAGTCCGGGGGGAGGTGGGAGCTGACCCGCACCCCTTTTTCTTTTTTCCTATGTAATTCCTTCCCCCCTCTTTTTGTAACCTTGCCTAGGCGAGTTCCCCCTAATGTAATCCAATTTTTATTTAATGAACAATAGATTTTTTTTCTATCTTATTTTTCTTGCACTTTCTTACTGTGATTCATTCGCCTGCGAGCTTTGCTTCTTGAGTGATCTCGTTATGACAGGGCTCGCCGTTAGAACGGGCGCTAGGACCATTCGGCGCACTGGGCTCGCCAGTTCCTAGTTAGTGTAGGCCTCGCCATCGTTGAACAAAAACCAAAAAATTTCACAGACCTGAGGGGGGTGGTATGCGCAGCCGGAGCTCGCCCTATTTGTCGGATGTCGATGACTTGGTTCGCCACCCATCTGTCGTGTTGAGCCTGCAGGCTCCGACTCGATTGTGAGGACTTTTCTCCCCCTATTCTTAGGAAAGGCCAGACTTTTCAAGTAACATCTAGAGAGGGTAGGACTTCCTCGAATGACATCCAGCCCTACCAGCTAGGTGAGAGTCTGGAAGCGGGATCTGCTCGGGGTCCGGGTAGACACCATCGAGTGACATTCAGCACTTCCAGCTAGGTCAGAGCCTGGCAGTGGGATCTGCTCGGGGTCGGGGTAGACACCATCGAGTGACATCCAGCCCGGCCAGCTAGGTGAGAGCCTGGAAGCGAGATCTGCTCAGGATCCGGGTAGACACCATCGAGTGGCATCCAGCCCTTCCAGCTCGGTGAGAGCCTGGTAGCGGGATCTGCTTGGGGTCGGGGTAGACATCATCGAGTAACATCCAGCCCTGCCAGCTAGGTGATAGCCTGGCAGCGGGATCTGCTCGGGGTCCGGGTAGACACCATCGAGTGACATCCAGCCTTACCAATTAGGTGAGAGCCTGGTAGCGGGATCTGCTCGGGGTCAGTGTAGATTCCATCGAGTGACATCCAACCCTGCCAGCTAGGTGAGAGACTAATAGCGGGATCTGCTCAGGGTCCGAGTAGACACCATCGAGTGACATCCAGCCCTGTCAGCTAGGTGAGAGCCTGACAGCGGGATCTACTTGAGGTTGGGGTAAACACCATCGAGTGACATCCAGCCCTACCAGCTAGGTGAGATCCTGGTAACGGAATCTGCTCGGGGTCTGGGTAGACACCATCGAGTGACATCCAGCCTTCTCAGCTAGGTGAGAGCCTGGCAATGGAATCTGCTCGGGATTGGGGTGCACAGCATCGAGTGACATCCAGCCTTGCCAGCTAGGTGAGAACCTGGCAGCGGGATCTGCTCGGGGTCCTGGTAGACACCATCGAGTGATATCCAGCACTGACAGCTAGGTGAGAGCCTGGCAGCAGGATCTGCTCGGGGTCTGGGTAGATACCATCGAGTGGCATTCAGCCCTTACAGCTAGGTGAGAGCGTGGCAGCAGGATCTCCTTGGGGTCTATCAAACGAACACTTCACCCATTTACGTGAATTACTGCAGGAGAATTAGCACATCAAGAAGCATTATTAACAATAAGGTGCCACTTACATGTCTCAAGGGTAAAAACATTTCAAGTCATCACTGCTCTAGGTGAGACTTAGGATCTCGCCCTCCATATTCCTAAGGTGATACCCTCCTAATTTCAATGTTTCTTTCACAATGTATGGTCCTTCCCAGTTGGGTTTGAGCTTTCCCATAGCTGTTGATCTTCACGCCGCATCCACCTTCTTCAATACCAAGTCCCCTTCCATGAATTGTTTGACCCTGACATACTTGTCAAAGTACTTAGCCATTCTCCTCTTCACTTCGTCCTATCAAATGGCGGAGAAGTCACGCAGCTCCTCCACCATGTCCAGGGAGAGCCGCAGTTCCTCCTCATTCTCGGCCTGCTATTCTTCCCTGCCTTCCCGGGCCTCTACCACCCGAGGTGTCTGGACTTCAAATTCTATGTGTAGCATTGCCTCATACCTATGAGAGAGCTTGAAGGGGGTCTCCCCTGTGGCCGTGTTGAGTGTGGTCTTCAGAGCCCATAGGACTGAGGGGAGCTGCTCCACCCATCTCCCCGTCAATTTTTTGATTTTCTTCTTCAGGAGGTTTACGATGATCTTGTTTACCGCCTCCACCTACCCATTGCTCCTAGGGTGGTGGACCGAGGCAAATCTGAGATCAATTCCAAGCTAATCGCAGAAGCTAATGAATTCCGCGCTAGCGAACTGAGGTCTGTTGTCTATGACGATGGCTTGCGGCAGCCCATGCCGGCAGATGATCTCCCCCCAAATGAACTTTCTGATGACCTGGGAGGTCACCTTGGCCAGCGTCTTCACCTCCAACCACTTAGAAAAATAATCTATCACTACTAACAGGAACCTCCTCTGTCCGCTGGCCTGGGGGAAGGGTCCAACCAAGTCCATTCCCCAAATTGCAAAGGGCTAGGGGTCGTGATGCTCCTGAGGTGCTGAGCCAGTTATAGCTGTATGGGGCGAACAACTGGCATTTGTGGAACTTCTTCGTGAATTCTGCAGCGTCGTGGCCTAGAGTAGGCCAGAAGTACCCCTGTCACATGATCCTTCCTTCCAGGGTCCGACTCCCGGAGTGACTCACACTCCCCAGAGTGGACTTCTTCTAAGATCCTCTGAACCTCCCTCTCGGCCACACAACGGGCAAGCAGCCCTGAGAGAGTCTTCCGATATAATTGTCCGTCCTGGAGGAGATATTATGATGACTTGTATTTGAACATTTTCTTGTCCATCCCCTTCGAATACTTTCATGTGGAAAGGAAGGTCGTGAACGGGTCCATCCACGAGGGGTGTTGATCCACCTCCATCAGCTCTTCCTCTTCAATGGAAGGGCGGAATAGATTGGTGATGGTACCCCCCCCCCCACCCCACCTGGGGACCGCGCTTTGCCAGTTGATCTACTTGCTCGTTCTCCTCCCTAGGCACGTGTCGGATGGAGAAGGTCTGGAACATGCCGATGACCCCTTCACTTTTGCTAAGTATAATCAGAGGGTAGGTTCCCTTGCTTCGAACTCCCCGTTGATCTGGGAAGCCACCACCATGGATTCAGTGAGGACCTCCACGTCAAGCACCGCTAGCTCCCTGGCCAAGCATAGCCCTGCTATTACGGCCTGATATTTGACCTGGTTATTAGTGATGGGAAAGTGTACCACCACTATTTATTCGATTCTTGTTCCCTGGGGGCTCTCCAAGATTACCCATACCCCTAAGGAATGTTTCCCCGAATCGCCGTCAACCTTCACCTTCCAAGAAGCCGGATGAGTGAGTTCTTTATCCGCCACCTCGACCACGTAGTCATCCAAAACGTCTGCCATTGCTTGGGCCTTGATCGAGAGGCGGGGAACGAAGGAGATATCGAACTCACTCAGTTCCACCGACTACTTATCCAACCTGTCTGAATGCTCCACCCCCTCAAAGAAGTTGCGGAGGGGATGGTCAGTCACCACTCGGATAGAGTGTTCCTATAAGTATGGTCGGAGCCTTCGAGCCGAGACGGCCAGAGCAAAGGCCAACTTTTCCAAGATAGGATATCGAAGCTCGGCCTCCCTCAGGACCCGACTCACATAATATATGGGGAGCTGCTTCTTCCCCTCTTCATGAAGTAGGACGGAGCTCAATGCCTCTACTCCAACCCCGTGATACAAATATAGGTCCTCCCCTTCAGTCGTCCCTTGGAGAAGGGGTGCCTGAGTCAACTGCTTCTTCAGGGCTTGGAATGCCTCCTCGCACTTCTCAGTCCACTCAAACTTCTGCCCCCTCCCCCTCAATAATTTGAAGAAGCGACAGCACTTCTCCCCGACCTGGGAGAGAAACCTGCTCAATCTTGCCAGCTTCCCTGTCAATCGATGCACCTCTTTAGCATTCTGTTGGGTATTGTATCCACACTAACCCAGATTTGATGAAGTCATCCTTGAACTAAGATGAATTAAGTTGTATTTGATGCTTTATTTAAGTTATGTGTTTGCAGGATTCTAATGTCAAGTGTAGACCAATATCAGTCTCCAATTGGTCACCAAACACAGGGGCATACAATGTAATCCCTCATTGTGTGATCCAAAGTGTTGACTCATGTGTAGCCTCTCTATTGGGATACACTTCATATTCAAGCTCTAGGACTAATTGGAAAAGACTTGATGCTGGTCTCACCAAAGAAGAAGAGAATTCTGTCAAAGAGAATTTACTAAGTGTTTTACTCGAGTAGTTCTATACCTACTCAAGTGAATAGCTTAGTTAATACTCGAGTAAAATTATTCCTACTCGAGTAAGAATGATAGATCCCGAGTAGTCAATTTATGGCTCTTGAGTAGTTAAGAAAACTACTCGAGTAAATTCCCTCTTATTCTCGGGTTAACTGATTTTCTTCTCCAAATACATTCTAAGTAAATTACTCGAGTAGTACACTATAGTACTCGAGTAGTTTATACCTTCTGTCTCGAGTTACAAAAGTCTGCACCTCGTGTAATTATTTCTCACTCGAGTAGTCAAGTCTAGTACTCGAGTAGTTCATCCACTACTCGAGTAGTTCAAGGTGTTACTCGAGTAACCAGAAATTTCTTCCTTCAGAATTTCTCTAAGTCAATTACTCGAGTAGCTATTTCCAAATACTTGAGTAGCTATTTCCAAATACTCGAGTAGTTCTTATCCTCTCGAGTAGTTCAGCTTCACTACTCGAGTAACCCAGAATTCTATTCCAGAAAATATTCTTAGTCCCTGACTCGAGTAGTTCATCTACTACTCGAGTAGCTTATTCTCATTTACTCGAGTAGTATTACTTGTACTCGAGTAGTCTAACTCCACTTCACGTGTAATTCCTTAAGTACTCGAGTAAGTCTTTTTGGTACTCGAGTAGCTGATCAACTTCTAAATTTTCTTCAAGAATATACTCGAGTAGTTTTCTTCAGGTTACTCGAGTAACTATCTCTAAGTACTCGTGTAGTTATCTTCATCTCTCCCGAGTAGTTCTGTAAAGTACTCTAGTAGTCACTTCTTCACTCGAGTATATTACTTCAGTTTTCTGAAATATTTCGTTAAGTCCAGATTAATAGATTCCTTAATGAGCCTTGACGTGATTGGTCCACGTGTACCTCATTATGAATTAATTATGACAGATTTTCACTGATCCTATATAAGGTCTTGTCAAACCGACAAAACCTAAGAAGAAGTTTAATCAGAAGTTTTTGCAGCCGAGTAATATCTAAGTTTTCTGTTCCTCTCTCTCTCTCCAAGAAGCAAAGCCGCCGCCGCCGATTCTCATCCGGCTAGGGTGTTCGTTTTCAGAGGATTCAGATTAAGAAGGTTTTACAGATCAAAATTGTCGCACAACTCTTCATCTTCTATTCGATCGTGTGAAGCCAAGAAGATCCAGATCTGATTTTGCCGAGATTTTCTTCACCTCTCTGATAAAGCCACAAGTCTACAAGAGGAAGATCCTGGCCGATTACTTGCAGATCTGACAAAGTTTCATTATTTGTATTTTTATATACATTTTATTTCATTCTTGTAGGAGAATTTTTCTCCGAGTGTAGGAGCATTTGACTCCGAGATTATAGGAAGTTTCATCTTTCGAGTGTAGATCCGCTTTGTGGATCGAGATTGTAGGAACGTTGTTCCGAGGCATAGGATTGGTTTTTCAATCCGAGATAGTGGAGTAGCCGAGTCTAGTGTATTGCTAGATCGGCGAGGGAAATTGGATGTACCCAAGGTTGGGGAACCACTATAAATCTTGCTTCGTCTGTGATTGATTGGTAGATAATTCTGTGTTAGATCTGAAATTTTTATTCTGCAAATAGACGCACATCTCACCTATTCACCCCCCCTTTAGGTGATTTAGGTAGGAAACTATACACTTTCAATTAGTATCAAAGCGAGGTTGGTCATTAAAAGGTTAACACCTTGATCAGACCCTTCTATAGTTGTCTTTTGAGATCTACCAAACATGGACAAGGCTAAAGATTTTGCCAAGCTTCATTTGTGCACCAAGAATAACATTCCCATGTGGAAAGAGAGAATCAAATTCTTTATGGAAGCTGTGGATCCAAGGATCTTCATGATAGTTGAAGAAGGTCCTTACATTCCCATGACAATCTCCACAATAGATCCAACCAAGAAAGTTCCAAAGAAAACAATGGATATAGGTAAGGACGAGATCGCACTTGTGTCATTAGACAAAAAGGCCAAAAAGATTATAGCAAGTGCAGTCGATGACTCCATACTGCAAAACCTGATCCACTGCCAGTCTGCAAAGGAGATGTGGCAGTCCCTAGTTACCTTGATAGAAGGTACATAAGAAGTGAGGGATGATAGAAGGTCCCTTCTAAATCAAAAGTATGAAGCTTTCCGACAAGGAAACAAGGACACCATTGCTGACACATTTGAGAATTTATTCAAGATAGTAAATGTCCTAAGGGTCTATGGCAGAGTCTTCACTAACGGAGAATTGAATGACAAGTTCTTGAGATCCCTAACTAAAGAATGAGATAACAAGGTCTGTGCCATCAGTGAGTCTGGAAAGCTAGCCGAGATAGACCCGCAGAATCTCTTCGGGAAGCTTATGTCATATGAACTTCAACTGAACACCAGAAAGGCTGAAGAAGAGAAGAGCAGGTCTGCTTTCAAAGAGAAGTTTGTTGCCCTAAAGGCAGACACCTCGAAGAAGTCAAAGGCTACTGCTCCTGCCCCAGCACAAGAAGTAAGTGAAGAAGAAACTTCGGAGCCAAGTACCTTAGGCTCTGAGCTATCTAAAGGAGAGTTCTCACTACTCTCACGACAGTTCAAGAAATTCTTGAACAAGAAGAAGCACTGGAAAGGCAAGGATGCCTCTTATAGAAGATCACGACATGATGGTGATCGTCAAAGAAAAGGCTCAAGTAGCCTCGATAGGTATACTCCTAAACAGAACAAACATATCTCTACTGACATAATTTGCTACTGCTGTAATAAGTCAGGACACGTCATTGCTGACTGCCCCCATAAGAAGAAGGAGGGTGGAAGAAGAGAGGAAAAGAAGTCCTCATACAACAAGAAGAGGACAGAGACGAGCTTAATAGCCAAAAAGGGCAAGACTCTTAGTGACTCCGACTCATCAGAGTCGAGTGAAGAAGAAGAAACCTATTTTGGGCTTACGGCTCAGACAGATGATGAACAAGAGCCACAGTTCACTGGGAAGGTAAACTCTCACACTCCTCTTTCAGAATCTGAAGCTTCTGAGCATGATCGTGAGGACAGCTCTTCTGACGATAAGTCTGAACTCATGGCCCAGTACAAGGAGTTGATCATGGCTTACGATAAATGTCGTCGAGTTGTGAAAACTCAGGCTAAAGAGATAAATTCTATAAAAGCTAAAGAGAGCATCTTGAGTGAAGAAGTCGTTAAGACTGACTCACTCAAGGAGAACTTCATTAATTCTATTGAAGAATACAATGAAGCTCTTGAGCACCTTGACCTAAAAGAGAAAATCATCAAAGAGTTGGAAGAACAACTCGCTGCTAAGAGAAAACTTGTTGAAAGTTTCTCGAAGCCTAAGACTGTTTTTCCATTCGTTGCTGAATTCTCAGCAAAGGCCAAGGGTGCTGGATTAGGCCATGAAGAAGCTCCTAGCAAATCTTCTAGGAGAAATAAGTCCCAACGGAAGAATAAGGCCGCCAAAAAGGCCTTAGCCAAAGAAAAGGGGAAAGCCCCTCAAGATCAGACCATGTTCAGAAAGGTCATATTTCCTTCAAATGAGTTTGATCTTGACTCTTCCTACGGACACTTTGCTAGGCCTACCTATGTAGAGCCAAAGTCCTGTTATCAATGATGGACTCGCCGCAAAAACTTTGGTGAAAGTGTCTTTAAGGCACCTTATGAAGAAGTGATTCTTCAGAGCTATGGCCCTTAAAATCATGGTCATAACTTCAAGAAGGCACCAAAGGCAAAGCCTGTTATAGAAAAGCCAGTGAAGGAGAAGAAAACATGTGATTGTCATCATCATGAAGCTTCTTCCTCCAAGAATGTTGCCCCTGCTAGACCACAATTCCAAAAGGTCAAGCAGGCAAACATAAAGAAAAGATACAACAGATTTGACTGTTGGTGTTGTGGCAGAACTGGTCACTTTGCCATCGATTGTTGGTTTAATCCCAGAAATGTTGCAACCCCTCATGTTGGCAATATGAGAAAGACCACTCCTAATGCTAATATTCGTCGGGTGGAGTGTTCTAACCCGAGACCAAGGACCCAAACATATTTGGGTTCCTAAGGCAAACTGATTATGATTGCAGGTATGTCCAAAGGCCACCAAAATGCAAATCTGCTACTTGGACAGTGGATGCTCTCGGCATATAACCGGGACAAGAAGCCTAATTCAGAATTTTTCTCCAGTCGTGAATGGACCAAAGGTCATCTTTGGAGGTTCAGACCAAGGAATCACTAAAGGCTACAGTATGATCACAAACGGTAATGTATACTTCTCAGATGTAGCTTATGTCGAAGGTTTGGAACATAACCTTATAAGCATAAGTCAACTCTGCAATAAAGGATACATAGTTGAGTTTCACGCTAATAAGTGCTTGATAAAATCTGTTGACAATATGGAAACGATTCTATCCGGCACTCGAAGCAGAAATATATTTTGTTTGAATTTCATTTGTGTAGACTCTTCTACACCAGTGTGCTTTTTAGCAAAATAAAGTGCATCTCTTGGTGACCAATGGCACAAGAGACTAGCACATATTAATTTCAAAACTATTAATAAATTATTTTCAATGAACTTAGTACGTGATGCCCCAAATGTCAAGTACATCAAAGATAGACCTTGTCATGCATGTGTAAATCGCAAGCAAACAAGGGCTACCTTTAAAAGCATTATCGGCAAAGATTCTAATAGATGTTTACATCTACTGCATATGGACTTATTTGGTCCACTGCAAATTAGAAGTTTGGGAGGTAAGGATTATACGTTAGTAATTGTTGATGATTACTCGTGCTTTGTGTGGGTGTTCTTTCTGAAACACAAGTTAGATACCTTCGACATCTTCACTAATTTTGTCAGGCAAGTCCAGAATGAATACAACTGCTCCATAGTCAAAATCAGAAGTGACAATGGAACAGAGTTCAAGTCTGGGGCCATGACAGAATTTTGTGAAAGCTTGGGTATCTTTCATGAGTTTTCCTCTCCTCATACTCCGCAACAGAACGGAGTGGTCGGGAGAAGGAATAGGACACTTATAGAGTCCTGTAGGACCATGTTGAGTGATTCCTCACTACCGGAATATTTCTGGGCGGAAGACGTCAACACTGCATGCCACTTGCAAAATCGAGCACTCATAAACAAGAACCACAATAAGACACCTTACGAACTTCTAAAGCGCAGGAAACCCACTGTCTCATATTTTAGAATTTTTGGTTGTAAATGCTTCGTGCTTAACAATGGTAAGTATCATACTACCAAGTTCAGCGAAAAGAGCTTTGAAGGTATTTTTTACGATATAGTAGCCATGGTAAGGCTTACAGGATATTCAATAGAAAAACTCTGGTCATAGAAGATGTTGGGTACATTGGTTAAATGTACCTGATTTGAAGAAGCCTCACCCAACTCAATGATATACATCAAAATGTATTTGATGTGTTTTTGAGTTACTTGTGCAGGTTAAGTATTTGCAGGACTGAAGCAAAAATTTCTAAGTCCATGTATCGACACCCAGAGGGAAAGTGTCGACACTTAAGAAGACTTGTGTCGACACCCAGACAAGCAGTGTCGACACTTGGAGTCATTGTGTCGACACCTGGGATGCAGAGTCGACACCAGACAGAAAGTGTCGACACAAGGAGCTGTGTCGACACTCAGTGAAGAAAAGTGCAGTAAAGCTGTGTCGACACTTAACAGCAGTGTCGACACCCAGTGAAGCTGTGTCTACACCAGAAAGTGTCGACACTTAGAGATGTGTCGACACTCAGCAAAAGTCAGCAGAGACTAAGTTAAACTGTCGACACCAAGAACAATGTGTCGACACTCAACAGAAGTGTCAACACATGAAGTAAGTGTCGACACCTAGAACAATGTGTCGACACTCAGCTGAAGACTCTACACTTGAAGAAAGTGTCGACACATGGAGCTGTGTCGACACTTAGCAAAGAACAACAAGATCAACAAAATATTCTAAGTACAAGTGTCGACACTAAGGGAATGTGTCGACACTCAGCTGAAGTCTCAACAGAAGAATCAAGTGTCGACACAAGGAGCTGTGTCGACACTCAGCAAGTATCAACATAGAAGACTATGTGTCGACACCAAGAAGCAGTGTCGACACTTAACAGATTCAACACAAGAAGTTGTGTCGACACAAAGGAGATGTGTCGACACTTAGAAGAATTCAGCAAAAGATAGAAGATCAAGTACTTGTGTCGACACTCAATTTTAGTGTCGACACCTGAAGAAGAAACTGTGTCGAGACATAGTATCTACAACACAAGGAGTTGTGTCGACACCTTGTAGACTTGTGTCGACACTTACATAACTTGTGTCGACACTTAGTCTATAAGTGTCGACACTTAAAGACAGAAAGTCTCGACACTTTTAGACAGTTAGAGAACTTTCAAGAATTGACTGGATGACTTGACAGCTGCCATTCCAGCCGGTCTACAGCACCTGTCAGAGATGTCAGAATTCAGTTATGGACCGGACCAGCCGGTTACCATGGAGAAGGCCTATAAATAGGCTCATACAGTTTACAGAAACTGTTGTCAAGGTGGTACAGATTATTGTTGAACAAGTTATTAAAGTGGTTCACAGAGTTATTGATCAAGTATCAAATCAAGAAGATCTAGCTGTGCAGATCTAAGAAGTTGGAGAGAGGGCTCCATCCAAGAAATCAGCCGTTGGAACTAGGCTGAGAAGAAGGGTTCAGATTTATTCTGGATCTTAAGAAACAGAGATCAAGGATCAACTGCAGGAGGATTCATTCTTATTCAGTTCTACTTTCAAGAAGCTTTGAAGAAAGCTAAGTCAGATTGAATCCAGCTGAGTTCTTCCAAGAACTCATCAAGAAACTCTCAACTCCCCTCTCTTGTTTCTGAGTTGTTGAGTTAATATTTGTAAAATCATTTTAACTTGTAGGATCGTTTGGATCTGAGTGAATTGTAAGCCTGTAATTATAAAGGCTGAGGGTAGGGCTTGAGAGCCTGAGTGTAGGAGATTGAAATCTCTGAGTGTAGGCCTTGTTGGCTGAGTGTAGGCCTTGATTGGCTGAGTGTAGGCCTTTGTGGCTGAGTGTAGGCTTTGGGAAAAGCTGAGTTGTAGGGCCTTGGGCCTGAGGTGTAGGAACCAATTTGGGTTCTGAGCTAGTGGAGAAGTTTGGCCGAATCTAGTACACTACTAGATAGGCGAAGGGGGAAAGTGGATGTACCCATATCTTGGGGAACCACTATAAAACACTGTGTCTGCTGTGCTGTGATTGTGATTTGCTGTGTATGCTTTGTGATTGCTGTGAAAAAGTAGAGTAGATTCTGTGATATAACTGTTTGCTGCCATTAAAGTTTCAAAAAGGATTAGGTCACCTATTCACCCCCCCTCTAGGTGTTTAGGTACTATATCTTTCAAGTGGTATCAGAGGCAGGTTCCTCAAAAAGGACTAACAGTTTGGGGAGATCCTGATTGGCAGATTCAGTCTAAGTCAAAATACAGATTCAAGAAAATCAAGAACCATGGGTTCCTCTGAAAATCACAAGGAATTGGGTTCCATGAAATTGCTCATATGCAGGAAAGAGATCTTTGGGATCTGGAAGGAAAGGGTAAGGCTGTTTATGGAAGCCTCTGACCCTAGGATATACATCACAGTAAAGGAAGGTCCTTATGTGCCCATGAAGATATCTGTTCTAGATGCAAATCAGAGAACTCCAAAGGATTTTTCTGAAATGACTAAGGATGAGATTGTCCTAGCCACCATGGACAAGAGGGCACAAAACATTATAGTGAGTGTCATAGATGATGCAACATTTCAGAATCTTATACACTGTAAGACAGCCAAAGAGATGTGGGACACTCTTATTGTGTATATGAAAGGATCTGAAGAAGTTAGACAAGATAGAAAATCCTTGCTAAATCAGGAGTACGAAAGTTTTAGACAAGGAAAGGGTGATAGCATAACTGAATGCTATAAGAAGTTCTACAGAATAGTGAATGAACTCATGTCTTATGGAAGAGAGTTCAGTAACTATGAACTAAATGACAAGTTCCTAAGGTCCCTAACCAAAGATTGGGACACCAAGATCTGTGCCATTAGAGAAATGGCTAAGTTGGGAGAAATTCCTCCACCTATACTGTTTGGCAAATTGTTGTCATATGAGATGCAGTTGACAGTGAGGAAAGAGGACGAGAAATCAACAAGAACTGAACACAAGGAAAGAACAGTAGCCTTCAAGATAGAAGCCTCCAGAAAGTGTAGGAATAAGTCATCAACTCCACCTCCAAAGGTAGTTGAATCAGAGTCAGATGAGTTAGTCAGCACCAAATCTACAAGCAGTGAAAGTGATGAAAACTTTGCTACCTTCACTAGACACTTTCAGAAATTCTTGAAGAAGAAACAGTGGAGGTCAAGGCCTTCTACTTCAAAAGGAAAAGAAGATTTTTATCAGGATAAAAAGGCTTCAAAGAAAGACAGGAAGAGGACAAAATCTAGCAAGGCAACTGGTTCAAAGATAGTATGCTATTGCTGCAATAGACAAGGCCATGTTATTGCAGATTGTCCTGAAAAGAGAAAAGAGTCTAGTGACAAGAAGAAGACTCATTTTAAAGGCAAGAAAGAGAAGTCTTTTGTTGCCAAGAAGGAGAAGACTCTATCAGATATCTCTTCTTCAGAAACTGAGTCTGATGCTGAGGCATACATAGGGCTGTTTGCTGAAGAAGAAGAAGAAGAATTCATGCAGATAATGGAGTCTATTTATAAACAAGAAGACTGTCAGTGCCAAGGACTGATGGCATTAACTGAGAGTGACAAAATCCTGGAGCAGCCAGGACCCAGTAAGGTACAAAGTTCAACTCTAAGTTCAGTTTCTTGTTCTAGTACAGATTCAAATTCTTCATCATCAAGTGATGAGAATGTATCTGAGTCTGAGGATGATATTCATCAGCTTATAGATGAATATAAAGTACTGTTGCAAGCTTATAAGAAAAGCAAGTTCCTAGCCAAAAGTCAGGCAAAGGAAATTGCTGATCTTAAAGCTGCTGCAACAGATTCTGAGATGCTATTTGATCAAAAGCTAAATGAGATAGCCAGGCTGAAACACATAACAGTGATTCAGATGGGGACTATCACCTTTAAGAATGATCAAATCAAGAGTCTGGAGATCAATCTTCAGAAAGAGAGAGAGCTTGTTGCTAGGTTTTCTAAACCTAAGTCAGTGCTACCTTTAATTGATGAATTTGTTCATCATAAAGGCAAGGTTGGACTGGGTTTTATTAGACCTGCAAGGACTGAGCAGTCCAAGTCCAAGGGCAAAGCCCCAACATTCAACAAGTCAGCTGTAGATAAGACAACAAAGACAGTACCTAAGCAAAGGTACAATAAGTTTGAATGTTGGTGTTGTGGCAAGGTTGGCCACTTTGCAGTGGACTGTTGGCACAATGTTAGTACCAAATTGAGTACCAAACTACCTATTGGAAAGCCAGTAGGTAGCTTTGTCAGATTGCAAACTAACAAGTACCAAGGACCCAAGAATTCTTTGGGTTCTAAGGTTCATTAATCTGTTTTGCAAGTGAGTCCAAGTGGCCATACCCCAACATGGTACTTGGATAGTGGATGTTCCAGACATATGACTGGAACTAGAGGATTACTAAGGGACTACATTCCAATCAAAGATGGTCCAAAAGTAACCTTTGGTGGTTCTGAAAAAGGAATCATCAAAGGATTTGGTAACATTTCTAGCAACTTAGTTATCATTACTCAAGTGGCTTATGTTAAAGGGTTGAAACACAACCTAATAAGTATAAGTCAATTAAGTGATGTAGGGTATGACATCTCATTTATTAAAAATGGTTGTCATATCAAGAGGTCAAGTGATCAAGAGATCATTTTGACAGGTTATAGGAAGAGGAATGTCTACTGCCTAGATATTATGGTTGAGAACAATGGTTCTCCAGTGTGTCTTGTAGCTGATGAGACAGTCTCTCATTGTGTCAAATGGCACAAGAGGCTTGCCCATCTTAACTACAAGACTATTAGCAAACTCTTTAGCAAAGAGTTAGTGAGGAATGGTCCTCAAGTTAAGTGTGTCAAAGATGGTATTTGCTCAGCTTGTCAAAAGGGCAAGCAGACTAAAACCACCTTTAGAAGCATAGAAAACAAAGATGCTGTGAGGTGTTTATACCTCTTGCATATGGATCTCTTTGGTCCAATGCCAGTTCACAGCCTAGGTAGGAAGGTCTATACCTTTGTAGTTGTTGATGACTACTCAAGGTTTTCCTGGGTGTTCTTCTTAAGACAGAAATATGAAACACCTAGTGTCTTCCATAGCTTTGTCAAGCAAATTCAGAATGAACTAGCCAGTACAGTGGTCAAGATTAGAAGTGACCATGGTACTGAGTTTCAGTCTGATAGCATGACAAAACTTTGTGAAGACTTTGGGATATTTCAAGAATTCTCTTCACCTAGAACACCTCAGCAAAATGGCATTGCTGAGAGGAAGAATAGGACCTTGATAGAGGCTGGTAGAACCCTACTAAGTGATACATCACTGCCAGAGTATTTCTGGGCTGAAGCAGTTAACACTGCATGCCATGTTATAAATAGGGCTACCATCACTAAAGGCCTCAACAAGACCCCCTATGAAGTTGTGAAAGGCAGGAAACCTAACCTATCCTACTTCAGGATCTTTGGTTGCAAATGCTTCATACTTAACAATGGGAAGTCTTACTTAACTAAGTTTGCTGCCAAGTCCCAAGAGGGAATTTTTGTTGGGTACAGCAATAATAGTAAGGCTTATAGATTCTACAACTTGTCTACACAAGTTGTAGAAGAATCTGTGCATGTAGTTTTTGATGAGACTAAACTTATTAACAATGAGTTGTCTAGTAGTGTATGCAGCCCCACAGGTTTAACAAAGAAAATGGACAAGTTAACTATAGATGAAGTACCTGTTGCAAGACAGCAAGTAGAAGACAGTGGCTGTTGTCTAGGGGGAGAACTACATGTACCAACTGCTGATGAAGTTCAAGGAATACAGCATGATGGAGATGCTGAAGAGGTTCAACCAGAAGTTAGGATGCCTCCAGCCAACAGGCATCTTAGAGATCATCCAGTAGAGCAGATTATTGGAGATCCAAGACAAGGAGTACAAACCAGGAGCAAATACATGAATGCATCAATCTACTCCAGTTTTCTATCACAAGTTGAACCTAAGAAGTTTGAAGAAGCAATACTGGATCCACAATGGACTGAAGCAATGCAAGAAGAGCTTAATCAGTTCAAGAGGTACAAGGTCTGGGAACTTGTTCCTAAACCTAAAGACCATAATATAATAGGAACTAAGTGGATCTACAGGAATAAGATGGATGAACAAGGGGTCATCATTAAGAATAAGGCAAGATTGGTTGCTAAAGGATATAGGCAAGAAGAAGGTATTGATTTTGATCAAACCTTTGCTCCAGTAGCCAGACTGGAAGCCATAAGGATGTTCTTGGCCTATGCAACCTATCAAGGATTCAAAGTTTACCAAATGGATGTCAAGTCAGCATTCCTGAATGGTAATCTTAAGGAAGAAGTCTATGTGGAACAGCCTTCAGGTTTTGTTGATCCAACTCTACCTCATCATGTTTATAGACTTAGGAAAGCATTATATGGGTTAAAGCAAGCCCCTAGGGCTTGGTATGAAACCCTATCTAGTTTCCTCATTGAGAACAAGTTCTCAAGGGGGAAAATAGATAAGACTCTATTCCTTAGGGAATCTAGAGGCAAAGTTATACTAGTCCAAATATATGTAGATGACATTATATTTGGGTCTACTGAAAACAGCCTTTGCAAAAAGTTTGCAAAACTTATGCAAGGTCAGTTTGAGATGAGTAGCATGGGAGAGCTAAAGTTTTTCTTGGGTCTCCAAGTTAAACAGACTGAGAGTGGTTTATCCATTTGTCAGTCCAAGTTCACCCTAGAACTCATAAGGAAGTATGGTATGGATTCATCCAGCACCATGAAGACTCCTATGGGGTCAAGTATGTCTCTTAGCAAGGATGATGCAGGGAAACCTGTAGATGAAACCTTGTATAGAGGGATAGTTGGCTCCCTATTATACTTGACTGCTAGTAGACCTGACATCATGTATGCTACATGTGTTTGTGCAAGGTATCAAGCCTGCCCTAAAGAGTCTCATTTGACAGCAGTCAAAAGAATATTGAGATATCTAAAGGGCACTCCCTATCTAAGCCTCTGGTACCCTAGGAATGGAGATTTTGATCTAACAGGTTATTCAGATGCAGACTTTGCAGGATGCAAAGAAGATAGAAAAAGCACTACTAGAACCTGTCAATTCCTAGGTGGGAGACTAATTTCATGGAGTAGCAAAAAGCAAACCAGTGTGGCTATCTCCACAGCAGAGTCAGAGTATGTGGCTGCAGGAAGTTGCTGTGCTCAACTTCTGTGGATACAACATCAGCTAGAGGACTATGGATTTCAGGTAAGTAGAACTCCACTTTTCTGTTATTCTACTAGTGTTATTTCAATAGCTAATAACCATGTATCTCATAGTAGGACAAAACATATTGAAATTAAATATCATTTTCTTAGGGAGCATGTAGAAAGAGAAAATATTTCATTAGAATATGTTAAAACTGATAATCAAGTAGCTGATATGTATACTAAGCCACTAGAAGAAGCTAAGTTCAATAGATTCAAAATTGAACTAGGAATGATAAACTTAGAGTAAGTTTACAGAATTGAAAATGCCTAAGTAAAAAGGTGTCGACACATAGACAAGTCTATGTCGACACAGAATAGTGGTGTCGACACTTCAGGAAAAAGGTGTCGACACATCTAGGAAGTTGGTGTTGACACTTCAGAATATTAGTGTCGACACATGTCAAGTAGGTGTCGACACATCCAATGTGGTGTCGACACTTAAGTTTTACTCAGAATTTTCTAAGTAAAGTCTCGACTATGTGTCGAGTTATGTGGTGTCGACACATAAACAAGTGTCGACACATAAAATCTGTTGACTAAACTTGTGTCGACACATATGTGTCGAGACATTATAAGTCAGTGTCGACACTTATTGCCAGTGTCGACACATTTTAAGTTAGCTGTCCCGCCTGTTCATCTTCAAAATTAGAAAGGTATAAATAGGGTTTTGTCTTAGTTTGTCGACACGCTTTCAAAGTTTCGAGACCAAACTTCAGTGTCGACACCTCTCTTCTCTCAAGACAAATTCTACAAACCCTAATGGCGCCTAAGCTTGAGGAGAACGTCAACGAAGGATATGAGCTGGTACGCGGCGCTTTCAGTGATGCAGATCAAGAAATCAAGTCTGTCGTAACCCTAGTCGCAGGTTCAGGGTTAGAGTATTTAGTTTCTGAACCTACAAAGATATGGAAGAAAGAGATACTCGAATTCCTCAATGGAGCCAAGGTGGATGAATCT
This sequence comes from Platanthera guangdongensis, assembly GCA_039583875.1. Lineage (NCBI taxonomy): Eukaryota > Viridiplantae > Streptophyta > Magnoliopsida > Asparagales > Orchidaceae > Platanthera > Platanthera guangdongensis. Next base: position 39,301,097 of record CM077147.1, read on the forward strand.
GGATACAAAATCAAATCCAGAGTTCATGGAGCAAGGGTTAAGGTATCCACAAAAAGTCTGAGGAAGATTCTACAGCTTCCAAGAACTCAAGAGGAAGATGAAGTACTGCATCAAGGACCAGGGAAGCTCTAACCTGGTGTGGACTTGATCCTAAGATGAAGCTGGGATCTGTGTTTAACAGGAAAGGCATGAATAGCCAAGGCAAATTCATGTCTGAAATTGTTGGAAAGGTCATCCTAAGCAAGCCAGGAGGGCATGACAGAGTGTCTGCCTCTATGTTTAGTATAATGACAAGGATTATCTTCTCTCTAAAAATTGACTGGTCAATGATAGTTTATGAGAAGATTAAGGAAGGTCTGAAGAAGCCCAACCTGGGCAGAATTATAAGTCTATACCTAGCTGGTATCATACCAGAGGTAATGCAACAAGCTGCAGGAAGCAAGATAAATCATATGAGAAGGATTGATTTGAGGATCTTTTCTAGATGGGACAGGGTGTTGTCAAAGGAGATGCCAACCCATGAGAAGACAGTTACTGAGAAGGAGATTCCTCCAAAGAAGAAAAGGAAGACTGCTCCAGTGGCTCAAGAGTCCACTAGCAGTTTTGAAAGTGAAGAACAAGTTGTCTTCACTCCAGATGAGCAAGAGGAAGAGCCTGCAGTGAAGACTCCTGCTCCTCAAGAGGTTACTGAGATCCAGGGGGAGCTACCTCAAGCTAGCCCCATCCACAAGGATCACAGCCAGGGGAAGCTTCCAGTTGTAGAAGAACGCTCTACACTGGAAAGTGATCAAGCCACCAACACCATACTAGAGGTACTCACTGACCTAAATACTTTAGAATTTCTTATAGAAGATGCTGATTTGTCTGATGATCATCAGCAAACTCAGCTGAATAGTCAAGTTCCAGATGTTGTTAGAGAAGACACATCTGCTGTACTAGAAGTGGTTTCTGATCCAGTGGTTGAAGAGCCCAGAATTACTCCAGCTCCTTCACCACAAGAATACACCATGGAAGATTTATTCCTAAATCTAGACCAACAAGATTTGGCATGGACAAGGATGATGCTGAGAAAGAGAATGCTGCTGCTGAGGGGGAGCAAATGCACATTATGGAAGAGCCTGTAAGGCAGGAAACTGAGAAGGCACCTGAAGTGCAGAAAGAGAAGCCTCCTAGCCCCAAGGAGAGGGTTGACATAGCCAGCTCCTCAGAATCTGAAGATGAGGAGGCTACTAGGGCTAAGCAAAAGAAACTCTATGTATTCAAAAGAAGAAACCAAAGCTATAAGAAGGCTTTACAATCTATTACACCACAGCCTATAGTTCAGCAAACTCCAACTGTAGATTATAGTGCTTTAATGGTGGCAATGCAGATTAAACTGGATGAACATAGACAAGCAATTGAGAAGTATGTAGATGAAGGGCTGAAATCCTTACAGTTTGATCTGGCCCAGGATATAAAATCTATAAGGTTTGAAATGAACCAAAATAAGAAGGAGAAGACAGACTGCTTCCACAAGGGTGGAAATACAGTGGTGTACTTGGCAACACACCAGGAAAAGATCAAAGCCCAAGTGGATGACATAGCATTGAAGCAAGGATATGTTCTTGAAAATCAACTAAGGATGAATGACAATTTAACTGCTTCACATAATGCTATTGTCACTGAATTGAAGAACAAGGCTGTTGAACCTTCTACCTCCAATGCTGCTATTAAAGCTGATTTTGACAAGGTATTCCAGGAAGAACTCTCTGCTGTTAAGACTGCTATCCAAGCATCCCAGAAGGTCATATCTGAACAACTTCAAAAACTCAAACCATTCTTTAAAGATGGAATCAGATACTTGGATAGTCAAATAAGATTTCAAAAGGATGACGTCAGAGATCATATGTCTAGAGAAGTCATAAAGGGGGAGAGAGTGTTAGTCAAGGCAAGCTCTGATCATGCTAAGTGGATATCAAATTCCATCAAAGCTACACTTGGATATCCTCCTCTGTGTGATGACAATGATGTTGCTGAATCTGGAATTAACCCTGCCTATCTTGGAGGTGAGCAACCAGAAGTAGCTCAAGTCATTTATCCACCTCCAGATTTTGAAATGATTCATGCTGAGGTACAGACCATGTACAGCCCATCTGGGGGCAAGGACAATGTCCATATTGAAAAGGTTGTTCAGCCTATATCAGAAGCCATGCAAGAGGTATTGCAGAAAGAGGAAGAGATAAGGTTGTCTAAGAAGAGGTTTAGGGAACAAGCAGAACAAAGGCCAGACTTTGAACAGTGGAGCCCTACCTCTAGAAACATAATATTAACTGCCTGGAAAGCTGCCAAGGATAACACTCATGACAGGAACAAATGGTTCTCTGAAGCTGAATGGAGAAAGCATGAATCTAGACAGGAGGACATTGTTCAATACAGAAGGAAGACAAAGATGGGAAAGCTACCTCCTACAGCCCAGGAGCCTAGCAAGTACTTTCCAAAGCCATACCATTATTTTGAAAGACAGAAGATCAAAGTTGAAGAGCTTAAGAAGAAAGATCTGAAAGGCAAGAAGTCTGCTGATGCTGAAACTGCTGATGCTGCTGTCCAAGCTAAAGTTCAAGCTGGCAAAGGCATAGTGATTAAGGAGCCAGAACAAAAATAGATTTAGCATTTTCTTGAAGTTTACTTTGTAATTTTCTTGATGAAAAACATTTTGTGAACTTCAGAAACTGTATAAGACAGATATTTGAACAATATATGATTAATCTATTTCATGTTTGTTCTGTGAATATGTCTATTTCTTATTTGTTCCGTAATGATGAATTTGTATACATGTGAAATTGATACATGTTTATGTTTACCCTGCAGTACTTAATTCTGCTTTACATCATTTTGTAATTTTATTATGAATGGTGTATATCATTGACTAAGGGTTATGACTTCTCCAAATAGGGGGAGATTGTTGGGTACATTGGTTAAATGTACCTGATTTGAAGAAGCCTCACCCAACTCAATGATATACATCAAAATGTATTTGATGTGTTTTTGAGTTACTTGTGCAGGTTAAGTATTTGCAGGACTGAAGCAAAAATTTCTAAGTCCATGTGTCGACACCCAGAGGGAAAGTGTCGACACTTAAGAAGACTTGTGTCGACACCCAGACAAGCAGTGTCGACACTTGGAGTCATTGTGTCGACACCTGGGATGCAGAGTCGACACCAGACAGAAAGTGTCGACACAAGGAGCTGTGTCGACACTCAGTGAAGAAAAGTGCAGTAAAGCTGTGTCGACACTTAACAGCAGTGTCGACACCCAGTGAAGCTGTGTCTACACCAGAAAGTGTCGACACTTGGAGATGTGTCGACACTCAGTAAAAGTCAGCAGAGACTAAGTTAAAGTATCGACACCAAGAACAATGTGTCGACACTCAACAAAAGAGTCAACACATGAAGTAAGTGTCGACACCTAGAATAATGTGTCGACACTCAGCTGAAGACTCTACACTTGAAGAAAGTGTCGACACATGGAGCTGTGTCGACACTTAGCAAAGAACAGCAAGATCAACAAAATATTCTAAGTACAAGTGTCGACACTAAGGGAATGTGTCGACACTCAGCTGAAGTCTCAACAGAAGAATCAAGTGTCGACACAAGGAGCTGTGTCGACACTCAGTAAGTATCAACATAGAAAACTATGTGTCGACACCAAGAATCAGTGTCGACACTTAACAGATTCAACACAAGAAGTTGTGTCGACATAAAGGAGATGTGTCGACACTTAGAAGAATTCAGCAAAAGATAGAAGATCAAGTACTTGTGTCGACACTCAATTTTAGTGTCGACACCTGAAGAATAAACTGTGTCGAGACATAGTATCTACAACACAAGGAGTTGTGTCGACACCTTGTAGACTTGTGTCAACACTTACATAACTTGTGTCGACACTTAGTCTATAAATGTCGACACTTAAAGACAGAAAGTCTCGACACTTTCAGACAGTTAGAGAACTTTCAAGAATTGACTGGATGACTTGACAGCTGCCGTTCCAGCCGGTCTACAGCACCTGTCAGAGATGTCAGAATTCAGTTATGGACCGGACCAGCCGGTTACCATGGAGAAGGTCTATAAATAGGCTCATACAGTTTACAGAAACTGTTGTTAAGGTGGTACAGATTATTGTTGAACAAGTTATTAAAGTGGTTCACAGAGTTATTGATCAAGTATCAAATCAAGAAGATCTAGCTGTGCAGATCTAAGAAGTTGGAGAGAGGGCTCCATCCAAGAAATCAGCCGTTGGAACTAGGCTGAGAAGAAGGGTTCAGATTTATTCTGGATCTTAAGAAGCAGAGATCAAGGATCAATTGCAGGAGGATTCATTCTTATTCAGTTCTACTTTCAAGAAGCTTTGAAGAAAGCTAAGTCAGATTGAATCCAGCTGAGTTCTTCCAAGAACTCATCAAGAAACTCTCAACTCCCCTCTTTTGTTTCTGAGTTGTTGAGTTAATATTTGTAAAATCATTTTAACTTGTAGGATCCTTTGGATCTGAGTGAATTGTAAGCCTGTAATTATAAAGGCTGAGGGTAGGGCTTGAGAGCCTGAGTGTAGGAGATTGAAATCTCTGAGTGTAGGCCTTGTTGGCTGAGTGTAGGCCTTGATTGGCTGAGTGTGGGCCTTTGTGGCTGAGTGTAGGCTTTGGGAAAAGCTGAGTTGTAGGGCCTTGGGCCTGAGGTGTAGGAACCAATTTGGGTTCTGAGCTAGTGGAGAAGTTTGGCCGAATCTAGTACACTGCTAGATAGGCGAAGGGGGAAAGTGGATGTACCCATATCTTGGGGAACCACTATAAAACACTGTGTCTGCTGTGCTGTGATTGTGATTTCCTGTGTATGCTTTGTGATTGCTATGAAAAAGTAGAGTAGATTCTGTGATATAACTGTTTGCTGCCATTAAAGTTTCAAAAAGGATTAGGTCACCTATTCACCCCCCCCCCCCTCTAGGTGTTTAGGTACTATATCTTTCAGAAGAATCAATGCATGTTGTATTTGATGAGACGAGCTTGCTGCAAGGCAACTCCTCTAGTGTGCTCACTAAAGATGCAAGTACAAAGTTGAAAGAAATCAGTTTGGATGAACCATTTGAAGATAAAGGTGAAAAGTTCATCAAGATCACCACTCCAACCCTTATTGGAGAGGTTAATGATCCAGATGAAGAAATTATGCAAGATGATGAAGTCACTCTGGTGATTGAAGAGAATCCAGATGCAAGGACTCTAGAGCTTAGACATCTGAAGGATCACCTCATGGACTAGATCATAGGAGATCCCTGGGATGGTGTCAGAACTCGTAGATGTACAACTAATGAAAATTTATATCTAAGTTTTTTTCTCACAGGTTGAACCAAAGAGTTTGGGGAAGCAAACTCAGACGCATCGTGGATAATGGCGATGGAAGAAGAACTAAATCAGTTCAAGCGCTGCAAAGTATGGAAACTTGTTCCAAGACACAAGGATAAAAACGTCATCGGCACAAAATGGGTCTACAGGAACAAGATGGACGAGGATGGAACGATCATAAAGAACAAGGCCAGACTCATCGCTAAAGGATATCGTCAAGAAGAAGGAATCGACTTCTATTAGACGTATGCTCCAGTGGCAACGTTGGAGGCCATCAGGTTATTCCTAGCATATGCTGCACTCAAAGGCTTCACTATCTATCATATGGACGTGAAGTCTGCCTTCCTTAATGGCGACAAAAAGGAAGAGGTGTATGTGGAACAACCTCTAGGTTTTGTTGACTCTAACTTTGCTGATTACGTTTACTTATTGCATTACGCCTTATATGGTTTGAAACAAGCTCCTCGAGCTTGGTATAAGACGCTGTCTAGCTTTCTACTTGAGAACAAGTTCACAAGGGGAAAGATAGACAAGACATTATTTCTTTGGGAAATAAAAGGCAAGCTTTGCTAGTGCAAATCTATGTCGACGACATTATTTTTGGTTCTACTGACGACAACCTCTGCAAAAAGTTTTCAAAACTTATGCAAGGGAAGTTTGAAATGATCAGTATGAGCGAGTTGAAGTATTTCTTAGGGCTTCAGGTGAAACAATCTGAAGATGGAATTTTCATCTCGCAGACTATGTTCACCAAAGAGCTAATTAAAAAATTCGAAATGGAGAACGCAACCTCGATGAGGACTCCAATGAGTTCAACAATGTCTCTGGACAAGGATGAAAAAGGGAAACCTTTTGACGAAACCAAGTACAGAAGTATAATTGGATCCTTGCTCTACCTTACTGCAAGCAGACCTGACATAATGTTCTCAACATGTGTCTGTGCTAGATTTCAGGTGAACTCTAAGTAATCTCACTATGTTGCTGCAAAGCGGATTTTGTGATACCTTAAAGGTACACCAAATCTTGGTTTATGGTACCGAAGAAGTAATGATAGTGAGCTAATAGGTTTTTTAGATGCAGATTTTGCAGGGAGCAAAGATGACAGGAAAAGCACTTCCGGGACTTGCCAATTCTTTGGAAGAAGGTTTATATCCTGGAGTAGTATGAAGCAAAACTGTGTAGCAATCTCAACAGCTGTGTCAGAGTACATCTCTGCGGGCAGTTGCTGTGCACAGCTCTATGGATAAAGAATCAATTTGAAGATTATAATATGAAGTTCTAAAATATCTCATTGTTTTGCGACTCTTCCAGCGCAATTGCAATAGCCAACAACCCAGTCTCGCATAGCCGGACAAAGTATATAGAGCTAAGGTATCACTTCATCCGAGAGCATGTGGAGCATGGGGACATAGATCTACAATATGTCTCTACAGACAAGCAGATTGCAGATATTTTCACAAAGCCGCTGGACGAGACCAAGTTCTCGTTCTTCAAAATGGAACTTGGAATGCTCAACAAAGAAGAGTAGAGAAGATGGACTCACAAGGAGGCCCAGAGATCAAGGATCAGTCTAAAGTTAGAATTCTACAATCTGCCAACTGCTTGACTCGAGTAAGAAGTAAAGTACACGAGTAAGTAAAAGACCTACTCGGGTAATGAAACTTGACCTACTCGAGTACTCGAAAATCCACTCGAGTAACTTACTCGAGTAGCAGAATCACTTACTCGAGTAGTCTAACATCACTCGAGTACTTCAACCCAACTACTCGAGTACCTCAATATATCTACTCGAGTACTTCCAGAAATATCTACGCGAGTAATATTAAGTCACTCGAGCATACCTAAGCCGATTTTTCTCCTTAATTCATATTTCGTTATTCGCAACCCGAGGCTTATGCCGTCATTTCTAAGGTATGATTCCATTATTTATCTTTTAATTAGACTTTAACCTAGAGTTATATAAATCGGAATTTCCAAAATCATTCTCAACACGAGATTATTTTCTCTCTTGAGTAAGCCGATCGCCGTTTCGCCTTCCGACAAGAAGTTGCAGAGCCGCGCCTTCTTCCTCCCCGTCGCAGTCTTTCCAACAGTTCCTGGATCATGGCTGCTTTGTCGAAGATTGGGATTTGTTCCGAACTTGTTTCCACCAGCATCACTGACTTATTAGATGATTTCCATAACCTCATGATACTGCTCGACACCGTCGGACTCCCCTTCATACTCCAAGAATCCTGCAAAATACTGTTTCTAAATGTTGCCGAATTCTTCCAAAATGTCAAGGTTAAGATACATGGAGGTATTCTCAAATCGAAGGTCAGAGGTCTTAAAATCAAACTCACCAAAATCTCTGTATCTCAACTTCTTCCCTTGCCGCTTGTAGATGAGGAAGACCATCTTGGACCAGATGAATCTGACAGAACTTGTCTGTTCTTGTGCGTGTCTACTGATTCTAAATACATCAAACGCTCTGATATGAATCCTGGAGGAAAGCTACTTGTGGACATCATAGGAAAAATTCTTCTGTGCAAAACCAACTCCATAAGAGATATATCCCTCTCCTTCTTTGACATTATGCAAGCCATAGTGTACAGGAAACGATTTCAGTTTGGAATGATGATTTTAGATAAGATCAGAGACAGCATTAAAGCTCCCAATTATGCCAGAATTATTTCTCTGCTCCTCCATGAAATCAACCCAGAGGTCTTCAGTTTTTCTAAAGGGACTGTTCTTCACCACATGAATAAAGTCTCTATATCCTCCATACACAGATGGGAATTGAAGCTGCAAATCCAACATAAGCTGCAAAAGGTCAAGAAATTCTAGCCACACAGGACAGGACCCCATCTCCCTCTCCACATCAGGTTGTCAGCTCCACTGGTGCATCTATTGAGGGGGAGCCTGCTCCTTCTGTCCCAGCAAGGATTCCTGCACCTCTAGCAGTAACTCCTCCACCTCCTCAGACTCCAGAAGGAACACCATCTGACCATAAACTTCAAGAAGCACTCCTCTCCATAGAAGCTGCGATCAGTGAGATGATAGAAGAATTGACAGCAAATGATCTTCCTCCTCCTCTCTCTCCAAAGGAACCCACTACTGACATACCACTATCCTCCACTCCAGTTCAATCCCCAGCTCCTGTTCCTTCTCAAGAAAAGTCTCCTACTGCACACCAAGAGCAGGTTGAGACCATTTTCATTGATGATGAGCTATCCCCTGAGCCAGCTGAAGCTCCTTTAAGGAATCTGGACTTCTCCATACCCTCAGTCACTGATGAAGGGGATGCCCTGATTCACACTACAAGAGCAAAAAAGATCTGTCACCAGTACATAAATAGCTCCATGGGTAGCTCCTCCTCCTCCTCCAGTTCCCTCTACTAGTGTTCCTCCTGCTTATAATGCTGCTTCATCTAATGATTTGATGACTCAAGTTGTCCTTCTACTTCAAGAACAGAGAACCTACTTTGATGCTTCTATTAAACCTATTACTGATAAAGTCAGTGCTCTGGAGACTGAGATGAGCAGAGGATTTACAGAAATCCAACATAATACTGACCAGCTAAGACACCTTTTCCAAATTGGTGGGAAGGCTCTAGACCACACTATTACTAGTGTTGGTCAAGTGATGGAGCAAGGTGTAACCCTTGCTGGTAATCAGATTGAAATGGATAAAAGAGCTGAAACTACAAAGATGAAGATCTGTGAAGAAGTTGGAACTTTCAAAGACGATGCAATCTCTAAGCTATCTGTTGAAGTCAGAAAGGTTGAGAATTTGGTGAAAGAATATTTAGAAAAATCAGATGCACTCCAGCAAGATATTTGGGAAGCCAAAATGAAAGAGATCCATGATGATGTCTTAGCACAAATTAAGAGTGTCAAATTTCATACATATGACACTGCTGTCTGGATGCACAATCAAATCCTTCCTGAATTTCTTGTTGATCCAAATATCATTCCTCATCATCTCAACCCCCTAGCTGCTGCTGCTCCTGCTCCTCCTCTTCAACCTACTTTCTCTCACAGACCTGAAGGCCAGGAAGGCCCTCCTCCAGACTCTTATGCTCAAATCTGGGTGGATGACCCTACAGATATTTTTCTCCAAGCTCCTCCTGAGATACAGACTTCTAGAAAGAAAAGAAAATATGGTGAGGGTGCCTCTGCTAGCAGGTCTATCCCAGTTCTAGATTCAGAAAAGAGGAAAACATCAGAATTTTTGCAGAGATCTGGTCTCCTACCTCTAAGTCCCTCATTTTGGATACTCTCAGACTTGTTATGGACTTTCATGAAAGCAAGAATATTCATTATAGCTCCCAGGAATGGGAATTATATGAGAAGTCTATGACTAAGAGGAGACTATATGACAGAGAATTTGGAAGAAATAACCTGCTGCTCCTCCAAGACCTCCTAAGTACTACCCCAAGCCATACAGCTATCAGAGGATACAACAAGAGAAGCAAGACAGGCAGCACCACCAAGTCTAAGTTACAAGGGCATATGAGAATGTGGAAATGATTGTTGTAGAAATGATACTTTGGAAATCACATTTATATAATTCTAAGTTTTTGATCATATTATCTTGTTCATAGTCTTATGTTTGCTTACATTGAGTTATCTATTTAGCATTTTCTTTTTATGTCTATAATTCACTTTATTGTAAAGGGTTTTAGCTTCTATAAATAGGGGTAGATTGTTGGGTATTGTATCTACACTAATCCAGATTTGATGAAGTCATCCTTGAACTAAGATGAATTAAGTTATATTTGATGTTTTGTTTAAGTTATGTGTTTGCAGTATTCTAATGCCAAGTGTAGACCAATGTCAATATACAATGGGTCTCCAAACACAGGAGCATACAATGTAATCCCTCATTATGTGATCCAAGGTGTTGACTCATACGTAGCCTCTCTATTGGGATACACTTTATATTCAAGCTCTAGGACTAATTGGAAAAGACTTGATACTGGTCTCACCAAAGAAGAAGAGAATTATGTAAAAGAGAATTTACTAAGTGTTTTACTTGAGTAGTTATATAACTACTCGAGTGAATATCTTAGTTAATACTCGAGTAAAATTATTCTTACTCGAGTAAGAATGATAGATCCCGAGTAGCCAATTTATGGCTCTCGAGTAGTTAAGACAACTACTCGAGTAGATTCCCTCTTATTCTCGGGTTAACTGATTTTCTTCTCCAGATACATTCTAAGTAAATTACTCGAGTAGTACTTTATAGTACTCGAGTAGTTTATACCTTCTGTCTCGAGTTACAAAAGACTGCACCTCGTGTAATTATTTCTCACTCGAGTAGTCAAGTCTAGTACTCAAGTAGTTCATCCACTACTCGAGTAGTTCAAGCTGTTACTCGAGTAACCAGAAATTTCTTCCCTCAGAATTTCTCTAAGTCAATTACTTGAGTAGCTATTTCCATATACTCGAGTACTTCTTATCCTCTCGAGTAGTTTAGCTTCACTACTCGAGTAACCCAGAATTCTATTCCAGAAAATATTCTTAGTCCCTGACTTGAGTTGTTCATCTACTACTTGAGTAGCTTATTCTCATTTACTCGAGTAGTATTACATGTACTCGAGTAGTCTAACTCCACTTCATGTGTAATTCCTTAAGTACTCGAGTAAGTATTTTTGGTACTCGAGTAGCTGACCAACTTCTTAATTTTCTTCAAGAATATACTCGAGTAGTTTTCTTCAGGTTACTCGAGTAACTGTCTCTAAGTACTCGAGTAGTTATCTTGATCTCTCTCGAGTAGTTCTATAAAGTACTCGAGTAGTCACTTATTCACTCTAGTATATTACTTCAGTTTTCTGAAATATTTCGTTAAGTCCATATTAACAGATTCCTTAAAGAGCCTTGACATGATTGGTACCTCATTATGAATTAATTATGACAGATTTTCACCGATCCTATATAAGGTCTTGTCAAACCGACAAACCCTAAGAAGAAGTTTAATCAGAAGTTGTTGGGTACATTGGAATAAATGTACCTGATTTGAAGAAGCCTCACCCCACTCAATGATATACATCAAGATGTATTTGATGTATTTTGAGTTACCTTGTACAGGTTAAGTATTTGCAGGGAAAGCTAAAAGTTTCTAAGTCCATGGGTTGACACCTAGAAGAAAAGTGTCGACACTTAAGAAGGCTTGTGTCGACATCCAGAGAAGCTGTGTCGACACTTGGAGTAATTATGTCGACACCAGGAATGCAGAGTCGACACCAGAAGGAAAGTGTCAACATATACAGGCTGTGTCGACACACAATGAAGAAATGTCCAGAGAAGCAGTGTCGACACTTAAAAGCAGTGTCGACACCCAGAGGAACTTTGTCGACATCAGAAAGTGTCGACACTAGGAGGCTGTGTCGACACTCAGCAATACTTCAACAAAGTTCAAGTACAAGTGTCGACACTAGGAGGCTGTGTCGACACTCAGCAAACTTCAACAGAGTTTAAGTACAAGTGTCGCCATAATGAAGAATGTGTCGACACACGGCAAAAGGCTCAATACATGAAGAAAGTGTCGACACTAGGAGGTTGTGTCGACACTTAGCAAATTTCAATGAAGTCTAAGTACAAGTGTCGACATCAGGAGAGTTGTGTCGACACTCAGCAAAAGAATCAACACAGAAGGCTTGTGTCAACACCAAGAAGATGTGTCGACACTTAACAAGTTCAACACAAGAAGATGTGTCGACACAAAGGAGTTGTGTCGACACTTAGCAGAATTCAACTAAGTACTAAAGAACAAGGAGTTGTGTCGACACACAATGTCAGTGTCGACACATTCTGAAGAAGCAGTGTCGAGAAGTAATTTCTACAACACAAGGAGTTGTGTCGACACCATGAAGGCTAGTGTCGACACTTAATCTACTTGCATCGATACTTGGTCTAATTTTGTCAATACTTAAAGACTGACTGTCTCGACACTTTCAGACAGTTACAGAAAATTCAAGAAGTGACTGGATGACTTGACAGCTGTCATTCCAGCCGGTCTAATGCAACTGTCAGAGCTGTCAGAAAGTTGTTAGGAACCGGATCAGCCGGTCACCTTGGATAAAGTCTATATAAAGACCCTTCTCCTTTACAGAAAATGATTGATCAAGCAATTCATTGAAGAATCAATTGAAGTGATCAGAAGATCTAAGAAGTTGGAGAGAGAGAGCTCCTTCTAATAAGACAGCAGTTGAACCAGGCTGTGAAGAAAGTTTCAGATTCAGATTTGATTCTTAAGTTAGCAGTGATTGAAGATCAGCTGCATAGAGACTCAACCCTACTGTGTTCTAAATTCAAGAAGCTTTAAAGGAAGACAAGGGAGGTTGATCTCAGCAAAGTTCTTCCAAGAACTCTTCAAGAAACCAGACAACTCTTCTCTCTTAATCTGAGTTGTGGTTATATTCATTGTAATTTTAATTTCTTGTAGGATCCTTAGGGATCTGAGTTGTAAGCCTGAAATTATAAAAGCTGAGTGGTAGGGCCTGTGTACCTGAGTGTAGGAGATTCATTTGTCTGAGTGTAGGCCTTGTTGAGGGATGAGTGTAGGCCTTGTTGAAGGCTAAGTGTAGGTCTTGGTGAAGACTGAGTGGTAGGGCTTTGAGCCTGAGTTGTAGGAACCTGTTTGGGGTTCTGAGTGTAAGATCTGAGGATCTGAGGAATAGTGAAGGAGTTTGGCCGAATCTAGTACACTACTAGATAGGCGAAGGGGGAAAGTGGATGTACCCAGACCTTGGGGAACCACTATAAAACTGTGTCTACTCTGTGTGTATCTGGTTCTGTGTATACTGTTTATAGTTCTGTGAATTCTGTGATTAAATCTGCCTAAAAGTTTAAAAAGATTAAGGTCACCTATTCACCCCCCCCCCCTCTAGGTGATTAGGTACAATTTCTTTCAAGTGGTATCAGAGGGATGTTACTCAAAAAGGACATAACAATCTGAGTAAAGGATCCTGTTGGCAGATTCAGCATAATCAAGAAAATCAAGAAAATGGGTTCAACAGAGAATCACAAAGAACTAGGATCCATGAAGTTGCCAATCTGCAGAAAGGAGATTTTTGGCATCTGGAAAGAAAGGGTTAGACTATTTATGGAAGCCTCTGACCCTAGAATCTATATCACAGTCAAAGAAGGGCCATATGTGGCTATGAAAGTATCAGTTCTGGATGCAAACCAGAGAACTCCAAAAGACTATTCTGAAATGACCAATGATGAGATTATTCTGGCCACTATTGATAAGAGGGCCCAGAATATAATTGTAAGTGTCATAGATGATGCCACATTCCAGAATTTAATTCACTGTAAAACATCAAAGGAAATGTGGGACACACTGATAGTGTACATGGAGGGCTCTGAAGAAGTTAGACAGGACAGAAAGTCTTTATTGAATCAAGAGTATGAAAGCTTCAGACAAGGCAGGTCTGATAGCATAACTGAGTGCTACAAGAAATTTTATAGGATAGTTAATGAGTTAATATCCTATGGGAGAGAATTCAGCAATTATGAGCTGAATGATAAGTTCTTGAGATCCCTAACTAAAGACTGGGATACTAAGATATGTGTCATAAGGGAAATGACCAAATTAGCAGACATTCCTCCTCCAACATTATTTGGAAAACTGTTATCATATGAGATGCAGTTAATGGTAAGGAAGGAGGAGGAGAAGACTACAAGAATTGAGCACAAAGAAAGAGCTGTGGCTTTGAAGACAGAAGCCACTAGGAAATATAAAAGTAAGTCTCCATCTCCACCTCCAAAAGTTGCTGAGACTGAGACAGATGAGTCAGAAAGCAAGAATTCTGAAAGCAGTGAGAGTGATGAGGACTTTGTAGCTTTCACAAGACATTTTCAGAAGTTTCTAAAGAAGAAACAGTGGAGGTCTAAGCCATCCACTTCACAGAAGTCATCAAAGAATGATAGGAGAAAGCCCAAGTCAAGTAAAACTACATCTTCAAAGATAGTATGTTATTGTTGTAACAGACAGGGACATGTTATTGCTGACTGTCCAGAGAAGAGGAAAGAGTCAACTGATAAGAAGAAGACTCAAATCAAGGGCAAAAAGGAAAGGTCCTTTGTAGCTAAGAAGGACAAAAGTCTGTCTGATATGTCTTCTACAGAAACTGATTCAGAAGCTGAAGCTTATATTGGACTGTTTGCTGAAGAAGAGGAAGATGAGTTTATCCAGTTAATGACCTCTATATATGAGCATGAGGACAATCAGTGTCAGGGACTGATGGCCTTATCATAAGGAGACAAAATCCAGGATCAGCCTGGACCAAGTCAGGTACAAAATTGTTCTGATAGTTCAATTTCTAGTACTGCATCAGAATCAGATTTATCAGCATCAAGTGATGAGAGTGGATCTGAATCTGAAGGAGACATTCATCAATTAATTGATGAATATAGAGTAGTGTTGCAAGCTTTGAAGAAAAGCAAATCCTTGACCAAGAGTCAGGCTAAGGAGATTGCTAATCTCAAAGTGGCTGCAACAGATTTTGATAAGTTGCTTGATCAGAAATTAAATGAAATAGCCAGACTGAAGCACATTACTGTTATTCAGATGGGGACTATAACATTTAAAAATGATCAAATCAGAAATCTGGAGATTAGTCTTCAGAAAGAGAGAGATATTGTAGCAAGGTTTTCTAAACCAAAGTCTGTTCTACCTTTGATAGATGAGTTCATTTCTCAAAAAGGTAAAACTGGATTGGGGTTTACTAAACCTGCCAGGACTGTACAGTCCAAGTCTAAGGGCAAAGCCCCAGTACTCATCAAGGAGCCTGCTGTAAACAAAACAGCCAGGGTTGTACCTAAACAAGGGTACAACAGATTTGAGTGCTGGTGTTGTGGCAAGGTAGGCCACTTTGCCATAGACTGTTGGCATAATTCAAATGCCAAGGTGAGTAGCAAAATGCCTGTTAGAAAAGTTACAGGTAGTTTTGTTAAGAGGCAAACTAACCAGCACCAAGGACCCAAGAATTCTTTGGGTTCTAAGGTTAACTAATCTGTTTTGCAGGTGAGTCCAAGTGACCATGCCCCAATATGGTACTTGGACAGTGGATGTTCCAGGCACATGACTAGAACTAGGGGATTGCTAAAGGACTATACACCAATCAAGGATGGTCCTAAAGTCACCTTTGGTGGTTCTGAAAAAGAAATCATCAAAGGCTTTGGTAACATTTCTAGCAACCTTATTACAATTACTCAAGTGGCTTATGTTAAAGGTTTGAAACACAACCTCATTAGTATAAGTCAGCTGAGTGATTTAGAATATGACATCTCATTTGTCAAAGATGGTTGTCATATCAGGAGGTCAAATGATCAAAAGATCATTCTGACAGGCTATAGGAAGAGAAATGTCTATTGCTTAGACATTATGTGTGAGAACAATCTTTCTCCTGTGTGTCTTGTAGCTGAAGAGAAAGTCTCTCATTATGTCAAATGGCACAAGAAGCTAGCACATCTTAACTACAAGACAATTGGTCAACTCTATAGTAAAGAGTTAGTGAGGAATGGTCCTCAGGTTAAGTATATTAAGGATGGGATATGTTCAGCTTGTCAAAAGGGCAAGCAGACTAGATCCACCTTTAATAGCATTGAGAACAAAGTTGTTGTGAGGTGCTTATACCTCTTGCATATGGATCTCTTTGGTCCTATGCCAGTTCACAGCCTAGGTAGGAAGGTCTACACTTTTGTGGTTGTAGATGACTACTCAATGTTTTCCTGGGTGTTCTTCCTTAGACAGAAATCTGAAACTCCAAGTATCTTATACAGCTTTGTTAAACAAATTCAGAATGAATTGGACAGTACAGTGGTCAAAATCAGAAGTGACCATGGTACTGAATTTCAGTCTGACAGTATGGCAAAACTGTGTGAAGAATTTTGAATTTTTCAGGAATTTTCTTTACCAAGAACACCTCAGCAAAATGGCATTGCTGGAAGGAAAAATAGAACATTGATTAAGGCTGGTAAAACCCTATTAAGTGACACATCTCTCCCTGAATATTTCTGGGCTGAGGCAGTTAATACTGCATGTCATGTGATTAATCGGGCTACTATCACCAAGAGCCACAATAAGACCCCCTATGAGATTGTGAAAGGCAGAAAACCAAATCTATCCTATTTCAGGATCTTTGGTTGTAAATGTTATATACTTAACAATGGTATGTCTTACTTAACCAAGTTTTCTACCAAATCCCAAGAGGGGATCTTTGTTGGGTACAGCAACAACAGTAAAGTTTATAGGGTCTACAACTTGACTACTCAAGTTGTAGAAGAGTCAGTACATGTAGTATTTGATGAAGCTAGACTCATTAACAATGAATTGTCTAGAAGTGTATGCAGCTCCACAGGTATGACAGAGAAGATGGACAAGCTTACTATTGAAGAAGGATCTAATGCAAGTTAGCATGTGGGTGATAGTGGCTGCTATCTAGGGGGAGTACAAGATACTCCAGTTGATGAAGAAGATCAAGAGGAGTTGCTGAATGAATAAGCTGTAGGTGCACAACCAGAAAATAGGATGCCTCCAGCAAATAGACATCTAAAAGATCATCCAGCCAATCAAATTATTGGTGATCTCAGACAAGGGGTACAAACAAGGAGTAGAAATCTAAGTTCAGTACTCTACTCCAATTTTCTATCCCAGGTAGAGCCAAAGAAATTTGAAGAAGTCATCCTAGATCCTCATTGGATTGAGGCAATGCAAGAGGAGCTGAACCAGTTCAAAAGATGCAAAGTTTGGGAGCTAGTTCCTAAACCAAAAGATCACAACATAATTGGAACCAAGTGGATCTTTAGGAACAAGTTGGATGAACATGGAGTTATTGTGAAGAACAAAGCAAGGTTGGTTGCTAAGGGATATAGGCAGGAAGAAGGTATTGACTTTGATCAAACCTTTGCTCCAGTAGCCAGACTGCAGGCCATAAGAATGTTTCTTGCCTATGCAACCTATCAAAGGTTTAAAGTATACCAAATGGATGTTAAGTCAGCTTTTCTGAATGGAAATCTGAAGGAAGAAGTCTATGTGGAACAACCATCAGGTTTTGTTGATTCTACAAAACCTAATTATGTTTATAGACTTAGGAAGGCTTTATATGGGTTAAAGCAAGCCCCTAGGTCTTGGTATGAAACCCTGTCTAGTTTCCTCATTGAGAATAAATTCACAAGGGGGAAAATAGACAAGACTTTATTCCTTAGGGAATCCAGAGGCAAGATCATCTTAGTCCAAATATATGTAGATGACATTATATTTGGGTCTACAGAAAGTAGTCTTTGCAGGAAGTTTGCAAAACTAATGCAAGGACAATTTGAAATGAGCAGTATGGGGGAACTTAAGTTCTTCTTGGGTCTCCAAGTTAGACAGACTGGGGATGGTTTATCCATATGCCAGTCTAAGTTCACCCTAGAATTGATAAGGAAGTATGGTATGGAATCATCCAGTACCATTAAAACTCCTATGGGGTCAAGCTTGTCTCTAAGCAAAGATGATGCATGGAAACCTGTAGATGAGACTTTGTATAGAGGGATAGTTGGCTCCCTATTGTATTTGACTGCTAGTAGACCAGATATCATGTATGTTACATGTGTCTGTGCTAGGTACCAAGCTTGCCCTAAAGAATCTCATTTGACAGCAGTTAAAAGAATTCTGAGATATCTTAAGCGCACTCCTTATCTAGGCCTTTGGTACCCTAGGAATGGAGACTTTGAACTGACAGGTTATTCAGATGCAGATTTTGCAGGCTGCAAGGAAGATAGGAAAAGTACAACAGGTACCTGTCAATTTCTAGGTGGAAGGCTGATATCATGGAGTAGCAAGAAACAAACAAGTGTGGATATCTCCACAGCAGAATCAGAGTATGTTGCTGTAGGAAGTTGATGTGCTCAACTTCTATGGATACAATATCAGCTTGAAGATTATGGTATTCAAGTAAGTAGAACACCTCTATTATGTGATTCTACTAGTGCTATTTCTATTGCAAACAATCCTGTCTCCCATAGTAGGACTAAGCATATAGAAATAAAATTCCATTTTCTAAGAGAACATGTGGAAAAGGGAGATATTTCACTAGAGTATATTAATACAGATAATCAACTAGCTGACATTTATACTAAGCCTTTAAATGAAACCAAATTCAATAAATTTAAAATTGAATTAGGGAGGATAAACATAGAATAAGTTTTCAAAATTGGCTAAGTAAAAAGGTGTCGACACACAGAGTTGTCTGTGTCGACACATAGAAGTGGTGTCGACATTGCAGAGAAATAGTGTCGACACTTCTAGGAAGTCTGTGTCGACACTTCAGAGAATTAGTGTCGACACATGCAGAGTAGGTGTCGACACATCCAAGGTGGTGTCGACACTTAGACTTTACTTAGAATTAGTCTAGTAAAGTCTTGACTAAGTGTCGAGCAAAGTGGTGTCGACACATAAACAAGTGTCGACACATATATTCTGTCGACTATACTTGTGTCGACACATAGTTGTCGAGATATTATAAGTAAGTGTCGACACAATTTAAGTATTTTGACGCGCCCTTTCATCTTCAACTCTAGAAAGGTATAAATAGGTTTTTGTCATTGTTTGTCGACACGCTCACCAAAGTTTCGAGACCAAACTTGTGTGTCGACATCTCTCTTCTCTAAATTCAAATTTCTTCAAACCCTAATGGCGCCCAAGCTAGAAGAGAATGTGAATGAAGGATATGAACTCGTGCGACACGCATTTGATGATGCGGAACCTGAGATCAAAGGCGTGATAACCCTAATAGAAGAGACTGCGTTAGAATTTCTTGTTTCAGAACTGATCAAGATCTGGAAGAAGAAGGTCCTGGAGTTTCTGAATGCAGCAACAATAGATGATTCAGGACTCAAGATTAAGTCAAGAGTTCATGGGGCAAAGGTGAAGGTCTCTCCTAAGAGTCTGAGAAAGGTACTACAACTACCAAGGACTAAGGAAGAAGAAGATGTTTTTGCTTCTAAGACTAGAGAAGCATTGACATGGTGTGGTTTGGACTCAACCCTAAAGATAGGATCTGTTTTCAACAGAAAGGGAATGAATATGCAAGGCAAGTTTCTATCTGAGATTATGGGCAAGTCATACTGAGCAAGCCTGGTGGGCATGATAGAATTTTAGCTCACATGTTCAGTCTCATGACCAAGATTATCTTCAAACTAAAAACTGATTGGTCTACAATTATGTTTGATAAGATTAAAGAGAGTATGAAGAAGCCCAATTTGGGTAGAATACTGAGTCTATACCTAGCTGGTAGTATATCAGAGGTGATGAATCAAGCAGCTGGATCTAAGATTAACCACATGAGGAGAATGGATTTGAGAATCTTCTCCAGGTGGGATAGAGTGTTGACCAAAGAGATGCCTACTCCTGAGAAGGAAACACCCCAGAAAAAGAAGAAAAAGACAGCCCCTGTGGCTCAAGAATCCTCAAGCAGCTCTGAAGAGCAAGTTGTTTTTACTCCTGATGAGGAAGAAACTGGAATTGCTGGACAATCTCCAGCAGGACAAGCAGATGCACCAAGGCAGGGGGAGCTACCACAAGCTATCCCAACTCACCGGGATTCAATCCAGGGGGAGCCTCTACTTGTGGAAGAGTCAACTCCACTAGAGAGTGAACAAACTACTCAAACTATACTTGAGGTAATAACTAAAATCAACCAATTAGATTTCCCTATTGAGAATGATGTTTTGTCTGATTCATTACCTCATGTTAATCAGCAAACACAGACACATAGCCAACCCCAAGATGTTGTCATGGAGGACACATCTGTTGCTGATAAAGTGATTGATGATATAATAGATTCTCCACCCCACTTTCAATAAGAATTTACCTTAGAAGAGCTATTCCCAGATCTTCTACAAACTGATTTTGAGAAAGAGAAAGCTGCTGCTGAGGGGGAGAAAGTAATTATTGAGGGGGAGCATGTGGCGCTTGAAGAAGAAACTGCAAATAAAGAACCTGAAGTGCCAAAGAATGCTGAGCAGGTTCCTAGGACTGACAAGGATTTACCTTCAAGCCCTAAGGATAGGGTTGAAATAGCCAGCACATCTGCCTCAGAGGATGAAGAGGCTGCAAGAGGCAAGAAGAGGAAATTTCAAGTCTTCAAGAGGAGGAGCCAGACATATAAAAAGGCACTACAAACAATTGCACCACAGCCAGCCCCATCTACTGATTACAGTTCATTGATGGTGGCTTTACAAATTAAACTGGATGAGCAAAGGCAAGCTCTAGAAAGGTATATAGATGAAGGTCAGAAATCCCTTCAGTTTGAACTGGCCCAAGACATTAAGTCCATCAGATTTGAAGTGAATCTGAATAAGAAAGAAATGACTGACTGCTTTCATAAGGGAGAGAATGCAGTAGTTTATCTGGCCACACATCAAGAGACACTAAAGACAAAACTTGATGAGCTAGAAGTGAAGCAAGGCTATGTTCTAGAAAATCAGTTAAGGATGAATGATAATCTCACTGCTTCACATAATGCAATAGTAACAGAAATGAAGAATATAGCTACTGGTCAGACTACAGCCATGACTACAGCCAAGGCAGACTTTGATAAAGCTTTACAAGAAGGTATCACTGCTGTTACTTCTGCACTTCAGGATTCCCAGAAGCTCATAACTGAAAAGCTCCAGAGGTTGAAACTTTTCTACAAAGATGGAGTAAACTATCTGAATGCCCAGATAAGATTCCAGAAAGATGATCTTAGAGATCACATTGAAAGAGAAGTCATAAAGGGGGAGAGGGTGTTAGTCAAAGCAGGCTCTGATCATGCAAAGTGGATTTCAAATTCCATCAGAGCCACCCTTGGATATCCTCCATTATGTGATGATGACAATGTTGCAGAGTCTGGAATTAATCCTGCATATCTTGGAGGAGAACAGACTGAAGTAGCTCAAGTAATATATCCTCCACCAGACTTTGATATGATACATCAAGATATACAGTCAATGTATAGCCCTCCTGAGGGAAATCAGAATGTCATCATTGAGAAAGTGGTTCAGCCTGTACCAGAGGCAATTCTGAAAGAACAAGAGGCCTTATTAAAGGAACAAGAAGCACAATTATCTAAGAAAAGGTTTAGAGAGCAAGCTGAACTAAGGCCTGATTTTGAACAATGGAGCCCCACTTCCAGGAATATCATCTTGACTGCATGGAAGGCTGCCAAGGACAATATCCAGGATAGAAACAAGTGGTATTCTGAACTGGAGTGGAGGAAGCATGAGAACAGGCAAGAGGCAATTGTTCAATACAGAAGAAAGGCTAAGATGGGAAAACTACCTCCTACTGCACAGGAGCCTAGCAAGTACTTCCCAAAGCCTTATCATTATTTTGAAAGGCAGAAGATCAAGGCTGAAGAGCAGAAAAAAGAAAGATCTTAAAGGGAAGAAGCCTGCTGCTGAAGATACTAAAGCTCCTGTCCAAGCAAAGATACAATCAGGAAAGGGCATTGTAATCAAGGAGTCTGAGCAGCCTTAGGATAGAAATTTTTCTTAAGTTTACTATGTGTAATCACTTGTAATAAAACTTTCTGTAAACTTTTGAATAATGAAAATGTTGAAGTTTTTAGAACAATGTGATATGTGTTAAATCTATTACATTTCTGTTCTGATATATTTGTGTATACATGTTTTGTTTATACATGTTTATGTACTTACCCTGTTATATAATCATGTTTTACATCATACTGTAAATTTGTGATGTATGGTGTATATCATTGACTAAGGGTTATGACTTCTCCAAATAGGGGGAGATTGTTGGGTACATTAGAATAAATGTACCTGATTTGAAGAAGCCTCACCCCACTCAATGATATACATCAAGATGTATTTGATGTATTTTGAGTTACCTTGTGCAGGTTAAGTATTTGCAGGGAAATCTAAAAGTTTCTAAGTCCATGTGTCGACACCTAGAAGAAAAGTGTCGACACTTAAGAAGGCTTGTGTCGACATCCAGAGAAGCTGTGTCGACACTTGGAGTAATTGTGTCGACACCAGGAATGCAGAGTCGACACCAGAAGGAAAGTGTCGACACATACAAGCTGTGTCGACACACAATGAAGAAATGTCCAGAGAATCAGTGTCGACACTTAAAAGCAGTGTCGACACCCAGAGGAACTTTGTCGACATCAGAAAGTGTCGACACTAGGAGGCTGTGTCGACACTCAGCAATACTTCAACAAAGTTCAAGTACAAGTGTCGACACTAGGAGGCTGTGTCGACACTCAGCAAACTTCAACAGAGTTTAAGTACAAGTGTCGACATAATGAAGAATGTGTCGACACACGGCAAAAGGCTCAACACATGAAGAAAGTGTCGACACTAGGAGGCTGTGTCGACACTCAGCAAATTTCAATGAAGTCTAAGTACAAGTGTCGACACCAGGAGAGCTGTGTCGACACTCATCAAAAGAATAAACACAGAAGGCTTGTGTCGACACTAAGAAGATGTGTAGACACTTAACAAGTTCAACACAAGAATATGTGTCAACACAAAGGAGTTGTGTCGACACTTAGCATAATTCAACTAAGTACTAAAGAACAAGGAGTTGTGTCGACACACAATATCAGTGTCGACACATTCTGAAGAAGCAGTGTCGAGAAGTAATTTCTACAATACAAGGAGTTGTGTCGACACCATGAAGGCTAGTGTCGACACTTAGTCTACTTGTGTCGACACTTGGTCTAATTGTGTCGACACTTAAAGACTGACTATCTTGACACTTTCAGACAGTTATAGAAAATTCAAGAAGTGACTGGATGACTTGACAGCTGTCATTCCAGCCGGTCTACTGCAACTGTCAGAGCTGTCAGAAAGCTGTTAGGAACCGGATCAGCCGGTCACCTTGGAGAAAGTCTATATAAAGACCCTTCTCCTTTACAGAAAATGATTGATCAAGCAATTCATTGAAGAATCAATTGAAGTGATCAGAAGATCTAAGAAGTTGGAGAGAGAGAGCTCCTTCTAAGAAGACAGCAGTTGAACCAGGCTGTGAAGAAAGTTTCAGATTGAGATCTGATTCTTAAGTTAGCAGTGATTGAAGATCAGCTGCATAGTGACTCAACCCTACTTTGTTCTAAATTCAAAAAGCTTTGAAGGAAGCCAAGGGAGGTTGATCTCAGCAAAGTTCTTCCAAGAACTCTTCAAGAAACCAGACAACTCTTCTCTCTCAATCTTAGTTGTGGTTATATTCATTGTAATTTTAATTTCTTATAGGATCCTTAGGGATCTGAGTTGTAAGCCTGAAATTATAAAGGCTGAGTGGTAGGGCCTGTGCGCCTGAGTGTAGGAGATTCATTTCTCTGAGTGTAGGCCTTGTTGAGGGCTGAGTGTAGGCCTTGTTGAAGGTTGACTGTAGGTGTTGGTGAAGACTGAGTGGTAAGGCATTGAGCCTGAGTTGTAGGAACCTGTTTGGGGTTCTGAGTGTAAGATCTGAGGATCTGAGGATCTGAGGAATAGTGAAGGAGTTTGGTTGAATCTAGTACACTACTTGATAGGCGAAGGGGGAAAGTGGATGTACCCAGACCTTGGGGAACCACTATAAAACTATGTGTACTCTGTGTGTATCTGATTCTGTGTATGATGTTTATAGTTCTGTGAATTCTGTGATTAAATCTGCCTAAAAGTTTAAAAAGATTAAGGTCACCTATTCACCCCCCCCCCCCTCTAGGTGATTAGGTATAATTTCTTTCAGAAGTTTTTGAAGCCGAGTAATATCTAAGTTTTCTGTTCCTCTCTCTCTCCAAGAAGCAAAGCCGCCGCCGCCGATTCTCATCCGGCTAGGGTTTTCATTTTCAGAGGATTCAGATTAAGAAGGTTTTACAGATCAAAATTGTCGCACAACTCTTCATCTTCTATTCGATCGTGTGAAGCCAAGAAGATCCAGATCTGATTTTGTCGAGATTTTCTTCACCTCTCTGATAAAGCCGCAAGTCTACAAGAGGAAGATCCTGGCCGATTACTTGCAGATCTGACAAAGTTTTAATGTTTGTATTTCTATATACATTTTATTTCATTCTTGTAGGAGAATTTTTCTCTGAGTGTAGGAGCATTTTACTCCGAGATTGTAGGAAGTTTCATCTTTCGAGTGTAGATCCGCTTTGTGGATGGAGATTGTAGGAACGTTGTTCCGAGGCATAGGATTGGTTTTTCAATCCGAGATAGTGGAGAAGCCGAGTCTAGTGTATTGGTAGATCAGTGAGGGAAAGTGGATGTACCCAAGGTTGGGGAACTACTATAAATCTTGCTTTGTATGTAATTGATTGGTAGATAATTTTGTGCTTAGATCTGAAATTTTAATTCCGCAAATAAATGCACATCTCACCTATTCCCTCCCCCCTAGGTGATTTAGGTAGGCAACTATACATTTTCACATTCCGAGGCGACCCCAGCTCCATGATGGCTTTGACCTTGTCAGGATTTGGCTTGACCCCGACGGGGGTGAGGAGATGGCCTAGGAACTTGCCCCTGCTGGCCCCAAAGATGCACTTCAGGGGTTTCAACCTCAACTTAGATTTACGCAGGGTTGTGAAGGTCTCCTTTAGGTCTTGGAGGTGAGAGTCCACATCTCGACTCTTGATCATGAGGTCATCTACATACACCTCCAAATTCCTCCTATTTTGTTCTCAGAAGACCCTATCCATCATCTTCTAGTATGTCGCCCCTGCATTCTTCAGCCCATAGGGCATCATCTTATAGTAGTAGCAACCATCACCCGTGATGAATGAGATATCTTTAACATCGGGGTGGGTACATCCTGATCTGGTGATAACCTGAAAATGCATCTAAGAAGCTCATTACAGGAAAACTGACAGTTGGGTCAACCAGTGCCTCGATCCGAGGCAAAGGATAACAGTCCTTAGGGCATGATTTATTAAGTAAGGAAAAATCAACACACATACGCCACAGGTCGTCTCCTTTTTTAACCATAACTAAATTTGAGACCGAGTTAGGGTATTGTATTTCGGATACAAAGCTGGCCTTGAGGAGTTTGGCCACCTCCTCCCTGATGGGCTCGGCCAGCTTGTCTGCGGTGGATCTCTTCTTCTACTGGACGGGGCGAGCTCCCGGGTCCAGGTTGAGGCGGTGGAAGGCCATATTCTCATCAATCCCCAGCATCTTCGTTGTACTCCATGCGAAGATGTTCATGTTCTTGTGGATGCATGCCAGCATCCTTCCTTGAGCCTCCGGGGTCAGCCCCCCTCTAATGCGAACCTTCTCCACCCTACCTCCAAGGGTGAGAACCTTCATCTCCATGACCTCTTCCGTAGCCTTAAGCCTAAACTGCTCCCCCAATTCTCCAATGTCCCTCTCCACCGGGACTTGGATATCCTCTCCTTCCACTGCTTCTTCCACGGTCGTCGCCTCAGCCGACTCCTCCTGGTCTCCTACCACATCCACCTGGGTGCAACTCTCTTCAATCTCCATCTCCTCTCCTCCAGCCTCTTTCTCTGCCTCCTCCATTCTCTGTTACATCTCCTCGGCCCCCTCCTGCCAAGAGATGGAGTTCACCGCAGAGATGTAGAACTCCCTTGCCACCTTGGGGTCATACCGAACCCGGACTTAGGTCCCCTCGGCGCTGATCTTTAAGCACTGGTGGAAGGATGAGGGGATGCTGAAAGTAGGTGTTAGATCAGAAATACTCTAGAGGGGGGTGGATAGAGTATTCTTGAAATATTTCTTACCTACTATTATAGCTTTTGTTGTAAATCAAAAGTGCAGAAATTAATAACCTAGCAAACAATAAATCTAAATCACAAGCACAGCAAGAACAAAAGAAAAGGAGACAACCAGACGACACAAGAATTTTATAGTGGTTCCCCAACCTGGGTACATCCACTCTTCTACCACCCTTGGTAGGAATCCACTCAGATTTTTGATCAGGTGCCTAACACCAATGAGCTTTTAATCAGGTGCTCAAAAACCAACCCAAGTCTTTTGATCAGGAGACTTGCAACCAAGGTATCACTTTTGAAGGGAGATGACAACCCTTTATAGAGGTGGGGGTGAGAGAGTGATGGAAGTCTTCTTTTCTCAATCATAATGAGAAGACTATGTGGATTCAATGATGTTGTCAAAGATCCACCTGATATGAAAAATGGTACAGGAGATCTGGAGCTTTGCACAAGGTAATAGGCCTTCAATTGAGAGACTTGATCCAGGAGCTTTAGACTGATAGTGCTTGAATGTCTTTAGCAAGGTCCTGGAGAAGAAGAACAGGAAGACTCTTGATTTTTTTGAAAAATGTGTTCTTCTTGCATGTTCTTCAAATTACTATATGCTTCTTAGTCAGTAGTATTTTGTGTGAAGATTTCTCTGTGTCTCTCTTGAATAATTCTCTGTGTGTCTGTCTGTCTGTATACGTTATTCTCTTCTTTTGTATCTTTCAACATTTGAATTTCCCTGTAATTAATGCTGACAGCCATGAGAATAATCGACATTGATTTATTTCCCCAACTGTCCCGTGGAAAAATGGCAAGCAACAATCCTTGGATAAGACCATAATTAATGCTCCTTCTAACGGATACATTCAGAGAATGTTAGAGCATTAATTACCCAGGAATTATAGCATTAGAGTGGGGACAGAAGGCCGAAAATAACTAAGTATGGAATCGTCGAGCAGATGACAGAATTCGTCGAACTGAGTTCACAGTTCGTCAAGGTAAGATGTTGTATTCGTCGACTAGACGACTTCTGTTCGTCGAGCTGAGTTCCATGATTGCCTATTCGTCGAGCTGAAAACTGAACTGCTGTCTCTTTTGATCTTTGCTTATTCATCGAGCTGGTAAATATGTTCGTCGACTGGAGTTCAGCAATTATTCTGAAGTTGTCAAATATCCTGTGTCGGCACAATTGCTCCTGTGTGTCAACACAAATCTTCTGTGTGGTGTCTACATAGCCTTTCCACAATGTCGACTGATGATCTTGGTGTCGACATAAGTTATTCTAGTGTAGAATTAATTGATGTCGACATATACTCTGAGTGTCGACATAGGTCTTCTGGTTCCAGAATTCGTCGGGCAGAGAACTGAGTTCGTCGACCTGAGACTAGAGAACATAGACTCGACAGAAGGCTGTGATGGTCCAAAAATTCGTCGACTGAAGAATGGTGTTCGTCGAGCTAAGCCTGGAGAACCGTGAATTCGTCGAGCTGAGAATGATTCTGGACTTAGAAGAATTAATAACTTCGGGAATCAGAAAGGTGAAGTAGAGAGTCCAGTGATCGTCGACCAGAGAACTAAGTTCATCGACCTAAGAACTAGGTTCGTCGACCTGAGTCAAGAGAACAGTCTGGACTTAGAACTCTGAAGGTGAAGTCCATGGTTCGTCGATCTATGACTGAAGTTTGTCGAGCTCAGCTCAGAGAATATTTCTCTAATATCGTCGAGCTGAGAACGACTATCGCTGAGCTGAGTTCGACGAACGTCGAACTCATTTTACTTAGTCTCCTGAGAAATCTCTGAATCTTGAGGAAAACTCTAAGTCTTGAGTCTCTGGCAGTCTGATGATGGCTTGTCCATATGGTGTTGTTACTGAGGACTTGGCCTAGACTCTAGGACACAACTTTGACCCTGGCTATACATGTTAGGTCACATTATCCTAAGTTAGTGAACCTAGCCCAAATCAAACTAGGGATCTAACAATCTCCACATATTTGGGTGAGGTCACTAATAGACTCAAAATAAAAACATAAAGTAAATAAAGCAGGAAAAAGATATATCTGGCAGGGATAATTAACACATGCAGCAGATATATTTACATAAAAGCTTTGTTCAGACAATAAGAGATAGTTTAAGATAGAAGACAGAAATAAAATAGTTCATATTTCACTTCTTTTGATTTTTCTCCCAATGTTTTATGTCCTTGTCATTATCTCCTAGCTTGGTGAAGACTATTTCCTTGTTTAGATTTGAAGCTTGTGTCATGGTCCTTGTCATGTCAGCATCCCCTATAATCTTCAGAGATGTAGCTCTAGGGATCACTGCTTCAGGATGCAATTTCATATAATCATCAACATTAAATATTTTGTTAGCCTTATCAAACCTTTTCAATTCTTCTCTCCTGTATTTGGACATTGTAGTGTATTCAGAAGTATCCTTTCCTTCAGCCTTTGCCTTGTTGATCATAGAGAGGCCTACCAGTTCCTGGAACCTGGCCATTCTAACTATGTTGGCTGTTTCTGGATCTTCATAAGGAACAGGAGGAGAGAGTGGCCTTTTAGGACTTTTAGCTTGTTGATGTTGTTGCTGTTGATGTTATTTTCCTGAAGGTTGTTGCCTTTGTTGGCTGCTTTCATGATGAGATCTCCCTTGATGTCTTTGATATGTTTGCATAGGGGCAGATCTTTGAGAACTAGAACTAGAAGCACCAGCTGCAGGAGGAGGAGGAGGTGGTGGATCTTTCCTATATCTTTGAACTGGTGGAGGTGAGTACCTTCTACTATTCTTCCTTTCCTTTTGCTGATTCTTGGATATCCATATTTATGCTGGCATCCCCTTGTATGGAGTTATATTTTGAAGAATATAGTAAGGGGTGTCATTATTTGGATTGGGCTTGGGAGCAGGAGGAGGAGGAGGTGCTTTTCTTTTCTTTGAAACTTGCTTCTTCTTCTTTGTATCCTCCTCATCTGAATCCTCATCCTCATCTTCATCATCATCATTGTCAGAACCCAGAGGGTTATCATATAGATCATCCAGGGCCTTCAAAGCTTTAGTAGAGATAACAGGTTTTTCTAGAGCAGGAGCAGGAGTTGCAACAAGAACTAGAGTTTCAGCAGAAGTTGGAGGAGAAGCTACGGAAAAATCAGAACTAATTTGGACAGAGCTTTCAGCTGCTGCCTTATTTTCTTCTGCAATAACAGCCAAGATCAATTCATCTAGATCTGACATTGGAGAGTCATCCATTACAAAAGTTGGTGCTGAAGATATTATTGAGGAAGAGGGAACAACTACTACTTCTGTAGGTGAAGTGATTGCTGATTGTGCAATAGCAAAACTGTCCTGAAGTTGCTTAACAACTTTTGAAGTGATGGGGGAAGTATATATACAATAGCCAAGGATGGCTTAGTGATCTAAGCTGTAAGATAATTTATATGTACAGTATCAAAAATACTCAACAATTGTTCTAAATTAACTGTGGGATTAAGAATGAAATCACCAACAGTATTAGGTTCTTCAGAGTCTGATTCAAAATCCATATTAGTCTCAATAAAATCAATCAAATCTTTATCAACCAAGTCTGTATCTATGTATTCTGTACATTCTGCTGCTGTGTCTGAAGCTGTTGCTATTGCTGTAGCTGAAGTATCTGGTGTTGGAGCTAGAGCTGGAGCTGCTGAAGCTGGAGTTGCTACTTCATCATCAGGCATCTCCCCCTGTATGCTTTCAGTAGGGCCTGAAGCCATACCTCTGACTGAGGAGGGGGCAGCAGTAAGAGCAGAGATTTTGTCAGAGAGAGAAGATATGGTGGTAGCAAGAGGTGTAAGGGCCTCTGCTATAAGGGACTTGAGGAGGGGAGTGAGTATGGAAATGATGGAAGATATGGTGGAGGGATCCAATGATGGAATGGTAGATGGTGTTGCAGAAGGTGTAGAAGTGGGAACTATGGGAGGGATAGAGAGTGGAGCATCAGGGATGTGAACATCTGGAGGGATGGTGGATGTTGATGGGGATGGATGCGTGGCATCTTGCATGATGGTGTCTGTTGGTAGAGGGTAAGATGGTATGGAAGATAGATGTGGGGAAGAGGAGATTGTGGTGGTGTAGAAATGTAAGTGTCATGGGGGGAATCAGGAGATGTTGGTTGTTGTTTTTCTTGAAGAGGGGAAGATGGAATGTCAGTGAGGTCAATTGGGGGAGATGAAGCCGGGGAAGCATGTGGAGATGGAGGTGGAGTAGGAATATGAGGATTTTGTTGTTGTTCTGGTGTTGAAGAGATAATGGGAGAGTAAGTGAGTTGTTTTGCTGGAAGGGGTGCTGGAAGAGATGGTGGTGTTAGATGAAGCTCTTCAGCAGGTAGGGGAGTGGCTTTAACATCCCTGGTGCTTTTAGAAGCTGGGGTGGAAGAGGTAGAAGCCTTAGTGGGCTTTGTGATTGTCCTCTCCCACCTGCCAAATAAGGCACAGGTGAGCCTTTTACTGGCATTGATTAATATGTTCTGGGAGACCAGTGATTCAGCAGCCTTTTCCTGGAGGACGATCCCTATGATCCTTCCAAAACACACTTCTTTCTTGTTATTCTTCTTCTTTATCAGATCAAAGAGGATCTGAGCCCAGTCAACTTGCTTCTTATTTATTACTGCACACATGACCAAGAACTGATGTCTTGTGATGTAGTCATGAGCAGTATGCTTGCCAAGCAAGACCTTTCCAACAATGTCTGTCAGGAACTTGTATGCTGCAGACAGATGCTTTTTCAACAACTTATTTGGGTTGTCACCAGCATAACCCGTCAAATTTAGCATCATATTGAACTCTTTAGAATCAATTTCTAATTCCTCTTCGCCATTTGTGAAACCAAATATTTCAGTTAAAACCGTGGGAGTTAAGGAGACAGTGTTACCCGCAATTGATCCTGTCATGGTATTGTCCTCAGAAGTGTATGAGGTATAAACCCATTCCCTGATTTTTGTTCCTGCCAGCTTTATTCTTGTAGTCATCAGGTTCTTCAGATTCTGTTCTTCCAGAAGTTCCAGAATATACAGGAAGATTGGATCTGAGTGCTGGAATGATTCGAAGTCGACATCAAATCCAGCATCAAACTTCATAGCGGCTAGAGCTCCTGCTGGAATCATCATGGAATCACCTGTAAAAGAGAGAAGTGGTGATCAAGTGCAAGAGAACAGAAAGTGCGGGACGGAGGTCGAAGAAAACCTAGATATACGTTTTTCAAGAATATGAATCGACAGACTCCGTTCCACGAAAATGAAACTAATTCTTCGAGCTGAGATCGACGATATAAGTTTGACTGAAATAATTCGTCGATCTTGTCCTGAAGAATTGAAAATAGTTTGTCGAACTCCATTCGGCGAATATCTTCTAAAGCAAGTTCATCGAACTCCGTTCGACGAATATTGTTTCACTCACAGAGAGTTCGTCGATCTCCGTTCGGCGAATGTCTCTCAAACTCTCCACGGTTCGTCGAACTCCGTTCGACGAACTCTGGAAAATTCATCGATTGTAGACAGAAATCAAATAAAGTCTTCTCCATTGATCATTCCAAGTTGATTCACAAAGAAAATATGATTTCTCTCATCCAGAGGTTTGGTAAATATATTAGCCCTTTGTAAATCAGTGTAGATATAGACAGGCTTGATTTTATTTTTGTCTACACACTCCCTAATGAAATGATGTCTTATATCAATATGTTTTGTCCTACTATGGTGAACTGGATTCTGGGCTATGACTATAGCACTTGTATTATCACATAGTAGAGTTGAATTATTTAAGTTGAACCCATAATCTAGTAGCTGATTTTGTATCCAAAGCATCTGTGAACAACAGCTGCCTGCTGCAATATATTCTGCTTCAGTAGTTGAGGTTGATACTGATGTTTGTTTTTTACAAAACCAAGATACTAATCTCATACCCAGGAACTAGCAAGTTCCTGAAATACTTTTTCTATCTACCCTGCATCTAGTAAAATCAGCATCAGAGTATCCAGTTAACTTAAATTCTGATTCAGCAGGATACTATAGGCCTAGATTAGGACAACTCTTTATATATCTCAAAGTCCTTTTTAGCAAAATTAGATGAGATTCTTTAGGGTTCACTTGGAACCTAGCACAAAGACATGTGGCAAACATAATGTCTGGCCTACTTGCTGTGAGGTATAATAGGGACCCAATAATGCCCCTATAAAGTTTCTAATCCACAGGTTTCCCTGGTACATTAGAGTCCACAACAGCATTGGTAGCCATGGGAGTTTTCTTTGCTGAGGCATCAGCCATCCCAAACTTATTTAGAAGTTCTTTAGCATATTTTGCTTGAGAGATGAAGATGTCATTAGGGAGTTGCTTCACTTGGAGACCAAGGAAGTAGGAAATCTCACCCATGCTACTCATTTCAAATTTAGAATGCATGAGGTCAGAAAACCTCTTGCATAATTTGGAATCTGTAGAGCCAAATATAATATCATCCACATAAATTTGTACTAACAAGATTTGGTCCTTATTGTTGGGTACATTAGAAAATGTGTACCTGATTTGGAGAAGCCTCACCCTACTCAATGATATACATTAAGGTGTATTTGATGTGCTTTTAGTTTATATGTGCAGGTTACGTAATTGCAGGAAATGCAGAAAAGTTTCTAAGTACATGTGTCGATACCTAGAGATGCAGTGTCGACACTTATGAAGGCTTGTGTCGACACCTAGAGAAGCTGTGTCGACACTTGGAGTAATTGTGTCGACACCAGGAAAGGCAGAGTCGACACCAGAAGAAAAGTGTCGACACATACAGGCTGTGTCGACACACTATGAAGAATACTCAACATATATCACGTCGACACTTAGAGGCAGTGTCGACACCCAGAGAAGCTTAGTCGACATCCAATGTGTCGACACCAGGAAGCTGTGTAAACACACTGAAGGCATTGTCGACATCAACTGTGTCAACACACAGGACTTGTGTCGACACACAGCAAGTTTCAACACAGTTAAAGTAAAGAAGTACTTGTGTCGGCACAAAGGAGATGTGTCGACACTCAGCTAGTATCAACAACAGAAAACGTTGTGTCGACACAAAGGAGATGTGTCGACACTCAGCTAGTATCAACAATAAAAGAAGTTGTGTCGACACAAAGGAAATGTGTCGACACACAGCAGAATTCAACTAAGTTCTAAAGAAGAAGTACTTGTGTCGACACACTCAATCAGTGTCGACACATTCAACAGAAGCAGTGTCGGGAAGCTATTACAACAACAGAAGGAGTTGTGTCGACACCACCAAGGCAAGTGTCGACACTTAGTCCACTTGTGTCAACACTTGGTCTATTTGTGTCGACACATAATGAAGATCAGTCTCGACACATTCAGACAGAGACAGTATTTTCAAGAAGTGACTGGATGACTTGACAGCTGTCATTTCAGCCGGTTTACTGCAAATGTCCGAGCTGTCAGAAGTTCGTAAGAAACCGGATCAACCGGTTACCTTGGAGGAAGACTATATAAATGCCTTTCTCCTTCAACAAAAGAATGAATCAAAGAATCAATCAATCAATCAATAAAAAGAATCAATCAGAAGATTAAGAAGAAAAGACAGATCCAGAGAAAACTGTAAATCAGTATTTTGAAGAAATTTCAGATTTACTTGGAGAGAGAGAACTCCAGTATCTGAAATCAAGAAAGAGACTTGTTAATCAAATATCTTAAGAAGTAGGTTCTGAACCAGACTGCAAAGTAGGATCCAGATTTAATTCTTCATCCTAAGAAGGAAGTTGTCAGCTGGTCTACTTCAAGAAGATCATCTTTACTGAGTTCGATCAAGAAGCCTTGAAGAAAGCAAAGACAAAGTTGATCTCAGGAATCAGTGCTATCAAGAACTGATCAAAAAGATTGCCCTCTTCATTATCTCAAAAACTGAGTGGTGATCTAAAACTTTTTATTATCTTTTTGTAGGATCCTAACGGATCTGAGTTGTAAGCCTAAATTTATAAAGGCTGAGGTAGGGCTTGTGAGCCTGAGTGTAGGAAAATAAATTCTCTGAATGTAGGCCTTGTTGAAGGCTGAGGTAGGGTTGTTTAGCCTGAGTGTAGGTCTTATTGAAGACTGAGTGGTAGTGCTTTGTGCCTGAGTTGTAGGAGTATGGACACTCTGAGTTGTAGGAACCTGTTTGGGGTTCTGAGCTGTAAGATCTGAGGATCTGAGGAGAAGTGCAGAAGTTAGGCCGAATCTAGTACACTACTAGATAGGCGAAGGGGGAAAGTGGATGTACCCAGACCTTGGGGAACCACTATAAAATCTGTGTGCACTCTGTGTTTGATTATTTCTGTGATTGCTGAACTAGCTGTGCTGAATAGTTGTAGAATATTGCAAATACAGGTTTAATTGTACAGAGTTTCTGCCTTAAAATTAAAAAGAAAAAGTACACCTATTCACCCCCCTCTAGGTGGTTAGGCACTATTTCTTTCAAGTGGTATCAGAGGCAGGTTACTCAAAAAAGGGACTTAACAGTCTGAGTAAGATCCTGTAGGCAGATTCAGAACCGACAAGAATCAAGAAAATGGGTTCTAGTGAGAATCACAAAGAGCTGGGGTCCATGAAATTGTCAATATGTAGAAAAGAGATATTTGGCATATGAAAAGAGAGGGTTAGACTTTTTATGGAAGCTTCTGACTCAAGGATATATATTACAGTTAAAGAAGGCCCATATGTGCTAATGAAGATATCCATTCTGGATGCAAATCAGAAAACTCTCAAGGACTTTTCTGAAATGACTAAAGATGAAATCATTCTGGCCACTATGGACAAGAGAGCCCAGAATATAATTGTTAGTGTCATTGATGATGCAACATTTCAGAACTTAATTCATTGTAAAACCTCTAAAGAAATATGAGACACATTAATAGTTTATATGGAGGGATCAGAAGAAGTAAGACAAGATAGGAAGTCCTTGTTAAATCAGTAATATGAAAGCTTCAGATAAGGAAAGTCTGATAGCATTACAGAATGTTACAAGAAGTTCTATAGGATAGTTAATGAGTTGATGTCCTATGGAAGAGATTTCACCAACTATGAGCTGAATGACAAGTTCTTAAGATCCCTGACTAAGGACTGGGACACCAAGATTTGTGTCATTAGGGAAGTGGCCAAACTAGCTGATATACCTCCTCCAACTTTGTTTGGAAAACTACTATCTTATAAGATGCAGTTAATGGCTGGAAAGGATGAAGAGAAGAATACTAGAGTGGAGCACAAGGAAAGGATTGTGGCCTTCAAGACTGAAGCCACTAAGAAGTATAGAAGCAAGTCTCCATCTCCACCTCAAATAATTGCTGAGGCTGTGACAGATAATTCAGATAGCAAGAATTCAGATAGCAGTGAAAGTGATGAAGACTTTGCTGCTTTTACTAGGCATTTTCAAAAATTTCTGAAGAAGAAGCAGTGGAGGTCTAAGCCTTCCACTTCTCAGCCAAAAGATGACTACTATCAGAAGAGAAAGTCATCCAGGAATGACAGAAAAAGGTCCAAGCCAAGCAAAGCTACATCCTCAAAGATTGTGTCTTATTGCTACAATAGATAGGGATATGTAGTGGCTGACTGTCCTGAAAAGAGGAAGGAGTCAGCTGACAAAAAGAAGACTCAGGTTAAGAGCAAAAAGGAAAAGTCCTTTGTTGCTAAGAAAGACAAGAGTCTGACAGATCAGTCATCTTCAGAAATAGAATCAGAAGCTAAAGCCTACATTGGATTATTTGCTGAAGAGGAAGAAGATGAGTTCATGCAGCTAATGAACTCAATTTATGAGCATGAGGACCATCAGTGCAAGGGACTGATGGCTTTATCTGAAGGAGACAAGATCCCGGATCAGCCTGGACCAAGTAAGGTACAAATTTGTTCTTCTAGTTCAATTTATAGTACTGAGTCAGAATCAGATACATCTGCATCAAGTGATGTGGGTGGGTCTGAATCTGAAGAAGATATTCATCAGTTAATTGATGAATATAGGGACTTGTTGCAGGCCTTGAAGAAAAGCAAAACCTTGGCCAAAACTCAGGCAAGGGAGATTGCTAGTCTTAAATTGGCTGCTGCTGATTCAGACAAGTTGTTAGATCAGAAACTGAATGAGATAGCCAGACTAAAAAACATTAATGTTATTCAGATGGGTACTATTACATTTAAGAATGATCAAATTAGAAATCTGGAGGTTAGACTTCAGAGAGAGAAAGAGATAGTTGCAAGTTTTTCTAAACCTAAATCTGTTTTACCCTTGATAGATGAGTTTGTACCACAAAAGGGTAAGGCTGGATTAGGGTTTAAAAAACCTGCCTGGACAGCTAGGTCCAAATCTAAAGACAAAGGCCCAGCACAAAACAAAAAGCCTGTTGTAGATAATTCAGCCAGGGTAGTACCTAAACAAAGGTACAACAGATTTGAGTGCTGGTGTTGTGGCAAGATAGGCCACTTTGCCTTAGATTGTTGGCACAATTCAAGTGTCAAAGAGAGTAGCAAACTGCCTGCTAGAAGAGCTACAGGTAGTTTTGTTAAAGGTCAGACTAACCTGCACCAAGGACCCAAGAGTTATTTGGGTTCTAAGGTTAAGTAATCTGTTTTGCAGGTGAGTCCAAGTGGCCATGCCCCTATATTGTACTTGGACAGTGGATGTTCCACGCACATGACTGGAACTAGGGGGTTGCTGAAGGACTACACACCTATCAAGGATGGCCCGAAAGTAACCTTTGGTGGTTCAGAAAAGGGAATCATCAAGGGATTTGGTAACATTTCTAGTAATCATATTACAATTACTCAAGTGGCTTATATAAAGGGTTTGAAACACAACCTCATTAGTATAAGTCAGCTGAGTGATTTAGGATATGACATCTCATTTGTCAAGAATGGTTGTCATATCAAAAGGTCAAGTGATCAAAAGATCATTCTGACAGGTTATAGAAAAAGGAATGTTTACTGTCTTGACTTTGTGTATGAGAACAATATTTCTCATATTTGTCTTGTAGCTGATGAGAGAGTCTACCATTGTGTCAAATGAAACAAGAGGTAGCCCATCTAAATTACAAGACTATTGGTCAACTCTTTAGCAAAGAGTTAGTGAGGAATGGTCCTCAAGTTAAGTGTATAAAGGATGGGATATGCTCAGCTTGTCAAAAAGGCAAGCAGACCAAATCCACCTTTCATAGACTTGAGAACAAGGATTCTGTGAGGTGTCTATACCTCTTGCATATGGATCTTTTTAGTCCTATGCCAGTTCACAGTCTAGGTAGGAAGGTCTACACATTTGTGGTAGTAGATGACTATTCAAGATATTCCTGGGTGTTCTTCCTAAGACAAAAATCTGAAACCCCAAGTATCTTATATAGTTTTGTTAAACAAATTCAGAATGAGTTGGACAGTACAGTGGTTAAAATCAGAAGTGACCATGGTACTGAATTTCAGTATGAAAGTATGACAAAACTGTGTGAAGAATTTGGGATATTTCAAGAATTTTTTTCACCAAGAAAACCTCAGCAAAATGGTATTGCTGAAAGGAAGAATAGAACATTGATAGAGCCTGGTAAAACCCTATTGAGTGACACTTCTCTCCCAGAATATTTCTGGGCTGAGGCAGTAAATACTGCATGTCATGTGATCAATAGGGCTATTATCACCAAGAGCCACAAGAAGACCCCCGATGAGATTGTGAAGGGCAGAAAACCAAATTTATCCTATTTCAGGATCTTTGGTTGCAAGTGCTATATACTTAACAATGGCAAGTCTTATCGAACCAAGTTTGCTGCCAAATCCCAAGAGAGGATATTTGTTGGGTACAATAATAATAGTAAGGCTTATAGGGTCTACAACTTGATTACTCAAGTTGTAGAAGAGTCTGTACATGTAGTTTTTGATGAAGCAAGGCTCATTAACAGTGAATTGCCAAGTAGTGCTTGCAGTTCTACAGGTTTAAATGAGAGAATGGACAATCTTACTATTGCAGAAGATTTTACTGCAAGTCAGCAAGTGGAAAATAGTGGCTGCTGTCCAGGGGGAGTACAAGACTCTTTAGATGCTGAAGAAGATCAAGAGGTGCAGCTTAATGAAGTGGCTGGAGGTGTTCAGCCTGAAGAAAGACTATCTCCAGCTAATAGACACTTAAAGGATCATCTAGCCAATCAGATAATTGGTTATCCAAGACAAGGAGTGCAAATAAGAAGCAGGAAT
This sequence comes from Platanthera guangdongensis, assembly GCA_039583875.1. Taxonomy (NCBI): domain Eukaryota; kingdom Viridiplantae; phylum Streptophyta; class Magnoliopsida; order Asparagales; family Orchidaceae; genus Platanthera; species Platanthera guangdongensis. Next base: position 39,339,344 of record CM077147.1, read on the forward strand.
CTGAGTGCAGTTCTTTACTCCAGTTTCCTATCACAAGTGGAACCAAAGAAATTTGAAGAAGCAGTTCTAGACCCTCATTGAATTGAGGCCATGCAAGCGGAGCTGAATCAGTTCAGGAGGTGCAAGGTCTGGAAGCTTGTTCCTAAACCCAAAGACCACAATATCATTGGAACAAAGTGGATCTTTAGGAACAAATTGGATGAGAATGGAATCATCATAAAGAATAAAGCTAGACTTGTTGCAAAGGGATATAGCCAGGAAGAAGGTATTGATTTTGATCAAACCTTTGCTCTAGTAGCAAGACTGGAGGCAATCAGGATGTTCCTTGCTTATGTAACATATCAAGGGTTTACGGTATTCCAAATGGATGTGAAATCAGCATTCCTGAATGTAAATTTAAAGGAAGAAGTCTATGTAGAGCAGCCCTCAGGTTTTGTTGATCCTCTTAAACCCAATTATGTTTATAGACTTAGGAAGGCATTGTATGGGTTGAAACAAGCCCCAAGGGCTTGGTATGAAACCCTGTCTAGTTTCCTCATTGAGAACAAATTCTCAAGGGGGAAAATAGACAAGACTCTATTCCTTAGGGAATCTAAAGGTAAGATAATCCTAGTCCAAATTTATGTGGATGACATAATATTTGGGTCTACTGAAAGTAATCTTTGCAGGAAGTTTGCAAAAATTATGCAAGGAAAATTTGAAATGAGCAGTATGGGGGAACTTAAGTTCTTCTTGGGTCTCCAAGTTAGACAGACTAATGATGGATTATCCATATACCAGTCTAAGTTCACCCTAGAGTTAATAAAGAAGTATGGTATGGAATCATCCACTACCATGAGGACTCCTATGGGGTCAAGTGTGTCTCTAAGCAAAGATGATGCAGGGAAACCTGTAGATGAAACTTTGTATAGAGGGATAGTTGGCTCCCTATTATATCTGACTACTAGTATACCAGATATCATGTATGCTACATGTGTCTGTGCTAGGTACCAAACATGCCCTAAAGAATCTCATTTGACTGCAGTCAAAAGGATTTTGAGATATATTAAGGGCACACCATATCTAGGCCTTTGGTACCCTAGGAATAGAGATTTTCTACTAACAGGTTATTCAGATGCAGATTTTGCAGGTTGTAAGGAAGATAGAAAGAGTACTACAGGAACCTGTCAATTTCTAGGAGGAAGGCTGGTGTCTTGGAGCAGTAAGAAGCAGACCATTGTGGCAATCTCCATAGCTGAGTCAGAGTATGTGGCAGCAGGAAGTTGCTGTGCACAGTCATTATGGATTCAGCACCAGCTAGAAGACTATGGTATTCAAGTAAGTAGAACACCTTTATTTTGTGATTCTACAAGTGTCATTTCTATTGTAAATAATCCCATCTCACATAGTAGGACTAAGCACATAGAAATTAAATATCATTTTCTTAGAGAACATGTAGAAAAAGAAGACATTTCACTAGAATATGTTAACACAGATAATCAGATTGCTGATATGTTTACTAAGCCCCTAGATGAAACCAAATTCAATAATTTTAAAATTGAATTAGGTATGTTGAACTTAGAATAGGTTCATAAAATTGGCCAAGTAAAATAGTGTCGATACAAGGAGTTGTCTGTGTCGACACATAGAAGTGGTGTCGACATTTCAGAGAAATGGTGTCGACACATCTAGGAAGTCTGTGTCGACACTTCAGCGAAATGGTGTCGACACATGCAGAGTAGGTGTCGACACATCCAGGGTGGTGTCGACACTTAGATTTAACACTAATTTTTTCGAGTAGAGTTTTGACTAATCGTCGAGCTAAGATGTATAAGTGTCGACACATATATTCTGTTGACTATATTTGTGTCAACACATAGTTGTCGAGACATTAGCAGTAAGTGTCGACACTTTTCAACAGTGTCGACACATTTCAAGTATTTCGACGCGCCTTTTCACCTTCGATTTTAGAAAGGTATAAATAGGTCTTCCACATTGTTTGTCGACACGCTCACCATAGTTTCGAGACCAAACTTGTTTGTCGACATCTCTCTTCTCTAAATTCAAAATTTCTCCAAACCCTAATGGCGCCCAAGCTAGAAGAGAACATCAATGAAGGTTATGAGCTAGTGCGACATGCCTTTGACGACGCGGAACCAAAAATTCAAGGTATTGTAACCCTAGTTGCAGAGACTGGGTTAGAGTATCTAGTTTTAGAGCCAATCAAGATTTGGAAGAAGGAGGTTTTCGAATTCTTTAGTGCAGCTACCCTTGATGAAACAGGTCTTAAGATTAAATCCAAAGTCCATGGAGTTAAGGTAAAAGTCACCCAGAAAAGTCTAAGAAAAGTTCTACATCTACCTAGAACTAAAGAAGAGGAAGATGTACCTGCATCAAAGATAAGGGAGGCACTGCAATGGTGTGGACTTGATTCAAGCATGAAGATTGGATCAGTTTTTAATAGGAAAGGCATGAACATGCAAGGCAAGTTCTTGTCTGAAATAGTAGGAAAGGTAATTCTGAGCAAGCCAGGTGGGCATGATAGAATATCAGCTCACATGTTCAATTTAATGACAAGGATCATTTTCAAACTCAAAACTGATTGGTCAGCAGTGATGTTTGACAAGATTAAGGAAAGTCTGAAGAAGCCCAATCTGGGTAGGATTATGAGTTTGTTCTTGGCTGGAACTATTCCAGAAGTGATGAACCAAGCTGCTGGATCAAAGATAAACCATATGAGGAGGATGGATATTAGGATTATCTCAAGGTGGGATAGGGTGTTGACAAAGGACATGCCTACTCCAGAAAAGGAAGTTCCTCAATAGAAGAAGAAGAAGAAAGCCATTGTGCCTCCTGAATCCTCAAGTAGCTCAGAGGAGCAAGTAGTTTTCAGTTCTAATGAGGATGAAGCTGATAAGGAAGTAGCTGATGTTACTGGAAGGACACCAGTAAGGACTGAAGATGCCCAGAGGCATGCGAGCTACCATCTGCTAGCCCCATTCACATGGATCCACGCCAGGGCGAGCCTCATCATGTGGATGAGCCAACTCACTTATACAGTGAAAGGGCAACACAAACAATTCTTGAGGTAATCAATGAAGTTAATCAATCAATTTTTCATATTGAGGATGAAGTATTGACTGAATCTTTAATTAATGTTGATCAGCAAACTCGGTTACATAGTTAACCACAAGATGTTGTCATGGAAGACACATCAGTTGCTGATAATGCTCCTGAGATAAGAGATTCTCCAGTCCATACTCAACAGGAGTTTAATCTAGAAGAGATGTTCCCTGATTTACTACAGACTGATTTTGAGGGAGAGAAAGCAGCTTTTGAGGGGGAGTCATCTAACCTTGAGGGGGAGCATGTAAGGTCATAGGAGGAGACTGCTAGAAATTAGACTGAGGAGCAAAGGAATGCTGAGGAGCTACCAAGAGCAGAGAAGAAATTGCCACCTACTCCACAGGATAGAGTAGACATTGCTAGTACTTCTGCTTCTGAGGATGAAGAGACTGCTAGAGCCAAGAAAAGAAAGCTACAGGTCTTCAAAAGGAGAAGCCAGACCTACAAGAAGGCTCTGCAAACAATTACTCCTCATCCTGCCCCAACAGCTGATTACAGCTCTTTGTTGGTGGCTTTGCAGATTAAGATGGATGAGCAAAGGAAGGCTCTAGAAAAATATATGGATGAAGGACATAAATCCCTTCAATTTGATCTGGCTCAAGACATCAAATCTATAAGATTTGAAGTTAATCTAACTAAGAAAGAAATGACTGATTGTTTCCACAAAGGAGGCAATGCAGTGGTATATCTGGCTACTCATCAAGAGAAGATAAAGAAACGGGTTGATGATATGGAAGTAAAACAAGGATATGTTCTTGAGAATCAGATTAGAATGAATGACAATCTAACTGAATCACATAATGTGATAGTAACTGAAATGCAGAATATTGCAGCTGCTCAGACTGCAGCAAGGACTACTGTCAAGGCTGAGTTTGACAAGCAATTACAAGAAAACCTAAATGCTGTTAAAACTGCAATTGAAGATTCTCAAAAGGCTATTACTAAAAATCTCCAAAAGTTAAAACCTTTTTATAAAGATGGTGTTAACTGTCTGAATGCTCAGATCAGATTTCAGAAGGATGATCTTAGGGATCATATAGAAAGAGAAGTCATAAAGGGGGAGAGGGTATTATTCAAAGCAGGCTCTGATCATGCTAATTGGATTTCAAACAACATCAGAGCTACCCTTGGATATCCACCTTTGTGTGATGATGATAATGTTGGTGAATCTGGTATACATCCTGCTATTTTTGTTGAGCAAGCTGAAGTGGCTCAAGTGATCTACCCTCCAGCAGATTTTGAAATGATACATCAAGAGATACAATCTATGTATAGCCCTCCAGAAGGTGCTCAAAATGTGATCATTGAGAAAGTAGTACAGCCTGTGCCAGAGGCAGTATTAAAAGAGCAAGAAGCTCAATTATCCAAGAAGAGGTTCAGAGAACAGGCTGAGTTAAGGCTAGATTTTGAGCAATGGATCCCAACTTCTAGAAATATTATACTGACTGCTTGGAAGGCTGCAAAGGATAATATCCTAGAAAGGGGCAAATGGTATTCTGAGCAAGAGTGGAGAAAACATGAAGCTAGACAAGAGGCCATAGTTCAGTACAGAAGGAAGGCTAAACTTGGGAAGCTACCTCCTAATGCACAAGAGCCTAGTAAGTATTTCCCTAAGCCTTATCATTATTTTGAGAGACAAAAGATAAGGGCTGAAGAACAGAAGAAGAAAGATCTTAAGGGCAAGAAGCCTGCTGATGACATTGATGCTCCAGTTAAAGCCAAGATTCAATCTGGAATGGGCATTGTCATCAAGGAGCCAGAGCAGCCATAAAATAGAATTTTCTTAAGTTTACAACTTTGTAATCATTTGCATTAAAATCCATGTAAACTTTTGATTAATGAAACTATTGGAAGTTGTAACAAAATAATGTTTGATGTTCAATCTGTTACATTTTTATTCTGTGAAGATTGTTTATACATGTTTTGTTTAGTATTTACCCTGTCATATAATACTGTTATACATCATATTGAGTATTTGTTATGAATGATGTATATCTTTGACTAAGGGTTATGACTTCTCCAAATAGGGGGAGATTATTGGGTACATTGGAAAATATGTACCAGATTTGGAGAAGCCTCACCCTACTCAATGATATACATCAAGGTGTATTTGATGTGCTTTGAGTTTATATGTGCAGGTTAAGTAATTGCAGGAAATGCAGAAAAGTTTCTAAGTCCATGTGTCAACACCTAGAGATGCAGTGTCGACACTTATGAAGGCTTGTGTCGACACCTAGAGAAGCTGTGTCGACACTTGGAGTAATTATGTTGACACTAGGAAAGGAAGAGTCGATACCAGAAGAAAAGTGTCGACACATACAGGCTGTATCGACACACTATGAAGAATACTCAACATATATCATGTCGACACTTAGAGGCAGTGTCGACACCTAGAGAAGCTTAGTCGACATCCAATGTGTTGACACCAGGAAGCTGTGTCAACACACTGAAGGCATTATCGACATCAACTGTGTCGACACACGGGACTTGTGTCGACACACAACAAGTTTCAACACAGTTAAAGTAAACAAGTACTTGTGTCGACACAAAGGAGATGTGTCGACACTCAGCTAGTATCAACAACAGAAAACGTTGTGTCGACACAAAGGAGATATGTCGACACTCAGCTAGTATCAACAACAAAAGAAGTTGTGTCGACACAAAGGAAATGTGTCGACACACAGCAGAACTCAACTAAGTTCTAAAGAAGAAGTACTTGTGTCGACACACTCAATCAGTGTCGACACATTCAACAGAAGCAGTGTCGAGAAGCTATTACAACAACAGAAGGAGTTATGTCGACACCACCAAGGCAAGTGTCGACACTTAGTCCACTTGTGTCGACACTTGGTCTATTTGTGTCGACACATAATGAAGATCAGTCTCGACACATTCAGACAGATAGTATTTTCAAGAAGTGACTGGATGACTTGACAGCTGCCATTTCAGCCGGTTTACTGCAACTGTCAGAGCTGTCAGAAGTTTGTTAGAAACCGGATCAGCCAGTTACCTTGGAGGAAGACTATATAAAGGCCTTTCTCCTTCAACAAAAGAATGAATCAAAGAATCAATCAATCAATAAAAAGAATCAATCAGAAGATTAAGAAGAAAAGACAGATCCAGAGAAAACTGTAAATCAGTATTTTGAAGAAATTTCAGATTTACTTGGAGAGAGAGAACTCCAGTATCTGAAATCAAGAAAGAGACTTGTTAATCAAATCTCTTAAGAAGCAGGTTCTGAACCAGACTGCAAAGTTGGATCCAGATTTAATTCTCCATCCTAAGAAGGAAGTTGTCAGCCGGTCTACTTCAAGAAGATCATCTTTACTGAGTTCAGACTCAAGAAGCCTTGAAGAAAGCAAAGACAAAGTTGATCTCAGGAATCAGTGCTATCAAGAACTGATCAAGAAGATTGCCCTCTTCATTCTCTCAAAAACTGAGTGGTGATCTAAAACTTTTTATTATCTTTTTGTAGGATCCTAAGGGATCTGAGTTGTAAGCCTAAATTTATAAAGACTGAGGTAGGGCTTGTGAGCCTGAGTGTAGGAGAATCAATTCTCTGAGTGTAGGCCTTGTTGAAAGCTGAGGTAGGGCTGTTTAGCCTGAGTGTAGGTCTTATTGAAGACTGAGTGGTAGGGCTTTGTGCCTGAGTTGTAGGAGTGGGGACACTCTGAGTTGTAGGAACCTGTTTGGGGTTCTGAGCTGTAAGATCTGAGGATCTGAGGAGAAGTGCAGAAGTTAGGCCGAATCTAGTACACTACTAGATAGGCGAAGGGGGAAAGTGGATGTACCCAGACCTTGGTGAACCATTATAAAATATGTGTGCACTCTGTGTTTGATTATTTCTGTGATTGCTGAGCTAGCTATGCTGAATAGTTGTAGAATATTGCAAATGCGGTTTAATTGTACAGAGTTTCTGCCTTAAAATTAAAAAGAAAAAGTACACATATTCACCCCCCCCCCCCCCCCTCTAGATGGTTAGGCACTATTTCTTTCACTTATGATGTCTAGTGAAAAGAGTTTTATCTACAGTTCCTCTTGTAAATTTATGCCCTAATAAAAAACTAGCTAAGGTCTCATACCAAGCTCTTGGAGCTTGCTTTGGACCATAAAAAGCCTTATGCAATTTAAAAACATGAGAGGGGTAAGTTGGAGAAACAAAACCTGGAGGTTGTTCTACATAGAACACTTCTTGTAACACTCCATTTAGGAAAACACTCTTCATATCCATTTGAAAGACCTTGAACCTCTTGTATGCTACATAGGCAAGGAATATTCTTATGTCTTCCAACCTTGCAACAGGTGTAAAAGTTTGATCATAATCAATTCCTTCTTCTTGCCTATATCCTTGAGCAACAAGCCTAACCTTATTTCTCATAATGACTCCTTGAGCATCTAGCTTGTTTTTGTATACCCATTTTGTTCCAATAACTGGGTAGTTCTGTGGTCTTGGAACCAAATCCCAATCACTACATCTCTCAAATTGATTTAGTTCCTCCTGCATTGCAAGGATCCAGTGGGGATCCTGCTTAGCATCATGAATAGAGAGAGGTTCAACTTGAGAGAGAAAACAGGCATGCATCAGATCTTGGGTAAGTTGATGCCTTGTCTGTACACCTGCTGATATATCTCCAATCACTTGAGATCTGGGTGATCCCTAAGTGTGACAAAATCAGTGGGTGGAGTTGGTTGTGCAACAGTATTTGGAATTAATTCCTCCTATGGAATTGTATTTGTTATTGGTAGAGATTCATTATCTTCAACTTCTTCTTCTTCACTTTCTTCAATGACTTGTGGAGAGGGATGAGTTGGCACCTCTTGGGTGAGATTTAGTCCATCCATGGTCTCACACAAGTGGGGTACCTGCAAGTTGCTATTGGTAGAAAATTTTTTCTCCTTGCAATAAATATTAGTCTCATCAAATGAAACATGAATAGACTCTTCAATTTTCAATGTTGATTTGTTAAAAACCCTATAGGCCTTACTTACTTGGGAATATCCTAGAAAAATTCCCTCTTCAGCCTTAGCCTCAAACTTTCTAATTTATTTCTTGTTATTATTGTGTATATAACAGGTACAACCAAATACTTTAAAGTAGTTTATTTTAGGTTTCTTCCCTTTGAGCAATTCATAGGGAGTCATGTTCTTTAGTTTGTGAATTAAGCTCCTGTTCAGGACATAATTTGTTGTGCTGACAGCCTCTGCCCAAAAGGTTAGGGGCATGTAAGCATCTGCAAGCAATGTACCTACAGCTTCAATGAGTGTCCTATTTTTCCTTTCAGCTACCCCATTTTGTTGGGGAGTTCTAGGAGCTGAGAAGCAATGTCTGATACCTTCCTTCTCACAGAACTCATGCATAAGAAGAGACTCAAACTCTGTGTCATGATCACTTCTGATCAATGCAACATGAGTAGATAACTCAATCTATATGGTCCTGAGAAAATCTATAAGAACCTTGAATGTATCTAACTTTGATCTAAGAAAGAATACCCAACTGAACCTGGAGAAGTCATCCACTATAACTAGAGTGTAGGATTTCCCTCCTAGGCTTTATACAGCAATGGGTCCAAAGAGATCCAAATGTAGCAAGTACAAAATCCTAGGTGAATCACTCTTATTAACAGATTTAAAATTAGTTTTAGTTTGCTTGCCTAATTGACAAGCCCTGCAGAGACCTTCCTTCTTGTAGGAACCAGAAGGTAGACATCTAACAAGGTTATTCTTAGATAGCCTAGCAATGTTTTTAGATTTACATGACCTATTCTTTTGTGCCATAAGTCATTCTGATTACTAGTTAAGTTAAGTAAACATATATCAGTTTTGGCACAAATAAAATTTACTAAGTATATATTGCCTTGTCTACTTCCAGTTAAAACTGTTTGGTTGCTTTTATCAATAATAGAACAAGTGGATGGGTTAAAGTATACCTGATAACCATCATCACATAACTGACTTATGGAGATGAGGCTATGTTTGAGTCCACTTATATATGTCACCTTTTTGAATGTGACAGCTCTTATTCTCACTTCTCCAAATCCTTCTAATTGACCACACTTGGAGTCATCAAAGATAACTTTTGGCCCCAGCTTGGACTTGTAGTTGATTAAGATGTCCTTGTTGCCAGTCATGTGTTTGGAGCAGCCACTATCCAGCTACCAAGTTTGATTTACCCCTGGACAATTCTTCACCTGCAATAGAAAACAGTTAATGGTTTTTGACCTAGGTTACCTTGGGTCCTTTGTATGGCTGATAAGAAAAACTGGAAATAATAGAGAATTCAGGTTGGGACTTATATCCTAGGGGGTGATATCTCCTATGTGGGATGATCCAGTCAGCTAGTGGTTTAAATGGTTTCTTAGGAATATGTGAGTTGCCGTTACAGTTTTGATTAAGTCTTTCTGGGTTCGACGAATTGTTGTAAGTTTGTTGACCAGAGTTCGACGAATTAGGTTGAGATCGTCGATCTCTGCCCAGAGAATGAACATGTTCATTCTCTGTGCCCCACGTTTGTCAACCTCTGCTCGACGAACCATACAAAGTTCGTCGATCGCAGTTAGACAAATGATTATTATTATAGTTTGCGTTCAGAAATCGTCGTTCTGCGTTTGACGATATGTTCCTATATCGTCGATCTAGGTTCGACGATAACTGCTGAACATTATTATTTTTATCATTCTTCTTATTTTTAATTTTATCCTTAGCTTCAATTTGTTCCAGAATTTTATTAACTTTATTTACTTGTTCAGTGTTTTTCTTTCCTTTATCAGAGATGAAATTTATTGGTTTTGACAGATGATTCCTTTGGATTAGAGTTGGTTCAGTAGATGTGGCTCCTAATTCTAATCTGCAGTTATTTGTTCTAGCATTAACTGTGCTGGTTATATCTAGCAATTTCAAACTTCTGCCATTTAATGATTCTTCTAACATCTTAGATTTGCTAAGTTCTGATTTCAGAAAACTGATTTGTTCATTTGCAGATTTTAGTTCACTAGATAGAGTTGCATTTTCAGAGGTGATTTTATCTAGTTCATTCAATTTATCTCTGAGAAGTTTGATTTCCTTCTCAGAGCTTATCAAATCTAAGCATAAGTTTTTAAATTCAAATTTAAATTCATCAGTTTCAAAATCATAAGATGCTATTACCTGATCTTCAGCTGACAGATTTTTTCATCATTAGATTCATTTGTATCTGATCTGCTACTGCTTGCACCAATTGCCATGAGGCACACCTCCTTTGCCTTGGCCTCCTCTTCTTCTTCACTAGAGCTGGAAGATGTGGATTCATCTTCTGTGTCACTCCATGTTTCAGCCACAAATCCTTTGTCCTTCTTTTTGTGCTTGCTGGAAGAGGGCTTGCTGTAGTGCCTGTTTCTTGATTCTTTCTCTTTTCTTCTTTCCTTCTTTTGATTTTCAGGACATTCAGACATGAAATGTCCTGGTTTCCTACACCCATAACACACTACCTCTTTAGTGGGGGTTTTGTCATACCTTGGCTGATTGTCATTTCTGGATGACTTTCTTCTGAAGTCTTTCCTTGCCAGTTTGAAGAATCTCTTGGCAAAGATACTCATCAGCTCTTCATTAACTATTGGGGCTTTAGTTTCTTCAGCGGCCTTGAATGCAATGGATTGTTCTTTCCTTGTTGGGGGACGAGTCTTGTGTTCCACTGCCTCTCTGTACTTGATTAGCTGCTCATATGACTTCAGTTTTCCTAATAGAGATTCAGTTGAAATCTCATTCAGGCATCTGGCCTCCTTGATGGGCCAGATCCTGATGTCCCATGAGCTTGGGAAGCACATTAGGATCTTATCATTAACTTCAGTCAAAGTGATTTCTTTATCTAAGGTCCTTAGCTCACTGATGATGGAGCTAAGCCTGTTGTACATCACTTTAACTGTCTCTGCCTCATCCTTCTTGAAGTTTTCATATTGTGTGATGAGGTGTGATCTTCTATCTTTTCTCTCATCTACTAAGCCAGCAACCATTTGATTGAGTGAATCCCATATTGCTTTTGCAGAGGTGCACTCAGCCACCTTCTGAAAGATGTCATCTGACATGGTCTGAGCCAATATGTTCATGGCTTTGGCATCAGCAATCTTTGCTTTCTTCTGAGCTTCAATCCACTCAGGTGGTGAGACTGCATTGTTGCTGAAAGATGTTGTAGCTGTAGATGCCTGTGGGGGACCTGTCAAAATGGAATTATAGATGTCTTCATCAATGGAATTCATATATAACCTAATTCTTGCATTCCAGATGGCAAACTTATTAAGGTTGCAAACTGGAGGTCTGGTGCTTGCATTGTCCTTGTTATGTGCCATGCTGTGTTTATAATGTAAATGAAAATAAAATACTGTGTAGATCTAACAAAGGATCTTTTGGTTCAAGATTTAACTTGTACAACCAAAGGAACCTGCTTTGATACCAATTGAAAGTGAGTGTTAGATCAGAAATACTCTAGAGGGGGGTGAATAGAGTATTCTTGAAAAATTTCTTACCTACTATTACAGCTTTTGCTGTACATCAAAAGTGCAGAAATTAATAACCTAGCAAATAATAAATCTAAATCACAAGCACAGCAAGAACAAAAGAAAAGGAGACAACCAGACGACACAAGAATTTTATAGTGGTTCCCCAACCTCGGTGCATCCACTCTTCTACCACCCTTAGTAGGAATCCACTCAGATTTTTGATCAGGTGCCTGACACCAATGAGCTTTGATCAGGTGCTCAAAAATCAACACAAGTCTTTTAATCAGGAGACCTGCAACCAAGGAATCACTTTTGAAGGGAGATGACAACCCTTTACAGAGGTGGGGGTGAGAGAGTGATGGAAGTCTTCTTTTCTCAATCACAATGAGAAGACTATGTGGTTTCAATGATGTTGTCAAAGCTCCCCCTGAGATGAAAAAGGGTATAGGAGATCTGGAGCTTTGCACAGGGTGATAGGCCTTCAATTGAGAGACTTGATCCAGGAGCTTTAGACTGATAGTGCTTGAATGTCTTTAGCAAGGTGCTGGAGAAGAAGAACAGGAAGACTCTTGATTTTTTTTGAAAAATGTGTTCTTCTTGCTTCTTCTTCAAATTATTGTATTCTTCTTAGTCAGTAGTATTCTATATGAAGCTTTCTCTGTGTCTCTCTTGATTAATTCTCTGTGTGTCTGTCTGTCTGTATACGTTATTCTCTTCTTCTGTATCTTTCAAACATTTGAATTTCTCTGTAATTAATGCTGACAGCCTTGAGAATAATCGGCATTGATTTATTTCCCCAACTGTCCCGTGGAAAAACGGCAAGCAATAATCCTTGGAGAAGACCATAATTAATGCTCCTTCTAACGGATACATTCAGAGAATGTTAGAGCATTAATTACCCGAGAATTATAGCATTAGAGTGGGGATAGAAGGCCAGAAATAACTAAGTCTGGAATCGTCGAGCAGATGGCAGAATTCGTCGAACTGAGTTTGTTGGAACACCCTATTACTAATTTGGGTCAGGATCACTATGTCTCTAGGAATCTCTGCTTGACCTACTGTATAGCTTAATAGGTCAATTAGAATTGAGTCTAAGGGTTAGAAGTCTAGGTTTGGAAGCTGCCCTGAAGACCAAGATTATGTGTTTGGAGACTAAGTCATATCGTCGAGCTCAGCACGACGATTCGTCGAACTCCGGTCGACGATCGTCTAGCTCAACTTCGACAAGATCGTCGAACTCCATTTGACGATCGCTGAGCTCAACTTCATTATATCGTCGAACTCAGTTCGACGATCGGTGAGCTCAGGTCGACGATTTTGACTCTGCTTTTGATCTTTATCTCTGAGCTCAGTTCGACGATCTTTGAGCTCAGATCGACGATATTTTGCTGCTGTATATTTCCAGATCGCTGAGCTCAGCTCGTCGATAGTAGAGCTCAGTTCGACGATTTTAGATAACTTCCAGGATATTTCTAAATTCAAATTCAAATCAGTTAGGAGTTATTCTGCAATTGATTCAGAGATTTCCTAGCCGTTTTCATTCATTTCTGGACCAAGTTTCAAGGGATTTTTCAAGGAATATATCTGTGGACTTTCCTCCAGAAGAGATTATGCAATTAAGGATGCAATTAATGCAGGCCAACGGCTATTCTTGACAGAGAATGTTATTCTATTCTGCACCAGAGAATAAAAGACAGAATTTTTTTTGAATCTCTCATAGAACACACACAATACAGAGAGAATACAGATTACAGAGACACATTCAAAAATCTTCTGTCACAAAGAATTCTGAAGAACACACATCAAAGGAGATCAAGCTTTCTCAAATCTTCAGATCTCTTTAGTTTTCAAAGTGTTCAAGGCCAACATATTTCCAGACTCCAGACATTCAACATTTCAGCTATTGCTGAAATCATCTATTGCTGGAGTTCAATCTTTGAAGGCCTATCACCCTCAGCAAAGCTTATCTTCCTGAAGATCTCAAGGATTCAGGGGGAGCTTTGACATCAACAATCCACATAGTCTTCTCAGTTGTTTGAGAAAGAGAAGACTTTCATCACTCTCTCACCCCCACTCTGTAAAGGGTTTCTCAAACTCCCTTCAAAAGTTTGAGCTTGGTTTTTGAGCACCTTGTCAAAAGCTCATTGGTGGCAAGACACCTGATCAAAAAATCTGCTTTGGTTTTTGAGCAACTTATCAAAAGCTCATTGGTGCCCAGGACACCTGATCAACTCATCCTGCAGTGGATTCCTACCTAGGGTGGTAGAAGAGTGGATGTACCCAAGTTTAGGGGAACCACTATATTTCCTTGTGTCTTCTGGTTTTGCTTGCTTTCATTTTTGTTTCTGGCCTTGACTTTTCTGTGCTTAGTTTTTGTTTAACTTAGTGCTGTGATTAGATTTATTATTGCTTCCCTGCTCACTCTTATTACAACAATTGTTGTAAAAGTTTTTAAAGCACCATATACTCTATTCACCCCCCCCCCCTCTAGAGTATATCAGATCTAGCTGCACTTTCAATTGGTATCAAAGCGAGGTTGGTTAAACATACCCTACTTGATTGGTTGTACAGGCTAACACCTGAACCCAAAGATCCCAAGTTAGATCTGCTTTCTTTTGTATTTTATTATTAGATTTTGTTTTCACAAATCATGGCCCAAAACAAAGATTATGCTAGCACCAGACCTCCAGTGTGCAATCTATCCAAGTTTGCACTTTGGAAAGCAAGAATTAGACTTTACATGAATTCTATTGACGAAGATATCTTTAATTCTGTTTTGACAGTGTGTCCAAGACCCCCAGAGAACACAAGTACAAATGCTGTTCCACCTCCATCAGGAACAGATGCTGATATCAAGAAATGGAAGGTAGCTGATGCTAAGGCTATGAACATCCTAGCCCAGACAATGTCTGATGACATATTTCAAAAGGTAGCTGAATGTAATTCAACCAAGGAAATTTGGGACAAACTCTCAGAAATAGTCTCAAGCTCAGCTGATGAGAGAAAGGATAGAAGATCTCATCTCATCTCTCAATATGAGAATTTCAAAAAGGGAGAAACTGAGTCAGTTGGAGATATGTACAACAGACTAAGTCTATTTGTCAGTGAACTCAGAACATTGGACAAAGAGATCTCTCTGACAGAACTTAATGACAAGATCCTAATGTGCTTCCCCAGCACTTGGGATTCAAGAATCTGGCCAATTAAGGATGCCAGGAGTCTGAATGAGATCACTACTGAAGCTCTATTGGGTAAGCTCAAATCTTATGAGCTACTCATCAAAAATAGAGAGGAAGAACAGAAGGCTGCCTCACCAGCCATAAGAAAAGAGAAGACCATAGCATTCAAGGCAACTGAGGATCTGCCTGAAGATAAAGCTACAGGCAATGATGAACTACTCAGTCTGCTGGCCAAAATATTCTACAAGATGGCCAGAAAGGACTTTAGAAGAAGATCATACAAGGAGCAGGATAAGCCAAGGTATGACAAGTCCATTAGTAATAATAAAGACATTATTTGCTTTGGTTGCAGGAAACCAGGGCACATAGTTCCTGACTGTCCAGAGAACAAGAACAAGGACAGAAGGGACAGGAAAGAAAGAAGAAAGGAGAAAGACTCCAAAAGGAATGACAATGACAAACCTTCTTCAAGCAAAAACAAGCATACAAGAAAAGGGTTTGTTGTTGAATCCTGGAGTGAGACTGAAGAGGAGTCAGAAGCCTCATCCAGTTCCAGTGATGATGAGGATGATGCAGAAGAAAAGGAGTTCTGCATGATGGCAATCAATGACTCACAGCACAATTCAGAGGAAGAGGAGTCAGAGTCAGACTCAGAGACTCAACCTGAAGAAGATCAGGTAATTGGTTCTTTTGATTTTAGTTCAGAAGATTTTAAATCTGAATTTAAAGCACTGTGTTTAGACCTGCTAAAGTCTGAGAAAGAGATTATCTCTCTCAGAAATTAATTATCTGAACACAATACTTTAAGGTCAGAAAACCTCAAACTCTCTCAGGAGTTGGAGTGCTGTAGGGAACAGATAGCTTCACTGAAAAGTGAGCTCTCTGAGGCCAAGAAGCTTGAAGAATCCCTTAATGGGAGAAGCATCAAGCTGATGGACATCACAAGCACAGTGAACTCCAGATTCAACAGTACACTGGTCTTGGGTGCTTCATCCAGCCAACCTATAGTCCTAACAACTCCCATCAAATTCATTTCTGACAAAGGAAAGGGAGTTGTAGAGGTTGCTAGGAAAAATTCTGATCTGCCTCAGAAAATTAGGTCCCAGCAGAAATCGTCGAACGGAGATCGACGATCGCCGAATGAAGATCGACGATCGCCGAACGTAGCTCGACGATCTCAGGCACAATCGTCGAACGCAGATCGACGATCTCAGCCAAAGTCATCGAACGCAGGTCGACGATCTCAAATACCTGACCTCAGCCATAGTCGACCGTCGAACAGAGCTCGACGATCTGACCCAAGATCGTCGAACGCAGCTCCAAGATCGTCGAACAGAGGTCAGAGCTCTGGAAAATTTTTCAAAGGCAAATCAAAATTGAATCCTAAGGGTGCTTCATCCCAAATCTTTAACCCTTATACTGAATGGATTATACCTCCAAGGAGATATCATCCTGAAGGATATAAGAGTCAACCAGGGATGTCTTTCATTTCAGAATTTAAAGGTTATCAACCTAGGTCCAAGGTAAACTGGGTCAAAAACAAATGAATTGTCTTATGTGCAGGTGAAGACCTATCCAACATCTAACCAGCAATGGTATTTGGATAGTGGGTGCTCTAAGCACATGACAGGGAACAAGGACAACCTCACCTTCTTTAGAGCCAAGCTTGGACCCAAAGTTATTTTTGGTGATTCAAACTTTGGACAAACTAAAGGATATGGTGCAGTCCAGATTGGTTCAGTAACTTTCAAGAAGGTAGCTTATGTGGAAGGACTGAAGCACAACCTAATTAGCATCAGTCAGCTGTGTGATGAAGGCTACCAGGTGACCTTCAGCAAAGTCTTATGCAAAATCAAGTCAGAGGACAACATAACTGTGTTGACAGGTAAAAGGAAAGGTAACATCTATCTAGTAGATTTTCTTTCAACTGATGTAGATATCTGCTTGTTTAATTCTGTCTGTAGACCCAATATTTTATGGCATAAGAGATTAGGACACCTAAACCTTAGAACTATTGCTAGGCTATCCAAGGACAACCTTATTAGAGGACTACCTTCTGGCCCCTACAAGAAGGAAGGACTATGCAGGGCTTGTCAATTAGGCAAGCAAACTAAAAACAGCTTTAAGTCACTTAATAAGAGTGATTCACCTAGGATATTGTATCTGTTACACATGGATCTTTTTGGACCCATCACAGTACAAAGCCTAGGAGGGAAATCCTACACTTTAGTAATTGTAGATGACTTCTCTAAATTCACTTGGGTGTTCTTTCTAAGGAAGAAGTCTGATAACTTTAAGTGTCTGACAGAGTTTCTCAAATGTATACAGATTGAGTTCAATACTCACATTGCCCTGATCAGAAGTGATCATGGGACAGAGTTTGATTCTCTTCTTATGCAAGAGTTCTGTCAGAGTGAAGGGATCAGGCATACTTTCTCAGCTCCTAGAACTCCTCAACAAAATGGGGTAGCTGAAAGGAAAAATAGAACCCTTATTGAATCTGCCACTACATTGTTGTTAGATGCTCACCTTCCTCTATTCTTCTGGGCAGAGGCAGTGAACACCTCCAACTATGTGCTGAACAGAAGTCTGATACATAAACTAAAGGGAAAGACTCCCTATGAATTACTCAAAGGGAAGAAACCTAAAGTTGATTATTTTAGACTCTTTGGTTGTATTTGCTACATTCACAATAATGACAAGAAATATTTAGCAAAATTTCAAGCCAAAGCTGATGAAGGAGTGTTTCTGGGATACTCCATGATCAGCAAGGCCTATAGGGTTTATAATAAATCATCTTTGAAAATTGAGGAATCTGTTCACATTTCATTTGATGAATCTAACATGTCTTTCAAGGAGAATAATTCTTCTACCATAGAACCTTTGCAGGAACATTCTCTAGTTGAAGACTTGAACAGGTTACAGGTTACTCAAGAGGATGAAAGCAGTGAAGATGAAGGGAATGCTCAACATATTGAAGCACAACTTGAAGAGCCAGTTGTTGTACCACAAGAGGAAACAACAACACAGGTTGGTGAACAATCAACACCCCCTGTTGATTTAGTAACATCAAGAGACCATCCAATTTCCCAAATAATTGGAGAAATCTCAGCTGGTGTGCACACCAGAAATCAGGTCAACCAAAACTTGTTGCACACCTGCTTCCTATCTCAAATAGAACTTCAGTCCATTCAAGATGCAGAGCAAGATCCACACTGGATCATTGCAATGCAAGAGGAGTTGCATCAATTTGAGAGGAACAAAGTATGGGAACTAGTGCCAAAGCCTAAGGATCATTCCATTGTTGGAACAAAATGGGTATTCAGAAACAAATTGGATGATCAAGGAGTAATTATAAGAAACAGGGCAAGGCTAGTTGCTCAGGGATACTCTCAAGAAGAAGGAATCGACTACGACCAGACCTTTGCACCTATTGCAAGATTGGAAGGCGTCAGAATATTTCTAGCTTATGCAGCTCACAAAGGCTTCAAAGTATATCAGATGGATGTCAAAAGTGCTTTCTTAAATGGAGACATCAAAGAGGAAGTTTATGTCAGAAAACCTCCAGGTTTTATCTCTCCAACTTTTCCTGATTATGTTTTTAGACTGAACAATGCATTATATGGTCTCAAGAAAGCTCCTAGAGCATGGTATGAGACCCTAGCATGCTTTCTCTTGGAAAATGGTTTTATAAGGGGTAGAGTAGACCAAACTCTTTTCATTAGAACCCATAAGTCCCATACCCTACTAGTACAGATTTATGTAGACGACATCATTTTTGGTTCTACTGACTCTAAATTGTGCAAAAGGTTTTCTAACCTGATGCATTCTAAATTTGAGATGAGTAGCATGGGTGAGCTATCCTTCTTCCTAGGATTGCAAGTCAAGCAACATGCTGAAGGCATCTTTATTTCTCAAACCAAATATGCAAATGAACTGGTTAAGAAATTTGGTATGTCTGAGGCATCTTGTATGAAAACACCCATGCCTACCAATGCTGTATTGGATGCTGATGAACATGGGAAACCTGTTGATCAGACAACATATAGAGCAATGATTGGCTTTTTATTGTATCTTACAGCTAGTAGACCAGATATAATGTTTGCTACATGTATATGTGCTAGGTTCCAAGTAAGCCCTAGAGAGTCACACCTAACTTTAGTAAAGAGGATTCTCAGGTATGTTAAGAGTTGTCCAAATCTAGGTCTCTGGTATCCAAAAGATTCAGCATTTGATTTAACTGGATTTTCAGATGCTGATTATGCTGGATGCAGAATTGACAGGAAAAGCACCAGTGGAACTTGTCAGTTCCTTGGTGACAGACTTGTCTCTTGGTTTTGTAAGAAACAAACATCTGTGTCAACTTCAACTGCTGAAGCTGAATATATGGCTGTAGGCAGTTGTTGTTCACAAATCTTATGGATCCAAAACCAACTCCTAGACTATGGCTACAACTTAGAGAGGTCTAAAATCTTTTGTGACAATACTAGTGTTATTTCTATAGCTCAAAATCCAGTCCTCCATAGTAGGACAAAACACATAGAGATTAGGCATCATTTCTTAAGGGATAATGTTGAAAAGAATAAAATTGAATTACAATATATCCCAACTGATTTACAAAGGGGAGATATTTTCACCAAGCCATTGGATGAAAAGAAACACACCTTCTTCCTAAATCAGTTAGGAATGTTAGATGGAGGAAGTCTTAAATAATACCCAAGATTTTGAAAGCTTAAAAATTGACCAAGACTAGGCAAACATTCTGATTTTTCTTAGTGTCTAGAATTTTTCTGATCTCTGAACTGCGCTCGACGATTTGCCCCAAGATCGTCGAACGGAGATCGACGATTGCCAAAAATCGTCGAACTGAGTTCAGCATCTCTCAGATAGTATGAACTATCTCTTCCGGTCAACGATCGTCGAACCGCGCTCGACGATTATGTTCTCTGAACGATCGTCGAACGGAGCTCGACGCTCTCCAATATCGTCGAACGGAGATCGACGATATTGAAGACTCTTCAGATTCCTTTAGTAGCCTCGATCGTCGAACTGAGTTCAACGATCTTTCCAATTCTGCGTCGAACCCTAATATAAAACTCATTTTTCGCCGTCGTTCTCTTTTGCGCTTTCGATTTCTCTGCAAGAACTTTCTTTCCCTCCAAACATTTCTACACTTGGTCGTTTTGTTTGTTGAATTTCTGCAGGTACATATGGGTGTGTCAGTTGATGTTCTTGCTGCAATGAAGTTTGATGCTGGTTTTGACATTGATATAGAATTCTTCAACACGACTGACCAGATTTTTCAAGATATACTGGGTTTGTTCAAGGACCAGAATCTGACAGCAATAATGACCACCAGGATCAAGCTGGCTTCTGATGAGATAAAGGAGTGGGTTTATACTGCCCATAATCAAGATAACTCCACCATAGTTGGGTCAATAGCTGGAAATCAGGTACCCTTGATCCCAACCATTCTATCAGAAGTTTTTGAATTGAGAAATGGAGAAGATTCTGCTGAGTTATCTGGAGAAGAATATTCTGAACTGCTTGCCAAGATGGGTCATCCAGAGGGAAACCCTAGCAAGCTCTTCAAAAGGAACCTGTCTGTAGAATACAGGTTCATGGCAGATGTGGTTGGGAAATTGCTATTGGCAAAGCACTCTACCCATGATACAATATCAAGATATCAGCTCTGCCTCATGGGAGCTCTTGTGGACAAGAAGAATCTGAATTGGGGAGAGGTTTTCTTTGACCTCATCAAAAAGAAAATAAACAAAAGTTTTGTTAATTTTGGGAGAATTATTGGAGTATTTCTGCAGCACAGGTGCCCTGCCTTGCTGGTCTCCTCTGGAGTTCATATCAATGCCTCCAAGAGATTGTCTTGTGCCCTCTTTGGAAAGTGGGACAGACAAATAAGCAAGCCTAGCAGGCCCTCCTCCAGTGCTCCTTCAGGCACAAGGACTCTAAGAGTCACTCCTCCACAGGTCTCTGCCCCTGCAGATGACCTGGCTGCTGCTGTTGCCTCTCCTCCTCCTCCTCCAATTCCATCCCTTCCCATACCATCCACCATTCCAGCTCCCTCCACCATCATCATATCCAGCACATCTCCAACATCAACACCTTCTCCAGAACCCATTCTACCTCCACCAGCAGAACAATTCCACCCACTATTCTCCTATCCTCCACCAGATGTCACCTCTTCACCCTCTCATCCATCCTTCACCCTACTTGATGATTCCTTTATGGATGATTCCCCATCATCTCCTCCTGAACTACCTTCCTCCTCCACTTCATTTCAAGACCTCCTACACCAGATCATTGATCAACCAACATTCACCCCATCCATCTCCATTCCCCTATCCTCCACTTCCACCTTGCCAACACCTCAGCCATCCCTTCCACAATTCTCCAGCTCTCCACTTCCAGAACCTCCAGCTGCTTCCATACCTTCTACCTCTGCTCCAGCTCTTGAGCAAGTAGACCTCTCAGCCCTTGCTGACAGGCTGTATGAGCTGCTTGCCCCCAGGCTCTCTATATTGTTGGAGACCTCCTTGGCTCCTCTACACCTGTCAGTGGCAGCCCTTTCTGCCAGGCTCTCTTCCCTCTTCCCTCAGGCAGCACCTACAGCAGTGTGCCTTGATCCAGACATGTCTGCATCTAGGCAGGGGGAGATGCCATATGAAGTGAATCTTCATGCTGTTGCTGCTGTTTCTGTAAGCTGTCTGTCTGCTGCTGCTATTAGTTCTGCTTCTTCTGTTGTTACTGTGCCTCAAGCACAAAGTCAGATTTCAACTATAGTCCTTGCAATAGACCTCAGGTCTTTGCTATCTGTTTTTGATTCTGCTTACTTTAGCTGTCTGCCAGAGGTCCATGCTGTCCAGCCTCTAGAAGATTTATCCAAGGCACTTGTCCCTTTTTCTTGCTGTGACCCTAGCATGATCACCTCCTTTGTAAATTCAGTAATTGCTGCTGCTTCTTCTGAAGAAAGGATTGTTGATACTGCTGCTCCTGAGAATATTGATACTGCTGCTGAAGTTCCTACTGTTTCTGATGAACCATCTTCCAAGGACATTCTGATGTCAGAGGCCACTGAATTTGAGCCTTCTGCAGTCTTTGATTATGTTCCTTCTGTTTCTGTTGTTGTTAGTGAATCTGTTGTTTCTGCTGTTGCTAGTGAAGTTGCTGTTTTTGTCACCTGTCCAGAGCCTACTGCTGCTGTTGTTGTTTCTGCTTCACCTTCTCCATCTGCTGCTGTCCCTGCTGTTGCCATCTCAACACCTGCTGCTGCTGTTTCAACTTCTGCCTCATCTGCTTCTGTTCAGCTCAAAAAGGACTTGATGAAGAAAATAGATGCTCTCTATGATGACCAGAGTTCTGAATCTGATGAATTTAAAACAGACTTTGATGACTCTTCTGCTACCATTGCCAGGAAAAGGAAGGCAAGGAGCAAAGCAATGAAAAGGGTACCTCCTGCTAAAGTTAAAGATAACAATGATATCCCATATTACATTCTGCATAACTGCCCAATTACTGAACACTGGATGCAATACTCTAAAAATCAGCTGAAAGCAATGAAGAAAAAGAGAAAATATGAGAAGGGTTCATCCCAATTCCAGCACTCTCATCCTCCTCCACCACCTCCTCCTGATGCAGGTGCAGGTGGAAGCTCTGCAAGTCAACCCCCAGCCAAAAGTCAGGCTCCCTATCAACCTCATGCCAGATCTTACCACAGGGAAAGCCAATCCAGGGGTTCACATTCTAGGAGAGGAGGATATAGAGGAAGTCAAAGAGATATTCAAGTCTACTCCAAAGGTTACTCCAGGCAGCACCCATACTCTAGGGGAGGACAAATTTCTTCTGATACAACTTCTGGTCCTTTCCCCTACAAGCTGAAAGAGACTGTGTCTGCCAGGCCTCCTCAAGACAATCCCTCCAACAGGTATGAGCCACCTGTACCTTTTGAGGATCCTGAAAATAATCCAGCTGTTTGGACTACAAGGTTAAAGGAATTAGCTGCACTGGACCAAATTAAAAAGGCCAGAGAACAAGGATTAGACTCTTCCAACATTTCTACTATGTCTGAACAGAGACAGAAAGAACTAGAGAGATATGCTTCAAGTAAATTCTTTGATGCTGACAGATATATGGAATTACATCCTGAAGCTGTAGTCCCCAGGCCTAAAAAGCAAACATATTTGGGTGCAGCAGATGATACCAGGTCAAACAAGGAAGCCCTCAATCCTAACAGAGAAATTAAACTTGTTAAAGGCAAAGAGAAGAAATGATTTTGTAAGGTGATAATTTCTGTGATTTCTGATTACTATCTGGATAATATATATCTCTGTGATTCTGTTATGTCTAGCTGTTGTTTTTCTATTTTTGCTGATTGTATGTTGTTATTTAAATTTTTCCAAAGTCTGTAAATAGTAATCCTAACCCAAATAGGGGGAGATTGTTGCAACACCATATTACTAATTTGGGTCAGGATCACTATGTCTCTAGGAATCTCTGCTTGACCTCCTATATAGCTCAATAGGTCAATTAGAATTGAGTCTAAGGGTTATAAGTCTAGGTTTGGAAGCTGTCCTGAAGACCAAGATTATGTGTTTGGAGACTAAGTCATATCGTCGAGCTCAGCACGACGATTCGTCGAACTCCGGTGGACGATCGTCTAGCTCAACTTCGACAAGATCGTCGAACTCCATTCGACGATCGCTGAGCTCAACTTCATTATATCGTCGAACTCAGTTCGACGATCGGTGAGCTCAGGTCGCCGATTTTGACTCTGCTTTGGATCTTTATCTCTGAGCTCAGTTCGACGATCTTTGAGCTCAGATCGACGATATTTTGCTGCTGTATATTTCCAGATCGCTGAGCTCAGCTCGTCGATAGCAGAGCTCAGTTCGACGATTTCAGATAACTTCCAGGATATTTCTAAATTCAAATTCAAATCAGTTAGGAGTTATTCTGTAATTAATTCAGAGATTTCCTAGCCATTTTCATTCATTTCTGGACCAAGTTTAAAGGGATTTTTCAAGGAATATATCTGTGGACTTTCCTCCAGAAGTG
This sequence comes from Platanthera guangdongensis, assembly GCA_039583875.1. Classification (NCBI taxonomy): domain Eukaryota; kingdom Viridiplantae; phylum Streptophyta; class Magnoliopsida; order Asparagales; family Orchidaceae; genus Platanthera; species Platanthera guangdongensis. The sequence goes on from CM077147.1 coordinate 39,363,165, forward strand.
ATTATGTAATTAAGGATGCAATTAATGCAGGCCAACGGCTATTCTTGACAGAGAATGTTATTCTATTCTGCACTAGAGAATAAAAGACAGAATTTTTTTTGAATCTCTCATAGAACACACACAATACATAGAGAATACAGATTACAGAGACACATTCAAAAATCTTCTGTCACAAAGAATTCTGAAGAACACACATCCAAGGAGATCAAGCTTTCTCAAATCTTCAGATCTCTTTAGTTTTCAAAGTGTTTAAGGCCAACATATTTCCAGACTCCAGACATTCAACATTTCAGCTATTGCTGAAATCATCTATTGCTGGAGTTCAATCTTTGAAGGCCTATCACCCTCAGCAAAGCTTATCTTCCTGAAGATCTCAAGGATTCAGGGGGAGCTTTGACATCAACAATCCACATAGTCTTCTCAGTTGTTTGAGAAAGAGAAGACTTCCATCACTCTCTCACCCCCACTCTGTAAAGGGTTTCTCAAACTCCCTTCAAAAGTTTGAGCTTGGTTTTTGAGCACCTTGTCAAAAGCTCATTGGTGGCAAGACACCTGATCAAAAAATCTGCTTTGGTTTTTAAGCACCTTATCAAAAGCTCATTGGTGCCCAGGACACCTGATCAACTCATCCTGCAGTGGATTCCTACCTAGGGTGGTAGAAGAGTGGATGTACCCAAGTTTAGGGGAACCACTATATTTCCTTGTATCTTCTGGTTTTGCTTGCTTTCATTTTTGTTTCTGGCCTTGACTTTTCTGTGCTTAGTTTTTGTTTAACTTAGTGCTGTGATTAGATTTATTATTGCTTCCCTGCTCACTCTTATTACAACAATTGTTGTAAAAGTTTTTAAAGCACCATATACTTTATTCACCCCCCCCCCCCCTCTAGAGTATATCAGATCTAGCTGCACTTTCAGAGTTCACAGTTCGTCGAGCTGAGATGTTGTATTCCTCGACCAGACGACTTCTGTTCGTCGAGCTGAGTTCCATGATTGCCTATTCGTTGAGCTGAAAACTGAACTATTGTCTCTTTTGATCTTTGCCTATTCGTCGAGCTGGTAAATATGTTCGTCGACTAGAGTTCAGCAATTATTCTGAAGTTGTCAAATATCCTGTGTCGACACAATTGCTCCTGTGTGTCGACACAAATCTTCTGTATGGTGTCGACATAGCCTTTCGATAATGTCGACTGATGATCTTGGTGTCGACACAAGTTCTTTTAGTGTCGACTTAGTTGATGTCGACATATACTCTGAGTGTCGACATAGGTCTTCTGGTTCCAGAATTCGTCTGGAAGAGAACTGAGTTCGTCGACCGAAGACTAGAGAACATAGTCTCGACAAAAGGCTGTGATGGTCCAAAGATTCGTCGACCGAAGAATGGTGTTCGTCGAGCTAAGTCTGGAGAACCGTGAATTCGTCGAGCTGAGAATGATTCTGGACTTAGAAGAATTAATAACTTCTGGAATCAGAAAGGTGAAGTAGAGAGTCCAGTGATCGTCGACCAGAGAACTAAGTTCATCGACCTGAGAACTAGGTTCGTCGACCTGAGTCAAGAGAACAGTCTGGACTTAGAACTCTCAAGGTGAAGTCCAAGTTTCGACGATCTATGACTGAAGTTCGTCGAGCTCAGCTCAGAGAATATTTCTCTAAGATCGTCGAGCTGAGAACGACTATCGTCGAGCTGAGTTTGACGAACGTCGAACTCATTTTACTTAGTCTCTTGAGAAATCTATAAATCTTAAGGAAAACTCTATGTCTTGAGTCTCTGGCAGTCTGATGATGGTTTGTCCATGTGGTGTTGTTACTAAGGACTTGGCCTAGACTCTAGGACACAACTTTGACCCTGGCTATACATGTTGGGTCACATTATCCTAAGTTAGTGAACCTAGCCTAAATCAAACTAGGTATCCAACAGACGCAACGGAAGGCGCTGGTGAGGAGCCTTCCAAAGATGGCATTATAGCTACTGGGGCATCCAGAATGACAAACCTACAGCTCCGGGACTGCCCCCCAAGAGTGACGTTAAGCCCCACTCCTCCTTCTACCTCCTTCCTCTCCCCCGAAAACCCAAACAGGGGCCCATCTGAGGCCAGCACCCTCTTTTACTCCACCTTCATCACATCGAATGCCTTCTTAAAGATGACGATGACGGAGCTTCCGTTGTCAATGAGGATCCTAGAGACGGTAAAATTTTTAATGACTGTCTGGATGATCAGTACATCGCAGAAGGGATACACATGATGCATCATATCCTTCCTCGAGAAGGTAATCTTATCTTCTGGGGGTGGGATCTAAGATGTGGAGCCAATGCTACGGTGGTACATAGTATGGAGGCTCATCTTCCGGGAAGCCTCTGTCCACCACCACCCCCCCCCCCCTCCCCCCCGTGGATCACTTTGATCCCTCCCCGGGTTCTGACATCCACCTAGTCTTCAAACTTATCCTCCTCTGCCCGAGGCAGGACCTCCTCAATCCTCACCTCCTGGCGACCCTGTTGCTGATACTGCTCCCTATTTCCTCTCATCTTGAGGAACTTCGGGCACATGGCTGTAGTGTTCCCTTCCTCTTGGTGGAAGTTGAGTAGGGCAACTGCACCCTAACCTCTCTTCTCCTTCTCCGTGCTACTCTCCTCCTCTCCCCCACGGTTATAGTCATAGCCTAGTTTTGATTGGGAAGGTGAGGTCTCTGGGCCTACCTCCAACTTGGAGGATGGAACTGATCCTGGCCCCCCTGGCGGTTGTCCCTTCCCTGGTAACCTCTCTACGCCCCCTGGTCTTGCCACTCTGGCCTCCAACCCAACCGATGGTCCGGCTCCTGACGCCCCCAAATAGGTTATTGTTGTTGCTGCTATAGTCGCTGATGTTCCCTCTATCAGGGTTCCACTCTCCTCTCCTCCTGAACTATGCCACCCCTTGGCTCCTTTTCCTCCTCTATGGACCACCTGGCTAGCTTCCGGGCAAACTTCAGGTTTGGCGCCTACCAGTCGACTTCCCTTGCCACCCTCTCCATCAGCTCTTCGTAGGAGAGGGGCAGCACTCTCTTCAGTTCCATCCTGAAGAAACCCTGTTGCAGCCCCAGGGTAAAGGCCATCATCAGGCTATGCCCTGACATCTCTTGGACCTGGATGACCTCCTCCTGAAACCGGTCAACAAAACTTCCCAAGATCTTGTTCACCCCCTTCTTGATGTGGAACAGGGACTCTGACTCCTTCTTCATCCTCTTAGAGGTGGTGAACCTCAATATGAACCCCCGACGCAGGTCCTCGAAGCAGTAAATGGAGCTGGCAGGTAGCTGGTGGAACCACTCACTCTCCTTCTTTTTGAGGGTGATGATGAAGAGTATTTACTTGAAGCCATCTGACATCTGTCGGATCGAGACCACATTCTCAAACCACTAGACGTGCTGGATCGGGTCTCTATTCGCGATGTAGTAAGACATCTCGGGCTCCGTAAACCCCTCTGGAACTAGGGCAGAAGAAACCAGCTCGCTGAAAGGGTTATCTCCCCATGTTGGGTGATTTAGAGGCTCTCGTGCCCCCATCTCGCCGAACAGGCCCCCGCTTGTCGAGCCTAGGAATAGCACACACCCAGGGAGCTCGCATGCCCTTCCTTCCTCAGCTACCTTCTTCCCTGCTCGCCTTCCGGGAGCATCCTCGCCCAGAGATGGGGAGGTTATGACTGGAACTGCTGGAGTCAAGCACTCATCCCGCGCGCCGAGTTCAAACTTGATGAGATTGATCACCTTCTGTCTGAAGTCTTCGAACATCCCCACCATAGCTAGAGGTGGTGGGGGTGGCGAGTTGGACCTGTCTAAGCCTTACCCCGATCCTCCTGACATCGAGTTTGCTAAAAACTTTCTGTGTTGACCGCACTCCACGCTCATCACACCAAAATATTGAAACTAGAAATCTGGTCTCTAGTGGAGTTCACCCTTGGGGAAGGGGTGATCGCGCTCCTACTTCTCTCCTACAAGCTGAATAACAAAAGGAAAAAGGGACTGACCCAAGGGCTCAGCGTGGAGGTCCCACCACACACCTGGAAGATCTTAGAGCGCTTCCCCTCCTTAGCCAAAAGCCGAGGTACGGCTACCTCAGAAAGCGCAAGAAGATCTGAGCACTAGTAAGCATGCTTTTGAGATGCCCCTTGGGTCCTATTTATAGTTTTCTGAAAACAGCCTGCAAATAGCCAACCTCCGCTATTTTGAACAGCTATATGTAGCCCAATTGGATCTTCCAATAGCGTAAATCCGCTGTTCTAACAGGCTATATTTAGACCAGCAGGGGCAAAATGGTAAAAATCATCATGGGTCATTGGGCGAGTGGCCCCCTAAGGTCTCTGCTCGCTTGGGGCAGTGATTACGGACTCGGTTGGCCCTGCTCACCCCCTGGTGATCTCACCTCTCCTGGGAAAGTCGGGGGCTGCCGAACTTTGGCCCCCTAAGTGCTTGCCCGAGAGTTAGACCGTTCAATCCGGATGGTCGACTTTTGAGAAATTGAGCCCGACGAATGCTAAGCTCCGTTTGACGAACGCCGAGCTCCATTCGATGAACTGAGTGGACTGGGCGGGCTTCTCAATGCCAAGGCGGGATGGAATTGAGTTTCTGGCCTGGCGAGTTCGACTTTCATGCCACTTGTCGGGCTCGCCTGGGCGAGCCAAGGGCTGCCGAGCCCAGGCCCCCCTAGGTGCTCGTCCGGGACTTGGGAAAGGGGGAGCCGGCCGATCTGGCTCCTAGAGACCCCACTCGCTGGATATGGGGTTGTACAATACGTGACGAGCGGGAGGTGAAAGCTTTACAACCCAAGGGAAGCTTACTTCCTTGCCTCTAGCCTTCGCCGTTGAAACCAAAAATTCGGTCTCTAGTGGAGTTCACCTTTGGGGAAGGGGTGATCGCGCACCTACTTTTCTCCTACAAGACTAATAACAAAAGGAGAAAGGGACTGACCTAAGGGCTCGGTGTGGAAGTCCCACCATACCCCAGGAAGATCTTAGAGCACTTCCCCTCCTTAGCCAAAGGCCGAGCTAAGGCTACCTCAGAAAGCATAAGAAGATCTGAGCACTAGCAAGCATGCCTTCTGAGGTGCATGTTGGGTCCTATTTATAGTTTACTGGAAACGGCCTGCCAATAGCCAACCTCCGCTGTTTTAAACAGCTATATATAGCCCAACTGGGTCTGCCAATAGCGTAACTCTGCTGTTCTAACAGGCTATAAGCAGACTAGCGGGGGCAAAATGGTAAAAATCATCATGGGTCGCAGGGCGAGTGGCCCCCTGAGTTCTATGCTCGCCTAGGCGGCGAGTACGAACTCGGTTGGCCCTGCTCGCCCCCTAGTGATCTCACCCCGCCTAGGCGAGCCGGTGGCTGCCGAACTCTGCCCCCCTAAGTGCTCGTCTGGGACTTAGACCATTCAATCCAACTGGTCGGCTTTTGAGAAATTGAGCCCGACGAACGCTGAGCTATGTTTGACGAACGCCAAGCTCCGTTCAACGAACTGAGTGGACTGGTAGGGCTTCTCAACGCCAAGGCAGGACGGCGTTAAGTGTCTGTCCTGGCGAGTTCTACTCGCCTGCCACTTGCCGGGCTCGCTTGGGCGAGTCTGGGGCTGCCAAGCCCTGGCCCCCTAGGTGCTCGCCCGGGACTTGGGAAAGGGGGAGCCGGCTGGTCTGGCTCCTGGCGACCCCACTCGCCAGATACGGGGTTATACATCCGCCTTCTCATGTCGGGGGGGGGGGGGGGGGGGGGGGGGGCAGAGCGATCAACGCGCAAAAGTCTTTCTCGCAATATCTTCTCCATGATGGGAGAGCGCCATTGAGTACCAACGATTCTATCAGAATTAGCGTTGTCTAAAAGGGGAGTAGTGGGGGGCTTCATCTCTTCACCCACGACGAGCGACAGATCAGCCCAATGAACCTATATTAAAAATTTGCACATCATATTTAGTTCAAAAAAATCACTTGATGAGCTCACGAGCAAGCCTGCCTCATCCGCACATAACTTAGCGGTAGCGCCACCTTCCACTTTTTCAGCAACATCAACCAGAAACTCCACAACAACCTCCAACTCCGCATCCTCGACACACTCCACCATTGCATCCTCATTAACAACAAACCTACCCTTTATATTACTTAAACCCAAATCAGAATAACAACAGATAAATCATGATTTCTCGCTGTGGCAGAGAGAGCCTCAACCACTGTGGGAGGACAACCATGGTGTGTTTCCTTAGAGGGCAAGGTAACAGAACCATCAGCAAGATGAAGGGTGGAGCCGCTCTCCTTCAAAAATGGGACCCCCAAAATTGGGATGGATGTGTTTCCCATGGGTCCTACTTCCTGAAAGTTGGTAACAACCACCATTCCTTCCACAATAACCTCTACCTCCTTGACTTCACCTTCGGTAACCATTGTTGGGTCCATTGATCACAATGTCCGAGATTTAAAGAAGGCCCACAAGTCAATAGTATACACATATTTATAATTGATATATGTTCAAGTTCAATATATGTTGGTTGTCTACTATTCTATAATTAGATAGATTGATTTAGTCATAACTCTGGTTGGACTCATGACATGACATAATATAGAGGCATAAATTTTTCTAAGTCCACGGGCGTTGAGTGAGTACACTTCACTCAATGCTAAAGGCCTAGAATCATTGACAGAAGATCAGGCATTCAGAGCCTCAGTGTTGCTGGACTCAAATTTGGCTAAGTGTAGAAGCGTTGAGTGGAGGCCTTTCACTCAATGCCTACTCAAAGGAAATATGTCTAGTATAAAAGCGTTGAGTGAAGAAGGTTCACTCAATGCCTTATCAAAAATTCAGCATGGTCCTGAAGCATTGAGTGTAGAAGATTCACTCGGCGCCTTTACTCAGAAATTCTGTACAAGTCCAGAAGCGTTGAGTGTAGAAGTTTCACTCAATGCCTTCAGTCAGGAAAACTTCCAAGTTAAGGTGCATTGAGTGAATGAGGTTCACTCAATGCTTTCTATTGGAAGAACTCTGTTAAGTCCAGATGCATTGAGTCTCAAGACCACACTCAACGCCTCTATGTTTTGAGTCTTAAGACATCACTCAATGCCTCTATGTGTTGAGTCACAAGACTTCACTCAATGCCTGTGCAGATTGTTTATGAAAGTTACTAAGTCCACAAGCGGTGAGTCATGCTAACGTCATCCAAATTCAAATGGAGTGGGACTTGCGCAGTAGAAGCCAAATGGTGTCGTATACTTTCTGCAGAGCAGTTAAAGCTAAAGTTACTTTATGGCTGCGTATTTGGCGTGCCCATACGGAACAAATAGTTGTTGAACTACGAAATATAAAATGTCCTTTCGGAAAAATTAAGAAGAGCTCAGCAGATAGATCATCGTGCTTGCCAGAAAAGTTTTTGAAATCGAAAAACTCTAAGGAGTCTTCAGCAAGAACTGAAACCCTAATCTTCTAAAAGGGTTAGTTAGCAGAGAACTCAAGAAAGTTATTGTTCTTCTTCAAGGTTGCTTCTTTCAACTCAAAACATATCCAAGCTTGAAAGAACGGAGCTCCGCAATAGATCTTCTCAGCACAAGCAGAACAAACTTGAAGATCCATATTCTTATTGTTGTGAAGAGTTAGGGCTAGTTATATACAGTACAGGAGCTAACTCAGAGACGTACTTCTCTGTGGTCAATCTCAAGTAAACATTATTCAAACTATAGGGTCATTGAGTGATCTGAGATGTAAGCATGTGTTATAAAGGATAACTGGTAGGATCTAGGAGTGGAACTGAGGTAGGATCCTGAGGGATCTGAGGTAGGAGATTGGGTTTATCTCTGAGGTAGGGATATTTATCCTGAGGTAGGGCTGCTTAGCCTGAGGTAGGAAAATTTTAGTCTTAGGTGTAGGAGTGAGTCTCACTCTAAGGTGTAAGATCCTAAGGGATCTAGAGTGTAAGCTCAAGGAGCTGAGGAAAAAGTACAAGTTGGCTGAATCTAGCACACTGCTAGATATGTGGTGGGGGAAAGTGAATGCACCCTAGATAGAGGAACCCCTATAAATCTTATGTGTTGTGTATTCTTGAAATCTAACAACTAACATTAACATACATTAAGCTCATAAATTTATGGTTGTTCAAAAAGAGTGAAATCAAACCTTTTCACCCCCCCCCCTACCTCTATGTGTTTAGCTACCCTTAGCAAAGACTTTCAACCACCACTGACCCATTAACGAAGACAAGAGATGTCCGCTCATCAACATCAATTTCCAATTAAAGTTCTACAACGTATTGCAGGGCAAGCACTTTCCGTGATCAGCCCGAATCACATAACGCAGTGGTATCAATATCATTGACCTTGCAATTCACAATGAGCTCGCCCTCACGACTACCATCAGACTTAGCAAAGCTCTTCCCTTGTTCCCTTGGATTCTTTTTCGTGGTACTAGGGAGAGCGCCTTGAGATCGCTTAAAAAGCACTTGGGCCAATTGGCCTAATTGTTAACCCCAAAATCAGGGATCCTTCCCAAGGCAGCCAGCTCGCTAGTAGCGGCCTGCTCCAGGTTCCTCCTGGAGGTCGCTTCTTAGGTTGTGCGGATAGATTTTTCCCTGTCCGCTCAGGATGCACGGCTTGGGTTGTCTCAGCGGTTTGACCACCTAGGCCGCGTGTTGTCTCTCTGGTCGGCAGGGGCCGCGGACTGCTTCCATAGTCCGCCCCTGCAGACCGCGCCCTTTGTCGGCTTACCTGCAGCTTTTTTCAACAGATGTCCCTTTGCCGGACTCAAATCCCTATCCGCCCAGGCCGGCAATAGGTCGTGTCGCTCGCAGGAATTGGACTCCCTAAGCCCACTCCTGTAGGTCGCTCTTCAAGAAGACCAGACCGCTCTAAACCGCCAAGCCCGGGTGGCGACCTGCCCCCAGTCCGCCAGCCTGCTACCTCATCTTTTACCTCGCCAACACGCGCGGCCTGCCCCGTCAGTTCGACAGGTCTCCCATTCCTTGTCCTCCAGTAGCATGGGTAGCCGGCTCCATCAGTCCACCTAAGGAGCGCGGACACTCGCTCTCCGGCTACCCGTGAAGATCAGCAGCAATACCCAGTTCCTCGCGAGCTCGGCAGACTCGAAGTGCGATCAAGACTTCCAGTCCGCCTTCATTGGTGAACCCCAATAGCTTCAACAGCTAGGCTCTCCATCCCAGCATAAGCGGACTCAACTTGTTAGCAGAGGCGGACTCCGCGGACTCCATGGACTCGCTATGCAGTCCATCATTCCTTGGCCTCCACCCGCTCTTCTCCAGCAGCAGGGTCAACCTCCCTCAGCCCGGTGTCTAGGCGCGGACTCGGTCAGTAGTGGCGGACTCCTTCCAGCCCGCCAAGCAGCAGAACCTCCTCAAGGCAGTCCCAGGCCGCACAGCCTCGTGCGGACTCTGCGGACTCAGCGGGCACTCCTCAGCTCATACCCCTTAGCGCATTCCCAGTTCAGTAGCGGCGGACTAAGAGGATTCCCCTCGCAGTCCGCCACTTAGCCTCCAGCATTCACCACCCCAGTAGCAGGCGGACAATCTCAGCTCATCAGTGGCTGACTCCGCATACTTGCATCGCAGTCCGCCACTAAGTCTCTCAATTCGCCATCAGCAGCACCAGCTCTAGAAGCAAGCCCCAGTCCACGCGGCCTGTCGCGGACTCGGCAGACTCCTTCCTCTTCTCTCCCAAGTTAGCGTCTCACCGGGGGTAACGTCACCGCAAGCCATTACCTCCACGGGCCTATAAATAGACCCCTAGACCACTCATAGCGGGGGAGCTTCAAGTTCGAACACCCCGAGCTTCAGATCATCGCCAAGGTGCTCACGCGCGAAGACATCCCACAGCAAGCTCAAGTGATCACCTTCTACGGACTCTGTTTCCCAGTCCACCTTCCTTCTTTCTATAACAGCGCACGGCCTGCCGTCTTTAGTTATCAGACCGCACGGCCTCTGTTTCTTCCCTTAGTCGCGCAGCCTGCCAACCTAGCTCTTCAGTCCGCGCGGCCTCTTCTGGCACTCCTTCCTTAGCCGCCAGCTTCCTTCCTGTACCCCTTTGTTGCTTTCTTGTAAAGGTGTATTGCCAAGCTGTAACTCTCAATATTAATCAAAGGAAACCCGTCGCAAGAGTGGCATTTAAGCCGCGACGGTCGAAGTCTGTTGTTGTCGTTGCTAGTGGCCTTCTCACTCTTCTTCTTCTTAGCTCAGCTCAGCTCCCTCTTGGCATCAACCTGCAAGCACAACCGTCCAAGTAACCATCTGCTCGACAGCTCCTGATCAACCTCCTCTTCTCGTCATCCTTCTCGGCTGCTCTCAACAAACCTCTCATCTATCCCTGCAACCCCTTTGACAAGTGCTTGCTCCACTCTCGAGCACTCAGAAGCTTCCTCTTCCCCCACAACCTTCATCATCTTCCTCTCCTAGCCTGTGAGATCGAACACTCCCTCCATGTTAATTAGGCGGTGTCGTTTTCGCACATTAACAATTAACACGCGACCTTCAGATCCGAACAGACGGTGAAAACCGACAGTTAGCCATGTCAGACCATCATTTAGCCGAGAACCTTGCTCAATCAAGTCCCGGAGATGATCCTCTCTGGGAGGACTTTGAGCAATCGTACTGTGAGAATGCTCAGCAGTTCCAAGCCATCAACCAAATCCTTGCTGCAATCACCCACCAGTTGCAGATACAACCTACAGCAGCTCCAGCTGCTCCGATTAATCCAGCACCAACATTGGAGCATCAACAAGCTTATCCTCTAGCTTGCCCGCCGGTCTATCCTCCTTATACAACAACCTTCCCGCAAGGTCCTGCAGCCCCTTTGCGACCTCAAGATGAAGAGTTTGCTGCTCGCCAAAACTTCTTCTGGGAAGCAGCCTGAGAAGTCCTGCTAGATTTCTCAACTTTCAGGGAAGTCATCCTTACCCTGCAGCTCCTGCCTTTGCTCTTTCTGCAGCAACTTTTCCCTTTTATCCTCCTTCTTTTGCAGTTGTAGCTTATCAACAGCAAAGCAATGACTTGCACGAGTCCGAACTAGATGAATTCATGCTACAAGTGAGCGAAGTTATGAAAGACAGGGCTAATTACAAGAAGCCTTACCGGCCAGTTGATCAAAGATCAAGGGACTCAGAGCCATACTGCGAGTTCCATAAAGAGTCGGGCCACCTGACTGAGAACTTCCGAGCACTCCGCTGACTAGTGCAAAGGATGCTTCAGTAGGGGAAGATGCGTGATCTGCTTCCTAAAGAAGATCACCCTGTTCCAGCAACCTCAAAGGGCAAAGAAGTTGCAGACATTCCTTGCAGCTCAAGAGGGGTGAGCCTAGTCAAAGAACCCCCCCTCTCCTCGTTGTTAATAAGACTGTCGAATGCTTCGATGCCGATGACGAGGGCGTGCTTGGAAGACTATTCTAAGCCGGCAAAAGACTTCCTAGTTCAACGCTTTTCATTACTATGACTGGTTACTCTTACTCTTACTCTTTTAAACATTTTCATTTCAAAGCACTCCTAAGTGCTCTTTCTTGCTGTTCAATAAAGCTTTTATTCAGAGATCCTGTACTAACACAGTTCCCTTCTTGTAATGCTTCTTCCTCCACTTTTCTATTTGCCAAAGAGATCACTACACCAATGAGATATCGCCAAGTCTGGAATGCTCCCTCCGTAGATTGTTCTCTGGCACGATCGCTACGACCACATACAGTGGGGAGTACATGTATGTGTAGTGGGAGCCATTCAATCTATGACGTTGGGCTTCAGACTTTGGATCCTAGCTGGCATCTGACACAGAGTGTGTGCTAGGGAATCCCCATGTGTTAGCTCTACCGTGCTTCGCAAAGGATACATTACAGTTACGATGATCTTTGCTTGACAAGCAATGGCGACCAAGCGTAGCCTTGTCACTTCGAACATCTCACAACAGTGATGGCTGAACACTCTCTGGTACTCTCGATCCATACCTTTGCGGGTTCCCATAATTCCACTGATCTTTCCACAGACAAACAATAGGCCACTTGGCACAACTAGTCTCATTAATCAGTAATGATTGTACCTGAGGCAAGAGAGCAGTGTATCTAGAGATCCTTCTCAGGATTTCCCGTGCATTTCTCTTTTGTGCCCTTCTAAAGGATGCGCGGCTACCCGCTCGTAGTAGGACTATACTCGTGATGACCATTCTCAGGCAAGCGATGCATAAGGCCCACGGGGAACACCTGTGGCAGCATCCAGCCTTCTTTAGTCACTTCCAAGTATAGACCTCTTTTTATCAACTGCCTCTTTTACAGGTGAACAGGTTAAATCCGACCTACCAAAAGGATTTGCAACAATCATTTTTGCTTATGCTCATCTTATATGCATTGCCTGCATAATCTCTATTAGATGATGACTTACAAACTCTCTACTTATAAAAGCTTCACTACTCTTATCAAATGCTAATGGCATCAAACATTGATCAAAGAATCTTACTCTCCTTGATCATCAAGCCCTGCTATTGCAATCTAGTTCAGATTGGCAGAGTGCATCAAGTTTTTTCTCTGCTAATGTATTCATACATATCCTATCATATCAACAGTCAACACGCGACTTATTGATCTGGACTTCATGTTGAAGACATCTCTAATATAGCAAGAAGATCATTGTTTTCTGTTTTGATCTTCATTCAACTATCAGGAGAGTGTATCAGGCATTTCCTCTGCTATGTGATCATATCGATCTTATCTCATCAATAGTTAGCATCTACAAGCCCCATCTCAGGTACTTGCAGCTTAGCTCATTATTTTATGTCTGCTGCTCACTCTTCTCTTTGCAGTGGTTAGCAGACACCTGCAAGTCATACCAAGGTACTTGCAGCCTAGTCTTTCAATACCATGTCTGTTGTTAACTCTTTCCTTACAGAGATCAGCAGACCCTCGCAAGTTCCATCCAGGTACTTGCAGCTTAGTCTTTTCATCATATCTGCTGCTAACTCTACTCTTGTAGAGATCAGCAGACATTTGCAAGTTTCTTCACAGGTACTTGCAAGTTACTTTCATACCATGTCTGCTTCTAACTCTTTTCTTGCAGAGATTAGCAGACACTTGCAAGCCTCCTCTCAGGTACTTGCAAGATTCTTTTATACATATGTCTGCCTCTAACTCTTTTCTTGCAGAGATTAGCAGACACCTGCAAGCCTTAACTAGGTACTTGCAGCTTAGTTCATTATGATATATCTGCTGCTCACTCTTCTCTTTGCAGTGATTAGCAGGCACCTACAAGTCTTATCCAAGTACTTGCAGTGTAATTCTTTCATCCATATCTGCCTTTAACTCTCTTCTTGCAGAGTTCGGCAGATGCTTCCAAGTTTTTTCACATGCACTTGCAAGCTACTCCAATACATATTTCGTCTGCTCTTAACTCTTTTCTTGCAGAAATCAGCAGACATTTGCATGTTTCTTCACAGTTACTTGCAAGTTACTTTCATATCTCATGTTTGCTTCTAACTCTTTTCTTGTAGAGATCAGCAGACCCTTGCAAGTTTCTCCGCAGGTACTTGCAATATACTTTCATATCCCATGTCTGCTTCTAACTCTTTTCTTGTAGAGATTAGCAGACACTTGCAAGTTTCTTCACAGGCACTTGCAAGCTACTTTCGTATCTCATGTTTGCTTCTAACTCTTTTCTTACAGAGATAAGCAGACACTTACAGGTTTGTTCACAGGTACTTGCAAGCTACTTTCATATCTTGTATTTACTTCTAACTTCTCTTTTGTAGAAACCAACAAAGACTTGCAAGTTCCTTTCAGGTACTTACAGCTCATTGTTCTTTCTTGTATACTCCTCACCCTTCCTTTTGAAGAGGATAACAGGTGCTTGCATGCCTCCATCAGGTACTTGCAAGTTATTATGCTCTTATGTTTTCCTTTCACCTTCATCTTGCAGGACTTAGTATAAGATACATCTTCTTCGTTTTGCAAAGGCAAACCCAGGTACACACAAGATATACCTCCCATACATGCCTATACTAACTTTTCCTTTGAAGGAAATAGACAGGTATTAGCAAACTCCTAAGGAGAGGCATCAGGTTCTATCTCTCCTTGCCCCCTTCTCTCTCCTTTGGGGTGGATCATGATTTTCGTGGGTCTCCAACATCTTTGAAGTTCTATTCGGAACTTAAAAAAGTGCGGGGATTATGTTAACCCCGAAATCGGTGATCCTTCCCAAGGCAGCCAGCTTGCTAGTAGCGGCATGCTCCAGGTTCCTCCTAGAGGTCGCTTCTTAGGTTGTGCAGACAGATTTTTCCCTATCAGCTCAGGCTTCACGGCTTGGGTGGTCTCAGCGGTCTAACCGCCCAGGCTGCGCGTTGTCTCTCTGGTCGGCAGGGGCCGCGGACTGCTTCCACAGTCCGCCCCTGCAGACTGCGCCCTTTGTCGGCTTAGCCGCAGCTTTTTTCAACAGATGTCCCTTTGCCGGACTCAAATCCCTATCTGCCCAGGCCGGCAACAGCTTGCGCTGCTCGCAGGAATTGGACTCCCTAAGCCCGCTCCTGCAGGTCTCTCTTCAAGAAGACCAGAACTTTCCAAACCGCCAGGCCTGGATGGTGACCTGCCCCCAGGCCACCAGCCGGCTACCTCAGCTTTCACCTCGCCAAAACGCGCGGCCTGCCCCGTGAATTTGGTAGGTCGCCCAATCCTTGTCCTCCAGCAACATGGGCAGACGGCTCCATCAGTCCGCCTAAGGAGCGCGGACACTCGCTCTCCGGCTACTCGTGAAGATCATCAGCAATACCCAGTTCCCCACGAGCTCGGCGGACTCGAAGTGCGATCAAGACTTCTAGTCCGCCTTCATAAGTGAACCCCAACAGCTTCAACTACTAAGCTCTCCATCCCAACATAAGCGGACTCAACTTGTCAACAGAGGAGGACTCCGTAGACTCGCTATGCAGTCCGCCTTTCCTTGGCCTCCACCCGCTCTTCTCCAGCGGCAGGGTCAACCTACCTCAGCCCGCTGTCTAGGCACGGACTCGGTCAGTAGTGGCGGACTCCTTCCAGCCCACCAAGCAGCAGAACCTCCTCAAGGCAGTACCAAACCGCACAGCATCGTGCGGACTCTACGGACTCAGCGGGCACTCCTCAGCTCGCACCCCTTAGCGCATGCCGAGTTCAGTAGCGGCGGACTCAGCGGATTCCCCTCACAGTCCGCCACTTAGCCTCCATTATTCGCCACCCCAGCAGCAGGCGGACAATCTCAGCTTATCAGTGGCGAACTCTTCGGACTCGCATCGCAGTCCGCCACTAAGTCTCCCAATTCTCCATCAGAAGAACCAGCTCCAGAAGAAAGCCCCAGTCCGTGCGGCCTGTGGAGGACTCCGCGGACTCCTTCCTCTTCTCGCTCAAGTTACCGTCTCATCGGGGGTAACGTCACTGCAAACTGTTACCTCCTCGGGCCTATAAATAGACCCCCAGACCACTCATAGTGGGGGGAGCTTCAGGTTCGGACACCCTGAGCTTCGGATCATCGCCAAGGTGCTCACACTCGAAGACAGCCCACAGCAAGCTCAAGTGATCATCTTCTACGGATTCTGTTTCCCATTCTGCCTTCCTTCTTTCTGTAACCGCGCGCGGCCTGCCGGCTTCAGTTGTCAGTCCGCACGGCCTCTATTTCTTCCCTTAGTCGCGCGGGCTGCCGACCTGGCTCTTCAGTCCGCGCGGCCTCTTCTGGCACTCCTTCCTTAGCCGCCAGCTTCCTTCCTGTACCCCTCTTTTGCTTTCTTGTAAAGGTGTATTGTCAAGCTGTAACTCTCAATATTAATCAAAGGAAAGCACGTCGCAAGAGTGGCATTTAAGCCGCGACGGGCGAAGTCTGCTGTTGTCGCTGCTAGCGGCCTTCTCTCTTCTTCTTCTTCTTAGCTTAGCTCAGCTCCCTCTCGGCATCAACCTACAAGCACAATCGTCCAAGTAACTGTCTGCTCGACAGCTCCTGATCAACCTCCTCTTCTCGTCAGCCTTCTCGGCTTCTCTCAACAAACCTCTCCTCTATCCCCGCAACCCCTTTGACAAGCGCTTGTTCCACTCTCGAGCACTCAGAAGCTTCCTCTTCCCCTATAACCTTCATCATCTTCCTCTCCTAGCCTGTGAGATCAAACACTCCCTCCGTGTTAACTAGGCGGTGCCGTTTTCGCGCATCAACACTAATTGTGTTTCCAAGTTTCTCATGGAAGCGGTCTGATTGGCCATATTAGATTGGGTCATTTCGATAAATTTCTCCATCATTTCTTCCAGTGCACTTTTCCTTTGCACTGGGGGGCCTTGAATATAACCCGGTTGTGGTGGCCTTGGTTGGCTCCAAGAGGCTTGATCATCAAATTGATGCTGGCCTGGTTTTCATCATTGGCCTACAGCATTTTGGTTCCAAGAAAAGTTTGGGTGGTTCCTCATACCTAGGTTATACGTATTAGAGTGTGGTATGGTATGCCCTTGATTATTCACATAGTTAACACTTTCTTCTGCATTGATCTTAGAGAAATCAGAAGATAACTCACCAGCAGGGCACTTAAACAAATGATGCCCTGAGCTTCCACAACCTTGGCACGAAATTGCCAAGACCGGTGCAGGAGAAGAAGTAGGTCTTGTTAGCAGCGTTAGATTCTCATACAGAGGTGGGGCAACAGTACTCGGAGCAGCAGTAGTATTTACTTCGTAGAGTCCCCTTGAGTTCCTTGTGGTATTCCTTCTAGCTGTCCAATAAGAGCTATGAGTAGCGCTGTTCTGAAGAATCCTTGAGTGCCTCCCCAGGATTGTGGTTCATTAGATTCCCTCCAGCGGTAACATCAATCATTGCATGATAATGCGGCTTTATTGCAATGTAGAAATTTTCTATAAGGTGGTGTGGTTGAAATTCATGTTGGGACACTTCTCAACATCTCTGAGAACCTCTCGTAAGCTTCAGCTAGGTTTTCTTGATCGTTTTGACGGAAGGTAGCAATATCTCTCCTCAAACACACAACCATGTCCACTGAATGGAACTTGGTAAGGAAGAACAATGGCAAGGCATCCTAGGTGGTAGAAACACCCTGTGGGATAGTGTGGAGCCATGCTTTGGCCTTGTCACGTAGGGAGAATGGGAAGAGACTCAAATTCACTGTGTCATCAGGGATACTAGCATATCACCCTCTGCTTGGAGAAATAGCGAAGTTCGAAAATTTGTAGACCGTTGGTGAGCACAAGGGGGCAGTCCCTGGCGATGTCGTGACCCACTATGTGTAATACCCCCATCCTGGATCCCAAAACACGGCACGAAGGGGGTCTTATGCCCGGAACAGCCGCCTTGCGGTAGCATTAGCACACGGGCTAACCTGTACCACAAGACGCTTATTCCGCCGGCTACAACCAATATCAATATAAACATGCCAACCCAACCAAAATATAAGCAAGAAGAAGTCAAATCCACACTTAGCACATAGTCCAAATACACCAAATAAGAGAAGCTAAAACATGCTTCTACAACATCGGAGTACATCTATAAGATTGCCCAAACGGGCTACATCAAAATCTCACAACACTCACATCCGTAACCGACGGTAGCGATGACACCGTCACATCAGGCCCTATCATCCTGACCTGGCTGTCCTGCTGCAAAGTCTACAGCTGCTCTACTTGTGGGGTGACCTCCTAAAAAGGAAGACGTAGCAACCGTTAGTCGAAAAGACTAAGTGGCTTCACATCTGCTCCCTCGGCGACTCCTCGGCACCGGGCGGAGAAAAGAGCAAGAGTACATGTATAATAAATAGTATAGTAGGTACAAGCAGGTGGTAATGGTACAATAAGATTAATAACATTATATTCTAGCATTTCTACATAAACAATAATAAACTATCAAGTACTAGTATCTACAGCAGGAAAGTAACTTAACTTATAAGTTAAGGATCGGGTTACATAAAAGTAACTCATCGTATAAGAGTGCCCATACAAACTTATACGATGAGGATCTTGTTTGTGCAATGCTATGTATGGTATTTATGATATGCAATGACTAACCCATGATCACACACATGCAATTGCCATGTCGACACAGACTATAGTTCCCACTATTCGAGCATGTAGCTAACCTCTCAGGAATCAGCCGCCATGGCCAAGCGGTGACAGTAGAGCGGGTATCTCTACTACTAGGAGGGTATCCACACTACTTCACCTAGGCCTCCGTACGCGTCAATGTTAAGAACACAATAGCGGAGCCCATGCGTATTATGGCCCGGCGGGGTCTCGGGTAGATGTGCCCCGAGAACACAGCCCGAACTGGCCTGATATGACCCGGAAGGGGCCTCGGAAGAAAGCACGAGGACACAGCCCAACCGTTCACTTGGCACGGAAGTGGCCTCGGGACGTGAACATCGAGGACACAGCCTAACCGCCCAATGTCGAACTGTCAACTCCCGTCGGTGTGACGATCGGCGAGCCCGTAGACCTGCCACACTATCCTTAACCCAGGATTACGACACCGCGAGTCAACTCACACCACATGCAAATTCCACATCACCGTGGCACGGAAGGGGCCTCGGAAGTGAGCACGAGGACACAGCCCAACCATCTACCTATACCTCAATTCAACATTAACTCAACTAGTGACGGCCAACGCCGCACTTACATCCATCCACAATACTGCTCGTAGGGAGACTACGCTCTAATTATTGGACTACTACATTTCATTCTAACCCTCATACATACTCATGGTCATGGTTTATCCTTCTATTTGTCATTCCAAAAGATTTCAACATATTACAAACATGATGCGCATAAATAATAATCTACCTATTTGTATCTAGTTATTTCATTCATCATATTATAAATATGATGCGCATATATAATAATCTATCAATTTTTAGCAAGTCGTATCATGTCATAAACCTTGCTTCACAATTAAGTTTTATGAAGTAAAAATAACAAGATTCATCATTCATAGCACTATGGTGGTTAGCATAACATAGTTCATCAAAATCTCGAGTTAATTTGGATCATCGATTCCACCGAATTCAAATTCATATTATATAAACCCCAGAATTTAAGTGCAGAATAAATCTGGACAGAAACTTCGACCGGAGATTCCTGAAGTTACAGGAATCCGGAGAAGACGTGTAATCACTCGATGGAAAGGTCTTTCCATGGGATACAACTTTCATACTCAGCCCACAACCCAGATTTAGCTGTATCCTATTTGAAATCGGCTTCAAAGTCCGTTGCGCACAGAACAATATTTCTGCATGCAGGATTTATCGGACTTCATTTTCGTTCAGACTTTCCTGTAGCTACAAACTTCGCATGAAAACATGCAACCACTCGTTGGAAAGGTATTTGCAAGGGCTACAACTTTCATGTTTAGTCAGAAGCCCAGATCTTGACATATCCTACTTGAAAATGGCCAAGAAGATCGATGCGCGCATAATACAAATTCTGAACGCATCTTAAAGAGGAATGAACGGCATCGGTTCATCTTCCTCCTCAAGTCAATCTTCCAAAATCACTCCAGAAATTCCTCCTCCCTTATTCACCCTCAAAGGGGGCAATGATTCTTCACGAAACCATCCACCCATCATCACATAGAAGAAAGGTGAGGTTGAAGAGATCTAAAACCTAGAACAAATGTCCTAGCATGACCATCCCTAGAAAACTCCTTCTCTCCATCAAGACTCTCTTGAGTCCATATCTCTCCTAAGAAAATAACTAAAGATCTAGCACCAATGGAGAGGGTAGGAAGCTCAACTCATTTTCGGCGTTTCCACTATTTCCGGCCATGGATCGTGTAACTCTTCTTGGCGCCATCTTCTCCTTCACAATATCTTTCAACGGCGACGGCAAATCTTCTCCTCTAGGACTAGATCCAGCAATTCCCTTCTCTCACAGGAGTTTCTCTCAAAAAATAGGGGATGAAATGAGCGTGGAAACGGCTAGGGTTTTCACGTCTCTTATATATGAAAAGTGACACGGGTAGGGACACGCCCGTGTCCTTACCCGTGTCCTGCTTGGGCGAAACAACAACGACAGTTTCCATATCGGTTCAATACTCGACATGGGTAGGGATACGCCCGTGTCCCGACCCGTGTCCATATAACACGGTCGTGTTCCTTGGTCATGTCCTTCTCTGGATGCACTTCGACGAACTCAACTCGACACAACGGCACACGGGTAGGGGCATGCCCGTGTCTCTACCCGTGTCATACCATTCGTCGATCTCGACACGTAGTTTGTCGATCTCGACACGCTCTGTCGAGTGTAACTCGACACACACGGGTAGGGACACGTCTGTGTCGCTACCCGTGTCATACAATGTCGACACACCTCGTCGATCTCAACACGCCTCGTCGAGTTCAACTCGACACAACGACACACGGGTAGGGACACGCCCGTGTCTCTACTCGTGTCATACATTTCATTGATCTCGACATGTTATGTCAAGTTAAACTGGTCTCACACACACACACACACTGGTAGGCTCATGTCTTGCATCATGGTGTCGACACCAGAGTGTCGACACCTCAACATCTGGGTGTCGACACACTGTGTCGACACCTGGTTCCAGTGTGTCGACACAGCATATGTCGACAAACGGTGTCGACACCAGTGTGTCGACACCTCAACCTGGGTGTCGACACACTGTGTCGACACCTTGACCCAGTGTGTCGACACAGTGTATGCCAACACACAGTGTCGACACCAGTGTGTCGACACCTCAACATCAGAGTGTCGACACACTGTGTCAACACCTTGACTCCAGTGTGTCAACACCTCGACACCAAAGTGCTTGACCAATGGCTCGGGTGGTACAAATCTTATTCACACGTGCTGCCCAGTTGTCAGCACTCCCCCGAACCCAAGTCAGCTCTCCTAACTCAAAAACATGTACGAGGGGCCTAGTGCGATTCGGGACGTTACACTACGGGAGAAGGGTGAACCTTCGATCACAGGAAATTAGGCCATAAGGGGATGGGATACCTGTAGAAGAGTCAGGGGATAAAACCTGATACAATCGTCTACTTGGAGAAATGATGAAGTTCAAAAACTTGTAGACCGATGGCGAGCGTGAGGGGGGTAGGCCCTAATGATGTCGTGACCCACTATAGGAGAAAGGCAAATCTTCGATCGCAGGTAGTGAGGCCACAAAGGGCTTGGAGCCATGTAGAAGATTCAGGAGCAAATCCTGACATAACCTTCTACTTGGAGAAATCTTCGCCCCGCGATAGTGGGGAGACCGTGAGGGTTTGTCTTTGAAGTGATGATGTGGGCAGACATTATTAATGATTCCCAAGCTTGGAGTTTAGTGTGAGCTTCCGCACACTAGTCACTGATGCGCCCTACAATAGCAATATTTAAAGTAGATAAATGTTTGCATTTAACAAAAATGAAAGATAGTTCTTGCACAAGCAGATACTTATGACTTTATAAGTTCACAATCATTGCTGAAATAAAAGTGCGAAAATAAAATTAGTTTGATAGACGTACTGTAGCTAGGCCTTCCTTCCTGATTCATGCTTCTTGTCTGAAACCAGAGATTCTCGGGTTGTCCAGACTCACTTGATCCAGGTGTGCTGATGATACTCTTTGTGGCAGTGTGGGGGTAGATGGACGCACCTTGCTCAAGGTGAAGTTGTCGAAGATAGAATGTTTGTGATGCTTCCTGGTTTCCTATAACAGCGCTTACTCCAACAGGTGTAACGAATGTCATGGCGAGGTGAGGAATTGAGGATATAGATTCGAACGTAGTCTGGAGCAGCCGTCCGAAGAGTGTGTTGTTTGGGCATTCTGAATCCACTACCACATATTGGACCTGATGTGTTACATGTCGCGAGAATTCTCCTAAAGTGACCGGTAGTGGCCGCCTGTAACTTCTCTTGGGTATCTACATTCGGCGAATGGCTGGCATGAATAGAACGTTTACCCAGCTTCTGTTGTCTACCAATATTCGCTTAATGCGGAAGGCAGGGCTCCTGATTTCTGCAGTGATGACCAACGGGTATTGGTGGGGTACAAGTAGTTCTTTCAGATCTTCCTCTCCAAAACTAATCTTCTTTGGGGCTTGACCGTTCTGTCCCTGCTATGTGATAGAATCTACGACGGGGAAGGGGGAGCCGGTAATGGTTTCCACTGTTCCGACCACTTGCTGACCTCCTTGGGCTTCCTAACGCACGGGTGGCTTCTCCTTTATTTGTTGAGGTTGGCAATTCCCTGTCCGATCCTGCAGGAATCTGCCCAGGATGCCCTGAAGAACGAGTCTCTCGATCTCGTCCTTGAGCCTTACACACTTGTTTGTGGAATGTCTTGTTCCCTTATAGAACTCGCAGTACTAGCTCAGATCTCCCTTCCCGATGGGGGCTTCCCATAGCTTTTGCAATGCTGGGTAATCTTATATGGCGTAGAGTAAATTAACACGCAAGGTATTAAGCATTGCGTACTCCTGGTACCACTTAGGTGGGCGATTCTTGTAACGGTCTCGCGAGCGAAAGTTCTCCTTGTGTTCTTCCTGACGCCCTAGGATAGGTTCCTCTCTTTTACTCTTGGTTCCTCCTTCAAATTTTTTTCGATGTGCGTCAATCATTTCATCGGCCGCAATCTTGGCTTCTATTCGGTGCACTGGATCTGGATAACTAGGGATTGTTTCTCTCATTAAAGCAGAATAGAACCCGCCTGACCGGAGCCCCCCGAGGAAGAGTCTGCGCAAAAGCTCTGGGTCCACCCCCGAGATTTGTCTGGCTTCCGTAGTGAACCTTCAAAAGAACTTCTTAAGGGTTTCACCCACGCTCTGGCGGATTCTATAAAGATGAGATGGGTCCTTTGTGATGCGGCGGTTTGCGATGAACTGGTCCAGGAACTGGTGGATGAGCTGTGCAAAGTTCTGGATGGTCCCCTCTCTGAGCGAGTGGTACCAGGTTCTTTCCTGCCCCTTCAATGTGGTGGGGAAGACCTAGCAAAGTAGCGGATCGGGCGTGTTAAAGATACAGAGGATCCTTCATTCCGTCGTATGACTTGAAGCTTGGAAGTTTAAAACCAAGTGGAACTGGGCGTGCCAGCACTTCTGGTGTCAGTGGCGACCCATTCCTCATCGGGCGGTGAACCTGCGCTGCCCTGCAGCCTACCTGGTCGAACTCTTCTTCAAACAACTCTCTGACTTCTTGTTTAGTCATTCCCCATGCAATGTTCTCGGGGGCCCCTGCTCGCTGGGGGCGACGAAGCGGTCCGTTTTCAGTGGCCCTTGCCTGGATGACGGGGTGCTATGTACCGGCTTCTTATGAGTACTCAGAGTCCTCCTCTCCTTCCATTATTTGATCATGAGCTGATGGCGGGGGTATGTTTTTTGGTGCTGGAACTCCTGCAGGTGCTTGAACGACAACAAGGCATCTAAGAAGGGCGAGCACTTCTGCGTGGTGCTCCTCCGTGCGGGTTACTCTTTCTATGAGGGAGGTATCTAGTGCAGCTAGGCCTGTAATCCAAAACCAACCGAATCGCAAAATTGAACCAAACAAAACCACGAATTGGTTCGGTTTCAGCAGGTCGCAGTTCGGTTATCGTTTTGATTTTAGAAAAATCATATGGTTCGGTTCGGTTTATGGTTTTGTGTGGCAAATCAAAGCGAGTTGAACCAAACCGAACCGTTGTATATAAAACATTTAATTTACTAATTAAATTTCATTAAACCATACGGTTAATCATACAGCAGGTATTTATCTTATATATTGTAAGTTTTCTATTTTTTGTTTTGATTAAGCATCTAAATTGTCGTTGTTCTCTAGTCTAGATATTTCTCTAATCTAGATTTTCCTCCAAACAAAGAATGCTGATGAATATTTCATTTTCCATTCATTTGATTTTGGAGTCCTAAAATGGTTCGATGATAGGAATTGTGTTTAGACAATACTATCATGTTGGGTGGTTGAGCCTCATTTATTGCACCATCCCTGATCTCTATCTATAAATTTGTAGGGTTTATCACATTATTTAAACCACCAAAACAGAACCAAACCATTCGGTTTGGTTCGGTTCGATTTCAATATTTGAGCGGTTCAGTTCAGTTCCAAATTTTTGCAACCACATAGAGATGGTTCGTGTTGCAGTATGGAGGTCGGGCAGTCTGTTGCTGTTCGGAGGTCGAGCAGTCTGGCAGTTTATCCTAGTCGGCTTGTCTGCCGGGTTGTTTCTGTTTTGTATCCCAGCGGTCTGGCGGTTTGTCTCAGGCGACTTGGAGACCGGGCGGTTTTGCGGTCTCTTGTGGCGGCTTGTTCTCTGTGGTGTTTGTTCTCTCCTACTGTTGGTTGTCGGGTGGTTAGACGGCTTGTCTAAGCGCACGACTTGTCGGATTTGTCTATTTGTAAAGCCGCATATACTTATAATTTTTTAGTCTCACATTGCTTATTTGTAATCTCTCTCATCTCCTTCATTCTATAAAAGGGAGGTTATACCTTTGTAATAGATACTTTTTTTGGATAATAAAGATTTTGTTACTCCAAATTTTCGGTCTACTTTTTTTGTTCGCACATGGTATCAGAGCACTCGATCTTTTCCTCCTGATTCAGTGAGCCCTCTCTGTCCGTGCGACTTGTTTATTCGTCTTGCAACCTGTCTTCGAGACTTCTTTCTTCCTCTGGCTTTCGCCTTGTTCGTGCGGTTTCTTTCTCTCCTTGTCACTGTCCTTTGTGTGTGCGACCTCTTAATTCCTCTTTCTTCTTGATGCGCACTTTGCCTAGTCGTTGACCCAACGTTTCTAGTTGCTCCTCTTCTTTGTCGCCGCGACTAGTTCTTAAGTTGCCACGACCTATGCCTAGTCGCCGCACTTCTCTTTCTAGTTGCGACCTGTTCTTTGTCGACGCGCCCTCCCTTTCTAGTCGTGACATGTTCTTTGTCTCCACGACTTCTCTTTCTAGCCTCGAATTGTTCTTTGTGCGCCGCAACTTCTCTTTCTAGCCGCGACCTGCTATTTGTCGTCGCGACTTCTCCTTCTAGCCGCAGCTTGTTCTTCTTGCTGCTCTCCTCTTTGGCCAACTCCGATATCTCTACCACCACTACTCCCATTGCCGCTCATCCTCCTACACCTCCCACTCCTTCTGGTAACCTTGGCACCGCTTCCAAACACATAGGTCTCAACTACCCGGATTGGAGTGTCTCTTTCAACTTCCTTCTCCGCTCTCAACGCAAACGTCATCATCTCACAGATGACCCTCCTCCGCATGATTCCACTCTCTTTGACGATTGGGATGCCAGTGATGCTCTTGTCCACACATGGCTGGCTAACAGCATCTCTGATGAATGTCTCCCTGTCATCCGTCATGATGAAATGGTCAAGGCTGCTTGGCTCCATCTTGCTGCTCTCTACTCCAAGGGGGCTCAGACGTCTCGCATCTATACTTTGTATGCAGACCTCTTTGCCCGTCCCTTCATGTCTTCAGCTGCTGCTTACCAACAAGTTCAGGCTCTCGGAGCCGAAATTCTCCAAATTCGCCCCTTCTCTGCTGATCTCGCTGAGCAACACAAACACTTCCAGGAGCTTCTATTTGTGTGTTATCGTCTACAACTTCCTGAGTCGTATGACATGATACATCAGCAAATCCTTGACGAGGCGGAGTCTCCCACCTAAGATGCCACTGCTGCCTGCATAGCTGCAGTAACATCTCTGCTCCAACGTTCGTCGTTATCCTCCCATCCTCAACCGGACAACTCCTCTCACCATACTCACCGAAGTGTCTTTGGTGGCCGCCACCTCCCATCAAGCGACTGTGGTGCTTCCCGCTTTCTCTGCTCTCACTATGGCCGCACCAGCCACACGGTTGATCGCTGCTGGAAGAAGCATCCTCATCTTCGACCATCTGGGGATGCTTCCACTTCTTCTTCGAAGTCGTCCGGCTCCATGTTCATGTCTTCAGGTAGTGCCCACGTCACTACTCAAGGTAAATGGCTGATCGACTCTGGTGCTACTAATTATATGACCGCAATCCGCAATGTTTTTCTCTCCTAGAACAGCATGACCGGTTGCCCCGGGTCCTTCTTGTGGATGGCTCTCCCTCACCAATCAATGGAACGGGTGTGGTTCAAGTCGCTCCGTCTCTTCGCATGGTGGACACCCTCTACGTGCCCAAGTTCCCTTATAACTTGTTATCTGTTACTTCGCTTTGCAAACAACTATAATACTCTGTCACATTCACTTCTATTACTTGTTTCTTTCAGGATCCGGGTACCAAGCGGAAGATTTCTACTGGGACTGAGAGTGGTGGCCTCTACTTCCTTGACTTCGTTTCAGCACTCTCCGCCTTCTCCACATCTTCTATTGATATTCTCAAGTGGCATCTTCGCCTTGACCATGCTCCTCCATGTCTTCTATGTCAACTTCTACCACATCTTCCTCCACAAAGTCCACCTCTCAACTATGACGCATATCAGCTTAGCAAGCATCACCGCTCCTCCTTCCCACCGAAGCAAGGTCGTGGCTCTTCCCGGCTGTTTGAACTTGTTCACTCCGACATTTGGGGTCCTGCTCCTACCCTCACCATAGGTCAGGGTAGTTCATATTTTGTAACATTTATTGATGATTTCTTTAGATGTACGTGGGTGTATCTTTTAAATGATCACTCTGAACTCTTTTTTGTATGGACATCATTTTATAATATGATTAAGAATCAGTTTGATGTGTCTATTAAAATATTTCATTCTAACAACGCTAAGAAATATCTTAGCACTGCTTTCTCTTCTTTTTGTATGCAACATGGTGTTATTCATCAAACCACCTGTGTATATACCTCCCAACAAAATGGGGTGGCGGAACGCAAAAACCATCACCTCCTCGATGTCGCTCGCACTCTGATGACACAGATGCAAGTTCCTCGCTCTTATTGGGGATACACTGCCCTAATCTCTTGTTACCTCATTAATCACATTCCGTCCACAGTTCTCCTTGGACAAACCCCATTCTCTATTCTTTATCCAGGCAAGGATTCATTTCCTCTCCCTCTGCGAATCTTTGGGTACACGGCTTTTGTGCACAATCCTTACGCCACTCATGACAAACTCGACTCACGTGCCACCAATTATGTCTTTTTGGGTTACTCAACTACTCAAAAAGGCTACTGTTTCTTTGATCTTGTTCTTCGTAAACAATACGTATCCGCGGATGTGACCTTCTTCGAGAATGTGTCATATTTCTCTTCTAACCCCTCTCCATCTATAGTTCTTTCGCCTTCTCCCACTGTCCCCTCCACCCCATCTACTCCCATCGAGATTTTCACGCCATCCCCTCTACCGTCTCCTCCTTACCTCTCTTCCTCATCACCACCTCTCTTTCCCTCCTCTCCGCGGTCGTCTTTCTCCTCTCCCTGGACAGCTCTCTCCTCCACGGATGCTCCGGTTATTGAGGAACAAGCTGACCTGGTTCTTCTTATTGCTCTTCGTAAAGGGGTGCCGACATGTACCCAGCATCCGCTGGCTGATGTTGTTTCATATGGTCGTCTCACTCCTTCTCGTAGGGTGTTTGCATTGGCTATCTCTCTGATTGCCACTCCCCGCACCTACCAGGAAGCTTTTGCTGTTCCTCATTGGAAGGCCGCCATGGATGAGGAAATTGCTACCCTCACTGAACGGGGTACCTGGACCCTGGTTCCCCCCACCCCCACCCCCCACCCCCCTTGGGCACTGATGTGGTTGGCTGTCATTGGGTCTTTGTTATAAGGTTCCGTCTGGATGGCAGTGTGGATCGATACAAGGCCCGCCTAGTTACTAAAGGCTTCACTCAGACCTATGGTGTTGATTACTCTCGTTGCTCGTCTCAGCACCATTAGGGTCCTTCTCTCTATCGCTGTCAACAGGGATTGACCCATTTCACAGCTGGATGTTAAGAATGCTTTTCTCTACGGTGATCTTCAGGAAGATGTTTATATGGAGCAACCTCCTGGGTATGTTGTTGGGTACATTGGTCTAAATGTGCCTGATTTGAAGAAGCCTCACCCAACTCAATGATATACATCAAAATGTATTTGATGTATTTTGAGTTACTTGTGCAGGTTAAGTATTTGCAGGACTGAAACAAAAAGTTTCTAAGTACATGTGTCGACACCCAGAGGGAAAGTGTCGACACTTAAGAAGACTTGTGTCGACACCCAGGCAAGCAGTGTCGACACTTGGAGTCATTGTGTCGACACCTGGGATGCAGAGTCGACACCAGACAGAAAGTGTAGACACAAGGAGCTGTGTCGACACTCAATGAAGAAAGTACAGTAAAGCAGTGTCGACACTTAACAGCAGTGTCGACACCTAGAAGAACTGTGTCTACACCAGAAAGTGTCGACACTTGGAGTTGTGTCGACACACAGCAAAAGTCAGCAGAGACTAAGTACAAGTGTCGACACTCAGAACAATGTGTCGACACTTAACAGAAGAGACAACACTTGAAGTAAGTGTCGACACCCAAAACAATGTGTCGACACTTAGCTGAAGACTCAACACTTGAAGAAAGTGTCGACACATGGAGCTGTGTCGACACTTAGTGAAGAACAGCAAGATCAACAAATTATTCTAAGTACAAGTGTCGACACTATGGGAATGTGTCGACACTCAGCTGAAGTCTCGACTGAAGAAGAAAGTGTCGACACCCAGAGCAATGTGTCGACACTCAACAAGTATCAACACTGAAGACATGTGTCGACACCAAGAAGCAGTGTCGACACTTAACAGATTCAACTCATGAAGATGTGTCGACACAAAGGTGTTGTGTCGACACTTAGAAGAATTCAACAAAATTCTGAAGAACAAGTACTTGTGTCGACACTCAATTTCAGTGTCGACACATGAAGAATAAGCAGTGTCGAGATAAAGAATCAACAACACAAGGAGTTGTGTCGACACCTTGTAGACTTGTGTCGACACTTACACAACTTGTGTCGACACTTAGTCTATAAGTGTCGACACTTAAAGACAGAAAGTCTCGACACTTTCAGACAGTTAGAGAACTTTCAAGAACTGACTGGATGACTTGACAGCTGCCGTTCCAGCCAGTCTACAGCACCTGTCAGAGATATCAGAATTCAGTTATGGACTGGACTAGCTGGTTACCATGAAGAAGGCCTATAAATAGGCTCATACAGTCTACAGAAATCAGTTGTTGGACAGATTGAAAGTTGTTCAAAAAGTGGTTCACAGAGTTGTTCAAGTTATTGATCAAGTATCAAAACAAGAAGATCTAGCTGTCCAAGTGCAGATCTAAGGAGTTGGAGAGAGAGGGCTCCATCCAAGAAATCAGCCGTTGGAACTAGGCTGAGAAGAAGGGTTCAGATTTATTCTGGATCTTAAGAAGCAGAGGTCAAGGATCAACTGCAGAAGGAGTCAATCTTATTGAGTTCTACTTTCAAGAAGCTTTGAAAAAAGCTAAGTCAGATTGAATCCAGCTGAGTTCTTCCAAGAACTTATCAAGAAACTCACAACTCCCCTCACTTGTTTCTGAGTTGCTGAGTTATCATTTGTAAATTCATTTTTATCTTGTAGGATCCTTTGGATCTGAGTGTTTGTAAGCCTGTAATTATAAAGGCTGAGTGTAGGGCTTGAGAGCCTGAGTGTAGGAGATAGAAATCTCTGAGTGTAGGCCTTGGTGGCTGAGTGTAGGCCTGGGTGGCTGAGTGTAGGCCTTTGTGGCTGAGTGTAGGCTTTGTGAAAAAGCTGAGTTGTAGGGCCTTGGGCCTGAGGTGTAGGAACCAGTTTGGGTTCTGAGATAGTGGAGAAGTTTGGCTGAATCTAGTACACTGCTAGATAGGCGAAGGGGGAAAGTGAATGTACCCAAATCTTGGGGAACCACTATAAAACTCTGTGTCTGCTGTGATTGTGATTTGCTGTGTGATTGCTGTGCAATAGTTAAGTAAATGCTGTGTGAAAAACGGTTTGCTGCCATAAATAGTTAAAAAGAATTTGGTCACCAATTCACCCACCCCCCTCTAGGTGTTTAGGTACTATATCTTTCAAGTGGTATCAGAGGCAGGTTACTCAAAAAGGACTAACAGTCTGAGGAGATCCTGATTGGCAGATTCAGTCTAAGGTAAATTACAGATTCAAAAAAATCAAGAACCATGGGTTCCTCTGAGAATCACAAGGAATTGGGTTCCATGAAATTACCTATATGCAGAAAGGAAATCTTTGGGATCTGGAAGGAAAGGGTAAGGCTGTTTATGGAGGCCTCAGACCCAAGAATTTACATCACAGTAAAGGAAGGGTCATATGTGCCCATGAAGGTGTTAGTCCTAGATGCTAATCAGAGAACACCAAAGGATTTCTCTAAAATGACTAAGGATGAGATTGTCCTAGCCACCATGGACAAAAGGGCTCAAAACATCATTGTAAGTGTCATAGATGATGCCACTTTTCAGAATCTAATACACCGTAAGATAGCCAAAGAGATGTGGGAAACTCTTATTGTGTATATGGAAGGATCTGAAGAAGTTAGGCAAGACAGAAAATCCTTGCTAAATCAAGAGTATGAAAGTTTTAGACAAGGAAAGGGTGATAGCATAACTGAGTGCTATAAGAAGTTCTATAGGATAGTGAATGAACTCATGTCTTATGGAAGAGAGTTCAGTAATTATGAACTAAATGACAAGTTCCTAAGGTCCTTAACTAAATATTGGGACACAAAGATTTGTGCCATTAGAGAAATGGCTAAGTTGGGAGAAATTCCTCCACATACCCTCTTTGGCAAATTGTTGTCATATGAAATGCAATTGACAGTGAGGAAATAGGAGGAGAAATCAACAAGAAATGAACATAAGGAAAGAAATGTAGCTTTCAAGATAGAAGCCCCCAGAAAGTACAGGAATAAGTCACCAACTCCACCTCCAAAGGTTGCTGAATCAGAGTCAGATGAATCAGTCAGCACAAAATCTGAAAGCAGTGAAAGTGATGAAGACTTTGCTGCCTTCACTAGACATTTTCAGAAATTCTTGAACAAGAAACAGTGGAGGTCAAGGCCTTCTACTTCACAGGGAAAAGAAGACCTATATCAGAATAAAAAGGCTTCAAAGAAGGACAGGAAGAGGACTAAGTCTAGCAAGGCAACTGTTTCAAAAATAGTATGCTATTGCTGCAAAAGACAAGGCCATGTTGTTGCAGATTGTCCTGAAAAGAGAAAGTAGTCTAGTGACAGGAAGAAGACTCATTTCAAAGGCAAGAAAGAGAAGTCTTTTGTTGCCAAAAAGGAGAAGACTCTGTCAGATATTTCTTCTTCAGAAACTGAGTCTGATGCTGAGGAATACATAGGGTTGTTTGCTGAAGAAGAAGAAGAAGAATTCATGCAGATTATGGAGTCTATATATGAGCAAGAAGACAGTCAATGCCAAGGGCTAATGGCTTTGATAGAGAATGACAAAATCCTGGAGCAGTCAGGACCCAGTAAGGTACATAGTTCAACTTTAAGTTCAGTTTCTTGTGCCAGTACAGAATCAGATTCATCATCATCATCTAGTGATGAGAGTGTATCTGAGTCTGAAGCAGATATTCATCAGTTGATAGATGAATACAAGGTTCTGTTACAAGCTTACAAGAAGAGCAAGTCCCTAGCCAAAAGTCAGGCAAAGGAAATTGCTGATCTTAAAGCTGCTGCAACTGAGTTTGAGAAGTCTTTTGATCAAAAACTTAATGAGATAGCCAGATTGAAACACATAACTGTGATTCAAATGGGAACTATATCATTTAAGAATGATCAAATTAAGAGTGTGGAGATTAATCTTCAGAAGGAGAAGGACTTAGTTGCTAGGTTTTCTAAACCTATGTCAGTACTGTCTTTAATTGATGAATTTGTTCATCACAAAGGCAAGGCTGGACTGGGTTTTACAAGACCTGCAAGGACTGTTCAGTCCAAGTCCAAGTCCAAGGGTAAAGCCCCAACATTCTACAAGTCAACTGTAGATAAGACAGCAAAGACAGTACCTAAGCAAAGGTACAATAAGTTTGAATGTTGGTGCTGTGGCAAGGTTGGCCACTTTGCAATGGACTGTTGGCACAATGCTAGTGCCAAAGTGTGTAGCAAACTGCCTATTGGAAAACCAGTAGGTAGCTTTGTCAAGTTGCAAACTAACAAGTACCAAGGACCCAAGAATACTTTGGGTTCTAAGGTTCATTAATCTGTTTTGCAGGTGAGTCCAAGTGGCCATACCCCAACATGGTACTTGGACAGTGGATGTTCCAGACATATGACTGGAACTAGAGGACTACTAAGGGATTACATTCCAATCAAAGATGGTCCAAAAGTAACCTTTGGTGGTTATGAAAAAGGAATCATCAAAGGGTTTGGTAACATTTCTAGTAACTTAGTTACCATTACTCAAGTGGCTTATGTTAAAGGGTTGAAACACAACCTAATAAGTATAAGTCAATTAAGTGATGTAGGGTATGACATCTCATTTGTTAAGAATGGTTGTCATATCAAGAGGTCAAGTGATCAAGAGATCATTTTGACTGGTTATAGGAAAAGGAATGTCTATTGCTTAGACATTATGGTTGAGAACAATGGTTCTCAAGTGTGTCTTGTAGCTGATGAGACAGTCTCTCATTGTGTCAAATGGCACAAGAGGCTAGCTCATCTAAATTACAAGACACTTGGCAAACTCTTTAGCAAAGAGTTAGTGAGGAATGGTCCTCAAGTTAAGTGTGTTAAAGATGGTATTTGCTCAGCTTGTCAAAAGGGCAAGCAGACTAAATCCACCTTTAGAAGCATAGAAAACAAAGATATTGTGAGGTGTTTATACCTCTTGCATATGGATCTTTTTGGTCCAATGTCAGTTCACAGCCTAGGTAGGAAGGTCTATACCTTTGTAGTTGTAGATGACTACTCAAGGTTTTCCTGGGTGTTCTTCTTAAGACAGAAATCTGAAATACCTAATGTCTTCTATAGCTTTGTCAAGCAAATTTAGAATGAACTAAATAGTACAGTGGTCAAGATTAGAAGTGACCATAGTACTGAATTTCAGTCTGATAGCATGACAAAACTATGTGAAGACTTTGGGATATTTCAAGAGTTTTCTTCACCTAGAACACCTCAGCAAAATGGCATTGCTGAGAGGAAGAATAGGACCTTGATAGAGGCTGGTAGGACCCTATTAAGTGATACATCACTGCCAGAGTATTTCTGGGCTGAAGCAGTTAACACTGCATGCCATGTTATAAATAGGGCTACCATCACTAAAGGCCTCAACAAGACCCCCTATGAGGTTGTGAAAGGCAGGAAACCAAACCTATCCTACTTCAGGATCTTTGGTTGCAAATGATTCATACTTATCAATGGAAAGTCTTACTTAACTAAGTTTGGTGCCAAATCCTAAGAGGGAATTTTTGTTGGGTACAGTAATAACAGTAAGGCTTATAGAGTCTATAACTTGTCTACACAAGTTGTAGAAGAAACTGTACATGTAGTATTTGATGAGACTAAACTTATTAATAATGAGTTGTCTAGTAGTGTATGCAGCCCCACAGGTTTAACAAAGAAGATGGACAAGCTCACTTTAGAAGAAGAATTTACTGCAAGACAGCAAGTAGAAGACAGTGGCTGTTGTCCAGGGGGAGAACTACATGTACCAAATGTAGAAGAAGTACAAGGAGTACAGCAAGATGATGAAACTGAAGAGGTTCAACCAGAAGTAAGGATGCCTCCAGCCAACAGGCATCTTAGAGATCATCCAGTAGAGAAGATTATTGGAGATCCAAGACAAGGGGTACAAACAAGTAGCAGAAACCTGAATGCAGCAATCTACTCCAGTTTTCTATCCTAAGTTGAACCTAAGAAGTTTGAAGAAGCAATACTAGATCCACAATGGACTGAAGCAATGCAAGAAGAGCTTAATCAGTTCAAGAGGTGTAAGGTCTGGGAACTTGTTCCTAAACCTAAAGACCACAATATAATAGGAACCAAGTGGATCTACAGGAATAAGATGGATGAGCAAGGGGTCATCATTAAGAATAAAGCAAGATTGGTTGCTAAAGGATATAGGCAAGAAGAAGATATTGACTTTGATCAAACCTTTGCTCCAGTAGCCAGACTGGAAGCCATAAGGATGTTCTTGGCCTATGCAACCTATCAAGGATTCAAGGTTTACCAAATGGATGTCAAGTCAGCATTCCTGAATGGTAATCTTAAAGAGGAAGTATATGTGGAACAGCCTTCAGGTTTTGTTGATTCAACTCTACCTCATCATATCTATAGACTTAGGAAAGCTTTATATGGGTTAAAGTAAACCCCTAGGGCTTGGTATGAAACCCTATCTAGTTTCCTCATTGAGAACAAGTTCTCAAGGGGGAAAATAGATAAGACTTTATTCCTTAGGGAATCTAGAGGCAAAGTTATACTTGTCCAAATATATGTAGATGACATTATATTTGGGTCTACTGAAAGCAGCCTTTGCAAAAAGTTTGCAAAACTTATGCAAGGTCAATTTGAGATGAGTAGTATGGGAGAGCTAAAGTTTTTCTTGGGTCTCCAAGTTAAACGGACTGAAAGTGGTTTATCCATATGTCAGTCCAAGTTCACCCTACAACTCATAAGGAAGTATGGTATGGATTCATCCAGTACCATGAAGACTCCAATGGGGTCAAGTATGTCCCTTAGCAAGGATGATACAGGGAAACCTGTGGATGAAACCTTGTATAGAGGGATAGTTGACTCCCTATTATACTTGACTGCAAGTAAACCAGATATCATGTATGCTACATGTGTCTGTGCAAGGTATCAAGCCTACCCTAAAGAGTCTCATTTGACAGCAGTCAAAAGAATATTGAAATATCTAAAGGGCACTCCTTATCTAGGCCTCTGGTACCGTAGGAATGAGGATTTTGAACTAACAGGTTATTCAGATGCAGACTTTGCAGGATGCAAAGATGATAGAAAAAGCACTACTGGAACCTGTCAATTCCTAGGTGGGAGACTAATTTCATGAAGTAGCAAAAAGCAAACAAGTGTGGCTATCTCCACTGCAGAATCAGAGTATGTGGCTGCAGGAAGTTGCTGTGCTCAACTTCTGTGGATACAACATCAGCTAGAGGACTATGGATTTCAGGTAAGTAGAACTCCACTCTTTTGTGATTCTACAAGTGCTATTTCAATAGCTAATAATCCTGTATCCCATAGTAGAACAAAACATATTGAAATTAAATATCATTTTCTTAGGGAGCATGTAGAAAGAGAAGATATTTCACTTGTATATGTTAAAATAGATGAACAACTAGCTGATATGTATACTAAGCCCCTAGAAGAAGCTAAGTTCAATAGATTTAAAATTGAACTAGGAATGATAAACTTAGAGTAAGTTTACAGAATTGAAATTGGCTAAGTAAAAAGGTGTCGACACATAGAGATTTTTGTGTCGACACAGAAAGTTGGTGTCGACACTTCAGGGAAAAGGTGTCGACACATCTAGAAAGTTAGTGTCGACACTTCAGAATATTAGTGTCGACACATGACAAGTTGGTGTCGACACACCTAAGGTGGTGTCGACACTTAGTGTTTTACTCAAAATTCTCTAAGTAAAGTCTCGACTATGTGTCGAGTTATGTTGTGTCGACACATAAACAAGTGTCGACACATAAAATCT
Source organism: Platanthera guangdongensis (assembly GCA_039583875.1). NCBI lineage: Eukaryota > Viridiplantae > Streptophyta > Magnoliopsida > Asparagales > Orchidaceae > Platanthera > Platanthera guangdongensis. The sequence goes on from CM077147.1 coordinate 39,398,699, forward strand.
GTTGACTAAACTTGTGTCGACACATATGTGTCGAGACATTATAAGTCAGTGTCGACACTTATTGCCAGTGTCGACACAATTTAAGTTAGCTATCCCGCCTGTTCATCTTCAAAATTAGAAAGGTATAAATAGGGTTTTGCCTTAGTTTGTCGACACGCTTTCAAAGTTTCGAGACCAAACTTCTGTGTCGACACCTCTCTTCTCTCAAGACAAATTCTACAAACCCTAATGGCGCCAAAGCTTGAGGAGAATGTCAACGAAGGATACGAGCTGGTGCGCGGTGCTTTTGAGGATGCCGATCAAGAAATTCAGGCTGTCGTAACCCTAATAGCCGATTCAGGGCTAGATTATCTTGTTTCAGAACCGACAAAAATCTGGAAGAAAGAGGTACTCGAATTCCTCAATGGAGCTGAAGTGGATGAAACTGTATTCAAAATCAAATCCAGAGTTCAGGGAAAAAAGTTTAAGATTTCACCAAAGAGCTTGAGGAAGGTGCTTCAATTGCCAAGAACTAAAGAGGAAGATGAGGTTACAGCTTCAAAGACCAGGGAAGCTCTAACCTGGTGTGGACTAGATTCTACAATGAAGATAGGATCTGTGTTTAACAGGAAGGGAATGAACAATCAAGGAAAGTTTCTTTCTGAAATTGTTGGAAAGGTCATCCTCAGCAAGCCAGGAGGGCATGACAGAGTGTCTGCCTCTATGTTCAATATTATGACAAGGATAATTTTCTCTCTAAACACTGACTGGTCTATGGTAGTCTTTGAGAAGATTAAAGAAAGCTTGAAGAAGCCCAACCTGGGCAGAATTTTAAGTCTATACCTAGCTGGTACCATACCAGAGGTAATGCAACAAGCTGCTGGAAGTAAAACAAATCACATGAGAAAAATGGACATGAGGTTGTTTTCTAGATGGGACAGGGTGTTGTCTAAAGAGATGCCAACCCCTGTGAAGATAGTTCCTGAGAAAGAAATTCATCCAAAGAAGAAAAGGAAGACTGTTCTAGTGGCACAAGAGTCCACTAGTAGCTATGACAGTGAAGAACAGGTTGTCTTCACTCCAAATGAGAATGAGGAAGGGACTGTTGAAAAGACTCCTGCTCCTCAAGATGATGTTGAGATCCAGGGGGAGCTACCAAGCCCCATCCACAAGGATCAAATCCAGGGGGAGCTCCCAGTTGTAGATGAACCCACTACACTGGAAAGTGAACAAGCAACCACAATCATACTAGAGGTAATCACTGAACTAAACACTATAGATTTTCCTATGGAAGATACTGATTTGTCTGATGTTCATCAGCAAACTCAGCTGGATAGTCAAGTTCCAGATGCTGTTATAGAAGACACATCTGCTGTTGTTCAAGATGTTACTGTTCAAGTGGTATCTGATCCAGTGGTTGAAGAGACCAGAGTTTCTCCAGCTCATTCTCCACAAGAGTTTACAATGGAAGATTTGTTTCTAAATCTGGATCAAGAGGATTTTGATAAAAAAACTGCTGCTGAAGGAGATAATGCTGCTGCTGAGGGGGAGCAAGTGCACATTCTGGAAGAGCCTGTGAGGCAAGAACCTGAGAATGCACCAGCTGTGCAAACTGAGAGGCCCCCAAGCCCTAAGGAGAGGGTAGATATAGCCAGCTTCTCAGTATCTGAAGATGAGGAGGCTGCCAGGGAAAAGAAAAAGAAACTTTATGTCTTCAAGAGAAGGAGTCAAAGTTATAAGAAGGCTCTACAATCTATTGCACCACAGCCTATAGTTCAGCAAACACCATAAGTTGATTATAGTGCTTTAATGGTGGCAATGCAAATTAAACTGGATGAGCACAGGCAGGCAATAAAGAAGTATGTGGATGAAGGGCAGAAATCATTGCAATTTGATCTGGCCCAAGATATCAAGTCAATAAGATTCGAGATGAATCTTAACAAAAAGGAAATGACAGACTGTTTTCACAAGGGTGGAAATGCAGTGGTGTACTTGGCAACACACCAAGAGAAGATAAAAGCACAAGTGGATGACATAGCATTGAAGCAAGGGTATGTTCTTGAAAATCAGCTAAGGATGAATGACAATCTTACTGCTTCCCATAATGCTATTGTCACAGAATTAAAGAACCAGGCTGCTGGACCTTCTACCTCTACTGCTACTGTTAAAGCTGAATTTGATAAGATATTTCAAGAAGAAATCAATGCTGTTAAGACTGCCATTGAAGACTCCTAGAAGGCCATATCTGAACAACTTAAAAAGCTCAAACCTTTCTTTAAAGATGGAGTCAGATACTTGGATAATCAAATCAGATTCCAGAAGGATGATGTCAGAGATCATATGGCTAGAAAAGTCATAAAGGGGGAGAGAGTTTTAGTCAAAGCTAGCTCTGATCATGCCAAATGGATATCTAATTCCATCAGAGCTACACTGGGCTATCCTCCACTTTGTGATGATGACAATGTTGCTGAATCTGGAATTCAGCCTGCATATCTTGGAGGTGAGCAACCAGAAGTAGCTCAAGTGATCTATCCTCCACCAGATTTTAAAATGGTGCAAGCTGATATTCATCACATGTATAGCCCAACTGAAGGGAAGTCTAATGTCATTCTGGAGAAAGTGGTTCAGCCTATATCTGAAGCTATGCAAGCAGCTCTTCAGAAAGAAGAAGAATCTCTACAAAAAGAAGAAGAGACAAGATTGTCTAAGAAGAGGTTTAGGGAACAAGCTGAACAAAGGCCAGACTTTGAGCAGTGGAGCCCTACCTCAAGGAATATCATTTTAACTGCCTGGAAAGCTGCCAAAGATAATGTGCATGACAGGAACAAATGGTTTTCTGAAGCTGAATGGAGAAAACATGAGATCAGGCAGGAGGCAATAGTCCAGTATAGAAGGAAGGCCAAGATGGGAAAGCTACCTCCTACTGCTCTTGAGCCTAGCAAGTACTTTCCTAAGCCATACCATTATTTTGAAAGACAAAAGATCAAAGCAGAAGAGCTTAAGAAGAAAGATCTGAAAGGCAAGAAGCCTGCTGATGCTGAAGCTGCTGATGCTCCTGTCCAAGCTAAAGCTCATGCTGGCAAAGGAATAGTTATCAAGGAGCCTGAACAGAAATAGATTTAAAATTTTCTTGAAGTTTACTTTATAATCTTTTTGATATAAAAACATTTTGTGAACTTCTGAGAATGTATAAGACAGATATTAGAACAATATGTTATATGTTAAATCTAGTTCATATTTATTCTGTGATGATGTCTATGTCTATTTCATATTTGTTCTGTGATGATGTATTTGTATACATGTGAAATTGATACATGTTTATGTTTACCCTGCTGTATATTATCCTGTTTTACATCATTTTGTAATTTTATTATGAATGGTGTATATCATTGACTAAGGGTTATGACTTCTCCAAATAGGGGGAGATTGTTGGGTATATTGGTCTAAATGTACCTGATTTGAAGAAGCCTCACCCAACTCAATGATATACATCAAAATGTATTTGATGTATTTTGAGTTACTTGTGCAGGTTAAGTATTTGCAGGACTGAAGCAAAAAGTTTCTAAGTACATGTGTCGACACCCAGAGGGAAAGTGTCGACACTTAAGAAGACTTGTGTCGACACCCAGGCAAGCAGTGTCGACACTTGGAGTCATTGTGTCGACACCTGGGATGCAGAGTCGACACCAGACAGAAAGTGTCGACACAAGCAGCTGTGTCGACACTCAATGAAGAAAGTACAGTAAAGCAGTGTCGACACTTAACAGCAGTGTCGACACCTAGAAGAACTGTGTCTACACCAGAAAGTGTCGACACTTGGAGCTGTGTCGACACACGGCAAAAGTCAGCAGAGACTAAGTACAAGTGTCGACACTCAGAACAATGTGTCGACACTTAACAGAAGAGACAACACTTGAAGTAAGTGTCGACACCCAGAACAATGTGTAGACACTTAGCTGAAGACTCAACACTTGAAGAAAGTGTCGACACATGGAGCTGTGTCGACACTTAGTGAAGAACAGCAAGATCAACAAATTATTCTAAGTACAAGTGTCGACACTATGGAAATGTGTCGACACTCAGCTGAAGTCTCGACTGAAGAAGAAAGTGTCGACACCCAGAGCAATGTGTCGACACTCAACAAGTATCAACACTGAAAACATGTGTCGACACCAAGAAGTAGTGTCAACACTTAACAGATTCAACTCATGAAGATGTGTCGACACAAAGGTGTTGTGTCGACACTTAGAAGAATTCAGCAAAATTCTGAAGAACAAGTACTTGTGTCGACACTCAATTTCAGTGTCGACACATGAAGAAGAAGCAGTGTCGAGATAAAGAATCAACAACACAAGGAGTTGTGTCGACACCTTGTAGACTTGTGTCGACACTTACACAACTTGTGTCGACACTTAGTCTATAAGTGTCGACACTTAAAGACAGAAAGTCTCGACACTTTCAGACAGTTAGAGAACTTTCAAGAACTGACTGGATGACTTGACAACTGTCGTTCTAGCCGGTCTACAGCACCTGTCAGAGATGTCAGAATTCAGTTATGGACCGGACTAGCCGGTTACCATGAAGAAGGCCTATAAATAGGCTCATACAGTCTACAGAAATCAGTTGTTGGACAGATTGAAAGTTGTTCAAAAAGTGGTTCACAGAGTTGTTCAAGTTATTGATCAAGTATCAAAACAAGAAGATCTAGCTGTCCAAGTGCAGATCTAAGGAGTTGGAGAGAGAGGGCTCCATCCAAGAAATCAGCCGTTGGAACTAGGCTGAGAAGAAGGGTTCAGATTTATTCTGGATCTTAAGAAGCAGAGGTCAAGGATCAACTGCAGAAGGAGTCAATCTTATTGAGTTCTACTTTCAAGAAGCTTTGAAGAAAGCTAAGTCAAATTGAATCCAGCTGAGTTCTTCCAAGAACTCATCAAGAAACTCACAACTCCCCTCACTTGTTTCTGAGTTGCTGAGTTATCATTTGTAAATTCATTTTTATCTTGTAGGATCCTTTGGATCTGAGTGTTTGTAAGCCTGTAATTATAAAGGCTGAGTGTAGGGCTTGAGAGCCTGAGTGTAGGAGATAGAAATCTCTGAGTGTAGGCCTTGGTGGCTGAGTGTAGGCCTGGGTGGCTGAGTGTAGGCCTTTGTGGCTGAGTGTAGGCTTTGTGGAAAAGCTGAGTTGTAGGGCCTTGGGCCTGAGGTGTAGGAACCAGTTTGGGTTCTGAGATAGTGGAGAAGTTTGGTCGAATCTAGTACACTGCTAGATAGGCAAAGGGGGAAAGTGGATGTACCCAAATCTTGGGGAACCACTATAAAACTCTGTGTCTGTTGTGATTGTGATTTGTTGTGTGATTGTTGTGCAATAGTTAAGTAAATGCTGTGTGAGAAACTGTTTGCTGCCATAAATAGTTAAAAAGAATTTGGTCACCTATTCACCCCCCCCCCCTCTAGGTGTTTAGGTACTATATCTTTCATATGTTGCTCAGGGGGAGATACGAGTATGCCGGCTAAAGAAGGATATCTATGGCCTAAAGCAAAGCCCTCGTGGTGGGTTTGACAAGTTCAGAGGCATTGTTGCGGCCATTGGTTTTGCAAGAAGTTCAGTCGATCACTCCTTGTTCGTTCAAAAAATCGCCTCGGGTCTGGTAGTTCTTGCGGTATATGTGGATGACATTCTTCTTACTGGCGATGACCGGGATGGGGTAACTTTGACAAAGAAACACCTTCATCAACACTTGGTTACAAAGAATATGGGCTCCCCGAAATACTTTCTGTGGATTGAAATCTCTAGGAAGCCCAACTCCATGGTCCTTTCCCAACGGAAGTATGCTATTGATCTTCTAAAGGAAGCAGGGTTGACTGGTGCTAAACTTGCCTGATGTCCCATGGCTACTGGTGAAGATAAAACTTGGGCAGATGACTCTCCCCTTCTATACGATCTTACGAGGTACCGGCGTCTGGTTGGCAAACTCATTTATCTTACTGTAACCGGACCCGACATCTCTTATGTCGTGGGCAAGGTGAGCCAGTTCATACAAGCTCCTAGGGAGTGTCATCTACAATCTGCCTTGAGGATATTGGTGTATGTTAAAGTAGTGCCAGGGAAAGAAATCCTTTTTCAGAAGAATGGTCACTTAAGGGTTGAAGCGTACTTAGATTCGAGCTACGCTGATGACAAAGGTGACTGCAAGTCAACATCAGGTTTCTACACATTTGTTGGAGGAAATCTTGTGAGTTGGAAGAGCGAGAAATAGTCTATGGCCTCCAGGTCTAGTACAGAAGCAGAATATCGCAGTATGGCATCAACCACATGTGAGTTGAAATGGTTACGAGCTCTCATGCTTGACTTAGAAGAGGTCTACAACTATCCTCTTCCTATGTTCTGTGACAACAAGGCCACGATATAAATCTCCAAAAATCCTGTCTTCCATGTGAGGACAAAACATATAGAAGTCGACTGTCACTTTATTCGGGAAGAGATCTTGAAGAAATAGATTTGTACTCTGTTCGTCACTTCCGACAATGAGCTGGTAGACGTCTTCACCAAGCCAGTGTCCGCTTCCTTCTTCCACATTTGCGATAAGCTAGGCATGATTGATATATATGCTCCAGCTTGAGGGGGAGTGTTGCAGTATGGAGGTCGGGCGGTCTGTTGCTGTTCGGAGGCCGGGCGGTCTGGCAGTTTATCCTAGCTGGCTTGTCTGTCGGGCTGTTTCTGTTTGGTATCCCAGCAGTCTGGCGGTTTGTCTTAGGCGACTTGGAGACCGGGCGGTTTAGGAGTCTCCTGTGGCGGCTTGTTCTCTATGGCGCTTGTTCTCTCCTACTGTTGGTTGTCGGGCGGTTAACCGGCTTGTCTAACCACAAGACTTGTCCAGTTTGTCTATTTGTAAAGCCGCATATACTTGTAATTTTTTACTCACACATTGCTTATTTATTATCTCTCTCATCTCCTTCATTCTATAAAAGGGAGGATATACCTTTGTAATAGATACCTTTTTTGGATAATAAAGATTTTGTTACTCCAAATTTTCGGTCTACTTTTTTTGTTTGCACAGTTCGGTTTGTGGTTTTGCTCACAAGCCGAACCGTTACAGCCTTAGGTACAGCAGAGGCCTCTTCTTCATGTGGTGTGTTGATGAATGGGTGAGATTTGGCGAGGTTGTCGCGGTCCCGACGAGGCAACCCTAGAGCCATCCGGGTGCTCTTCCCGGCCATAGCCTTCTTTCTCTTGTGTTGTAATGTAAGGTATGGTTTCTTCCAAATCTTCCCTGAATTCTTGGGAACAAATTCCCACAAATGGCGCCAAATAATTGCGGTCTGCGCTCCTGATAGATCAGACTAACTAAACTGTTTTAGCCCTTGGAGTAGTCGGTTACGCAAACAATCATAAAAATAGATCATAGATGAGACAAGTCTTCTTACGTGGAAAACTCTCTGAATAGGGTGAAAAACCACGGTCGGGACTGGGCCGATAGGAACTCCACTAGATCAGTTGAGGTTACAATGCTTCTCTGGTAGAATCGAGAGCGACAGACCATGCCTCATTATAACTTAAGGGGGAGAGGAAGAGATAACGTTTCATGCGCGGGAGAATGCTTGTGCGCTTTTGGACTATCATTGGCAGACGGTTAGCCTGGTGCGGCGGGTATTTTACATACGGTGTGCTCCGGATACTAATGACGACGGACGGCGAGCGAGCGATTTCCTACGAGACCTTAACCGTGTGGAGGAGGTCGCGAGAAGTCTTTGATATGGAGGCGAGTATGTCGGAGATGAACTTTGCCTTAATGACTAGCACGGCGAGGGTGGACTTTCCCTTGACGGCGAGCACGACAATGGCAGACCTGTGAAGGAAGAGGGAGAAAGAAAGAGAGAAAAAGCTAGAGAGATAGGGATTCCGTAGATATTTGAGTTCTGAAGTTACTCAAATGAAAAGGAAAAGGGGTCTATTTATAGATCTCAAGAGGGGTAAGCCAGTAATTTGCCATCGTAACCACCGGACGGATGAATAGGAATGCTCCGCTTCGAGCACAAGAATCGCCATTTTTAGGAAAATATCGAGCCTTCCCCTGGGTCTAAAACGGACCTGCCCAAATTCGGGGATGACCCAATGGGTAACGGGGGTGGTTACGCGTGGTAACCACCCCCAACCGCCCACTTGGTGAGTGGTTACGGGTGGCGTTTGCCCTTCACAGGGGCGCCAGAGGGGGCGGTCGACCCCTTGGGGCCGGCCAAGGCCCCCTACCGGCATCCTGTGTAACAACTAATTTCCTTATAGACCCCCTTAACAAAAATTAGGGTGGTACATATGGTGAGTGTGATGAGTTAGGCTAGGTAGAGACTTTAGGATCCAATGAGTTAAGGTGAACTCACACGGGACCCACTATAATGTACAAATCAACTTAGGTCTAACAAGCCCAAATTGAACTCACAAGTGCAAATTGACCTCACCATTATATCCCTAACGCTAAAAGATACACAAGTGACCCAAAAGCTCTATCACAGGGTCACCAAATTGACAAAAGTGTCATTTAGGTCAACATAGGTCAACTCGGTCCTAATTGGCTCAATTAAGTGTCACATGGTTAAATTGACTCCACCACTATATCCTAAGCCCTAATAGGAGTGCATTGGACTGAAAATCCTCATCATGGGGTTATCAATTGGTCGATTTTGACCAAAGTCAAACTTTCTCCAATTTTGGTCAAAATCATACCTATTGGCTAAACTAGCCCAAGTGGGGCATCACCATGACCCAACCCATATTGGGTGGTGTCACTAGGCCCAAGACCAGCACATGGTACCAGGTCGCAACTCAGTTGACCAAGTCAAACCCCCAAGTCAACCTTGGTCAACACATAGCCTAAATGTATTGAGAATTTAAATCCAATGCCAATGGATCAAGGCCCAACCCAAGCCCATCCAGCATACCCAGGGCCAAATTACAGCACATGCCCTCTGGATTTGGAGGGTAGTGACATGCATGGGGCTAAAATGGACTTTCCTCCTTTCAAGAGAGAGAAAGGAGGGAATGAGGGAATGACAGCCATGTGGCCCTCCTCCACCCTTCCCAAGCTCAGTTCTGAGCTCACTCAAGTGTTGCCATCCAAATTCCAGCAAGGGGTGCCACTTGGAGCTTAGGAGGAGCATCCAATGCTTGAGGTCGGCCACCCAATAATGGAACTCCCTATACAGCCACCTCCAGCCAAAACTGACCCATTCATCGCCTTCAAAACACTTAGAGGAGTCGAAATTGACCTTTGGATCAAGGAAAATGGTGGAGAATCATGATCGCGAGCTAGCTCGTAGGAGAGATCGTCGGCAATGGCACAACACCACCACACCTGCCGCCATGCCCATCTTCAGGTCCGTTTCTCCTCTCATCCCTTGTGCTAGCTATCTAGTTCATCTGGGAGAGATATCGGGCTCAATTGAGCCCGATTCCATGAGAGACATGTGGGAAATTCCGAGATTTTTCTTCTTGCTCGGGTTCATCGGAGGAGCCGCCTCTGGCAGTCATGTCGTCGGCAATCGACGGCCACCACCTCAATAGAGGTGGTGGTGATAGTGGTCGGCAGTGGTGGTGGCCCCGTGCCCAGGAAATGGAGTATGAAAATGGTCCAGGTCGAGCTCATCCCAACCCTTGGCTGAAGGTAGGAGACGACCAGATGTCGTCCATTTCTATGATGATTAGCTATCTGCGGACCACATAACATTTAATTTTATTTAAATCTGTTACCTTCTGTAACAGTAACTTGCATGTTGATGTTAGGCCCTTTAGGGGTAGATTCATAAAAAGTTCAAAATATAAAAATTGTAGCCCTTTGTCTAAACTTCAATTAGGGACTTAAATCAGCCCATTTGGGGAAATGTAGCTCTCTGTATGTCATTTTTCCTAGGACTGCTCCTTTTATAGAGCAGAAATTAGAATGGGCATATATTTTACATGGTAATTCCAAATGGGATGAAAATTGGACCATGTATGTATGTGCTTTATACCTAGCTTGTACCCAAAAATAAGAATTTTAGCACAATATTTTTCTATAGTAGTATGATACATGTTGTATTTGATGAGACGAAAAACCCTGGTCGTAGAAGAATCAATACATGTTGTATTTGATGAGACGAGTTTGCTGCAAGGCAACTCTTCTAGTGTGCTCACAGAAGATGTAGGTATAAAGTTGAAAGAACTCGGCTTGGATGAACCATCTGAAGATAAAGGCGAAAAGTTCATCAAGATCACCACTCCAACCCCTATTGGAGAGGTTGCTGATCTAGATGAAGAAATTGTGCAAGATGATGAAGTCACACCTGTGATTGAACATAATCCAGATGCAAGGACTCTAGAGCTCAGTCATCTGAAGGATCACCCTATGGACCAGGTCATAGGAGATCCCCGGGATGGTGTCAGAACTCGTAGAAGTACAACTAATGAAAATTTATATCTAAGTTTTCTCTCATAGGTTGAACCAAAGAAGTTTGAGGAAGCAAACTCAGACGCATCGTGGATAATGGCGATGGAAGAAGAACTAAATCAGTTCAAGCGCTGCAAAGTATGGAAACTTGTTCCAAGACCCAAGAATAAAAACATTATCGGCACAAAATAGGTCTACAGGAACAAGATGGGTGAGGATGGAACGATCATAAAGCATAAGCTCAGACTCGTCGCTAAAGGATATCGTCAAGAAGAAGGAATCGACTTCGATCAGACGTATGCTCCAGTGGCAAGGCTGGAGGCCATCAGGTTATTCCTAGCATATGCTGCACTCAAAGGCTTCACTGTCCATCAAATGGACGTGAAGTCTACCTTCCTTAATGGTGACATAAAGGAAGAGGTGTATGTGGAACAACCTCCAGGTTTTGTTGACTCTAAATTTCCTGATTACGTTTACTTATTGCATAAAGCCTTATATGATTTGAAACAAGCTCCTCGAGCTTGGTATGAGACGTTGTCTAGCTTTCTACTTGAAAACAAGTTCACATGGGGAAAGATATACAAGACATTATTTCTTAGGGAAATAAAAAGCATGATTTTGCTAGTGCAAATCTATGTCTGGCCAAAACTCCTAGGGAATTAATTATAATTCTTTTTGTAATAAAAGTGTATTAGTAAAATAAAGGTGACTTAATGACTTAGTAAACATACGATTAAAATTTATATTTTATGCATGTGAAAATTTTGGTATAATTTTTGAAAGTCATATATATGAGAATTTCCCAAGAATTTAATTTGTCATAATTTTGTATTAAGAAAATATATATGGTTAAAATTATCTGAAAAATTATAAAAATTGGGTTATACTGTTTTTATGTTCTTTCAAACCTATAGTAATTTTCTCAGAATTTTTAGATGAGCTATTTTTGTAATAACTGTGCAATGTTACATATATACCCTTTTTATCATAAATGCAAATTAATTGTATAAACATTCTGGAAAATTATGCAATTCAGTAAATCTTGTTATTTTATCATTTTTTCCACTGATAAATTTATTAGAGCATTTCGAGTTTTGTATGTGATGCTTCCTTTGATAATTAATGTAAGTCAAGAAGTTAATTAATTTTATTAATGGCCAAATTAATTTGTAAAATCATGAAATTCTGATAATTTCCTGTTTTAGTCATGAAGCACCCGTTGTATGAATTTTAGCTCAATTGGACATGATATAGTGAGGTTTGCACTGTAGAGGAAAAAACTAGTTCAATTATTTTACGGTCTACAAATAGTAGAAAACTGATGTATTGATTAGACCGGTAAGACCACTTAGAAATTTATGAAAACTATTCAAAAGAATACTATAATCATGGTGCATTAGTAGTGTAGGTTAGAGGCAAATAATTTATTATACGAGATTGCACCACCCAAAGTATATTGAATGTCTTAAGAGTGAATACCATTCAAGAGAATATATTATTAAGAGTAAATCATAGAATGTGATTATAGAAGGTAATCTTATTTAAGTTGGTATTAAATGAATTACCATAGAGTTCTGATTCAGGTTTCAAGGCAAATCACCAAGGGGTGGCGTGTGCTAGTGAACATGGATATTAAGTGAAGGTGTTAATTATGGAGTCCGACGAAAGATCGTCACTCTCCTATAAGTACCATAAGACATTAGGTTTGCCTAAGACAATGAGAGTGGGTTGTTAGTAACGGGTAGCCACTAATAAAAGTAATTGTCCTGAAAAGGAGGATTTGGGTTTCAGCCCTTCGTATTCCCTATTACCGCTGCGAGCCCTTCACCGAGTAGACATCGGGAAGTTCAGGATTCACCTTAAACCTCTAAGTACAATTATAATTAGACAAGAGTAGTCTAATTAGGAGAAAAAAAGATACGGTAAACCTCATCCCAGGATATGGAATGGTAAAGGACGGGTTTGTCCTGCGAGCTGAAGGCTCGGGAGATAGTAATATCAGGACGGGTTTGTCCTGCGAGCTGGAGTCTCGGAGATAGTTTATCAGGACGGGTTATTCCTATGAGCTGGAGGCACGAGAAGTTTTATATTGGCACGGGTTGGCCCTGCGAGCTGGGGGCTCGGGTTGAGACAACTTGTATGTGCATAGAAACAAATTAGTGGCGAGCCTTCGGTACTGGGACAGTCGTCACACTGATGGCAGTACATTGAATCTGGTGAGGTGTGTAGGTTAAAGGGGCCGGTAGGTTATTTATAATGTGGTCTAGAGGACAATCCCCGAAAACGCACACTCGACCATTAAGACTGGTGGGATGTCCCACAATTAGTACGCAAAAACTCTAGAGTGCACCTAGGACGTGTACAGAGGCATACGAAGGGTCTAAGCCTGGTAGTGTGTATACTCGCCTAGTAAGTGGAAGTGCCCGCTCCACTGCTATCAGAGAGTTTAGCTAACTCCAAAAATGGGGAACTAAAGGTCTGTGATCACAGATTCGTGTGAGTGAGGGAGGTGCACTTGTATAAATCATATCATGCATAACATAACATAAATACTTATAGGTCATTCATAATGCAGATCCTTACAATATAAATTAGTATGGACTCTTTTATATGATCAGTTACAATTTCGAAAATCTTAACTTATAAGTTTATATGAGCATTCATATAAATTAAGGTACTCTTGTGATGGTAGTATAGTAGTAGTTGTTTATTTTACCTGCGCCACACTTATTTATTTTATTGCTTTTGTTGTATACTGTTTCTACCATTTACTGTTCATTACCACTTGTTAACATACTTAATTGCTAACATAAAATTTATGAAAAATGTTAGATTTTACTCATACTAGTAAAGTTCTCTTGTAACCTGCTTATTTGTTGATACTGCCCCTGTTGTCCTCCGCTTTTGTCCTCCCGCACGGTGCCTAGGAGTTGCGGGGGTGAGGCGAGGATAAAATGACGTATTCTTTATGACTAACGGTCGGTATTGACTGTAGGAGCTCGAGGACTTGGAGCGTCAGCACGACCAGCATGACGAGGTGGCAGGACCTGAGAAGCAGATACCGCGCATTAACACTACTACTACTCAGCGTCAGGTGATGATGATGAGTGTTTGTTCGCTTCCTCTTAGATATGTTTTGAGAGGATTGTTTTTTCATTTGACATGTACCGGGCATAAGCCTTACTCTCTTTTTTTGTACTCATTGTGGGCTCTTATTTCATATTATGATGATGACTGTGATTTTGTGTACTTGTCTGTTATACTTTTACTTCTTTTCTCGCATTAGCCCAAAAGGTTTAAATGATTGTACTAGCCGTCAGGATCGGCGTCATGTAGTGGTGACTAACTCATGAGTTGGTATCACCGCAAGGCGGCGGTTCTTGGCATAAGACCCGGGTAACTCCAAGGTTAGGGGAGGGATCTTACATCCTGCATGCCGACCAAAGGGGGTGGTCGGACCTAGGAGGCCGGGCGACCCAGGCCGCTCAAACAGCGGGCGGTTGTAACACCAAAATTTTTGACGTTCTTTGATCGTTCATAGGGAACTTGGTTGCAGCGAACTTCGGTGTAGCAAACTTTGATGTAGCGAACTTCGGTGTGGAGAACTTTGGTGTGGGCACTGGTTTTATGGAATATTGATCTGAATAGATTTCTCCCAAGACAACATTGTAGTCACTCTTGATTTGGATGATGCTAGATGGCATCACAAAATCATATTTGTCAAGTTTTGATCGCGTTGTAGGTAGTGAAATGTGCTCTTGAACTAATTCTTCTTGCTCCGATTGTTTTGTCATCAACTGGGAATTAACAGATGCATCGAAGTCATTAATCCAATTGACCACTTGTTCATCTTGCATTGTTGGAGGTGCATACATGGATGGTGGAGGCGGCGAGAAAGAAGTCTCGAAGCTTTCGTGAATCTTCTCGTGAAAAATTGTCGAATCAGAATTAAATTCTGTGTCAATAGCATCCAAACGTTCCAGCAAATCATGGAACTGAAGATCGACATATTGTTGTAGTTGATCGTAGCGTTTATTTATGTCATCAAGAACGCGTTGAAATTTGCAATCCATGCTCTTTTGGAAATCATCAAGCATGGCTTGGATGCCATCCAAGGTCATCGTGGACTGAGAAACAATTGTTGGTTCTTGATCACGGGAGATATAGAGAAATAGCGGAGGCGTTGGCGGCGCAGCGACGGTGGGGCACAGCGACGGTGGGGCGCAGCGGCAATGGCGATGCAGCGGTGGCGGTGCAGCGGAGGCGGCGAACGGCAGAGCGGCGCAGCGGAAAAGACGGAGCAGCGGCAAAGACGGCGCAGCGGCTGTGGCGGAGATGGTGAGGAAGTTAACTGCAGTATTTTGTATGTATCTTGATATTTCTTTCTGGTTGTTTTGTCCGGTGTAGGGAAACGCCGTTAAAGAATGCCGTTAGTGGAGGAGGCAGCCCTGCGGCGGTGGTGGCGCAGCGGCGGTGGACGGAAATGGCGCAGTAAGTGCAGCGGTGGTCGGAAAATGAACCGGTGGCGGATCTTGAGTTGCTGGCGTTGACGGATCTTGCATAAAACAACGATGACTCCGTTTAAACAGGCGGTGGTGGTGGATGAAAAAGAGAATACGGTGGATTTGGTCGGCGGTGTTAGTTGATGATGAACATCGACGGTTCTTGGGTATAAGAATATCGGAAAGATCGTGACGAGAGCACCAAATGTAACAACTAAAAAAATGATATAACAAAAATATAGAGAATAAGGGGGAATGGCCTAGGGAGAGATGACCGGAGTTGGGAGAGAGGACGAACGGCCGGGGAGATGGTCGGAGTTGGGAGAGACGAAGGGGGTGAATCGGGACAAAGCAGAAACAGAGCACTTTATTCATTCATTTTCCTTCTCCTCTCATTACAAGCATTGACTCTATTTATTACAATAATAAACCTGTACTTATTAGACACCTGGCATACTTTATTGTTACAGCTGTCGGGGAGAAAAGGGCGGTCGGCCCCAAGGGGGCCGACGCCTCCCCGGTCGGCCTCGATGCAGGCGGCCAGGGAGAAAGGGCAGCCGACCCTCTTGGGGGCCTGCTCCTCCCCAACAGGCCTCGCCGCAGGCGGTCGGGGAGAAAAGGGCGGCCGACCCTCTTTGGGGTCAGCGCCTCCCTGGCCGGCCACGCCACAGGCGGCCGGGAGAAAAGGGCGGTAGTCCCTCTTGGGGGTCGGCGACTCCCCGTCCGGCCTCGTCGCACGCGGCCGGAAGAAAAGGGCGGTCTGCCCTCTAGGGGCCGACGCTCCCCGACCGGCCTCGCCGCACGCGGCCGGGGAGAAAAGGGTCGTCGGCCATCTTGGGGGGCGACGCCTCCCCGACCGGCCTCTCCACAGGCGGCCGGGGAGAAGGGAGGGGCGGCCGACGCCACCGGCCGGTTGCGCGGAAGCCAACGTGCGGGATCCCAAGCGGCGGTTGGCGATCCCGCGTGCATGAGTTAGGATCACTCGTGCGGTCGTTACGATCCGGTGCGTGACAGTCATGGCGTAGATCGGCCGTGGTGATCACACACGAAGTAGTTTGAATCGTAACTTACCACTTTGTTACTGGGGAGTGGATGTTGAGATTATGTGTAACCTGGTTCCCCTATTTATTGGGGACGACCCCATTAGTGGATATTTAATAAATATAATCCATATGGAATTATTGGTAGAATGATAGCAATAATAGAGTTTTTTTATTTTTTTATACAATTTTTTTATTTGATAACACGATCTAAGACACGTGACATTAACAAAATAATTAAAAAAAAAGAAAAAAAACTACAATTTTTATATTTATATTTATGCAAACTTCCATCCGACTGCAAACATGTTCACTGTATAAATAAAAACAACTTCAATCCGCCACTCAAATTATTTTATACGAGCGTGGCGCACTGCGAGGTCTTGGGGTCCCACATCGCCGGAAGGAGGAACTTCCTTCCGTTCACTCCTCGCGCGTTGTAGCTGGCGCCGGTGGTGGGGTCCACGAGCACGTTCCCCGGAAACCCCGGGTAGGCCCCACTCCCGAAAATTCCGGTGCAGGCGGATACGGCCTCGAGCGGCGCCGTCACCGGCCCCTGAAAATACCCTTTCCCGTCCGGGTTGGTGACGGTGCCGGCCAACAGTGTGGCGATGTTGATGATGATCCCGTCGGCGCCGACGTCGCCGCTCGGCGGGACGAGGGGCGGTGTTTGCGGGCCGTACATCGGCTGGTGAAAGGGCCAGGCGCACTGGCCGGGGCACTGGACAGACGAGTCGCCGACCCAAATGAATGAAGAACCGCCGGGGAGATTGGCGTGAGTCCCGCAGCGGCCGGAGCAGAAACCATAAACGGCGACGTCGGCCGAAGTGAGCACGACGGCTATATTCCGGCGGGGCGGAGGACGGGAACGCAAGTGAGGCTAGAGCGGGGAGAGAGGAGGAGGGGAGGGATCGGCCTAAGGGATAGGAAGGCAGGAGGAGCTGCCGGCCAGACAGGAGACGGAGGAGGAGGAGGAGGAGGAGGAGAGATAGCGGCGGGTGGTGGCCCACCAGGAGGAGACGGAGGGGGAGAAGGAGATGGGGAGGAGAGAGAGAAAGAAAGAAGTCGGAGACGGCGGCGCGTTGTGAGGGGGAGAAGCTGCCGTACCAGACGAGGTGGAGGGTGATGTCGCCGGTGAGGAGTCGGCGTGATGGTATTGGAGGATTAGAGGTGGGGTGGAGACGAGGGTGGAGAGAGTGAGTGGCGGGAGGAGCAGGAGTAGGAGGATGAGGGCTGTGGCGGTGCCGGCCATGACGGCTGAGGTGGTGGCCATGATATTACTGATTGTGGAGATTGGAGCGAAGAGAGGGGAGGGGAGGTAGATTTATATGGAGAGGAGGGGAATATTTTGGAAATCTCATAAAACTGATATTTTTTTTTTAGTTTTTTTTAGTATGTGTTGATTTTTTTTAGAAGATCAAAAAATTCTCAAAACTCAGTGTACATTTGGAGATCATTTTGATCTTTCGAGTGATCATTTTTCTTTTCAATCCTCCGGGGGATTTTTTTGAAAATTTTTGACACGTGTTATGCTCGAATTTCATCTGGATCTAGATTTGAAAATAGAGCAGAATTTCAAAAATGTCACGAAGAGGAGAGGCGGGGAATAATTAGTGGGTGGGCAAAATGACATAAATGTTCGTAGAATTTGCGGATCGATCCTCTCCAATTCGAGCGAACTGGAGGGGACTGATTGCAGTCCTGATGCATTCGCCTAAATCAGACAAAAAAGAGCGAGAATCAACGAGTGAAGTCTCGTCTATTTCTGCCGTTCATTTGGACGAATGCATCAGCACCGGAACTGGATAGTGCAAACGGGAGAGGATCCTGGTCAGAATCTGCACGTGTAGTTTGACTGTTTGACCGTTGGGTGTGTGAGTCTGACCAGCTGGCGGACCGTTGACTTAATGAAATTTTTCCTTGCAATCTACTGGACTATAATAAATTAATAAGTGCAGTCACCAATGTTTTTTACTATTTACTCAGCCCAAGAGCCGAAGTAAGGGCCTGTTGGAAGGGTTTTTAGCTGCTTTCCATTTTCTGAAAAATGCTACCACACTTAAGAAACCGTTTGGATTGTCTACCGGTGGGAAAAGCTACCGCGGAAAACTCCATTTTCTCATCTTTTGGAAAAGTCACTTGCCACCTATTTTTACCTTTTTGAAAAACACTTCTTCATCACAAAATTTACGCCCGGGCGCGAAATTTTCGCCCGGGCACGAAATTTTTGCCCGGGCTGGCATTTTTCGCCCAAGTACGGGATTTTTCGCCCGGGTGCGGCTATTTCGCCCGAGTGCGGTTTTTTCGCCCGTGCAAGATCTTTATCGCCCGGGCGGGTTTTTTTCGCCCGACCGATTTTTTGTCCGTGAGCAAATTTTTTCGTCCGAGCGCAAATTTTTTTCCCGGACGCGAATTTTTCGCCTTGGCCAGATATTTTTGTCCGGGCACAGGATTTTTCGCCTGAGTGTTTTTTTTCGCCCGAGTGCAGTTTTTTCGCCCGTGCACGAATTTTTTTTCCCGGATGCATTTTATTCGCCCGAGCCACTTTTTTCTTCCGGGAGTGATTTTTTTTGCACCGGCGCAAATTTTTTCGCTAGGACGACATTTTTTTACCCGGACGTGATTTTTTCGCCCGGACGAGATTTTTTTCCTTGCCGCGATTTTTTTCGTCCGGGCGCAATTTTTTGCCCGGGAGCGAATTTTTCGCCTGGGCTCGAATTTTTCGCCCAAGAGCGATATTTTTTCATCGGAGCTTGTTTTTTTCGCCGGTGAGCGGTTTTTTATCCCAGACGCAATTATTCGTCCGAGCACGTTTTTTTCGCCAGAGAACGAATTTTTGCCCCGGGAGCTGTTTTTTTCGCTCGGTCGTGAATTTTTCGACCGGGCGCGAATTTTTCACCCATGAGCTATACTTTTTTGTCCGGGCGGATTTTTTTGCCCGACCGAGATTTTGTCGCCTGAGCGCCCCCGTGGCGAATTTTTTGCTCGAACGCGAATTTTTTGCAGAGGTGTGATTTTTTCGCTCGTTCGTGTTTTTTTCCCGAGCCGCGTATTTTTTTCGCCCGGATGCTATTTTTTTCGCTCGAATGCATTTTTTCGCTTTCGGGCAAAAATATCAAGTCTGTGAGAAAATATCGTGTCTTGGCTAAAAATTCATGCCCGTGCAAAAAAATCACCTCCGGGCGAAATATTCGCGCCCGGGCGAAAAATTCGCGTTCGACTGAAAAATTGGCACTCCGGCAAAAATATTGCGCCTGCCCGAAAAATTTGCGCCCGGGCGGAAAATATCACACCGGGCGAAAAAACCGTGTCCGTGTGAAAAAATCGCGTCTCGGCGAAAAAACCGGGTCCCGGCGAAAAAACTGCGCCCGGGCCAAAAAACCGCGTCTAAGAAAAAAATCACGCCCGGGCGAAAAAATCGCGCTCGTTCGAAAAAACCGCGCCCGGGCTAAAAAACCGCGCCCGATCGAAAAAAACAGTTTCCCGCACGAAAAAAGACGTGTCGGGGCGAAAGAAATGGCGCCTTTTCGCCCCCAACGCATATTTTTGGTCGGGTGCGCATTTTCAGCCTGGCAGCACATTTTTGGCCCGCGCGCTCATTTTTCCCCTTTTTTAATAAAAAAAGTTATCGCCGCGGAGATTTGCCAAACGGTTTATAATGTGCTTCTTTTTCTGAAAAACTCTATAAATTGAGTTTACCCAAACAGTTTTCCTTTTATAATAGACATTTTCCAAAAGCTCTTTTTTCTACGATCCTTTTGTCACCACTCATTCTCCTTTCTGAAAAGATTTCCCAAACAGGCCCTAAATTTCCATTTTTGACCAACCAATTATGTCGGCATACTATACGACAAAACAATTGAAACTCTTTTACGGGATGGCGTGAAATAATTTTTAATTTAATTTAAATCCAAGAAATTGTTACTTTTAATCTATAGTAGATAGAAAGCATTGTTAAGAGCATACATAATTAAGATATTAGCACCTCAAAAAGAAAAATAATATCTCATTATTTTACAATCCCTCCCTGCATTCTGTTGTTTTCATCAATCCCAAATTGCGTGAAACCCTAAATCCCTTCCCCTCCTCCCAGCCTTGCCAGTGTTGCCTTCCTCCCATTCCGACGCCGCCTACCTCAGTTCTATTGCATCGTGCCGCCTCCGTCCCTGCGCCGCGTCGCCCCAAACCCCTGCAACTCACTTCGCTTAGGCTCCGTTTGGAGGGACTTAATTTTACCGGTCAAGCGGTTACGTACGATCACATGAATCGAACTATAATTAAAGTCCAAAGACTGCTTCACCGGTGAAAATAAGTCCCCCAAATAGAATCTTAAACACACAAACACCAAAAGAACATCCGCCTCACCTCAATTCTGTCTTCCTCCTCAGATAAACAACGAAGGAGGTATCTCAGTTCTGCTACGATCTCGCCCTCCACTATACAGCATCTCTCTCTCTCTCTCTCTCTCTCTCTCTCTCTCTCTCTCTCTCTCTCTCTCTCTCTCTCTCTCTCTTCAAACCGGTGACCACGATCTTTCACCCCGTCCCGCTACAGATATCTGCATTCCGGCACCAAATCTATTCTTTCGCATGGTTATTGTTTGAGTTCTTGCCATGGCTGCCTGAATCCCCACTCAAACGTTAGTTTCTTTCTCTTTTTTAACTTTTTAATTAGTTACTTCATATCCGTGAGAAAAAAAATTTCAAAGAATAAAATATTCAATATGATTGCTTCCCTCATTTTTCTTCTCTCACAAGCGTTAATTTTAAATTCTTCCCCTTTTCATTTCATTTTTTAGGTTTAATTAGGCAGGTGGATCAAAGCTAATCATGAAAATAAAAAAAATTAAAAAAAATTCAAGTATATGTGCTCATAAAAAAGGTTGCAAAGAAAATTTTGTGGTATGTCAATATCAAAAGTATGATCATATACGAAATAGGTATGTTCACACTACAAGAAAATTCCTATTTATCAAGATAAGTTAGGAAGGCTTGATAATCCTTTCTAATTAGTATCAAATTTAGGTACGAAAATATTTTTTTATTTCACCTACAAAAATAATAAGAGATTTTCTTTGTTGCAAAATTAGCAACAAATTTTTTTGTTGCAAAATTTTCGTTGCTAAAATATCGACGATTTTTTTGTATCAACATTTTTGTTGCAAAATAACAACAAATTATTTTGATGCAAAATATTTATAAAGAAAAAAAATATTTTTTTTGAAAAAATTTCTCTATTTTGCTTCGTTTGATTCAGTGCAAGCAGACAGATGTGTTAAAACGCATCCGCCATTCAGAGCTGGAGGGAGAGGTAGGGATTCTAAACTAAGAGTTTTTGATCCATTCCTCTAGCGCGGCGGGAGCACGCACCGCCCGTTTATTTTTCTGTCGTGTCGCGGCGTCTGCTCCTGCAGAAAATGCCTCCCCAAATGAAGTGTTAATTAAAAATAGAATTTTTAATTTCCTTAATATCTCTTATAAAATAATTTTTTTGTTTATATATATTTATAAATTTTTTATATACAAATATATTATAAATATATATTATGAAATAATCATATATTTGCATAAATTATATAAAATATATATATATATATATATATATATATATATATATATATATATATATATATATATATATATATATATATATATTTATTTATTTATTTCAATAAATAATTATATATATACGTGAATATCTAAATAATTATATATATATACATACATATATTTAAATATTATATAGATAACTATATATATACATTTATATTTTTTCGTATAATTTTATAAATTATATAAACATTTTTTATGTATATATACAAATATTAACGCATTCTTAAAACATATTAATTAGTTGAGTGAGTTGGATAAATATAGTTTATTATATATGGATTGTTGAGGGTTTGATCATCAACCAACACTATTAAAAATGTATTTTTTTGTTAGCAACTAAACTAAATCTTCTTACTAATTTAGGAAGGATATGATACCTTGCTAAATAATTCTTGTAAATTAGCAAGCAATAAATGCCTAGCTAAAATTAGTTATGACCATATTAGTTAGGTATTTTTTTTGTTCCTAAATTCGTTGGCAACAAATTTTACAATTTAGCAAGGAATTTTATTCCTTGCTAATTAAGGTTTTTCTTATAGTGTCATAACAATGCTCTATACATGACCCAATTATGAGTTCTACCCTTTTGCTCGTCTTGTTTTAATTGATATTATCAAGGAATCATGTTTCTAAAATAAATATATATGTTCCCCACAAAAAACTCAGATTTTGAAATATGATTCTGGTTGCAGTTGCAGATCACTTAGCGCTCTTCCGGTTCAGAGAATCGAATCATCTTAGATCGAGAGTGAGTCAGCGAGATGTTTTATGTGAAAAAACTCGTAAATGAAAAAAAACACGGGGCGGTTTGATGCTGACCAAATTGCATTATTCGGTTATAAGAGTTGGAGATTCTAGAAGGGTGAGAGATCACTATTCTGATTGTTATTACGTACTTGAAGGCGGAAAAATAGTGAAGTCTTCTTTGGTGCTCGTGAGAGCGGCTTCTGGAGCAGGCACTAGAGCCATTACTGGAGCGAACACTTCGAGAGTGAAGTCCAACTTGGGTGGAAGAGCAAGAGAACATACATAGTGAACACTTGATCACTAACTTGAGCAGGAGAGGAAGCGGAGTTTCTAGTATTCGTCTGAAAACTTCAGAGTTATCTCATATCTTTATAGTTGTTTGTCCTCAAATAAAGGCGTGAGGGGCCTTTTTATACCTTGATTGGGGGGCATCAGTAATTTTGTCCGGTTGAAATTTGAGTCGACGAAAGAGGTTGAATGGTTATGGTCACCTAGATCACCAATTTTTGAAATATGATGAACATGCCCCCCCCCCACGAGGTGGCTCGGACAAGTTTGTCGGTGAAGGCGGAAGCCGAAGGTGGCGGCGCGCCTTGGGCGGGTGCATGCATAAGGTACACGCAGTGACACTTGCATTACTTGTGCGCAAGTACCCATACGCTGCGCGCGGGTGGCGGCGTGGTTGCTGCCTGCATAGGGGGCACACACACGGGACACGCGTCCGAGCATGTGGGCACTCGTCATAGCACGTGTGCGCGAAGGGCGCTGTCGGGTTGTGTGCATGTGCATATTTGCGCTTACATGTGCGTGCCCGTGCATGTGATGATGGTTCGTGCTTGCGCGCAGGTGTGCAGATTGTGACTCGCTTGGTCGGATTAGACTTCCTAGGACGACTCGATCTGTGTCTAAATCGACTCGATTTAGATAACTTTAGGGGACCCCATCTGTATATTCACAATTTAGCGAGCACGACCATGCCTGACCCAAGAGAGGTTAGACAAGCTTTTAGGCCACATGCGATCTTCAAGCAACGACGCGAGTTCGACATAGCGAGTTCACCATTCTTAGCGAGCTCAAAGTTGAGGCGTGCTCAACTTAGAGGCGAGCTTGATGCCTAAGAGAGCTCGGCATAGTGGCGAACTCAGCAAGGCAGCTGGATCGGCGAGACAGTGACACATCGACACCTTCCTGGTTTGGCGAGTCAACTCAACACGACGTGAGCCCTCACCTCCTTAGGCCTTGGTACTTGCCCCGCCGCACAAATACTCTGATAAATCATTTTGTGATGTCAGCAGACCGACAAAATCTGCACATAGCCTTCTTAAACAATGGGATTCTGATGTTCGCGGGCCAAATTGTTGGACTGCCAATATCAAAGGCGAAAAGGCGAAGGCCGATATATACGGGTCGTAAGAAGACTATTTTACCCTCGAATAAGACTTCCCTATAAATAGACCACCCCCCAATGCACCTTGGAGAGGCAGACTCAGCCTCCTAGAGCTCCTGATTTCTAGAGATTTAGCTCTGTGCCAATCCAAGGTGTCGAGCTCAGCTTGGCTTTGGGAGGGGATGTTGCGGGAGTAGCACTTCCGGGTGTGTTGTGGAACCTCTATGCTGCAGCTCGATGGGTGTATTCCAAGGAAGCCAATCATCATCAAGTTAGGGTCAACTCAGAGCTCACATCGCCTCATTCTTGTGTGTCTGACAAAGAGTCCGATAAGTTGAACTACACCCTATTAGTCCAAACTCAATTGAACCAGTATCCGAGTTTCAATAACATCAAATGCCCCCGAATTTCATGGTCATGAATTGCCAAGAGATGAGCCCATAAATTTTTAGTCACGAGCATGCTGATTTCGAGTGGTGTATATTGAATGAACCTGCATTGGTCACACGAATCGTCAGAATGAGAGGCGACAATGCCTTGCCCAAAATCAGGAGATGAATGTATTTAATTTCAAGGATAGCTAAATCACCTAGAGCGGGGGGGGGGGAATAGGTTTCTTAGTCTTTGTGACTAACTTTTTGTTTCTGTTCTTTAAGTGCTTTGTGAGTTAGTAGTTTTCTGCTTTCAAGAAACACCACAAAGAGCACAAACAGAATTTATATTTGTTCCCCAGGTTATGGGTACGTCCACTATCCCTTCCACCTTTCAAATAGCTTGTTAGACAATGCACTTTTCCAAATCTTGGCTCCTAAGAACATACAACACGATCCAGCGGGACCACTCAGTCTCCTCCAAGACTTACAGCTCAAGCACAAAACCCTACAACTTAGTGATTCAAAGATCACCTACCCCAGGCCCTAGCACTCAGGCTGGGAGGACAGCCCTACCTCAGAGAGAATGACTCTCCTACAGCTCAGGCACAAAGGCCCTACCTCAGATCTAGAGGATCTTATAACTCAGGCACAAGTGCCCTACCTCAGAGATAATGACTCTCCTACCTAAGGCTCAAAAGCCCTACCTCAAATCCATAGGAGGATCCTATAATCTTAGACACAAAGGACCTACCTCAGGCATACATGACCTACACTCAGATCCAAACAAGGATCCTACAAACTCAGGCTCAACAGCACCACACTCAGATCCACACAGGGATCTTACCTCAGCCTTTATAAATCAGGTTTACAACTTAGATCCAAAATGATCCTACAGGATGAGTATTTGGTAGGCATGGTGATTTGACTCCAGAGAAGATATTCTCTGAGCCTGTCTTCCTGAGCTGAGATAAACCCAGCCCAACCTTCTTCACATCAACAAGAAACTGATCTTCAAATTGACTTGGCTTGTGCTGAAAGTATCTTGAAGTGAATTGCTTCTTTCTGAACTGAGAAGGATACTCAATTCTAACTTCTTCTTCTTCCTTAGAAAGTGAACTTTCTGATCTTATTGTTGAAGATATGATGTATCTTGTTGCTTCAACCAGCTAACTGTCTGTGAATCACAGACCTCTTGAGAAAAGGTTCTTCTTCCTTCTTTCCTGAGAAAACTCAGTGTTGAATTCTACTTCACAGCTTATAGAAAAAGTTCTTCAGAAAATTACTTGATGGAACTGTGAAGTAATTGCAGTTAGGGTTATCCCTTTCTGCTACTTCTTTATTAGAGAGATGTTCCTGAGCTTGTTGTTGATGGTGAGGATGTCAAATGCTAACTCTTGTTTGCTTCCAGTTACTGTAGCAAGGGTAAACCGTATTGCTCCTTATTTTACATCAAAAATATATTCTGAACTTGCTTTAGCAGGTGAAGATAGCTATAGCAACTTGGATCGGCTTTCAGATCAGCTTCAGCTAGGTTAGACCTTGTTGCTTATTCTTCTTCATAGAAACGCCTCTAAACTTGATGTTGATGATGAGGATATCAACAGCTAACTCTAGAACTTTTAGAACAGATGGCTAGAACTTGTTCTTCAAAGCTCGGCAACAATGGCCAAGGAAGAATATGAAGTCCAGTTTTTACCGAAAGCTAATTTCTTCAATCTAATCTCTACCTTTTTATTCCTCCGATCAACGGCTATTTTGACCAGTGGGCACCACTAAAATTGGTAGGTGCAACTTTACTTTAACAACCAAAAGTCGTACAGTAGACCTGCAGCACCGTTTGTCGTATACCGTAGCCATCCCGCCACATTTTGAATTTTGTTGACTTTGTTGACTTTTGCTGACGCCAGCCTCTGTGGACTTAGTCAAATTCAAGCTCTTTAGTATAGGCGTTGAGTGAACAAGTTTCACTCAACGCTAAAACATTTAGACAGATTTCTGTCTTACTCATGTGTTGAGAGCATTGAGTGAACAAGCTTCACTCAATGTTTTTGGCTTTGGCCAATCTTTCTGCATCACAGGAATTGAGAGCGCTGAGTGAGCCTTCATCAATCAACGCCAAAGTACTTGGATAGTTTTATGTCACTAAGCATTGAGTGAGCCTTCATCACTCAACGCCAAAACACTTAGTTGTATTTCTGAATGAAAGCGTTGAGTGTAGCATCTTCACTCAACACTTCCTACTTTAGTCTATTATCTTGATGAGGCGTTGAGTGAATAGCCTTCACTCAATACTTCTGTACTTAGATAGATTTTCTATCAGCATAGGCGTTGAGTGCATTGAGTGTGTCTTCATCACTCAACATCATCTAGACTTTTGTAGTCTTAACTACTTAGGCATCAAGTGATCCTTCATCACTCGATGCTTGTAGACTTAGCCAGATTTCTTTTGCCAAAGGCAAAGCTTTGACTATCTGAGCTTTACTCAACCCTTTTTGCAGTATGGCAGAGTGAATTGCCTTCACTCAATGCTCGTGGACTTAGCAACTTTTCTGCCTTGTAAATAGTCAGGATTTGACTGACTTGTCTTCTCTCAGTGCTTTTTGTCATCTGGCGTTAAGTGAGCTTGCTTCACTCAACGCATGTTGACTTAACCACATTTCTTTGCATCTAGCATTGAGTGAGCAGTCCTCACTCAACGCTTGTGAACTTGGACATATTTCTTTGCATCTAACATTGAGTGAGCTGTCCTCACTCAACGCCTGTGAACTTGGACAGATTTTTTGTCTCTCAACCTGCCTACCTTGTGACCACCTGTCACCATGACTTAGACAACCTGTCTAATTATGTTCCAAGGAACATCCTACACAAATAAATCTTGTGACAACTGTTAGATTACACATATGTGTATACCATTGTCTATTAGGACTTCTTCAAATCTTGGATATTGGAATCAATGGACCCAACAATCTCTCCATATTTGAAGAAGTCAAAATCTTAAGACAATGTTATACACTAACTCAAATATGTAAAAAATACAGTAGATAACATATTGTATAACATAGAAATAATGAACACATATTTGATTTAAATTAATTTCATTAATAAAAGGATAATTGTTTTAATGTGCATAATACAAAAATCACACATCCTTCAGCCCTCTAAGATAAACAGGAAACACATTCATGTTTCAGGTTCTCTTATAATAATGTCACTAGTTCTGGGCTTCTTGACAGTCTTCTCAGCTACACCTTCAGATTTTTTGACTTTCTGCCTTTGATAGTAAAGGGTTTTGGGATGTACATTGTAGGCTCAATAGCATTAGGAAGCAAGGTGCCAGTATTCTTATCTTTTCTATATTTCCTTCTTTTAGTATCCCTCTCTTCCATCTTAGCCCACTTTATAGATCTATACAGCTTTCCTCTTTCAGTCTTCTTAGTCTTGACCTGCTCTCATGCTGACAGAATGATGGTCCTAGACTTAGGGCTCCATTTGTAAGACCACATTTTTTTCTTTTAAAACCTCAGGGTCTTATGCCCAGAACCACCATTTTGCGGTGACACCGATACTCGTGAAGGTCGCCACTACAAAACGCCGATCCTGCCGGCCTTTACGATCACCAAAAAGAAAGAGAAGTATGCACATAGTTTGGACAAAACTAAGTCCACAATCACATGTAATATATGTAAAGGAAAATCACATCAAGTCCACATAAAATCCTCACTACAACCACTCGCGGAAGCTAAGTAAACTAATCACTCACTGAACCAGTAACTGGTGCTCCTGTCCTAGACTGGCCCACCTCCATGAGCACCGTACTTCGCTGGTGCTGTGTCCCCTGCTGCTGCTCCCTGTCTCCTAACCGGAGTCCCTGGAATGTTGTGGTCTAAAAATCGTTAGTCAAAAAGACTAAGTCCTATCATCCCCTACCCCTCCCCCATGGCTCCTAGGAAACGAGCGGGGAGGAGGAAAGGGAATCTATGAAGGTGGAGAGTAAGCAAAGCAGGTGATGGTGGAACTATTCTAGCAGTTAATTATAATATATATATATAGTTAAGGAAGAAAGGTACAAGCTAGCAGTTCTATGATAGTAAGCAGTAAGGTAAACAAGTAGAACAAGCAGCACATGTAAGAAAGACATACTAAGAAGTAACCTTAACTTATATGAATGCACATACAAACTTTTAAGTTAAGGGGTCTTCTGCAAGGCTCCCATCGTATAAAAAGTCTCATGCCAATTTATACAATGGGGTGTCAGGTTTAAATGCAAGTATGAGTGTAGTGCTATGTTATGTCATGATTCATGCAAGTGCAACTCACGCACACGACTCTATGTGCACAGACCTTTAGTTCCCCCCATTTGAGCAACTAGCTTCACTCCCAGGAACCTCCGTAGTAGCAAACGGAGACAGTGGGTCGGGCCCCCACTCTTAGGCGGGTATCCACACTACCAGACCTAGCCCTTACGTACGCCTCTAGAAGGACACAACCTAGAGTGACCACGTACTAATGTTGGTCATATCCGCCCGACTTTCTTTGACTAAGTGTCAACCTCACCTGCTGAGTCAACGTATCGACATCGGTGTGAACAAACGTCCAATACCGAAGACCCACCACCTTATTTATGTATCCAAATCCTTCCGAGCCACCGACTCCCCGGACTTTCCCGTCCGTTACATCTACCTTCCGAACCTACCGTTCAGACGACTACTCAAACTAATCTAACCAACCTCCAGAGCTACCAGGGCGTGTGAATGTGAAAACCCTAGTTATACTAGTTATTGTTAAACATTAATTTCACTTACGGTTTAGGTTAGCCTAGGACTGATCAAGGTATTTCCCGTGAAGGGCTCTCGAGGGCACTAGGAACTACGTTGGGCTGAATCCCAAAGCTTCCTTTCGCAAGGCACTTACTATTATTGGTTAACACCCAATTCTCAATCCCTTTTTAATATTACTCTGTATTTAACCCTAGCATGTTTTGACTCTTTCTCCCTCCCTCCATAGGAAGGATGATCGTTCGTCGATCTCGAGCACCTCCTAACTCTAGCCAACCCAACACTCTCATCCCAGCTTCCAGTGGTATACACCAATCCACTTCACCAAAATCAGTAAACCACAATCCCATCTTTCTATGACCATTCCCCATGTTGACTCGATTTCCGTAGTTTTTCTAAATGCAGACCACCATACGCTATATGACGTGCATGATATGAGGTACACTAAATCTTCATCCAAACACCCTAAGATAATTAATGGAGGCCTATCATGACATATTTAGCCTCAATCTAGACACTTGGAATTTTCCTAATTAATTTAGCATTTATTTAATTTCTCCTAATAATCTAAATGCCCCAGGTTGCATATGAAGTGGCCCTTACAGTCATGCATAATGCTTCATAAAATTATGGTAAAATAATATGTAGCTAATTAACCGTAAATTCAAGTCTCTCAAATTTTTGCAAGGTTTAAACCCCTGATCCATAATTTTAAATATAATCACATGAAAGAATTGATTTCAAGATATCCTAAACACCTAGAGGGGGGTGAATAGGTTCAATTCCTTTTTATTAAGACAGTTCAATTATATCACTGTTAGAACACTTATGCAATATCTATC
Organism: Platanthera guangdongensis; assembly: GCA_039583875.1. NCBI lineage: Eukaryota > Viridiplantae > Streptophyta > Magnoliopsida > Asparagales > Orchidaceae > Platanthera > Platanthera guangdongensis. Next base: position 39,428,375 of record CM077147.1, read on the forward strand.
ACAGCACAGATTAAAACAAACACAGTCAACATAGCATACACACAGATTTATAGTGGTTCCCCAAGAGATGGGAATATCCACTTTCCCCTTAGTCGATCTAGCTGTAAACTAGATTCGGCCTAACTCCCTTCTTTCTTCTCAGATCCTCAGATCTTACAACTCAGAACCCAGAATGGTTCCTACAGCTCACACTTCACCAAGTGCTACAACTCAAATTCTTCCAAAGAATCCTACCTCAGAGTGAGTCCACACTCCTACAACTCAGGCAATCCAACCCTACCTCAGCCTCTTTCACCAGGACTACAGCTCAGAGAAATCAATCTCCTACCTCAGCCACTCAGGCCTACCTCAGCCTTTATAAACTTAGGCATACAACTCATAGAGATACCTCTCTTACAATCAGATCTATAACAGATCTTACAGAAAAATTGATTATAAAAGAGATTAATCCTTCACCCAGGTAGAGAGAGAAAGGGTTGAAGGCTTCTTGATCAATTCTTGATAGATCTGACTGCTTAAGATTCAACCTGTCTTAGCTTCTTCAATCTAAACAAAGTAAGGTTGTTCTTCTTGTGAAGTTGGAGATGATCCTCAATCCAGCTTCCTCTTCTTTAAGATGTAGCTCTGAATTCTTCTTGCAGACTTGTTCAGAATCTGCCCTTACTATAATAGAGACTTGTTGATTTCAGGATCAAAACCTCTCTTGTTAGATCTTCTTCGTTTGATAATAGAACATGTCTTTATATAGATCCTTCTGAGGTTACCGTCTGATCCAGTTCATAACGGCCTTCTGACAGTGCTGACAGATGTAACAGCTTTGTTAGTTATGACAGCTTTCAAGTCTTTAGTCATGACACCTGATACATCATTGTATTCTATCTCAGCAGAAAAGTGTCGAGACAATACTTCAAATGTGTCGACACAATTCTTGATGATGTCGACACAGCTCTCATAATGTCGACACAACCCTTCTTTATCTTCTCAACACAGCTTCTGTGGAATGTGTCGACACAAGTCCTGTGTGTCGACACAATAACTTCTAGTGTCAATAAAGTTGGTGTTGACAGAATTCTGGTGTGTGTCGACACAAGTCCTGTGTGTCGACACAATTATTGTCGACAGAATTCTGGTGTGTGTCAACACAAGTCCTGTGTGTCGACACAATTGCTTTTGACAAAATTTTTGTGTGTCGACACAAGTCCTGTGTGTCGACACTGTAACATCCCCTATCCGTCGCATAGCATATAGCAGTAGGTCCGACTGGGGCCCGACGCCATATACCACAGACAGACCGGGTGGTTACTTATGGAAATCATCCAACCAATCCAACGTCCTACACAGAGCATTCTAGCTGAAGTAGTTTAAGTTGCAATAAAGAACCCAGCACTAAAGCATGAATGTCCACTAAACAGAAAATAGGAATGTCGTACATACACGAGTACAAGCCTTAAGGCCTTACAAAATAGTTTACGTCAATATTACATGTTTTACAAACCACGGCACGCAGGCCGATCATACATGAGTAAAAGCAGTAAACACTCCAATTAGGCCTTCGAGGGCCGGCTTCACAATTTGGGCTATAGCCCGCTATTGACCGTTTACTCCAGCAGCACCTGCAAGCAACAAAACCACCGCACGGTGGCAAACAAAAGCAACAGTCAATAATGCTGACCAAATTATAACGATCCCGCCACCAACTCGGGGCGGCTGTGCTCCTTCCCTGCATTTCATTAGCATAAGCGAGCAATATATTATTGTCACAACATCACAGGCGTAGGCTCGCACGGTCACACACCCTGTGCACTCAGGGCACATTCTCAGTGAACCGGCCAATGTCACGTCAATTCAATCCATAGACATTCCAGACTCACCACCGCCACTTTGACGGCCAAACATATGAGCTATTTGTCTTCCCGGCATGGGTCACGACAATTTAAGCCATAGACCACCGAAGACCCTCATCTATGGCAACGGCTCTAACCGAACGACATAGAAATGGGTACGGTTCCATCTAACCCGTGCTCACATCGTAACGACATTTTAAGCCATATGCACGGGTCAAACTTCTCCCGAGTCCCGTTTCCGTCACACAATTCACATAACTCGATTATGTTCAAGTTGGCTCTCAGGCCTCCAAGTTGGCAAGATCACGCATCCGCCTAGTTTTTCGAGTGCACCTTAGGGTTAATCCCCAAGGCTCCCTATTGCAATCTACCATGTAGAGAACCCGAAAAATAACCAATCGCACGGAGTCTTCTCCGGTATTTATGCAATGCAACATCACCGATCCAGACCAACATGTCCGAGTAGGCTTCACACAACATGCCCATGTCCGTTCTCGCTTACGGACTCTACACAACGGGGAATTTACATATCTACCCAAAGGAACACCTCCAACGCACCGCAAACTCGCGAGAGCGGGCTTCCTATGCAAAGAAGGAGAGATTCACATGCTCAAGAAGAGAATCGTTACCCTAGCATTCCTCTTTGGCGCCATGGGAAAGTAAGCAGATGAAAAGCACCGCACTCTCTTTGCCTCCGTAGATCCGAAGTTGGCTCGTGATTTGGAGCTTCGAAGCTCCTCCAATGGCCGGATCTAGCTTCTTCTTCCTCCTTTGGCTCTCACCTCTCTCTTGACTTAGAAAGAGAACCAATCAAGTAAAAGTGAGGGCTTCAAAGGCCCAATCCCGGGTATATCCCAGTAGGAACAATCCCCAACCGTCGGATCACAAAAGAAGGAAACGAACGGCCTTGATTCGGGCTTGAAAATTCAGACCTGGGCCGAACATAGCCTGGCACACGCCCGTGTCCAGGGCCGTGTCCCCCATTCACCGTCAAAATCAACGCGCCTGGAACAACACACGGGTATCCGACACTCCCGTGTTCGACCTGACACGCCCGTGTTCCAACTAACACGGTCGTGTGGTCGCCGTGTGCCCCCATTGATTTAGCCCGAAAACAACCCGAGACTCACACGGGTTCTTGGACACACCCGTGTCCCAACGCGTGTCCACTCGAACACGCCTGGGCTCCAGGCCGTGTTCACGGTCTCGACATTTCGTCGAGTGAAGTTCGTCGACCACACGACACGGCCTTGGACACGCCCGTGTCCTAGGCCGTGTGCCTTATCTCGACATATTGTCGAGCGAAAGTGTCGACACCCCGGCCCGATTGTCGACACGGGCTCGACACGCCCTGAGACACGCCCGTGTCTCAGGCTGTATGCCCTATCTCGACACTTCGTCGACAGCAAAATGTCGACTTCCCGGCCCCCGTGTCGATACGGGCTCGACACGCCCTGAGAGACGCCCGTGTGCCCTATCTCGACACTTCGTCGAGCTCAAAATGTCGACTTCGCGGCCACATTGTCGACACCAGCTTGACACGCCCTGGGACACGCCCGTGTCCCAGGTCGTGTGCCTCAACTAGATTCCTGATCTGGCCCAAAACGTCCCCCGTCATGTTAACCCAGAAATCGGCGATCCTTCCCAAGGTGGCCAGCTGGCTCGTCGTGACCCTTAGATTGTCCCTTTCGATCGCGATGGGTCCCAGCGTAGGCGGACAGTTTTCCCTATCCGCCTAGGTCTCCTAGCAACGCGTGCCCTTCGGGACGGCGAGCTATTCCCATGGCTCACCCTCGCGGGACATGCGGTTAGGTCCGCTAATCGTGCAGTCTTTTCCTTGCAGGAGTCCGCCAACAGCAGTACCAGTAGCGGCCTCCTATTTCTCTCAAGGGGCGGTGGTCTCCTACCGCCGTCCGCCGAGGACGCCCGCCAGGGGCGACCTCCCTGCTGCCCGAGGGGCGGCGGCCTCCTGCCGCCGTCCGGCGAGGCCGCCCACCCCGGGCGGCCTCTGCCCGTCAGCCGGGCGAACTCCACCCGGAGTCCGCCCAGGCCGCCCGCTAGGGGCGGCCCCGGCTCCAGCCGGGCGGACTCCCCCCGGAGTCCGCCCAGGCCGCCCGCTAGGGGGCGGCCCCGGCTCCAGCCGGGCGGACTCCACCGGAGTCCGCCCAGGCCGCCCGCTAGGGGGCGGCCCCGGCTCCAGCCGGGCGGACTCCCCCGGAGTCCGCCCAGGCCGCCCGCTAGGGGGCGGCCCCGGCTCCAGCCGGGCGGACTCCACCCGAGTCCGCCCAGGCCGCCCGCTAGGGGGCGGCCCCGGCTCCAGCCGGGCGGACTCCCCCCGGAGTCCGCCCAGGCCGCCCGCTAGGGGGCGGCCCCGGCTCCAGCCGGGCGGACTCCACCCGGAGTCCGCCCAGGCCGCCCGCTAGGGGGCGGCCCCGGCTCCAGCCGGGCGGACTCCACCCGGAGTCCGCCCAGGCCGCCCGCTAGGGGGCGGCCCCGGCTCCAGCCGGGCGGACTCCTCCCGGAGTCCGCCCAGGTCGCCCGCTAGGGGGCGACCTCCAGTTCTCTGCAGGTGGGTCCTTCCGCTTGCTTCCTCAGGCAACAGTGGCGGACGCAAAATCTCTGTCCGCGGAGTCCGCGCAGGTCGTCATGCTGATGTCACTGGGCCCCGCTTCTAGAAGAACTCCCCTGGGCCTATAAATAGCCCATGGTGCCTCTCATTCTGCATCGGTGGAACACGCCAGACGGTTCCTGGATCTGGCTGGATCCTGCAAGTCTCGCCAGCAAGCCCTGCGGACTCCGTTTTCCAGTCCGCGCAGTCCGTCATCGCCTCCTCCAGCAAGCTCTGCGGACTCAATTTCCTGTCCGCGCAGCTCTCCAGCAGCTCTTCAGCAGCTTGCCAGCAGCCCTCTGCAGACTCAGTTTCTCAGTCCTCCAGCAGCTAGCAGACTATTTTACTTAGTCTCTGGCAGCTTCTCCCCTCTGCTTTCTGGCATTTTCTTCTCTCTTAGCCGCCAGCTTCTCCTTGTACCCTTTAAGTGATTTTGTTGTAAAGGTGTACTTGTAAGCTTGTAATCTCTAGCTTTTAATAAAAGGAAAGCCCGTCGCAGGAGTGGCATTTAGGCCGCGGCGGGCGAAGTGTGTTGTTGCCGCTGCTAGCGGCCCCCCTTCTTCTTCCCTCTGCTCAGCAAGCCTTGCTCCTCTGCTCAGCAAGTCTTGCTCCTCTGCTCAGCAGACTTCTTCTGAGCTCAGCTCTCCTCGGCATCCAACCTGCAAGCACAACCGTCCATTAGCCGTCTGCTCGACAACTCCTGGTCAACCTCCTTCTCCTCTCTTGATCAACCCGCTCTGTTGATCAAGCTTCTCTCCTCTATCCCCGCAACCTCTTTGACAAGCCGTTTGCTCCACTCTCGAGCACTCAGAGGCTTCCTTCTTTCCTCCTTTCCTCCTCTCCTAGCTTGTGAGATCGAACACCCCTCCGTGTTAGCTGGCTGGTGCCCCGCGACGTTTTCGCGCATCAACAGTTAACACGCGACCTTCAGATCCGGTCAGACGGTGAACAGCGACAGTTAGCCATGTCAGATCAATCAGCCGAGAACTTTGCTCCAAGTCCCAGTGAAGATCCTCTCTGGGAAGCTTTTGAGCAGTCGCGCCGTGAGAATGCTCAACAGTTCCAAGCAATCAACCAAGTCCTTGCTGCGATCACGCAGCGGTTAGACTCTCGTCCAGCAGCTGCTCCAGCTGCTCCAACTGCTCCAATCAACCCAATGCCAACATCGGAGCATAAGCAAGCTTATTCTCAAGATTGTCCGCCGTTCTATCCACCTTACACCTCGACCTTCCCGCAAGGTCCTGCTGCCCCTTTGCGAACTCAAGATGAAGAGTTTGCCGCTCGCCAAAACTTCTTCCGGCAAGCAGCCCGGGGAAGTCCTGCTAGATTTCTCAACTTTCAAGGAAGTCATCCTTGCCCCCCAGTTCCTGCCTCTGCTCCCCCTGCAGCAACCTTTCCTTTCTACCCTCCTGCTTCTTTTGCAGCTGCAGCCTATGCTCCCTTTGATCCCTATGCTGTGGGAGAGCAGAAGAGCCGTCGCCCTTTATTGAGAGTGTTCGCCTTGAACCTACTCCAGCAAACTTCAGAGAGCCTCGACTGCCAATCTATACAGGAGAGACTGATCCAGTAAAGCATCTTCAAGCCTTTGAATCAGCCGTTGCTCTCAAGACTCTATCAGATGCAACCAAGTGCAAGCTCCTTGTGACAACCTTTGATGGGCAAGTGAGGGATTGGTTCTATGGCCTCCGTCCTCACTCCATCAGTTCCTTCCTCGATCTGCGTAGAGAGTTCCTTCTCAGATTCTCTACCTCCTCCAAGAGAAAGGGCGGTCCTGAAGCCCTCTTTGAGATCAGACAGCGCAGTGATGAAACTTGGTCTCAATTTGTTGATCGATTCCAGAGAGAGATTCTGGACATCGAAATCGTTGATCAAGAAATGTACCGAGTGGCTCTTATCCATGGTCTTCGCGAAGGGCCTCTCAAGTTTGAAGCTAATGTCCGTGCTCCGAGGACATACCAAGAGCTGATCGCTCTAGCCAACTCTTACATCCGAGGCGAGAAGAGCAATCCAGGCTTCGTCTCCAAGCTCGTATCAGAGAAAGATCCGTTTCGCAAGCAACCTCCAAGGTCTCCTTACAATCATTTCCCAGCTCACTCAAGGAAGGAGAGAAGGCTTCATCGCCAGCGATACTCCTTCCCGAGCCGCGATACTCAAGATCCATTGCTACCGCTAGCTCCTTCTCAAACAGCAACTGTCCAACAGCAGCAAGACGATGACTTGCATGAGTCGGATCTCGACGACGTCGTGCAAGAGGTAGTGCAGATCATGAAAGACAGGGCAAGCTACAAGAAGCCCTACGGCCAGCAGATCAGAGGTCTAGAGACTCAGAGCCTTATTGTGAATTCCACAAAGAGCCAGGCCATCGAACAGAAAATTGCCGAGCATTCCGTCAGCTTGTGCAAAGGATGCTCCGGCAAGGCAAGATGCATGACTTGCTCCCTAAAGAAGATCGCCCTGACCCATCAACGTCAAAGGGCAAAGAAATTTCAGATGTTCCTTGCTCCTCAAGGGCAGTGAATCACGTCGAAGAGCCTCCTCTCCTCATTGTCAACCAAGAAGTCGAATGCTTCGACGCCGACGATGAGGGCGTGCTAGGAAGGCTATTCTAGACTAGCAAGGACTTCACAGTCCTCCAAAGCGATGGACTTCACAGTCCTCCAGAGCTCCTTACAACCTACAGGGGTTATCTCAACCCTTACTCCCTCTTTCAAACATTTTCATTACAACACTTCTCAGTGTTTTTCCTGCTTTTCTGCAAAGCTTTACTCAGAGATCCTGTACTGACACAGTTCCCTTTTTGTTGCCTCTCTCTCTCTCTCTCTCTGGATCAATACGCCAATGAGATTTCGCCAAGTCTGAAACGTTCCCTCCGTAGTTTGTTCTCGCACTACCGCTTCGACCACATATGGCGGGAGTATACCCATGTGTGTAGTGGGAGCAGTTCATCTACGATTATGGGCTTCAGGCTTAGGATCCTAGCCAGCATCTGACACAGAGTGTGTGCTAGGGGAGCCCCATGTGTTAGCTCTGCTGTGCGTCTTATAGGAAACACTACGGTTAGGATGATCTTCGCTGGACAAGCAATGGCGATCAAGCGTAGCCTTGTCTCTTGGATCATCCTTCAACTGTGGTGGCCGAATAACTCTCTCCGGTATCCTCGATCCATGCCTCTCGGGTTCTCACAACTTCACTGATCAATACACAGACAATATAGGCCTCTTGGCGCAACCTGTCTCCTTGATCAGTGATGCTTGTGCCCAGGGCAAGAGAGCAGAGTTTCTAGCGATCCTTCTCAGGATCTTCCTTGCTTCCAGCGGTCCTTCTCAGGACCTTCCCTTGCTTTGTGCCCTCCTTGAGGATGCGCGGCCAGCCCGCTTTGAGCAGGACCATACTCGGAATGACTTTCTCAGGCCAGTGATGCATAAGGCCCACGGGGAACACCTGTGGCAGCATTCAACCTTCTTTAGTCATTCCGAACATGGACCTCTTTTTCCTTTCCCGCTTCGAGCAGGACCATACTCGGAATGATTTTTTTTCGGGCAAGTGATGCATAAGGCCCACGGGGAACACCTGTGGCAGCATTCAACCCTCTGTAGTCATTCCGAACATGGACCTCTTTTTTCCTTTTCCCCCCTCCTTGAGGATGCGCGGCCAGCCCGCTTTGAGTAGGACTGTACTCGGTATGATTTCTCGGGCAAGTGATGCATAAGGCCCACGGGGAACACCTGTGGCAGCATTCAACCCACTTTAATCATTCCGGGTGCAGCCCTCCTTTTCTCTCTTCCCTCCTTTCGCAGGTGAACAGGTTAATCCGACCTACCAAAAGGATTTTCAGCAGTCACTTTGCTCGTGCTCATCCTATATGAATTGCTTATACAAAGCTCTATCAGGATGATGACTCGCACTCTACTCATATAAGCTCTATTGCTCTCATCTCCTCTACATTATTTGCTCAAGTGCTATCAGCCATGCTATTATTATCCAGTCATATCTATCAGCAGTCAACACTCAGTTTATTGGTCTGGGCTTCATAATAATATTCATCAGGCACTTTTCTTGCTAATTGGTCATATCGGCCTTATCTTGTCAACAGTTAACTTATCAACAGTTAACAGTCTACAGTTAACACTTGCAAGCCTTCTCTTCACAGGTACTTGCAAGTTATTTTCATATCTTATTGGTTCCTAACTTCTCTTCTTGCAGAGATTAGCGAACACCTGCAAGCCTCATATAGGTACTTGCAGCTTATTTTTTATACGATACCTGCTCTTAACTCTCTTCTTGCAGAGATCCACAAACTCTTGCAAGTTTCTTCACAGGTACTTGCAAGTTACTCTCATATATTGTGCATGTTCCTAACTCTCTTTTTTTGCAGAGATCAGCAAAGACTTGCAGGTCCCTTTCAGGAAAATAGACAAGAAGCACCAAGCTTGTGAGGAGAGTCTTCAGGTCCTGTCTCTCCTTGCTCCTCTTCTCCCGTTGGGGTGGATCACGATTTTCGTGGGTCTCCAACTTTTTCGAAGTTCTTTTCGGAACTTAAAAAAGTGCGGGGATTATGTTAACCCAGAAATCGGCGATCCTTCCCAAGGTGGCCAGCTGGCTCGTCGTGACCCTTAGATTGTCCCTTTCGATCGCGATGGGTCCCAGCGTAGGCGGACAGTTTTCCCTATCCGCCTAGGTCTCCTAGCAACCGCGTGCCCTGTGGCACGGCGAGCTATTCCCATGGCTCACCCTCGCGGGACATGCGGTTAGGTCCGCTAATCGTGCAGTCTTTTCCTTGCAGGAGTCCGCCAACAGCAGTACCAGTAGCGGCCTCCTATTTCTCTCAAGGGGCGGTGGTCTCCTACCGCCGTCCGCCGAGGACGCCCGCCAGGGGCGACCTCCCTGCTGCCCGAGGGGCGGCGGCCTCCTGCCGCCGTCCGCCGAGGCCACCCACCCGGGCGGCCTCTGCCCGTCAGCCGGGCGGACTCCACCCGGAGTCCGCCCAGGCCGCCCGCTAGGGGGCGGCCCCGGCTCCAGCCGGGCGGACTCCCCCCGGAGTCCGCCCAGGCCGCCCGCTAGGGGGCGGCCCCGGCTCCTGCCGGGCGGACTCCACCCGGAGTCCGCCCAGGCCGCCCGCTAGGGGGCGGCCCCGGCTCCAGCCGGGCGGACTCCACCCGGAGTCCGCCCAGGCCGCCCGCTAGGGGGCGGCCCCGGCTCCAGCCGGGCGGATTCCCCCCGGAGTCCGCCCAGGCCGCCCGCTAGGGGGCGGCCCCGGCTCCAGCCGGGCGGACTCCACCCGGAGTCCGCCCAGGCCGCCCGCTAGGGGGCGGCCCCGGCTCCAGCCGGGCGGACTCCCCCCGGAGTCCGCCCAGGCCGCCCGCTAGGGGGCAGCCCCGGCTCCAGCCGGGCGGACTCCACCCGGAGTCCGCCCAGGCCGCCCGCTAGGGGGCGGCCCCGGCTCCAGCCGGGCGGACTCCACCCGGAGTCCGCCCAGGCCGCCCGCTAGGGGGCGGCCCCGGCTCCAGCCGGGCGGACTCCACCCGGAGTCCGCCCAGGTCGCCCGCTAGGGGGCGGCCTCCGGCCTGCCGGGCGGACTCCTCCCGGAGTCCGCCCAGGTCGCCCGCTAGGGGGCGACCTCCAGTTCTCTGCAGGTGGGTCCTTCCGCTTGCTTCCTCAGGCAACAGTGGCGGACGCAAAATCTCTGTCCGCGGAGTCCGCGCAGGTCGTCATGCTGATGTCACTGGGCCCCGCTTCTAGAAGAACTCCCCTGGGCCTATAAATAGCCCATGGTGCCTCTCATTCTGCATCGGTGGATCACGCCAGACGGTTTCCTGGATCTGGCTGGATCCTGCAAGTCTCGCCAGCAAGCCCTGCGGACTCTGTTTTCCAGTCCGCGCAGTCCGTCATCGCCTCCTCCAGCAAGCTCTGCGGACTCAATTTCCTGTCCGCGCAGCTCTCCAGCAGCTCTTCAGCAGCTTGCCAGCAGCCCTCTGCAGACTCAGTTTCTCAGTCCTCCAGCAGCTAGCAGACTATTTTACTTAGTCTCTGGCAGCTTCTCCCCTCTGCTTTCTGGCATTTTCTTCTCTCTTAGCCGCCAGCTTCTCCTGTACCCTTTAAGTGATTTTGTTGTAAAGGTGTACTTGTAAGCTTGTAATCTCTAGCTTTTAATAAAAGGAAAGCCCGTCGCAGGAGTGGCATTTAGGCCGCGGCGGGCGAAGTGTGTTGTTGCCGCTGCTAGCGACCCCCCTTCTTCTTCCCTCTGCTCAGCAAGCCTTGCTCCTCTGCTCAGCAAGTCTTGCTCCTCTGCTCAGCAGACTTCTTCTCAGCTCAGCTCTCCTCGGCATCCAACCTGCAAGCACAACCGTCCATTAGCCGTCTGCTCGACAGCTCCTGGTCACCTCCTTCTCCTCTCTTGATCAACCCGCTCTGTTGATCAAGCTTCTCTCCCTATCCCCGCAACCCTCTTTGACAAGCCGTTTGCTCCACTCTCGAGCACTCAGAGGCTTCCTTCCTTTCCTCCTTCCTCCTCTCCTAGCTTGTGAGATCGAACACCCCTCCGTGTTAGCTGGCTGGTGCCCGCGACGTTTTCGCGCATCAACACGTCACTCTTTTGAGTTTTAGGGCGTTACAACTCTCCCCCCCCTTAAATAATTTCCTCCACGAAATTTATAAAGGAAAGACAAGTACCAAAATTAAATTGTACCTGAGCGGAACAACTCGGATACTCGTCAAGCATTAGTCTGCTCTCATTCCAAGAGAGCTCCTCTTGACCGCAATTGTCCCATCGGACCTTGACCACCTGATCTCTTTATTGCGTAGCCGCTTGACCTCCGAGTCTCAATCCGCAGGGCGTGACTTTTGTCATCAACCCACTATCCACCGGCACTTGATCAACCGTGATCACTTGCGAAGGCTCTGCACCGCCTTCCGAAAGCACCAAATATGGAATACATCATGTAAACCACTAAGCTCCATAGAAAGCTTTAACCGATAGGCTGCTTCGCCAACTCGCTCTAGAACTTCAAACGGCCCAAGGTATCTCGGGCTTAGCTTCTTCAATCGCCGCAACCGCGAGACACCCTTGAACGGCTTGATTTTTAAGTACACATAGTCGCCCACAGCGAACTCCACGTTCCTGTGCTTGGCATTATAGTACTTCGCTTGCCGGTCTGAGCGATAAGCAACCTCTCCCGAATGGTTACGCACAATGAAGTAGCATCCTCCACTTCTAGTCGCTTATACAACTTTGACTCACCCGTTTCTAGCCAAGACAACGGCGTGCAACATTTTCTACCATATAGGGCCTCGAAGGGCATCATTTGAATGCTCGCTTGGTAGCTATTGTTGTACGCGAACTACACCAAATAAAGATGGTTTCCCATTGCTTTCCAAAATCTAAGACACACATGCGAAGCATGTCTTCCATAGTTCTATTCACCCTCTCGGTCTGCCCATCCGTTTGCGGATGGAAGGCTGTGCTGAATTTCAGCTTTGTTCCCAACATTTGCTGCACTAGCCTCCAATCATTGGACATGAACGTCCATCTCGGTCACTCACGATGCTGCGGGGCACACTGTGAAGCCGTACAAGTTATCCACATACAATTTTGCCAACTTCTCCACCGGATCATCCTTCCTAGGGGATGAAATGCGACACCTTCGTTAGCCGATCTACGACCACCCAAATGACGTCGTTCCCCTTTTGTGACCTTGACAAACCGTGCACAAAGTCCATAGAGATGTCGTCGAATTTCCACTCCGGAATAGGCATGGACTTAAGAAATCCTTCCAGCTTTTGGCACTCGCCTTCACCAAGGCGGAAGTTTGGCACTTCGCTACGTATAACGCCACATCTTTCTTCAAACCCGGCCACCCAAAACAATTTCTTTACATCGCGGTACATCTTCGTGCTCCCCGGGTGAATCGAGTACTTGGTATGGTGTGCCTCGTACAACAAATCCACCCGCAAATTGCCCACACTTGGGACGCACAGACGACCGTCTTTCCTATGCAATCCGTCCTCCGCAACGAATTGGGAATTTGACCCATCCAGAGCCTCTACCATGAACTGCTTCATATGAACATCCAAATCCAAAGCTTGCCGAATCCGATCAGCCAGGTCATATTGGACTTCAGTCCAATTCAGTACTGCTTCAGCACTTGATTGTTTATCCACACAAACAATCTCCAACGCCTCCAACTCCCGAACCAACCGCTCATCATGTACTGATATCAATTGGCTTGAGCTGGGGCTCGGCGACTCAACGCGTCCGCAACCGCATTCCCTTTTCCAGGCACGTAGTGGATCTTGAATGTATAGTCCCCTAGGAAGTCCATCCATCTACGCTCCGCATATTCAGATCTTTCTGATCGATCAGATACTTCAGGCTCTTATGATCGTTGTAGATATCAATCTTCACACCGTACAATAGTGTCTCCACAGCTTCAAGGCAAAAATCACGGACGCTAACTCCAAGTCATGGACGGATAATTCCTCTCGTGCACTTTTAGCTGTCTCGAGCCATAGGATATCACACTTCCGTGTTGCAGTAGCACGCAACCCAAACCGCTGCCTGAAGCATCACTATAAATCTCATAGCCTTCGGTCCCAATCGGCGAACTCAGCACAGGCGCCGTGGTCAACCGACATTTCAACTCCTCAAAAGATCGCACGCACTCCGGCGTCCAAACGAACTTCTGCTCCTTCTTCGTAAAAGTAGTGAGAGGTAACGCTATATGCCAAGAAGTTCTCTACGAAGCGCCTATAATAGCCAGCATGCCCAGAAAGCTCTGGACTTCCGCTATCGTAACAAGCTCAGGCCACTCCCGTATCGCAATAATCTTCGCGGATCCACTACAATACCCTCTCCACTCACTATATGACCGAGGAACGCCACTGAGGATAACCAAAACTCGCACTTCGAGAACTTGGCATACACTGATTCCTCCTTAGCGTTTCCAAAACAAATGAAGATGCTTGAAATGATCTTCCTCACTCTGCAAGTACACCAAAATATCGTCGATGAAGACGATCACAAATGGTCTAAGTACTCCCTAAAGGTCCTGTTCATCAAATCCATGAACACTGACGGCGCATTAGTCAGCCCAAACGGTATGACCGTAAATTCATAATGCCCGTATCTCATAATGAACGCTGTCTTCGGGATATCACTCTCCCTTATTCGTAGCTGATAGTACCCAGACTTGAGATCCAACTTCGAGTACCCCACGACCCGACCAACTGATCAAAAAGATCATCGATCCGGGGGATCGGAACTTGTTCTTCTCCTTCAATTTGTTGAGCTCCCGATAATCAATACATAGCCTCAAGCTTCCGTCCTTCTTCTTAACAAAGAGGACGGCGCGCTCCAAGGCGAAGAACTTGGCGCACATACCCTTGCTCCAACAACTCTTGTAGTTGAACTTTCAGCTCCATCATTTCCTTAGGCGCTAGCCGATACGGAGATCGTGACACAGGCTTTGCACCTGGCACTAGCTCAATCGTAAAATCTATCTCCCGTTGAGGCGGAGCTCCAGGAAGATCTGCGGGGAACACATCAGGGTACTCCGATACCACTGAAATACTATCCAATGCGGGCTTCGGCTTCGCAACCTCCACTAGTGTAAAGAACAGTTTGCTCCGGCACGAACCGCCTTCACCACCTGAAGAGCAGACATCAATGTCTTGCTCGACCCCTTTAAGCCCGTAAAAGTCGTCTCACGACTTGCTCCCAGCTTGACTCCTTGCTACCGCAATCTATATAGGCCTGCTGCTCCGAGAGCCAGTCCATGCCAAAAATAACGTCGAACTCCACCAACGGAAGTAACGACGCTTGCAGATCGAACTCCTGATTCCCAATACGAATCTTAACATCACAGATCCTATCCGCGCGCATCGAACACCCGTTGGGCAACAACACATCACCAACTTATCCTTCGCCATCGAAGAAGGGACTCCGATGCGTGATATAAATCCTCGGACAAGAAGGAGTGTGAAGCTCCGTATCGAAGAGTGCTCTTGCCGGATTTTCGCAAAGCAAAACAATCTTAAACAAGCAGTGGTAAGTAATAGTGCATAACAAGTATTTAAAGAAATTAACTTACTATAATTAAACCGTACCTGTCACCACATCCGCCTGTTTAATGTCCTCCTGTTAGCCAAGATTATACACCCTGGGGTGGGCCGGATCATAGTGGGATGCGGTTGACTCCACCGCCTTGCCCTTCTCTTCATAAGTCGCTCCCGGCCTCCTCTCGGACTTGGGACGTCCGCTCCGGCACTCACAGGCATAATGCCCGGCTTCCCATAGTTGTAACATGTGCCCGTGATCGGACCGTAGTTTCCCCAAAAGCACCAGAAGGAGCTGAACCCGAAGTCCTATGCTTCTGAAGAACCTTGATAGCCGTACTTTGAAGTATCGGCGTCTTTGAACTCAGATTTCTTTCACCAATGCTCTTCTTTGCCTGAACATTCTTCATGTCCTTCTCCAAGGACCGGGCCATGTTGACCAAGGTCAAGAAACCCTACGTCATCGACCCGAGAGTAGTAAACCTCAACTCATCTCTCAACCCTCGTAGAAGCGATTAGTCTTGCGCTCCTCATCCATAATGGTGGAGCTAGCATATCGACTCAGACGAGTAAACTCGTGGAGATAATCATCAACCTATTGTCCCCTTGAACCAATTTCAGGAATCATTCTCCAACGCTATCCTTTGCGCCGAAGGGAGGTATCTAGCCAAGAATAATCTCGAGAACTCCTCCATCGAGACATCAAAAAGTTGTCTACTCTCAGTAGATGCAACTCCAATCCTTCCCACCACATTCTCGCTTCACCGTCCAAAAGGAACGTAGCAATGGGGTCATTTGCCACTCCTCCGTCTCCGTTGCTGTCATGACTCTCTTCACCCTGGAGAGCCAGTCTTCAGCTTGAGATGGGGTTCCCAACCCCGAGAATACCGGAGTATTAAAAGCTCATTACATGCTTAAGCTGCCTCTCGGTTGCCCTCCTTGGCACCAACAGTTCCTCTACCAACTGCTCCACTCTTCTGCTCAGCCGCTTGCAGCAGTGCCTGCTCCATCGCAGGAGCGGGCTGCAGCGTTTGCCTTGCAGGCTGCGCATTAATCATGGCCAACACTGCTTCGGCCACCAATCTTATGGTCTCAGCGATAGAGGTGTTGTAGGAGCTTCATTAGGTACACTGCTAGCCTCAGAAACTCGATGTTCGACGGCCCAACACCACTTCTGGTCACCTATAGTGGTACAAAACACCGTTAAGCGGACCAAATAAAATTGCAAACATCAATTATAGGAACACGCAGGTTCCTCAAACACGGGTATTTTCATTCCCAAGTGGACATTCATGGGTTCTTTTACTGTTATAACGATAACGCACACACGTGTGCTCACCACCCCTTAAAAAGAATTCGCCCACGAATTCATCTAAGCCCGACCAAAACCAGTAGTCTGATACCAAATTGTAACACCCCCTATCCGTCGCATAGCATATAGCAGTAGGTCCGGCCGGGGCCCGACGCCATATACCACAGATAGACCGGGTGGTTACTCATGGAAACCATCCAACCAATCCAACGTCCTACACAGAGCATTCTAGCTGAAGCAGTTTTAAGTTGCAATAAAGAACCTAGCACTAAAGCATGAATGTCCACTAAACAACAAATAGGAATGTGTACATACACGAGTACAAGCCTTAAGGCCTTACAAAATGGTTTACTTCAATATTACATGTTTACAAACCACTGCACGCAGGCCGGTCATACATGAGTAAAAGCAGTAAACACTCCAATTAGGCCTTCGAGGGCCGGCTTCGCAATTGGGCTTTTGCCCGCTATTGACCGCTTGGTCCAGCAGCACCTGCAAGCAACAAAACCACCGCACGGTGGAAAACAAAAGCAACAGTCAGCAATGCTGACCAAATTATAACGATCCCGCCCCCAACTCGGGACTGCGATGCTCCTTCCCTGCATTTCATTAGCATAAGCGAGCAATATAGTATTGTCATAACATCACAGGCGTAGGCTCGCACGGCGACACACCCCGTGCACTCAGGCACATTCTCAGTGAACCGACCAATGTCACGTCAATTCAATCCATAGACATTCCGGACTCACCACCGCCACTTTGACGGCCAAACATATAAGCTATTTGTCTTCCTGGCATGGGTCACGACAATTTAAGCCATAGACCGCCAAAGACCCACATCTATGCCAACGGCTCTAACCGAACGACATAGAAATTGGTACGGTTCCATCTAACCCGTCCACATTGCAACGACATTTTAAGCATATGCGCGGGTCAAAACTTCTCCCGAGTCCCGTTTCCGTCACACAATTCACATAACTCGGTATGTTCAAGTTGGATCTCAGGCCTCCAAGTGGCAAGATCACGCATCCGCCCAGTTTTCCGGGTGCACCTTAGGGTTAATCCCCAAAGCTCCCTGTTGCAATCTACCACATAGAAAACCCGAAAAATAACCAATCGCACGGAGTCTTCTACGCATTTATGCAATGCAACATCACCGATCCCAGACCAACATGTCCGGGTAGGCTTCACACAACATGCCTATGTCCGTTCTCGCTTACGGACTCCACACAATGGTGACTTTACATATCTACCCGAAGGAACGCCTCCAACTCACCACAAATTCGCGAGAGCGGGCTTCCTATGCAAAGAAGAAGAGATTTCACATGCTCAAGAAGAGATCGTTACCCTAACATTCCTCTTTGGGTCATGGGAAAGTAAGCGGATGAAAATCACCGCACTCTCATTGCCTCCGTAGATCCGAAGTCGGCTCGTGATTTGGAGCTTCGAAGCTCCTCCAATGGCTGGATCTAGCTTCTTCTTCCTCCTTTGGCTCTCACCTCTCTCTGACTTAGAAGAGAACCACTCAAGTAAAAGTGAGGGTTTCAAAGGCCCAATCCGGGTATATCCCAGTAGGAACAATCCCCAACCGTCGGATCCCAAAAGAAGGAAACGAACGCCTTGATTCGGGCCTGAAAAGTCAGACCTAGGCCGAACACAGCCTGGCACACGCCCGTGTCCAGGGCCGTGTCCCCCATTCGCCATCAAAATCGACGTGCCTGGAACAACACACGGGTATCCGACACGCCGTGTGACCTGACACGCCGTGTTCAAACTGACACGGCCATGTGGTCGGTCGTGTGCCCCCATCGATTTAGCCCAAAAACAACCGAGACTCACACGGGTTCTTAGACACTCCTGTGTCCCAACCCGTGTCCACTCAACACGCCTGGGCTCCAGGTCGTGTTCACGTCTCGACATTTCGTCGAGTGAAGTTCGTCGACCACACGGACACGGCTTGGACACGCCCGTGTCCTAGGCCGTGTGCCTTGTCTCGACACATCGCCGAGCGAAAGTGTCGACACCCCGACCCGATGTTGACACAGGCTCGACACGCCCTGAGACACGCCCGTACCTCAGGTCGTGTGCCCCGTCTCGACACTTCGTCGACAGCAAAATATCGACTTCCCGTGCCCATTGTCGACACGGGCTCGACAGGCCCGTGTCTCAGGCCGTGTGCCCTATCTCGACACTTCGTCGAGCTCAAAATGTTGACTTCACGGCCACATTGTCGACACCAGCCTGACACACCCTGGGACACGCCCGTGTCCCAGGCCGTGTGCCTCCTACTAGATTCCAGATCTGGCCCAAAACATCCCTCATCGTTCTTTTGAGTTTTGGGGCGTTACAGACACAATCTGGCTCATGTTGTCGACACCATTCTTCTCAAGTGTCGACACTAGTACTTAGAAACGTTTTCTGCATTTCCTTAACATGCACATCAAAACTCAATAACCCATCAAATACATAATGATGTATATTATTGAGTTAAGTGAGGCTTCTCCAAATCAGGTACACAGTTTCCAATATACCCAACAATCTCCCCATATTTAGAGAAGTCATAACCCTTAGTTAATGATATACATCACTTATAATAAAAATAAAGATTATGATTTATAAAAGCTTTACTCAGATAAGGTAACTTATAAACAGAAACAACATGTAAAGTTATCACAAAATATGATAAAATATAGTGAAAAATAATCAATTGTTTTTGTTACATTACAAGGATTTTAGAACGAAAGATTACATAGTTCTAAACCTAGTTAATCTATCCTAGGATTGATCAGGCTCCTTGATGGAAATTCCATTGCCAGTTTGAATTCTAGCTTATACATTAGCTTCTTTATCATCAGCCGCTTCTTTCCTTTTAGATCTTTCTTCTTGAGCTCTTCAGCCTTGGTATTTTGCCTTTCAAAGTAATGATAAAGCTTTGGAAAATATTTGCTAGGCTCCAAAGATTTAGCAGGCATTTTCTCAGCTTTGAGGTCTTTTTTGAACTGGTATATGGCATCTTACCGCTTCTGATATTTGTTCCATTCCTGTTCAAAATATCACTTGTCTCTATCATGCATATTGTATTTAACAGCTTACCGAGCAGTGAGAATGATATTCCTGGAGGTGGGACTCCGTTATTCAAAATCAGGCTTTAATTCTTCCCGTTCTCTGAACCTTTTCTTAGAAAGTTGAGCTTCTTTCTGAGCATCCCTAGCTCTTTGTGCTTCTTGCTCTTGTTTCAAAGCAGCTTCAGACATTTCAATCTTTTCAATAATAACATTTTGTACCTCCTTTGGAGGACTATACATTTGTTGTACTGCATAGTGAATTCCATCAAAGTCTGAAGGTGGATAAATAATTTGGGCTACTTCCTGCTGAACTCCTTCATTGTAAGCATGTTAAATTCCCGATTCAGTAGTGTTATCATCATCACAAAGGGGTGGATAACCAAGAGTTACTCTGATAGTATTAGTTATCCATTTAGCATGATCTGAGCATGTATTGACTAATACTCTCTCCCCCTTTATGACTTCTCTTTCGATATGGTCTCGTAGATCATCCTTTTGAAATCTTATCTGATCAACTAGGTAATTTGTTCCTTCTTTATAGTAGGCTTTGAACTTCTGCAGCTGATCAGCAATTACCTTTTGAGAGTCCTAAATAGCAGTGTGGACATTAGCCAAATCTGCTTTGAGTTGTTTATCAAACTCAGACTTTTCTTTAACCATGTTTTCAGTGAAAACAATGGCTTGATTCTTGAGTTCTGTGACAATAACATTATGAGATTCTGTGAGATTGTCATTCAGTCTAATTTGATTCTCCAGAACATATCCTTATTTTATTGTAATGTCATCTATTTGAGTCTTGGCCTCCTTTTGTTGTTTGGCCAGGTACACAAGAGTATGACCTCCCTTTTTGAAGCATTTAGTCATTTCCATTTTGTGCAGATTGACCTCAAATCTGATGGATTTGATATCTTGTTCCAAGGTAGATTGCAGTTCTTTATGACTCTCATCCATATATTTCTCAAGAGCTACTCTTTGCTCATCCAATTTCAGTTGTAGTGACACTAAGAGTGAGCTGAAGTCTATGATAGGAGCTGCACATTGTGGTGCATTTTTAAAAGTTTTCTTATAGCTAGAGCTCCTCCTCCTGAACTCTACAAGTTTCCTTTTCTTAGCCCTAAAGGCTTCTTCATCTTCAGAGGAACTAGATGATGTAGCAATATCTACAGTATCCTTTGGTCTAGAGGCAATGATGGGCAGCTCCCCCTGAGTTCTTTGCAGCTCCCCCTCAGTTCTTTGTAGCTCTCCCTCAGTTCTTTCTCCTAGTAAATCAGGAAATAATTCTTCTAATGTGACCTCTTGTTGCAGTTGAACTGGAGGAATAACTTTCTCTTTCTCAGCAGATGGTCTACTTCAAATTCAAAAGTGTCTTTTATGGTAACTTCATGCTCAGGACATTATCTTGGTTAGTGTTATCAACTTCATTCATATGCACATCCGGTGCAACATTCTCAGTGCCTATAACAGCTTGATTATATCTGTATTACTTCAAGTATAGATTTAGGGCTGCTTCAGTGTCCAATGCAGCTATTTAGACATTTGGCTCTTGCTCATTAGCTCCCCTTGAAGAGGCTCCTCTTGGACCTGATCCACTGGGATGTTGCTTGCAGGAATCTGCTCCCCCTACACCTGATCATCAATTACAGTTTCTAGAGCAAGTGATTTTCGAGTCCTTTCTGATCCATCATTATCTGAGCTGAAAATAACTTCTTCTTCTGATTCACTGGAAGATTCATCTGGCTTGTGTGGAGTTTGCTTCTTTTTCTGAACCAATTTTTGGTGTTTTTGAGGTGTAGAGACATCCTTTGTCAATACCCTATGCCATCTAGACAGTATTATTATGCCCATTCTCCTCATATGATTAATCTTAGAACCTGTAGTCTGATTCATCACCTCTGGAATATTCAAAGCCAGATACAAGCTTAGTATTCTGCTCAGATTAGGTTTCCTGATACTTTCTTTGATCTTTTCAAAGACAACTGCAAACCAATTAGTTTTCACCTTGAATATAACCCTGATCATGAGATTGAACATATAGGCTGAAATCCTATCATGTCCTCCTGATTTGCACAGAATAACCTTGCTTATAATCTCAGACAGGAATTTGTCCTGGGAATTCATTCCCTTCGTATTCATTGATGATCCAATCTTGGTAGTGGGATCCAGTCAACACCATTAAAGAGCATCTTTTGTCATGAAAGATGTTATATCATCTTCTTCCTTAACCCTGGGAAGCTGAAGTGTCTTACTTAAACTCTTCTGTGTGAGTTTTACTTTAGTTCCTTGGACAGATGATTTAATTTTGATGCCCTTCGAATCCAGTGATGCTGACGAGTAGAATTCAAGAACCTCCTTCTTTCATATCCTAGTAGGTTCTGAGACTAAGTACTTCAATCCATTATCGGTGATAAGGGTAATCACGGCTTGGATTTCTGGCACTGCACTCTCAAACGCATTGCGAACTAGTTCATATCCCTCATTGATGTTCTCTTCCATTTTTGGTGCCATTAGGGATGAGCGATTGAGGAGAAGAGAGATGAAGGTCTTCTCGTCACAAATGGTTTGGTGTCGAGAATTCTAAGAGCGTGGTTGACACGGTCTTGTTTCCACCTATTTATACATTTCTAAAAGAAGGCCAAAGGCAGGCATAAATTTGCTTATTGTGTCGACACAATTGGGATGGTATCGACACAGACTACTAAAGTCTTGACAGAGAACTTAAAGGTATTACAATACTATGTGTCGACACCAATTGTGATGTGTCGACACAGATAACCTTAAGAGTATACACTAATTTCTGCGTGTCGACACAGACATCTGTATGTGTCGACACCAATATCTAATTGTCAGGAGAGCTATGTGTCGACACCAAATTCTGAGTGTCGACACAATCTTCTTGATGTGTCGACAGAATTTGCCTTATGTGTCGACACCAACTATAGTGTCGACACAGATTTCTTTATGTGTCAACTCAGAATTACTTAGTCATATTTACCATTCTTATTCCAAGTTCAGCATGCCTAATTCATTTTAAAGTAAGTGAATTTAGTTTCATCCAGTGGTTTGTTGAACATGTCAGCAATTGATAATTAGTGTTGACAAATTCTAAACTTATGTCTTCTTTTTCAACATGATCTTTAATGAAATTAAATCTGATTTCTATATGCTTAGTTCTGCTATGAGAAACAGGATTTCTAGTAATAGATATGGCACTAGTAGAATCACAATATAATGAAGTTCTACTTACCTTGATGCTATAATCTTCATGTTGATGTTGTATCAATAACAACTGAGCACAGCAACTGCCTGCAGCTATATATTCAGACTCAGCAGTGGATATATCCACACTTGTCTGCTTTTTGCTGCTCCATGACACCAATATTCCACCTAGGTACTGATATGTACCAGTGGTGCTTTTCCTATCCTCTTTGCATCCTGTAAAGTCTGCATCTGAATAACATGTTAGTAGAAAATCTCTATTCTTAGGATACCAAAGGCCAAGATTTGGTGTTCCCTTAAGATATCTCAAAATACTTTTGACAGCAGTATAATGAAATTCTTTTAGGCAAGCTTGATACCTAGCACAAACATATATAGCATACATGATGTCTGGTCTACTAGCAGTTAAGTAAAGAAGGGGGCTAATTATCCCTCTATACAAAGACTCATCTACAGGTTTTCCTGCATCATCTTTGCCTGTAGGCATACTTGACCCCATTGGAGTTCTCATGGTGGAGGATGACTCCATGCCATATTTCTTAATTAACTCCTTAGTAAACTTAGACTGGGATATGGACAAGCTATCATCAGTCTGTCTAACTTGGAGTCCCAAGAAGAATTTCAGCTCACCCATGCTGCTCATCTCAAACTTTCCTTGCATAAGTTTTGCAAACTTTCTATAAAGGTAGTTTTCAGTTGATCCAAAGATAATGTCATCAATATATATCTGAACTAGGATGATCTTGCCTTTTGATTCCCTTAGGAATAGAGTTTTGTCTATTTTTCCTCTTGAGAATTTGTTCTCAATAAGGAAGGTAGACAGTGTTTCATACCAAGCCCTAGGGTCTTGTTTCAATCCATATAGAGCTTTCTAAGCATATAAACATAATTAGGATAAAGAGGATCTACAAAACCGAGGGTGTTCAACATAAACTTTATATTTTAAGTCACCATTCAAAAATGCTGACTTTACATCCATCTGGAATACCTTGAACCCTTGATAAGCTGCATAGTCTAGGAACAGCCTTATTGCTTCCAATCTTGCTACTGGGGCAAATGTCGGGTCAAAGTCTATTCCTTCTTCCTGCTTGTAGCCTTTTGCTACCAGTATTGCTTTGTTTTTGACTATAATGCCATTTTCATCTAACTTATTCCTGTAGATCCATTTAGTTCCTATGACATTATGATTCTTGGTTTAGGAACCAACTTCCAGACTTTACATCTTCTGAATTGATTCAGTTCTTCCTGCATGGCATCAATCTAATTTGGGTCTTGTATGACCTCTTCAAATTTCTTGGGTTCCATTTGGGATAAGAAACTTTAGCATAGAACTGTGTTCCAGCTCTTGCTTCTGGTCAGAACCCCATGTCTTGGATCACCAATAATTTGGTGTGCTGGATGATCCCTTAGATGTCTTATTACTGGAGGCAATCTATCCACAACTTGATTTCCTCCAATCTCCCCATCAATTTGTACTTCATTGTCTTCATCATCATCAGCTTGTGGGTCTTGTACTCCCTCATACAACATCCATCATTTTCCTCATCCTTTCTTGCAGGTTGGTCTTCACTAATGGTTAGCTTGTCCATCTTTTCCTTCAAACTTGTAGAGCTACAAGAAGTGCTAGACAGCTCACAGTTGATTAACTTAGATTCATCAAAGACTACATGGACAGATTCTTCTACAGTTTGAGTAGTCAAGTTGTAGATCATGTATGCCTTACTGTTATTGTTGTACCCAACAAATATCCCTTCTTGTCATTTGGCAGCAAACTTAGTTAAACAATGCTTGCCATTATTAAGAACATAACACTTGCTACCAAAGATTCTAAAGTAGGCTAAATTTGGTTTTCTCCCTTTCATAATCTCATAGGGTGTCTTCTTATGGCTTTTTTTGATGGAAGCTCTGTTGAGAACATGACATGCAGTGTTTACTGCCTCAGCCCAGAAATATTCTGGGAGAGAAGTGTCACTTAGTAATGTTCTACCAACCTCAATAAGAGTCCTATTATTTCTTTCAGCAATCTCATTTTGCTGGGGAGTTCTAGGTGAGGAGAACTCTTGATGAATCCCAAGTTCTTCACAAAATCTTGTCATGCATTCAGACTGAAATTCAGTCTCATGGTCACTTCTGATTTTGAGCACTGAATTGTTAAGTTCATTCTGAATTTGCCTAACAAAATTATGGAAGATAGTATGAGTTTCAGATTTTTGCCTCAGGAAGAAAACTCATGTAAATCAAGAATATTCATCCACAACCACAAATGTATAGACTTTCATACCTAGACTATGAACTGGCATAGTACCAAATAGATCCATATACAGGAGGTACAAACACCTTACTGAATCTTTGGTATCAAGACTATGGAAGGAGGTCTTGGTCTGTTTACCTTTTTGAAAAGCTGAACATACACCCTCCTTGATGCACTTGACTTGAGGACCATTTCTCACTAATTCTTTACTAAAGAGTTGACCTATAGTCTTGTAGTTAAGGTGAGCAAGCCTCTTGTTCCATTTGACAAATGAGAAGCTTTCTCATCCGCAACTAGGCAAACAGGAGAATCTTTATTCTCACTCACAAAATTTAGACAATAAACATTTCCTTTTCTATAGATGACAAGATGACCTCTTGATCATTGTCCTTCTAATTTGACACCCATTTTAATGAAAGAAGTGTCATAACCAAGATCACTTAGTGGCTTATGCTTATTAAGTTATGTTTCAGACCTTTACATAATCCACTTGTGTGATAGTGATAGAGCTATTGGAAATGTTACCAACCCTTTGATGACCCCCTTTTCAGATCCACCAAAGATCACTTTGGGTATATCTCTGTGGGAGAGTAATCCTTCAGCATCCTTCTTATTCCAGTCATATGTCTGGAACATCCACTGTCCAAGTACCATATTGGGGTATGGCCACTTGGAATCACCTGCATCAAATAAAATTACTTAACCTAAGAACCCAATAATTATTGGGTTCTAGGTTCAGGTTAGACTGAAACTTGACATGCTTGCCTGCAGCCTTCTGACAGGTAAGCTGGCATTTTTCCTTACGGTAGTGTTGTGCCAACATCAATGGCATAATGACCACTTTGCCACAACACTAGCATTTATATCTATTGTATCTTCTTTTAGTACAGTCTTAACAGCATTGCTGTCAGCAGGCCTTAAAACTATAGGTACAGTGGTCCTTTTATTGAGTGCTGGGATAGGTGCATCAAACACTGATGATTCCTGAAGAACATGGTGTGTTTGTTCATGGGCTACCCTATTGGCATTTGCACCCTTGTCATTCTGATCACCATGCTACCAGTGACCATGTGTGATGTCATGGTCATACCAGTTAGTAAGATGCATCACTTTCCTGAAAGAAATAGTGGGTTTGAAGGCTAGTGCCTGGATTGGGGCTTTGCCTTTTTTTTGGAATTAGCTGCCCCAGTTCTTCCCTTGAAACCTAATCCTGTCTTACCCTTTTGGAGGATGAAGTTATCAATTAAGGGTAATACTGACTTTGTCTTTGAGAATTTTGCCACAAGATCCTTCTCTCTTTGAAGTCTGATTTCCAGACTCTTGATGTGATCATTTTTGAAGGTAATTATACCCATCTGAATAAAAGTTATGTTTTTCAGTTTGGCAACTTCATTCAACTTCAAATCCAGCATTTTTGCTGAATCTAATGCAACCAATTTAAGAGATGCAATTTCCTTAGCCTCTTATTTGATAAGGATTCTGCTTCTCTTAAGAGCTTGCAACAGATCACCATACTCATCAATAAGTTGATGAACATCCTCTTCAGATTCAGAATCATCATCATCTCTTGATGCAGATGCTTCTGATTCTAATCCAGTATAATAATCAAAGACTGAAGATAGGTTGTTTACCCTACTGGGACCAGGCTGATCCTGGTAGTAATCTTTCTCAGTAAAGCCACCAGCCCTCTACAATGATGGTCTTCAATCCCATTTATAGAGTCCAGCATTTGCAAGAATTCAGATTCTACTAAATCCTCTTCAGTAGTGAATAATCCAATATAGGCTTCAACTTCAGCCTCTTCTCCTGAACCTAATGATGAGGAGTCAGTCCAACTTTTTTGCTTCTTTGCAACAAAGGATCTCTACTTCTTTCCCTTATTTTGGAACTTCTTCTTGTCATTTGATTCCTTTCTTTTATCAGGGCAGTCAGCTACAACATGTTCAGACCTGTTGCAATAATAACAAACAATCTTAAAAGAATTTTTTTGCTAGGTTTAGTGTCATACCTGTCTTTCTTAGAAGATTTTGTTTGCTCGTAATAGTCATCCTTGGACTATGAGGAGGATGACTTGGTTCTCCACTGTTTTTTCTTCAAGAATCTTTGGAATTGCCTTGTGAAGGCAGCAAAATCTTCATCAGAATTAGGGCTGTCTGATGTGTTGTTGTCAGATTTTTTTGTGATAACTTCAGCAACTTTCCTAGGAGGAGATGGAGACATCCACCTGTCCTTCTTTGTGGCTTCAACCTTTAAGGCCACAGATTTCTCTTTGTACTCAGACTTATTGCTTTTCTCCTCCTCCTTTTTGGCAATAAGTTGCATCTCATATGATAGTAGTTTTCCAAATAGAGTTGGAGGAGAGGTATCTGCAAGTTTGGCCACTTCTCTGATGACACATATGTTGATATATCAATCCTTAGTTAGTGATCTGAGAAACTTATCATTGAGCTAATATGTGCTAAAGACTCTTCCATATGACATTAGCTCATTAACTATTATGTAAAACTTCTTGTAGCACTCAGTTATGCTGTCTGTTTTGGTTTGTCTAAAACTTTCATATTCTTGATTTAGCATAGATTTTATGTCCTCTCTTACTTCTTTTGATCCCTCCATGTAGACAATCAAAGTGTACCACATCTCCTTGGAGGTTTTACAGTGAACCAAGTTTTGGAAAGTTGAGTCATCTATAGCACTAACTATTATGTTTTGTGCTCTCTTATCCATAATAGCTAAGATTATCTCATCCTTTATCATTTCAGAATAACTTTTTGGAGTCCTTAGGTTGGCATTAAGAACTGAGATGTTCATAGGAATGAATGACCCTTCTTTAACTGTAATGTAGATTTTTGGGTCAGAAGCTTCCATGAATAATCTGACTCTCCCTTTCCATATGTCAAAATTTTCTTTTCTACATATAGGTAGTTTCATGGATCCAAGTTCCTTGTGATTTTCACTTGAACCCATTTTGGCTAACTGATAACTGCCTTATAGATCAACTCAGACTCTTAAGTCTATTCTTGAGGAACCTGGCTTTGATACCACTTGAAATAATTTGTTTTAAGATATCCTAAACACCTAGAGGGTGGGGGGGGGGGGGGGTGAATAGGTTCAATTCCTTTTTATTAATACAGTTCAATTATATCACTGTTAGAACACTTATGTAATATCTATCACACCACAGATTAAAATAAACACAGTCAACACAGCATACACACAGATTTATAGTGGTTTCCCAAGAGATGGGTACATCCACTTTCCCCCTTCGCCTATCTAGTAGTAAACTAGATTCGGCTTAACTCCCTTCTTTCTTCTCAGATCCTCAGATCTTATAACTCAGAACCCAGAATGGTTCCTACAGCTCACACTTCACCAAGTGCTACAACTCAGATTCTTCAAGAGAATCCTACCTCAGAGTGAGTCCACACTCCTACAACTCAGGCAATCCAGCCCTACCTCAGCCTCTTTTACCAAGCCTATAGCTCAGAGAAATCAATCTCCTACCTCAGGCACTCAGCCATACCTCAGCGTTTATAAACTTAGGCATACAACTCAGAGAGATAACTTTCTTACACTCAGATCTATAGCAGATCTTATAGAAAAATTGATTATAAAAGATATTAATCTTTCACCAAGGTAGAGAGAGAAAGGGTTAAAGGCTTCTTGATCAGTTCTTGATAGATCTGACTGCTTAAGATTCCACCTGTCTTAGCTTCTTCAAAGGTTCTTGAATCTGAACAAAGTAAGGTTGATCTTCTTGTGAAGTTGGATTAATCATATAGGTTACCTGACAGATAACTGGGTAAACACTAGGCGAAACTATACTAGCATGAGGGAGTATTATAACTCTAGTAATACACACAAGGAACATATAATTCACTGCGAGTGGACTTATATGAGACTATCTAATGACAGGCAATCCAGCTACAACTCAGATTCGTCAAGAGAATCTTACCTCAGAGTGAGTCCACACTCCTACAACTCAGGCAATCCAGCCCTACCTCAGCCTCTTTCACCAGGCCTACAGCTCAGAGAAATCAATCTCCTACCTCAGGCACTCAGCCATACCTCAGCCATTATAAACTTAGGCATACAACTCAGAGAGATAACTTTCTTACACTCAGATCTATAACAGATCTTACAGAAAAATTGATTATAAAAGAGATTAATCCTTCACCAAGGTAGAGAGAGAAAGGGTTGAAGGCTTCTTGATCAGTTCTTGATAGATCTGACTGCTTAAGATTCAACCTCTCACTACAACATTTTTGGTCTTTAGCAACACCTGACTTGGTAATAGTTATAAAAATATTGCCTAAACTTTGTTAGAAAACATTTTATAAGTGTTGCAATAGATTCACATGTTTAGGTAACACTTTCTGTGCAACATTCAAAAAACTGTTTTTTATTCCCTTATATAGAACATTTTTGAAATATTGCCCTTGCGGATTCACTTTAGACAACAATTATGATATATTGTCTTCTTAAAAATTAATTTGTAATATTTTAAAATTGTTTCCTAAAGAATACTTTATGATTAACCAAAATATGAACATCGACCACATTTTTGAGGTTTTGTTAAAAATCGTCGTTGCTAGTTTTCTATATAGCGACACTTTTTTATATAACGACCTTATTAGATTTTTAAATTTTGTTAAAAATCATGACTCCACATTTATTGAGACATTTTAAAAGGGTCATCGTTGTTAGTTTTCAATGTACCTACTCGGGATTTTAATTAACTTATATCGGGATTTAAATTTGTTCAAGTTGTGGAACACTTCCAGTTCTCTTGTTTCTCACACCGGTTTTGCCCACGTGAGCTTAGAGGAATCGAAGTGTGAATCCCTCCGACATATTCAGCGCCGACGACAGCGGGGGTCCGGGGGCGGCAGCTTCCGGCGGAGGTGGGGGCTCGGGGGCAATGCCCCCGAAACAAAATCAATTTTGGGTTTCTCGGGTGTGAGGATATCCGTCCGTTTTTCGTTCGAATCAAAAATAGTGACTGCACATTAATTAATTAACCTAATTAACCTACCCACAATCTTTTAATTTCGGATGCAAAGGGGTAAATTAAATAATTCGGGTTGCAAAGTGCCAAAATAGTGTAATTGGGGGTGCAAAGTGCTAAAAGTCCTCAATATCAAGATTTCTGAATTTAAAAATAATTTAAATAAAAATACAAAGGGTACTTTGGGTAATACAAAAATATAAAACCCTAAAACTAAGCTTACCGGTTCAATCCATTTTCATTCCTCCTGTTTGCGTCTGTGCAGCGTGAGAGCTTGGCCGACAACGAGACCTACTGGCTACCTGCGTGCGATCTTCCAGCGAGGGTCCTCTACTTTTTCCGGTGATCTCTCTCACTGCAGTTTCTTATCGGCGGCAATTTCTTCTGGTCGGCAGTTGTTCTCGGCGGCAATTTATTCTCAGCGACGCTACTCACTGAAGCCGTACTTCTCAGTATTTTTCCAGTTCTTCTTGGGGAAGCTACTCACCGAAGCCCTTCTTCTAGGCATTTTCCAGTTCTTCTCGGCAGGTATAATTTCAGATCCAGTTGAAATACTTATTTTTTATGGCCCACTACTCGTTCTACTAGCCAAACGATCATAAATCACTTCAAATCATAAATCAATTAATTAACCTAATTAACCTACCCACAATCTTTTTCACGGCTCATCACTTCAGCCGCACGGCCCACACTCCATTTTTTAAATTATAGTAGAAAATATATTTGTATGTATCTTTTCTCATTTTTAAGTTAATGTGCAGTCAATCAGCAAAAGGAATACTTAAAGTAGGGCTACACAAAAGTGGAGGCATCGAATGGGCACCAAAACCTTTGCTATAATTCGTGAAAGAATGGTAATACATTAAATTTCACTCACATCCTTTGCATCTCTAGCTCTCAATTTTAATTTTTGAATGAAGTTTTTACGCATAGACAATTATATTGTGTATATTTCACTCACATCCTTTGCAGAGAGAATCAAGCTCCTCATGGGACCTCGCTGAAATCACGCTGAATTTCAGTGTGCTGCAGGTGCAGCTCGCTGAATTTCAGCGCGCTGCAGGTGAAGTTCGCTGAATTTCAGCGTGCTGCAGGTGCAGCTCGCTGAATTTCAGCGCGCTGCAGGTGCATAATGCTCATGGTGGGAGCCCGTGCACTATATATATATATATGTATAATGTATGCACACATACTTGGTAATTATGTGTGTGCGCGCGCCTGAGCAATCTGGCACGGGAAACTCCCAAGTGCCCTGTAGTGACAGTATCCTACCGCTCATGTAAGTCAACACTTATTGAGTCAATTTTGAATTGACTAAGACTTTGTTTAGGAGATCGACATTGATGGCTTACGTCGAAAATGAAGCTCCATTTTAGAAAAGGAGATCCCACTCTTGGGTGGGAAATTAAGCGCAAAATGAGGTCTTTAGCCTTTCTCATCGCATTAGAGCTTCAAAATGGAGATTAAGAAACACTTTTATTTCTTTGGTGAAGTGAATCAAAAAATGTCACCCAAGAAAAAATAAAGTGCAAACATAACCCAAAACTCAAGTAGTTTCTAGTTTTAAGGAAAATGCCAAACGTATCCAGAGTACCCATCCGTGTTACTTTCCCCGATGCTCTTTTTCCATTGCTCTCCTGGCATTCTTTTGAGAAAAGTTCATCTTCCAATAGGTGTTCTTGTAGATAAGGTTAGATGTATGTACATCTGGAACAATGTCAAGCTCCATGAATTAAGTAGAAGAGAGATGTGGAGGGTGGTGAAGATGCATTTGGCCATTGGCTTCATGTCCGACTTCACCAAATCCATCTGTGCAAATTTTAAAATGGTAAAAAGAACGAAAGAGGGCATTTGTTTTATATAGCCAGCAACGAAAGCATGCTTACAAAATGTATGGACTACCAAAAGTTTGGTTTCTTTTTTTCCAATTCTTTGAGATAGAGGGACTGCTTTTTCTAGGGATAAAAATATGTAGGATCAGGTTGTTTTGCAATACAAACCTATCCATGTATTTATTCTATAGTTTATGCCCTACTTCTTGACTAACTTGGTAATTCAATATTACTGTGTCTTTTATTCCATCTGTCTTAAGATAAACAAATAACGTTCGAAGCTTATGGTTTTTATTAATCAGTAATCTGTCTAAAGATAGGGGAGAATGATGACATGCACCTGCAGCTCGCTGAATTCCAGCGTGCTGCACCTGCAGCTCGCTCAATTCAGCGAGCTGCAGGTGCAACATGCTGAAATTCAGCTTGCTGCACCTGCATCTCGCTGAATTTTAGCGTGCTGCACCTGCATCTCGCTAAATTTCAGTGTGCTGCACCTGCAGGTTGTTGAAATTCAGCGTGCTGCACATGCAGCTCGCTCAATTCAGCGAGCTGCACATGCAGCATGCTGAAATTCAACGTGCTACACCTGCCGCACGCTGAAATTCAGCGTGATGCACCTGCAGCACGCTGAATTTCAGCGTGCTGCACCTACAGCTCGCTGAATTTCAGCGTGCTGCACCTGCAGCTCGCTGAATTTCAATGTGCTGCACCTGCAGGGACCATTCATAGGCAGAAAGTTTCTGTAATTATGTGTTGTAGATTTTCATACAATATATTAAAATACTTTTATATGTTTATAATTTTTTATTTATATATTGATCTTGATGTCATTATATTTATATATATATTATTTTACTTTGTGCAGAAAGTTCTTCATGATGGCCGGGAAGACAAATGATCGAGGAGTTGCAATATGATTGATGACCCCATATCACGAAGATCATTTGATGTTTAAGTTGATTTAGATAATTTTGTTTGTGTACTGTAATATTTAAATATTTTGATGTATTTTGGTAAATTATGATGCGCGCTACTAATGATGACTTGTTAATTTAATGATAAAATATGTGCAAAATTGTTATATATTTATGCGTTATAAAAAATGTCTCATGATATAATCTGTTTGGTTTTGAAGTTTTAATTTATTTTCATGTTTTTTTAAAAAATTTATATTTTTTTATTAATTAAATAATTTTTGCAACATTTATTAAATGTGACTAGACATTTTGAAAATGTTGTCATAGGTCCATGTAAAAACTGTTGCCTTTACTAGAGATATAGGCAACAGTTTCAAGTAATGTTGCCTAAGCATGTGAAAACTGTTGTCTTAGGTCTTTGGTAACACGGGCATAGGCATACACCCCTATGACAACAGTTTTTAATGTTTTGGCAACGCTTTGCAGCTTTAGGCAATAGTTTTCAAATGTTGCTAAAGACCAAAAAATATTGTAGTGTGCCTTAGCTTCTTCAAAGCTTCTTGAATCTGAACAAAGTAAGGTTGATCTTCTTGTGAAGTTGGAGACGATCCTCAATCCAGCTTCCTCTTCTTTCAGATGTAGCACTGAATTCTTCTTGCAGACTTGTTTAGAATCTGCCCTTACTATAATAGAGACTTGTTGATTTCAGGATCAGAACCTTTCTTATTAGATCTTCTTCGTTTAATGATAGAACATGTCTTTATATAGATCCTTCTGAGGTTACCGGCTGATCCGGTTCATAGCGGCCTTCTGATAGCGCTGACAGATGCAACAACTTTGTTAGTTATGACAGCTTTCAAGTCTTCAGTCGTGACACCTGATACCTCATTGTATTCTATCTCAGCAGAAAAGTGTCGAGACAATACTTCAAATGTGTCAACACAAATAAACCATGTGTCGACACAGTTCTTGATGATGTTGACACAGCTCTCATAATGTTGACACAACCCTTCTTTTCTTTATCTTCTCAACACAGCTTCTGCGGAATGTGTCAACACAAGTCCTGTGTGTCGACACAATAGCTTCTAGTCTCGACAATGTTAGTGTTGACAGAATTCTGGTGTGTGTCAACACAAGTCCTGTGTGTCGACACAATTGTTGTCGACAAAATTCTGGTGTGTGTCGGCACAAGTCTTGGGTGTCGACACAATTGCTTTTGACAGAATTTCTATGTGTCGACACAAGTCCTATGTGTCGACACAATCTAGCTCCTGGTGTCGACACAATTCTTCTCAAGTGTCGACACTAGTACTTAGAAACTTTTTCTGCATTTCCTTAACATGCACATCAAAACTCAACAACCCATCAAATACATAATGATGTTTATTATTGAATTAAGTGAGGCTTCTCCAAATCAGGTACACAGTTTCCAATGTACCCAACATCACATTATTAACAGCTAAAGAAGCAAGTACTATAAATATGCTTCCAAAAATTATAAGAAAATTCAAGCATAACTATAATGCCATAAAAACACTCATTGCCAAGTTTCCAAATTTTTCAGTGGATAATAAACTCTAATTATAATTTTGGTCAATATCTCACTTTCATAAATCAATGAAGCAACTACTGAAAATATTCACCTAGAATTTATGATAAAATTTGCTCATGAGCATAATGACCTAAGTGCACTTTTGTATAAGTTTCATAATTTTCTAACCACAATTAAGCTCTAAATCTATTTTTGAACATAATTGCATAATTGTGAGCTTGTGAAGGAAGTACTGATAATGTACATCTAAAAATTATAATAAAATTCAGGTATGAGTAAAATGATCTAAAACTTCCACTACCCAATTTTCATAATTTACCAATAAGCAGTGAATCCAAAATAAATAAATGACTATCAAGGACAAATCCATGAAATACAAAGGTGGTACCAAATATATTGTTCCAATATTCCCACTAAAATTACCAGGGGCTCATATTAACCCTATGACCATACTACTCAAGTTGCATAGCTTTTCATTACGTTTTGATGGCCTATCTCACATGTATAAGGTTTATGCCCAAAACTAGGGTTAGGGTTTTGGGGAGTCTAACAGCCTCTAATTCTCATGATATGTTTACCAGAGGACTTTGACAACTCTAAAGTCCTTTCCACCAAGTTACAAGTCATTTCATGGTCCTTTGACCCCTTAACCTTCAAACCCTAGGTTTGCACACATAGGACCTACCCTAGTGTCCTAGGGCTCCACCCTTCAACTTCCTCCCAATATCAGTGGAGGGGGTATTTTGTGTGCTAATACAACTGAGTGCCAGGGTCCATCACCTTTGGGTGAGGTTGGCCAACTCAAGAGCACCTAGGGCAATTAACCCCAATTTGACCTAAAAGGGGTCAACCCTTGGCTACACAATTACCCTAACAAATCAAACCCAAAAGTGATGAAATATTTACCAGAGCCTAATAATACCCCCAAGGACCTCCCTACAAAATTTGAGGGGTTTTTGAGGTGTTTAAGACACCTAATTAATTTGTACATGATTTATTAAATATTTCAGAAAACAATAGACAAAGTATCTCCAAAAATACCATTTTTGGACAGGCCTAGGTATAGGTTAGGGTGACTCCCTTTCCAAATTTCAGTCATTTGGACAAGGGATGAAGTGGGAGCACTCATTTTAGTCTCTGACTAACCTAGGTATAGACCCTACCAAAATGAGTGCCCTGGTCAAACCAGGCACCCAAATTGTTTCAAACCTATTTTAAAATAAAGTACCCCCTAGGGCTACAACTTTGATGTTTACCACCTTTTCTGTAGGTGAACCTAGGTATTTTTAATATTTAATTTAAAACTGAATAGTAAACAGGATAGAAATTGAAATAATAGGATTAAATAAAATCAGATCCAGCAAGGATCTTAAAGCAAATTATGGGCCTCCTGGTCATCTTCTTCCTCCAGCCAAGGGCTAGGATTGGCCGAACCTGGAGCCTATTCCAAGCTCATTTCCCGGCCACCCGGCCACCTCCATGGTCTGACACCACTGCCACCACCTTCGTTGAGGTGGGGGCTATCGCCAGGCGGCGGCACGGCCGCCGGAGCAGTGGTTTCCGGCGAACCCGACACAATTTTTTTCATGGAAAAACAGGAAAAATCTTCACGTGATCTGGCTCATTTGAGCCCGATTCTCATCCTAAAATATTCCTAAGATCTATCCGTAGGAGGAGTAGAGGAGGACCTGCAATCGTGTTTGCCGACGGGTTTGGTGGTGGTGGGCCATGGCCGGATTTTGGAGCTTTGGGTGTGCTGCAACACCACTACCAAATGGCTCAAACTATTCAGGGAAGATTTGGAAACGACACCTCTGGTCCTACGGAAGCTTTTAAAATCATCAAATGGGGGAGGGAAAGGGTGTAGCATCAATGGCCATTAATGGCCATGAATGGGAAGTTTCAGCCATGGTGGTGAGGGGTGAACTTGGCTCAATCTAGCCGGGAAATGGCTGGAAACACCTCATCTTCCACAGAGGAGTTGAATCCAGCAATAAAGGGTGGCCCTTGGCCTCCCTATGCCATGGATGACCTTCTCCCTCATTTTCTCTCTCCTCCATTAAAGGGCAAAATGAAGTTTTCTCTCTCCTAGTCATCATGGTCGATTTTGATCTCTCATCCAGCATATTGGCACCCCATAAACTCATAATATTAGATAATTAACATGAGGTTAGCCCAAGTGGATAGTACTTGAGCTTGGGTGAGCCCATTTGAGGTAAGTTTGACCTAACACTTGAATAGAGTTGACCTTGGTCAACATGACCATTTGGGTTGACCCCCAATGGGTCCTTGGGGACCCATTGGCCTTCTCGAAGGTCTAGGAAGACTTGGGTAGGGTTGGCTGGGCATCTTGTGGGTCACTTGACCCTTATTTAGGGCACTTTGACCCTTTTTAGAGCTAGTGTTGACTTGGGTCAACTTAGACTCTTTGGTTGACCCCAATGGGTCCTTGGTGACCCATTGGCCTCCCATAAGATATAGGAAGTGTTGGGTAGGGTTGTCTTGGAACTTTGTAGGTCACCTGCCCTTAGGAAAGGTACTTTGACCAAATTAGGGTTAGGGTTGACTTTGGTCAACCTAGACTCTTGGGTTGACCCTTGTAACACCCCCTATCCATCGCATAGCATATAGCAGTAGGTCCGGCCGCGGCCCGACGCCATATACCACAGACAGACCGGGTGGTTACTTATGGAAACCATCCAACCAATCTCAACGTCCTACACAGAGCATTCTAGCGGAAGCAGTTTATAAAAGTTGTAAACCAGAACCCAGCATAGGAGCATGAATGTCCACTAATACCAAAAGGAATGTTATACAAAAATACCCAAAACCGGCCTTAAGGCCTTACAAAGTGTTTCACTTGAAAATTACATGATTTACAAACCACGGCACGCAGGCCGGTCATACATGAACAAAGTAGTACACACTTCTACTTGGGCCTTCGAGGGCCAGCTTCGCAAAAAGGGCTTTAGCCCGCTATTGACCGCTTGGTCCAGCTGCACCTGCAAACAACAAACCACCGCACGGTGGCAAATCAAGGCAACGGTCAGCAATGCTGACCAAATTATAACGATCCCGCCCCCAACTCGGGGCGGCGATGCTCCTTCCCTGCATTACATTAGCATAAGCGAGCAATTTATATAACCATAGCCATTACATCACAGGCGTTGGCTCGCACGGCCACACGCCCCGTGCACTCCGGGCACATTCTCGGTGAACCGGTCGATGTCACGTCAATTAAAGCCATTAACATTCCGGACTCACCACCGCCACTTAGACGGCCAAACCTATGAGCAATTTGTCTTCCTGGCATGGGTCACGTCAATTAAAGCCATAGACCGCCGAAGACTCACATCTATGCCAACGGCGAGTGCCATGTAACTTTATGTCTCTCTAACCCGAACGACATAGAGCGGGTACGGTTCCATCTAACCCGTGCTCACATCGCAACGGCAATTTAAGCCATTTACGCGGGTCAAACTTCCACCGAGTCCCATTCTAACACAAGTCACATAACCCCGTTATGTTCAAGATGGCTCTCAGGCCACCAAGTTGGCAAGATCTCGTATCCTCCCAGTTTTCCGGGTGCACCTTTGGGTTAGTCCCCAAGGCTCCCTGCTGCAATCTACCGCGTAGAAAACCCGAAAAACAACCAATAGCACGGAGTCTTCTCCGGCCTTATGCAATGCAACATCACCGATCCAGACCAACATGTCCGGGTAGGCTTCACACATAATGCCTATGTTCGTTCTCGCATACGAACTCTAAACAACGGGTACTTCACATATCTACCCGAAGGAACGCCTCCAACTCTCCGCAAACTCGCGAGAGCGGGCTTCCTATGCAAAGAAAGAGAGCGATTCATGCTCAAGATGAGGATCGTTACCCTTGAGTTCCTCTTTGGCGCCATTGAAAAGTAATCAGATGGAAATCACCGTACTTGCGTTGCCTCCGTGGATCCGGAGTCGGCTTGCGATTCGGAGCTCCGAAGCTCCTCCAATGGCGGATCTAGCTCTTCTTCTTCTTGCCTTAGCTCTCCTCTCTCCAAGGATTTAGAAAGAGAACAAGTGAAGAAAAGTGATGGATTTCTAAGTCAACTCACGGGTATATCCTCTCAGGAACAACCCCCAGCCGTTGGATCTCAACCTAAGGAAACGAACGACTTTGATTCAGGGCTGAAATGCCCAATCTGGACCGAACACGGCCTGGCACACGCCCGTGTCCAGGGCCGTGTGCCTCATTCGCCGTCAAAATCGAATCACCTGTAACCTCACACGGGTATCGAACACGCCCGTGTTTGAGCTGACACGCCCGTGTTCCACCTGACATGGCCGTGTAGCCGGCCGTGTACCCCATGATTTTTCGCCATTTTCAACCCGAGCACTGCACGGGTTCTAGGACACGCCCGTGTCCTTGCCCGTGTCACCTTGACATGCCTGGGCTCCAGGCCGTGTACACGGTCTCGACACTTCGCGGCTAAGTGTCGACACGGGTCGACACGCCCTGCGACACGCCCGTGTCGCAGGCCGTGTGCCATGTCTCGACACATTGTCGACACCAAAGTGTCGACTTCGCGGGACGAGTGTCGACACGGGTTGACACGCCCTGCGACACGCCCGTGTCACAGGCCGTGTGCCCGGTCTTGACACAACGTCAAAGCTCAGTGTCGACTTCGCGGCTAAGTGTCGACACGGGTCGACACGCCCTGCGACACGCCCGTGTCGCAGGCTGTGTGCCCAGTCTCGACACAATGTCGAGACCAAAGTGTCGACTTCCTGCCTTAGTGTCGA
Source organism: Platanthera guangdongensis (assembly GCA_039583875.1). NCBI lineage: Eukaryota > Viridiplantae > Streptophyta > Magnoliopsida > Asparagales > Orchidaceae > Platanthera > Platanthera guangdongensis. Next base: position 39,466,817 of record CM077147.1, read on the forward strand.
CACAGGCTTGACACGCCCTGGGACACGCCCGTGTCCCAGGCCGTGTGCCTGCAGCCAGAACTCAACCTGGCCCAAAACATCCCCCTTTGCTCCTTTGAGTTTTGGGGCGTTACTGTAACACCCCAGTTTTTGCAAGAGGTTCAGTCTGCTGTTCTGGAAAGTTTTTTGGGTTCTGGCAGGAGGCACACGGCCTGCGACACGGGCGTGTCGCAGGGCGTGTCGAGGCCGTGTCGACACTCGGCCCAAGTGTCGACACTTTGTGCTCGACAAAGTGTTGAGAGTGAGGCACACGGCCTGCGACACGGGCGTGTCGCAGGGCGTGTCGAGGCCGTGTCGACACTCGGCCCAAGTGTCGACACTTTGTGCTCGACAAAGTGTCGAGAGTGGGGCACACGGCCTGCGACACGGGCGTGTCGCAGGGCGTGTCGAGGCCGTGTCGACACTCGGCCCAAGTGTCGACACTTTGTGCTCGACAGTGTGTCGAGACTGGGGCACACGGCTTGGGACACGGGCGTGTCCCAGGCCGTGTCACCTCTCGGGTTGGTGATGGGGCCGTGTCGTTGGAGCTACACGGCAGGCCACACGGCCGTGTCACTGGGGACACGGGCGTGTCGGATCGAACACGGGCGTGTCGGATGCCCGTGTCTGATTCCAGGCGCGTCGATTTGAGACGGCGAATGAGGCACACGGCCCTGGACACGGGCGTGTGCCAGGCCGTGTTCGGCCCAGATCTTTTATTTTCCAGGCGAATCGCAGCCAGTCTTTTTCTGGTTTTGGGATCTAACGGTTCAGGCCATCTCCTGGGGATTTAAGCCCGAAGTTAGGGCTGCAGATCCTCACTTTTTCCAAGTTCTCTCTTTCTTAGATCTTGAGAAAACCTAGAGCAAGGAGGAAGAAGAAGAACTCTTGGGCTGTAGGAAGGGTGTCGGAGCTCCGAATCGCGAGCCGAGTCCGGATCCGTGAAGCTTGGAGCATTGCGAAGTGTTCCATCCGGCTATTTTGCCATGGCAAGGAAGAGGAGTCGGAAGGTAACGACATCTCTCCTCTCGGTCTTTAGGATGCACGTTTTAGCATCATCTAGTTTTCTTTTCTCTAATTTTTGGGCACCAAACTCTCAAATGAGAGGGGTTTTGGCTTGCCAAGTTTCAAGAGGAACTTCCGGGTCGATTGAGTCCGTCCCCGGCATATTTTGCATTAGAGATCCGCTTCGCTAGTGGATTAGGCATGGTGGGTGAAGCCGTAGTCGCGACCGTTAGTCCGACACGGTGATGTTGCATACGAACTTAGGGATTCGTAGAGGTTCCCGATGCGGCAAGATGCCGTTTGTGTTGTGGTGGTGATTGTCCCGTTTGCTTGAAAAGAGTACATGTAGTCGAACCCGGACAAGGTTAGATCCTCGTGGTGGTAGATGGTTTCCTTGACAAGGTTAGCTCCAAATGAGAATGGAGATGGTTTCCTTGGTGGACAAGGTTAGCTCCGCACGAGTTGGAGATGTTTTCCTTGGTGCGCGGGAACGCTGCGGTACAAAGAGGGATTGCGATGTGTTTAGTCTTGGTTGTGTTGTGCCAAGGCGTGGCTATGTCTCCGTGGTCGGCTGGCTATCCCGTGACACGTGCGTCATGTGTGGAGAGTGTCCCGGCGAGACTAGTCCCCTTCTGTGAGACTGACGAGAATGCCAAGCTTGGGGCAAGCCCGGGCAAAGAGGCCATGAGCGGGTGGGGTCCAGCAAGGCTTCTTAGAATCGGTCAGTCTGTGGTTGTTGGAATCCTGACATGAGACGTCAGAGCTTGCAGGCAAGCCCGGGGCTAAGCCCACGAGCGGGTGGGGCCTTGGCAAGATTTCCATGTGGCGGCCTGTGCGCCGTGTGAGGGAGTTGTGTCTCCCTCAATGTTTGCGGCTTTATGCCAATTGGGGAAACGTGAGTACCCAAATGTTGTGATGTTGTGCTAGATGCATACGGTTTAGGGTACCTTGGGTGAAGCCCGGGTGTTGCATTCATGTTGCATAGTAGACCCTTTCTTTATATGCTCAACCAGTAGAGAACATGTTTGTTGATTGAGACATCCAAGCCTGTTTTAGTGTATTTCTATTTATAGAAATTTATATTGCATATGAAGTGCTGACTTGCAGGTTGGAGGGTTCCCCGGGGTCCGTTAGGGGCGGCCGGGAGGAGATGTGTTGTTACACAGTTTGAGGTCAGCCTTTGCTGACCCACGTTACTAATAATTTTTACAGGGCAAGGATCGCACGCAGGAGCTAGCACGCCGGCCAAAAAGGCCTAAGCCCATGAAGTGTTTTCTCTTTTGTAGCACTACTTTTGATGATGTATGTTTGAGACTATTTTGTCCGGCTTGCATGCCGAGGTAGACTAGGAGTGCTGAGCACATTCATGTTTGGTTGTACTGTTTACCCTTTTGGACATTTGATGTAAGGCCTTAAGGCCATTTGTTTACTCTTTTGGATTAGTGGATAACTTCTAGTTGTGCTTGGTTTTCCGCTGTGTTGTGCAAGTGTTTTGAGTTTGGGTAGCTATATCAACTTTTAATACTGAAGCTGTGGTGTTCGTATGTTGTGGGGCCCCGGCCGGACCCATATTATACGTCTATTACATGGGAGGTGTTACAATTTGGTATCAAAGCGAGGTTGGATTCAAGGTCAGTGCGTAGAGAAGTTATCCACATAAGAGTAACGCGGGACCATGAGTGTCCTTATGTTTTAGTCTTGAGATTGGAGACTAATCCCTTATTTCTTGTCTTCCTGAAGAGTGCAAGCAACGAGGCGGGCACTTCAAGAGCAAGGGATGATCTCTCGGCGAGCAGTGCTACTGCTCCAGGTCTTTTGGGCACGGGTGTAGACCCGGCCGACTTCTGCCGCATGCTTGCAGAAGCGATGGTGGCAGCTCAGGCTGCAGCAGCGGCTCAGGTGGCAGCCCCTGCCACACCAGATACGGCAACGGCCGTGCCAGGAACAGAAGCCAGGCGAGTGGAACCTTTGGCGGAGAGAGTAGTTGTTGGACATGGAGACCGACACATGAAGTATTTCTTGAGTTTCCATCCCCCGTCCTTCAAGGGTACTGGAACGCCAACGGATGCGGAGGACTGGTGGGTTCGTATGCAAGAACTGTTAAGGGCGGCAGAGACGCCAGAGGAAAAGAAAGCTGAGTATGCGGCTTTCATGTTGGAAGGGGATGCCAAGTTATGGTGGGTGGCCCATAGCGGCCGCCAGTTTCCGGGACGCACCCCGTCAGTGGAAGAGTTTGGGGACGCTTTTCTTAAGAGGTATATCCCAGTTTCAACTCGGTTGGCCCTGCAGAGGCAGTTTCTGCATCTAATGCAGCGAGACAAGACGGTGGATGAGTACGTGCAAGAGTTCACCCGTTTGGGTCGTTATGCGGGAACGACAATGGCTGATGATGTAGAGAGGGATAACCTCTTCTACCAAGGTTTGAGGGAGAATCTGAGGCAGCCCCTCATCTCCATGAAGAGGGCGGGATTTAATGAGTTAGTTGAAGCCGCCAGGAGTTTGGAGAATGATTTGGAGCGAACCCAACGCCGTAAGGGTTTTACTCCCAAGCAAGGGGAAGGGAAGCCTTCCCAACCTCATGGAAAGTCTGATGGGAGTAGGTGGAGGAAGAAGCCTTTCACTTCCAGATCTGGTGAGAGGAGCAACTGGACGCCTGGGGGTTCCCACTCTAGGGGACCGCCGACGTGCTACAACTGCGGGAAGGTTGGGCACATAGCCCGTGCTTGTCAGCAAGGGGGAGCGGGGCAAGAGTCAAAGCAGGAGCAGTCTGTGCGCTCGGGCCCCAGTGCTGCAGAGAAAGGAAAGATGGCGGAGTCGAGCGCTTCTCGGTTCCAACCGGTGCAACCAAGGGCCTACAACCTTGGACAGCAAGAAGCGATCCGCCAGACGGATGTGGTGACAGGTATGAAGAGAATTTAAGTTTAAATTTCGTGCTTCATCCTTTTAGACTTTTGTGTAATGTCTATGTTGTAGGCTTCGTGTTAGTTTCCGGATACCCCGCTAGGGTATTGTTTGATACAGGAGCATCGCACTCCTTTCTTGCGGAGAGCTTCATCCGGAGAATAGGAGTTGAGTCTCTCTCGTCGGGTGCAGAGCTGAAAGTGCGCATGCCCAATGGGTCATCTATGACCACCAGGGCTAAAGGGCGCATTTGTTGGGAGCTAGACGGAGTTGTCTTCGCTCTAGAAGCGGCAGTGTTACCTCTAGTAGAGTTCGACGTCATTTTGGGTATGGATTGGCTTGCAGAGCAGCGCGCCAGTATTGACTGCCTTGCTAAGGTGGTGACCTTAAGGAGTAAAGGGCAAGCAGAAGTCAAGTTTGAGGGCCTTGGTGGAGTGGCCTGTTCCCTGATATCGGCCATGCAGTTGGTGCGGGCGGTTAACCAGGGTGGTGTAGCGCTTGTAGCGTTATTGGAGGTTCGTCTATCCCAACTGTCGATTGAGGAAGTGCCTGTGGTGGCAGAGTTCAAGGATGTGTTTCCGGATGAACTTCCTGGAGCGCCTCCTCGGCGGGAGATCGACTTCTCGATCGAGTTAGTGCCGGAGGCTAGACCGGTGTCACGTCCTCCATTTAGGATGGCACCAAAGGAGTTAGCGGAACTTAAGGTTCAGTTACAGGAACTGTTGGAGCAAGGGTATATTAGACCCAGTTCTTCACCGTGGAGCGCACCGGTGTTGTTTGTGAAGAAGAAAGACGGTAGCATGCGCCTGTGCATAGACTACCGAGAGCTTAATAAGTTGACCGTCAAGAATAAGTATCCGATCCCTCGGATAGACGACCTGTTTGACCAATTGGTGGGGTCAGTGGTATATTCGAAGTTGGACTTGAAGTCGGGATACTATCAGCTACGAATTCGGGACGAGGACATACCCAAGACTGCTTTTGGGACAAGGTATGGACACTTTGAGTTTACGGTGATGCCGTTCGGGCTGACGAACGCACCATCGGTGTTCATGGATCTGATGAATCGGGTATTCCGGGAATACTTAGATTCTTTTGTGGTTGTTTTCATTGATGACATCTTGGTGTTTTCCAAATCGGAAGTGGAGCATGAGACCCACTTGAGAATAGTTTTGCAAGTGTTGAGGGAGAATGAGTTGTATGCAAAATTCTCCAAATGCGAGTTCTGGTTGGAGAAGGTGGCATTTTTGGGCCACGTGATTAGTGGTGATGGGGTGGCAGTGGATCCAGCGAAGGTGGAGGCCATCAGAGATTGGCCGGTGTTGAGGACCGTGGCGGAAGTCCGAAGTTTTCTTGGACTAGCCGGGTATTATAGGAGATTCGTGGAGAATTTCTCGAAGATAGCTCTACCCCTCACCTCTCTCACTCGCAAAGACCATAAATTTGTGTGGACCCAAGAGTGCGGTCAAGCATTCGAGGCACTAAAGGAGAGGCTTATGATGGCTCCGATCCTGAGTTTACCGCAAGGGACCGATGGATTTCAAATTTTCAGTGACGCATCGGGATGCGGTCTGGGTTGCGTTTTGGTGCAACATGGGAAGGTGATAGCCTTTGGGTCTAGACAGCTGAAACCTCATGAGAGGAATTACCCCGTCCATGACTTGGAGTTGGCGGCGGTAATCTTCGCGCTGAAAATTTGGCGGCATTATGTTTATGGCGCAAGAGTGGAGATCTTCACGGACCATAAAAGCCTGAAGTATCTCTTGGATCAAAAGGACTTGAATATGCGGCAACGCAGATGGGTTGAGTTTCTTGGAGACTACGAAGTGGCGATTCAGTACACGCCGGGTAAAGCCAATGTGGTGGCGGATGCGTTGAGTAGAAAGTACTCGGGGCTAGGAAATTGGATCGAAGCTCATGATGAGCGGTTGTTACGGGAATGGGAGTCCCTTGGATTGGAATGTGTTGCGAGAGGCGAGTCTAGCGTGGCTCGGTTGAACTGGATTGAAGTGCAAAACGACTTGTCCGATCGTATTCGGGAAGCGACTCGATTAGATGTGGAGTTTCAACCTTTAGTGTTGGAGGCTCAAGCGGGCGAGAGCAGCACCTGGGAGATGATTGATGGGATTCTGAGGAAGGGCGGAAGGGTTTGTGTACCGCAGTTTGGCAATCTCCGTGAGGAGTTGATGTTTGAGGCTCACTTCTCAAAGTACTCCATTCACCCGGGCAGTACAAAGATGTACTTGGATATGAAGAAATCCTTTTGGTGGCCGGGGTTGAAGCGAGATGTGGCTTTGTATGTGAGTCGTTGCCAAACATGTGCCTTGGTGAAGGCCGAATGTCAGAAACCGGGCGGGTTCCTGAAGCCCCTTCCAATTCCTGAGTGGAAATTTGAGGACATTTCCATGGACTTTGTGCATGGTTTGCCTAGATCGCAGCATGGGAATGATGCTATTTGGGTGATCGTGGATCGCCTAACCAAGGTGGCTCACTTCATCCCGAACCGGAAAGAGGACAGCGTGGAGAAGCTGGTGGAGTTGTATGTTCGCAACATTGTGCGACTGCACGGAATTCCGAAGAGCATAGTCAGTGATCGCGATGGACGATTTACGTCCAAGGATTGGAGACTTGTTCAGAAGAGCTTGGGCACGAAGCTAAAGTTCAGTACGGCGTTCCATCCTCAAACCGATGGGCAAACGGAGAGGACGAACCGTACGTTGGAGGATATGTTGAGGATGTGCGTTCTCGATTTTGGCAAGAGGTGGGAGGATCACCTCTTCATGGTAGAATTTGCGTACAACAACAGTTTTCAAGCTGGCATAAAGATGGCCCCATACGAAGCTTTGTATGGGAGGCGGTGTCGAACGCCAATGTCTTGGGCAGAGGCTGGAGACACCAAACTTCTGGGAAAGGATGCGGTAGTTGACGCTTGTGAGATGGTACGGACCATCCAAGAGCGTATGAAGGTGGCACAAGACAGGCAAGCGAAATATTTTAATGCTCGTCACCGGAAGTTAGAATTTGCAGTTGGTGATTGGGTTTATCTGAAGGTCAAGCCGTTCAAAGGCGTCTCGCGGATTCGCCGACTCAAGAAGTTGAGTCCAAGGTTTTTGGGGCCTTTTGAAATTATTGAGCGGATAGGAGAAGCAGCCTATCGGTTGGCATTGTCCGCAGATTTGAGTGGATTACATGACGTCTTCCACGTCTCCGTGTTGAGGAAAGCCTTGGTGGAGGCTAGCGTGGTGATTGAGCCGGCATCGGTGCCGATTGAGGAAGACTTGAGGACGCGAGTCCTTCCAATCGCTATAGAAGATTCGGAGATTCGGCAGTTGCGGAATAAAGAAGTTAAACTTGTGAAAGTTCGTTGGGACAACTGCGGTCGTGAGGAGTTCTCGTGGGAGCGAGAACAGGCCATGCTAGAAGACTATCCAGAATTTTTTTTGTCAGGTACAATTTAAGTTGTGTACCCTTTTGTTTTGTAATTTCGGGACGAAATTCAGTTAAGTGGGGGAGAGTTGTAACACCCCAGTTTTTGCAAGAGGTTCAGTCTGCTGTTCTGGAAATTTTTTTGGGTTCTGGCAGGAGGCACACGGCCTGCGACACGGGCGTGTCGCAGGGCGTGTCGAGGCCGTGTCGACACTCGGCCCAAGTGTCGACACTTTGTGCTCGACAAAGTGTTGAGAGTGAGGCACACGGCCTGCGACACGGGCGTGTCGCAGGGCGTGTCGAGGCCGTGTCGACACTCGGCCCAAGTGTCGACACTTTGTGCTCGACAAAGTGTCGAGAGTGGGGCACACGGCCTGCGACACGGGCGTGTCGCAGGGCGTGTCGAGGCCGTGTCGACACTCGGCCCAAGTGTCGACACTTTGTGCTCGACAGTGTGTCGAGACTGGGGCACACGGCTTGGGACACGGGCGTGTCCCAGGCCGTGTCACCTCTCGGGTTGGTGATGGGGCCGTGTCGTTGGAGCTACACGGCAGGCCACACGGCCGTGTCACTGGGGACACGGGCGTGTCGGATCGAACACGGGCGTGTCGGATGCCCGTGTCTGATTCCAGGCGCGTCGATTTGAGACGGCGAATGAGGCACACGGCCCTGGACACGGGCGTGTGCCAGGCCATGTTCGGCCCAGATCTTTTATTTTCCAGGCGAATCGCAGCCAGTCTTTTTCTGGTTTTGGGATCTAACGGTTCAGGCCATCTCCTGGGGATTTAAGCCCGAAGTTAGGGCTGCAGATCCTCACTTTTTCCAAGTTCTCTCTTTCTTAGATCTTGAGAAAACCTAGAGCAAGGAGGAAGAAGAAGAACTCTTGGGCTGTAGGAAGGGTGTCGGAGCTCCGAATCGCGAGCCGAGTCCGGATCCGTGAAGCTTGGAGCATTGCGAAGTGTTCCATCCGGCTATTTTGCCATGGCAAGGAAGAGGAGTCGGAAGGTAACGACATCTCTCCTCTCGGTCTTTAGGATGCACGTTTTAGCATCATCTAGTTTTCTTTTCTCTAATTTTTGGGCACCAAACTCTCAAATGAGAGGGGTTTTGGCTTGCCAAGTTTCAAGAGGAACTTCCGGGTCGATTGAGTCCGTCCCCGGCATATTTTGCATTAGAGATCCGCTTCGCTAGTGGATTAGGCATGGTGGGTGAAGCCGTAGTCGCGACCGTTAGTCCGACACGGTGATGTTGCATACGAACTTAGGGATTCGTAGAGGTTCCCGATGCGGCAAGATGCCGTTTGTGTTGTGGTGGTGATTGTCCCGTTTGCTTGAAAAGAGTACATGTAGTCGAACCCGGACAAGGTTAGCTCCTCGTGGTGGTAGATGGTTTCCTTGACAAGGTTAGCTCCAAATGAGAATGGAGATGGTTTCCTTGGTGGACAAGGTTAGCTCCGCACGAGTTGGAGATGTTTTCCTTGGTGCGCGGGAACGCTGCGGTACAAAGAGGGATTGCGATGTGTTTAGTCTTGGTTGTGTTGTGCCAAGGCGTGGCTATGTCTCCGTGGTCGGCTGGCTATCCCGTGACACGTGCGTCATGTGTGGAGAGTGTCCCGGCGAGACTAGTCCCCTTCTGTGAGACTGACGAGAATGCCAAGCTTGGGGCAAGCCCGGGCAAAGAGGCCATGAGCGGGTGGGGTCCAGCAAGGCTTCTTAGAATCGGTCAGTCTGTGGTTGTTGGAATCCTGACATGAGACGTCACAGCTTGCAGGCAAGCCCGGGGCTAAGCCCACGAGCGGGTGGGGCCTTGGCAAGATTTCCATGTGGCGGCCTGTGCGCCGTGTGAGGGAGTTGTGTCTCCCTCAATGTTTGCGGCTTTATGCCAATTGGGGAAACGTGAGTACCCAAATGTTGTGATGTTGTGCTAGATGCATACGGTTTAGGGTACCTTGGGTGAAGCCCGGGTGTTGCATTCATGTTGTATAGTAGGCCCTTTCTTTATATGCTCAACCAGTAGAGAACATGTTTGTTGATTGAGACATCCAAGCCTGTTTTAGTGTATTTCTATTTATAGAAATTTATATTGCATATGAAGTGCTGACTTGCAGGTTGGAGGGTTCCCCGGGGTCCGTTAGGGGCGGCCGGGAGGAGATGTGTTGTTACACAGTTTGAGGTCAGCCTTTGCTGACCCACGTTACTAATAATTTTTACAGGGCAAGGATCGCACGCAGGAGCTAGCACGCCGGCCAAAAAGGCCTAAGCCCATGAAGTGTTTTCTCTTTTGTAGCACTACTTTTGATGATGTATGTTTGAGACTATTTTGTCCGGCTTGCATGCCGAGGTAGACTAGGAGTGCTGAGCACATTCATGTTTGGTTGTACTGTTTACCCTTTTGGACATTTGATGTAAGGCCTTAAGGCCATTTGTTTACTCTTTTGGATTAGTGGATAACTTCTAGTTGTGCTTGGTTTTCCGCTGTGTTGTGCAAGTGTTTTGAGTTTGGGTAGCTATATCAACTTTTAATACTGAAGCTGTCACGTTGGATCGGCTAGGGGCGTTACAGTTACAACTCTACCCCTCTTAAAAGAATTTCGCCCACGAAATTACATAAAGGGAAAAACATGTACAAAACCAAAATTTGTACCTGAGCGGAACAACTCCGCATACTCGTCAAGCATCGTCTGCTCTCGCTCCCAAGAGAGCTCCTCACGACCGCAATTGTCCCACCGGACCTTGACCATCCTGATCTCTTTATTGCGTAGCCGCTTGACCTCCGAGTCCTCAATCCGTACAGGCTTAACTTTTGTCGTTAGCCCACTATCCACCGGCACTTGATCGACCGCGATCACTTGCGTAGGCTCTTGCACCGCCTTCCGAAGCACTGAAATATGGAATACATCGTGTAAACCACTAAGCTCCACTGAAAGCTTCAACCGATAGGCTGCTTCCCCAACTCGCTCCAGAACCTCGAACGGTCCAAGGTACCTCGGGCTTAGCTTTTTCAATCGCCGCACCCGCGAGACACCCTTGAACGGCTTGATCTTTAAGTATACATAATCGCCCACATCGAACTCTACGTTCCTGTGCTTGGCATTGTAGTACTTTGCTTGCCGGTCCTGAGCCATAAGCAACCTCTCCCGAATGGTCCTCACCATAGAAGTAGCATCCTCCACTTCCGATCGCTTATACAACTTTGACTCGCCCGTTTCTAACCAAGACAACGGCGTGCGACATCTTCTACCATATAGGGCCTCGAAAGGCACCATCTGAATACTTGCTTGGTAGATGTTGTTGTATGCGAACTCCACCAAATAAAGGTGGTCCTCCCATTGCTTTCCAAAATCCAAGACACGCATGCGGAGCATGTCTTCCATCGTTCTATTGACCCTCTCGGTCTGCCCATCCGTTTGCGGATGGAAGTCTGTGCTGAATTTCAGCTTTGTTCCCAACATTTGCTGCACCAGCCTCCAATCATTGGACATGAATCGCCCATCTCGGTCGCTCACGATGCTGCGGGGCACACCATGAAGCCGCACTATGTTATCCACATAAAGCTTTGCCAACTTCTCCACCGGATCATCCTTCCTATGCGGAATAAAATGCGACACCTTCGTTAATCGATCAACAACCACCCAAATGGCGTCGTTCCCCTTTTGCGACCTTGGCAAACCATGCACAAAGTCCATAGAGATGTCGTCGAATTTCCACTTCGGAATAGGCAAGGACTTAAGAAATCCTCCCGGCTTTTGGCACTCCGCCTTTACCAAGGCGCAAGTTTGGCACTTCGCTACGTATAGCGCCACATCCTTCTTCAAACCCGGCCACCAAAACAGTTCCTTCACATCGCGGTACATCTTTGTGCTCCCCGGGTGAATCGAGTACTTGGTATGGTGCGCCTCATACAACAACTCCACCCGTAAATTGCCCACACTTGGGACGCACACACGACCGTCTTTCCACAGCAATCCGTCCTCCACGATGAATTGGGAATTTGACCCATCCAGAGCCTCTATCATGAACTGCTTCATATGAGCATCCATATCCAAAGCCTGCCGAATCCGATCAGCCAGGTCATATTGGACTTCAGTCCAATTCAGCACTGCTTCAGCACTAGATTGTCTATCCACACAAACAATCTCCAACGCCTCCAACTCCTGCACCAACCGCTCATCATGCACCGATAGCCAATTTGCTTGAGCTGGGGCTCGGCGACTCAACGCGTCCGCAACCGCATTCCCTTTGCCAGACACGTAGTGGATCTTGAACGTATAGTCCCCCAGGAACTCCATCCATCTACGCTGCCGCATATTCAGATCCTTCTGATCTATAAGATACTTCAGGCTCTTGTGATCGGTGTAGATATCAATCTTCACACCGTACAAATAGTGTCTTCATAGCTTCAAGGCAAAAATCACGGCCGCCAACTCCAAGTCGTGGACCGGATAATTTCTCTCGTGCACTTTTAGCTGTCTCGAGCCATAAACTATCACGCTTCTGTGTTGCAGTAACACACAACCCAAGCCGCTGCCCGAAGCATCGCTATATATCTAATAGCCTTCGGTTCCACATGGCGAACTCAGCATATGCGCCGTGGTCAACCGACACTTCAACTCCTCAAAAGCTCGCGCGCACTCCGGCGTCCAAACGAACTTATGCTCCTTCCTCGTCAAAGTAGTGAGAGGTAACGCTATCCGCGAGAAGTTCTCTACGAAGCGCCTATAATAGCCGGCAAGCCCCAAAAAGCTCCGGACTTCTGCTACCGTAGCAAGCTCAGGCCACTCCCGTATCGCAACAATCTTCGCCGGATCCACAACGATACCCTCTCCACTCACTATATGCCCGAGGAACGCCACTGAGGTAGCCAAAACTCGCACTTCGAGAACTTGGCATACAACTGATTTCTCCTGAGTGTCTCCAACACCAAATGAAGATGCTTGAAGTGATCCTCCTCACTTTGCGAGTACACCAAAATATCGTCGATGAAGACGATCACGAAATGGTCCAAGTACTCCCTGAACGTCCTGTTCATCAAATCCATGAACACTGACGGCGCATTAGTCAGCCCAAACGGCATGACCGTAAACTCATAATGCCCGTATCTCGTACTAAACGTTGTCTTCGGGATATCACTCTCCCTTATCCGCAGCTGATAGTACCCAGCCTTGAGATCCAACTTCGAGTACACCGTCGACCCGACTAATTGATCGAAGAGATCATCAATCCGGGGGATTGGGTACTTGTTCTTCTCCGTCAGCTTGTTCAGCTCCCGATAATCAATACATAACCTCAAGCTTCCGTCCTTCTTCTTAACAAAGAGGACCGGTGCGCTCCAAGGCGAAGAACTCGGGCGCACATACCCTTGCTCCAACAACTCTTGCAGTTGAACTTTCAGCTCCGCCATTTCCTTAGGCGCTAGCCGATACGGAGATCGTGACACAAGCTTTGCACCTGGCACTAGCTCGATAGTAAAATCTATCTCCCGTTGAGGCGGGGCTCCAGGAAGATCTGCAGGGAACACATAAGGGTATTCCGATACCACTGAAATACAATCCAACGCGGGCTTCGGCTTTGCAACCTCCACTAGTGTAAAGAACAGTTCTGCTCCGGCACGAACCGCCTTCACCACCTGAAGAGCAGACATCAACGTCTTGCTCGACCCCTTTAAGCCCGTAAAAGTCGTCTCACGACATGCTCCCAGCTTGACTTCCTTGCTACCGCAATCTATATGGGCCTGCTGCTCCGAGAGCCAGTCCATGCCAAATATGACGTCGAACTCCACCAACGGAAGTAAGGACGCCCGCAGGCCAAACTCCTGCTCTCCAATACGAATCTTAACATCGTAGATCCTATCCGCTCGCATCGAACACCCATTGGGCAACAATACATCCAACTTGTCCTTCGCCATCAAAGAAGGGACTCCGATGCGTAATATAAATCCTTCGGACAAGAAGGAGTGTGAAGCTCCCGTATCAAAGAGTGCTCGTGCCGGATTTTCACAAATCAACACAAATCCTAAACAAGTAGTGGTAAGGTAACATGTGCATAACAAGCATATAAAGGAATTGACTTGCTATAAATTAAACCGTACCTGTCACCACATCAGCTTGTTTAATGGCCTCCTGTTCGCCAAGATTGTAGACCCTTAGTTGGGCCGGAGCATAATGGGATGCGGTCGACTCCACCGCCTTTCCTTTCTCTTCATAGGTAGCTCCCGGCCTCCTCTCGGACTTAGGACGTCCGCTCCAACAATCACGGGCGAAATGCCCCGTCTTTCCACATGTAAAACACGTGCCTGGGGTCTGACTCGTAGTCGCCCCAGAAGCACCAGAAGGAGCTGGACCCGAAGTCCTATGCTTCTTGAAAGCCCTCCGATAGCCGGACTTTGAAGCAGTCGGCACTCTGAACTCAGATTTCTTCTCACCCAAGCTTTTCTTCGCTTGCACGCTCTTCATGTCCTTCTCCAAGGATCGGGAAGTATTGACCAAGGTTAAGAAACCCTGCGTCATTGGCCCTGAAAGTAATAATCTCAACTCATCCCTCAAGCCTTCATAGAAGCGATTAGTCTTGCGCTCCTCATCCATGATGGTGGAGCTAGCATAACGACTTAAACGCGTAAACTCGTGGAGATATTCATCCATGCTCCTCTCACCCTGTACCAACTTCAGGAACTCATTCTCCAACGCTATCTTCTGCATCGAAGGGAGGTATCTAGCCAAAAATAATCTCGAGAACTCCTCCATCGAGACATCACAAAGTTGCCTACCTCTCAGTAAGTGCAGCTCCAATCCTTCCCACCACATCCTCGCTTCACCGTCCAGAAGGAACGTAGCGATGGTGGTCATTTGCCACTCCTCCGTCTCCGTCACTGTCATGACTCTCTTCACCCTGGAGAGCCAGTCTTCAGCCTGAGATGGGGTTCCCAACCCCGAGAATAGCGGAGGGTTAAAGCTCATTACATGCTTTAGCTGCCTCTCAGTTGCCCTCCTTGGCACTATTGGTTCCACAACCACTTGCTCCACTCTCCTCGGCTCAGCCTCTTGAAGAGGTACTTGCTCCATCACAGGAGCGGGCTGCTGCGCTTGCCTTCCAGGCTGCGCATTGATCACGACCAACACCGCTTCAGCCACCAATTGTATATTTTCAGCCGACAGAGGTGTTGCAGGAGCAACATCCGGTGCACTACTAGCCTCAGAAACACGGCGTTCTGACGGCCCAACACCACTTCTGGTCACCTATAGTGGTACAAAACACCGTTAAGCGACCAAATAAAATTGCAAACAGCAATTATAGGAACACGCAGGTTCCGCAAACACGAGTATTTTCATTCCTAAGTGGACATTCATGGGTTCGTTTTACTATTATTACGATGACGCACACAATGTGCTCACCACCCCTTAAAAAGAATTCGTCCACGAATTCAGTTTACGCCCGACCAAAACCAGTAGTCTGATACCAAATTATAACACCCCCTATCCGTCGCATAGCATATAGCAGTAGGTCCGGCCGGGGCCCGACACCATATACCATAGACAGACCGGGTGGTTACTTATGGAAACCATCCAACCAATCTCAACGTCCTACACAGAGCATTCAAGCGGAAGCAGTTTATAAAAGTTGTAAACCAGAACCCAGCATAGGAGCATGAATGTCCACTAATACCAAAAGGAATGTTATACAAAAATACCCAAAACCGGCCTTAAGGCCTTACAAAGTGTTTCACTTGAAAATTACATGATTTACAAACCACGGCACGCAGGCCGGTCATACATGAACAAAGCAGTAAACACTTCTACTTGGGCCTTCGAGGGCCAGCTTCGCAAAAAGGGCTTTAGCCCGCTATTGACCGCTTGGTCCAGCTGCACCTGTAAACAACAAACCACCGCACGGTGGCAAATCAAGGCAACGGTCAGCAATGCTGACCAAATTATAACGATCCCGCCCCTAACTCGGGGCGGCGATGCTCCTTCCCTGCATTACATTAGCATAAGCGAGCAATTTATATAACCATAGCCATTACATCACAGGCGTTGGCTCGCACGGCCACACGCCCCGTGCACTCAGGGCATATTCTCGGTGAACCGGTCGATGTCACGTCAATTAAAGCCATTAACATACCAGACTCACCACCGCCACTTAGACGGCCAAACCTATGAGCAATTTGTCTTCCTGGCATGGGTCACGTCAATTAAAGCCATAGACCGCCGAAGACTCACATCTATGCCAACGACGAGTGCCATGTAACTTTAGGTCTCTCTAACCCGAACGACATAGAGCGGGTACGGTTCCATCTAACCCGTGCTCACATCGCAACGGCAATTTAAGCCATTTGCGCGGGTCAAACTTCCACCGAGTCCCATTCTAACACAAGTCACATAACCCCGTTATGTTCAAGATGGCTCTCAGGCCACCAAGTTGGCAAGATCTCATATCCGCCCAGTTTTCCGGGTGCACCTTTGGGTTAGTCCCCAGGGCTCCCTGCTACAATCTACCGCGTAGAAAACCCGAAAACAACCAATAGCACAGAGTCTTCTCCGGCCTTATGCAATGCAACATCACCGATCCAGACCAACATGTCCGGGTAGGCTTCACACATCATGCCTATGTTCGTTCTTGCATACGAACTCTAAACAACGAGGACTTCACATATCTACCCGAAGGAACGCCTCCAACTCTCCGCAAACTCGCGAGAGCGGGCTTCCTATGCAAAGAAAGAGAGCGATTCATACTCAAGATGAGGATCGTTACCCTTGAGTTCCTCTTTGGCGCCATTGAAAAGTAATCGGATGGAAATCACCGTACTTGCGTTGCCTCCGTGGATCCGGAGTCGGCTTGCGATTCGGAGCTCCGAAGCTCCTCCAATGGCAAATCTAGCTCTTCTTCTTCTTGCCTTAGCTCTCCTCTCTCCAAGGATTTAGAAAGAGAACAAGTGAAGAAAAGCGATGGATTTCTAAGTCAACTCACGGGTATATCCTCTCAGGAACAACCCCCAGCCGTTGGATCTCAACCTAAGGAAACGAACGGCTTTGATTCGGGGCTGAAATGCCCAATCTGGACCGAACACGGCCTGGCACACGCCCGTGTCCAGGGCCGTGTGCCTCATTCGCCGTCAAAATCGAATCACCTGGAACCTCACACGGGTATCGAACACACCCGTGTTCGAGCTGATACGCCCGTGTTCCACCTGACACGGCCGTGTAGCCGGCCGTGTACCCCATGATTTTTCGCCATTTTCAACCCGAGCACTGCACGGGTTCTAGGACACGCCCGTGTCCTTGCCCGTGTCACCTTGACACGCCTGGGCTCCAGGCCGTGTACACGGTCTCGACACTTCGCGGCTAAGTGTCGACACGGGTCGACACGCCCTGCGACACGCCCGTGTCGCAGGTCGTGTGCCATGTCTCGACACATTGTCGACACCAAAGTGTCGACTTCGCGGGACGAGTGTCGACACGGGTTGACATGCCCTACGACACGCCCGTGTCGCAGGCCGTGTGCCCGGTCTCGACACAACGTCAAAGCTCAGTGTCGACTTCGCGGCTAAGTGTCGACACGGGTCGACACGCCCTGCGACACGCCCGTATCGCAGGCCGTGTGCCCAGTCTCGACACAATGTCGAGACCAAAGTGTCGACTTCCCGCCTTAGTGTCGACACAGGATTGACACGCCCTGGGACACGCCCGTGTCCCAGGCCGTGTGCCTGCAGCCAGAACTCAACCTGGCCCAAAACATCCCCCTTTGCTCCTTTGAGTTTTGGGGCGTTACAACCCTAATGGGTCCTTGGTGATCCATTGTCCTAACGTTAGGGTTAGGAAGGCATGTGTGGGGGTCACTTAGCTAAGAGAAGGTCAATTGATGCTAAGTAGGCCAGTTTGACCATTTAGGTTTAGGGTGGACTTTAGCCAACTTGGCCACTTTGCCTGCCCCCATTGGGTCCTTTGTGACCCTATGGCCCACCCAAGGGGGTTTAGGGTGTTGTGGTGGGGTCATGAAGTCAAGTTGAAGCCCTAAGGTCAAACCCTAAGTCTGGTGATGAGGTTGTGCTATAGGCAGACCAAGGTGATTTCACCTTGTCCCTTGTTCACTTGGTCCTTTGAGCTTCTTATGGTTTTGTCATGACCCAATCATGACAAAACTATTCCTAGGGGTCTGGTTGTTTGAGCGATGTTACACCATTGCTCAAAGTTAGGCATTTTCTCCATCTCTTATTTATACCTTTTATTACTTATTCTGATCTCTTCCTCTTCAGTAGCATACTTTCCCTTAGACCTTATAATTTGGTTAGTATTAGTGCTGAATGAAGGAATATAAGCAACTTGTGATGGTTCAGCCC
Organism: Platanthera guangdongensis; assembly: GCA_039583875.1. NCBI lineage: Eukaryota > Viridiplantae > Streptophyta > Magnoliopsida > Asparagales > Orchidaceae > Platanthera > Platanthera guangdongensis. The sequence continues at coordinate 39,484,496 of CM077147.1, forward strand.
ACTGAGCACCTTCTTCAGCATACTGAGCATAGGTTTGATCATGTTGCTGAGCTAACTGACCTGGATTCAGGGATTCTTGAATCTGGGTAGGGAACATAGGGATGTTATCATATTGAACAAGCTCTATCACAAATGATCCCCTTATGACATTTGTTACCCACACAACATTCTCAGTGTTTGATTTTATTGTCTCCCTCTCCCCCTTTTTAACTTCTTCATAAACCACTTTGGTCTGGGAGGCGCTGGCTTTCTTTCTTTCTGATTTTAGATAGTTTACTCCAGTAGTAACCTGGTTTTTCACCTCAAGCATTTGATCATCCAGGATTTTGGTGCAAGCATCAATCTTGGTAAAAATTGCATCCTTTTGTTGTTCCCTCAGAACTTTATCAGCATTATGGACAACAATCATGTTGCCAACATTAATGTTCTGATTTTCTATGACTGTAGTTGTATTATTGCCCAACTCATCTAGTTTCTCCATAGTATAATCAACAACAGGGGCTACCCTAGTGAAGAATTTCAAAGTCTTGGCCTTCAGCAGATTTACTTCAAACCTGATGGACTTAATCTCTGTGGACAACTCATTTTTGATGTTTTTGAGGGCATCATCAACAAAGTTTTCCAAAGAACTTCATTGCTCGTCCAGTAAGCCCTTCAGCTAGGCTAGAAATACATGAGGCATCTGATCAAGCATGCCTGAAGTACCTTCATCATAAAAGGTTTCTTGGTCTGATCTGACTTCTGCCCTTGTTCCAGAATCACCCATTGTATACATTGAAGATGGTGTGTTCTTGGGGATTTCAGAAGTATATAGCTCTTTTTATAATGCAGAGGAGTCAACATCAAAAACTTGACCTTGAGTTGGGAGTTCAAGATGAATCTCCCCCTCAACTTCTGCCATGTCCTCAGTGACATGCAGATCTGTAGCAGCAGTACTTTCCACATCATAAGAAACATGGAGAGATTCCCTCTCAGCAAAAGCAACTTGCATAACTTGTTCTATAACTTTCTCCGCCTCACTCTGAGGACTGTTTCCATCATGAAGATCTTGGGGTGTTGGTGTAGATACATCATCAGCAGTAGTTAGGAACTTGGAGGTCTCCCCCTCCAACACAGCAGATATTTTGTTGACAATCTCTTTTGTCACTCGACCAGCTTCCTCAGTTGTTGGCACATTTACATCTGCCGTTTCTTCAAAAATGGAGACCTGGGTGCACGTGTCCTTCCTGGCCTCATCATTTGAGTCAGTCAGGTTGGGATCATGAGGCTTTTACTCATGGTGTTCATATGAACTACTGGTGGTGCTTTCTTTTGGTGCAGGAACTTGTTTCTCTTTCTTCTTAGCAACAGACTGGCCATGGGGCTGGAAGACCCGGTCCCATCTGTCCAGTATCTTTATGTACATCTCTCTCTTATGATGGATCTTGGTTCCTAACCTCATATTGAGGATCGCTAGAACACTGTTCAGTAGAAATAGGGAGAGAATTCTTCCCAAATTTGGCTCAGCCAAGCATTCCACCGTTCTGTCAAAACGAATTCGTCCCCAATCTATCCTTTTAGAGAGAATTACTTTGGCCATGAGTTCAAACATTTTCTTAGAAATTTTATCATGGGAGCCTGTCTTGCACAACAGGGCCTTCCCAATGACATCAGCTAGGAACTTACCTCTCAAGTTTAGTTCCTTTCTGAGAATGGAGTCGGTGTTGTGTTTAGGTAGACCACACCACTTTATTGTTGATTTGACATCACACAACACTAGGTATTCTTCCTCATCTGTCTTTGAGAACTTAGGCAACTGCAGCACCTTGCTCAATCTTCTTAGAGTTATCTTTATCTTAGTCTCACTGACAAAGGACTTGATTTTGCTGGTGGATGCGTCAACTTTGGCATTTGAGAACAACTCTAGAACCTCCCACTTCCACAGCAAGCAGGGTTCTGATAGAACTAATTCTAGGTTAGAAACCTAGAGCAGATGGAGAATTAACTGCACCTCCTCTAGCGCATCTGTGAATCCATTGCGAACTAATTCTGAGCCTTCAAATAGGAAATCTAGACCTTTGGGATCCATCTCTATCACGAATTTCTAAAAACGAGCAAAACTGTTCCGCCATCTCGGTGGACTCGGGCACAAAAGGACAAGGAACAATGTGGCTTGTCTTATGTACATCTCTTTCTATTTATAGTATTATTTTACTTTTAGAATGGGAAGAGTCGCGTACCTATTTGAGATCAAAGCTTAGATCAACGGTTGGTATTAATTCCTAACACTTAACCACAAACAGTCAATCTTGCCGCATTTGTTGAGTGAACTCTTAATGTTGGCGACACTCTTATACTTAGTCTAATTTGACAAAACTTTCCTACAGGGATTAAATTAACTTGCAATATACAAACACAATGTATATATATAGTAGAGAACAATTTAAGCTCCCTCCTTGTATGAATCTAACTCTGTAGTGGATATAGTTCTTGCTTCTCCATGAAGTCAGACTTCTCCTTTGGAAATGATAAGTTTCATCCTTGCTTTTGCAATCTTCCTTGCACTCTGCACATTCTCTTCTTGATCATTGTCTACTCCTCTTTTCTTGACTTTATAGTTACAGTTAGAGAGGTTGTGACATTCTCGTCTTCTTGAGCAGGTAGTTCAGCTGGAATCTCCCCCTCAAACTTTGCATTGTTCCTTTGGGAAACCCCTTGTTCCAGTCTTATTCCTGGATCAACCTCTATCCAAGTACCACATGGGGGTATGTGCAGTTGGACTATCCTACAAAACATATTAGTATACCTTAGGACCCCAATTTTTATTGGGTCCTGGGTTCTTGTTAGCTTCAAATTGAACTTGTCTTCCTGCAAATTTTCTGACAGGAAGACTAACACTAGCTCTTGGCACAGTAGGATAGGATCAGAAATCTAAGGCATAATACCCCACTTTCCCACCGGACCAACACTCATGAATGTTGTACTTTCTTTTCTGAGCAGGTCTGCTTTGATACCACATGTTAACAGCAGACTGTTCAGAAGGACGAGGAGCTTCTTTTTCTCTTATTTCTCTCAGCCATAATCTGACTGAAGGTGAGTCTATCAGTAGAAGAGCTTCGTTTTTCTTGAGATCCACCAACAATGGTCTTATTTGCAGAATACATATTATTGATGGCCTCATAAATGCCCAAGTCTGGCTTGCTAATATACTTGCCCTTGGTCTGTATGTGTGCTGGGAGATCTTGAGAAAAGGCCACTACCTTATTCTTGAGAGTAGGGGCTGGGGTACCAAAAATAAATGGTGCATGATGAGTCATTTGAATTTCCTTATGGGGAGCCTTGAAGGCACTCATTCGCCTATTATACCTTCCACCATTATTATGAACATCTTTGTTATGACAAGTGGATCTACCATTCTTCCAGTGACCATAGATGTTTTCCTGGTCATACCTGTTAGAAGGTAACAGTACTCTCTTAAATACAATGGGAGGCTTGGAAGCTAGAGGGTGAGCTGGAGACTTGCATTTCACTTCAGAATTGGACACTCTTGTGATTCCCTTGAATCCCAACCCCTTCTTACCCTTATGAGAGTAGAAGGAGTCTATCAAGGGCAGCATAGTACTTGGCTTAGAGTAACTAGCCACTATCCTTTTCTCCCTCTGGAGCCTCTCTTCAAGATCCAAAATGATCTTGTTCTTTTGGCCTATGGTATCAATCTGAATGATTGTGATGGACTTTAGTTGGCTGACTTCCCCAGCCTTTTGATCCAGCAGGGTTGTTGTCTCGGCCTGCTGGGAAGCAGCTAGCTGAAGGGAGGCAATCTCCTCAACTTGATTTTTGGCCAACTTCCCGCTCCTCTTTAAAGCATCCAGAAGTTCACCATACTTGTCAATCAGTTGATTGACAGCTTCCTCTAATACAGGTCCATCATCAACACTTGATGTGGATGCATCAAAGTTTGGACTGGTCTCATAATCAGATTCTGAGGATGAGCTAGATAGGGAATGTACCTGATCTAGTCTAGGCTGATCCTGACAGGATTCTTCTACTGTCATGGCCATTAGTGCATAACATATGTAGTCGTCTTCCTCATCATCCTTCTCTGAATCATTATTTGAATATGATAGAGGGGCCATGATCTCTATTATTGCATCTAGATAGACATCATATTTATCACTATCACTAAACACAGAGGATAGTGGGGCTCTGATTCCTATCATGGCAGCAGAATAGTCTTCATCTTCTATAATAGCTGCCACCAACCCAATATAGGTCTTTTCCTTTCTGCAGACTTGAGGCTTTATTGAGCTCCACTCCTTATGGTTCACTCCTGAACCCATAAGTACAAACCTTATAACTATCCTTGGTGATCTACTCAGACTATTAAGTCCTTTTTGAGTAATCTCCCTTTGATACCACTTGAAAGTCTTTAATTTCAAGGATAACTAAATCACCTAGAGGGGGGTTAATAGGTTTCTTAGTCTTTGTGCCTATCTTTTTGTTTTTCTTCTTTAAGTGCTTTGTGAGTTAGTAGTTTTCTGCTTTCAAGACACACCACAAAGATTACACATAGAATTTATAGTGGTTCCCCATATTATGAGTATGTCCATTGTCCCTCACACCTTTCAAACAGTTTGTTAGATGTGGCCCTTCTCTAAATCTTGGCTCATAGGAGCTTACAACACAATCCCTCAGGACCACTCAGTCTCCTCTAAGACTTATAGCTCATACACAAAGACCTACAAATAAGTGATCCAAAGATCACCTACCTCAGTCCCAAAAGCCCTACCACTCAGGCTGGGTGGACAGCCCTATCTCAGAGAGAATGACTCTCCTACAGCTCAGGCACAAAGGCCCTACCTCATATCCAAAGGATCCTACAACTTAGGCACAAGTGCCCTACCTCAGAGAGAATGACTCTCCTACCTCAGGCTCAAAAGCCCTACCTCAAATTCATAGGAGGATCCTACAATCTCAGGCACAAAGGCCCTACCTCAGGTACACATGTGATGTGAGTGATTTATATAGCATATTTACTATCATTGTCTACCTAGATTTACATGAAAACCTCACCCATAACATGCTTTTATAGTATTTTATCTAACCATTTGATTTAGTTAATTATTGGGAGGTTATATTATAGAAATGATTTAGTTTTCTAATCAATACTACAAGTTAGTCATGAGATGCAGGAGCAGGGACAGCTTGGGCATGATGCGGGTAAAGAACCAAGTTCGAGATATGTCTACACGGCCATGAACACGGCCGTGTTAGCAGCCGTGTTCAACTATAGAAGATGGGAGATCAACGAACAAATGGCAGAGAAGGACACGACCATGTACATAGCTGTGTCAATAGCCGTGTTAACCTACACGGCCATGTACACGGCCGTGTCAGAAGCCGTGTTTCGCTCTGAAAGATGCTGAAGACACATTTTTGTTCGCTGTAACCGTAGGATACTGGTCTACATGGCCATGTACATGGCCGTGTCTGAGGCCGTGGACATCTCCTTTTTTTTCTCAAAATCTATAAATACGTTCAGAAAGGGAAACTGAAGGGGGGAGGAAGATTTATTCTGGTCTTGGGTCGACGTGAAGGTAAATACATTGCTGGATAAGACTCATTAGAAGGTGGATCAAAGAATACGATTTGTAAAGTCTCTTATCTTTCTTCTTCTTTCCCCTTCGATGTTTTTATCGATTATATCTGAGCATATCTCTTATTTGGTGTGTATGGAATACAAGAACAATGTCTAGATTTGAGTTTATTTAATCTTTCCTCTTCTTTGATATTTACTATGATTCATCTAAGTTTTATAACTCTATAAGATCGTCTATGATCTGGATTACTCTAGTTTAACATCAATCCTTGAAATCGAGAGATGAAAGGCTTGACAATCTCATGATTAGATGAAGAGTAAACCAGATAATCTTATTTGATTTTAAGTCTTGAGATCGAGAGATGAAATACTTGCTTAGATCATATTTAGATGATAGGATTTGCATGCGCTTCTAGAGATAGAAGAACATAAGTTCTCCGTATTAGTGTCTTCACTAAAGAGTCAAGTTCTTGTAGTTTAAATCAAGTTTTAGGAGTTATGTTACGAAAGAGATTTCTAACATTCAACCTAGGCTTAGTCATTGAGTTGCTCGAGAGAGAACTCGATGAATTTCAAAGACTCTACGGTCATTGAGATCATTTGAAATGATGGAAAGAAAATATTCAAATTATCAAATCTATTTTAGAAACAGTGTATTTCTACTTATTTAATTATCACTAAAGCATTGTATCACCATTCTACCCTCCTATAAACCCTTAATCATTTTAGCTTTACAATATCTATTTTATTTAAAACTATCCATCTATCATTAGTGGTATGATAATAGAGAATGAATGAGTACGAGTAATTGAGAGGACCTCGAGGAATACGACATGAGATTGCTTAAATCTCCTATACTATAAATGATAGGTTCACTTGCCTTTAGTACAACCCGTTTATCTGGAGTTGAATCTAATCATATAGTTTATAGCTGAGAGAAAAAGCATGCATCAAATTTTTGGCGCCGTTGCTGGGGACTACTTTCAATATTCTGAAAATTTATGAACTATTAATCTACTTTTTTTTAGTTTAGTACAATGTCTACTTTAATAATATCCTCTTAGAAAAGGGTAAATTTGACTTAAATACCAACGATCTTGCGTAATACCTTGCGAACCCTTCAGTGGGCGACTATTCGGAAACTTTATATTAATCCCATATTCTGGTCTGCTTATTCTGCTTGCATTGGGACACTGCAAAATTTAAGTATGGGGGGAATATATTCTTCTTATCATGCATATACAACACCTTGTATAGCAATTTTCAAAACTCTCTTACATTCTCTTCACCTTTTCTTTATTAATCTCTTTATAATCTCATGCATAAAACATATAACGCACTCCTCATCTCACTAAAATTTAGATAATCAATGTTGCGTGTTTTTTTAGAACATTCTAATTAATTCGCTCAGGATTAGGAGTTGCAAATTAGCTATCGCACAATGATCATAGGAGTGGATTGCAGACTCATTAGTGTTCTTACTCTTTGCTCGTGATTCATAGTAGGAAATCCATTAGTTTAGATTACTCTACATATCTAATTTTTATAACTTCCCCTTATTATCTATGGCTAATTGTTACTCCATATTAAAAAACTCTACTTATCTGTGACTATGTGAGTTGATGATTGAAACATTTTACTAGAGAAGTATTAGTCAATATAGATAAAAAGAGTATCCTTCTCGATGTCTAGAAATTTCCCCTAGCGATCCTCAAGACATTTTCGTAAGTTAGTTAATTAGTATGGAAGTGATTTAGGCCATTCATTGGATAGATTGAGGCTTGTAGACCAAAACCCTACACACTTAGCCTTGTGAAACCAACTTGAGCCTAATCTTTTTATTGAATACACCTCCACTCAATAATCACCAAGGCCAACACTCCTTACCCAATATCACACCTAGCAAGCTGGAAAGCTATGAGATTTTTGTTTGGAAGTTAATCAATATCATATATTTTGTAGTCTAATCAACAAGTTGATTGCTATGAAAATATTAAAAAGGAGATTAAGAAAAGAAAAGAAGAAAAATTTTGGAAGCTTATATAAAAGAATTTATATGAATTGTTTTGCTTTGATTAAAGAATAAAATAGTGAGAAAGAAAACGAAACATTATATATAGCACCTCTCAAGTTTGGGGGTGATCTCCACCACATACACCTTGCTGATTAGGGAATCACATAACATAGAGCTTTTGTCTTCAATATAGGTGTGTTTATGCCATCATGTTTATCATTGTCTCTCTTTACCTATGAACCTAAACCTAAAGCTACATCCTATTTAAAGCCTTATTGATCTATATTAGTTAAAATCTAACTTGTGTCATGGAGAGGGTGTGAAAAGGCAAGCCTATGGCCATCGACTTTGATGGATTTCTTTCGTAGCTACCCTATAATCCCGAGAGACTAATACTCATCTGAGTCATTATGTTACTTTTTCCTCACACTAATTCCAGACAAATATGTATTCATTTCTAGGTGGGAGTAAGGAATAGCCAAATTTATATTTCGTGGAAGTTCTAGAAAAAGCATATGTTTAAAAATCTCTACTAAAAATTCTCTACATGTTTAGGATATCGAGTTTCTCCTTGCACTCCTTACTTTCATTATGCGATTAAAAAAATTTACTTCTTCTATTTCGGGGGTTTGCATTAGTTTTCTTGGGACTAGCAAACATTCAAGTCTCGAGGTATTTGATGTGAGTGATTTATATAGCATAATTACTATCACTGTCTACCTAACTTTACATGAAAACCTCGCCCATAACATGCTTTTATAGTATTTTATCTAACCATTTGATTTAGTTAATTATTGGGAGGCTATATTGTAGAAATGATGTAGTTTTCTAATCAATACTGCAAGTTGTCATGAGGTGCAGGAGTAGGGACAGCTTGGGCATGATACGGGTAAAGAACCAAGTTTGAGAGAGGTCTACACGGCCATGAACACGGCTGTGTTAGCAGTCGTGTTCAGCTATAGAAGATGGGAGATCGAAGAAGAAATGGCAGAGAAGGACACAGCCATGTACACAGCCGTGTCAATAGCTGTGTTAACCTACACGGCCATGTACACGGCCATGTCAAAAGCCATGTTCCCACCTGAAAGTTGTTGAAGACACGTTTTCATTCACTGTAACCGCCGGATACTGGTCTACACAGCCATGTAAACGGCCATGTCTGAGGCTGTGTACATATCCTTTTTGCTCCAAATCTATAAATACGTCCAGAAAGGGAAACTGAAGGGTGGAGGAAGATTTATTCTGGCCTTGGGTCGACGTGAAGGAAAATACATTGCTGGAGAAGACTCATTAGAAGGTGGATCGAAGAATACGAATTGTAAAGTCTCTTATCTTTCAATTCTTCTTTCCCCTTCGATGTTTTTATCAATTATATCTCAGTATATCTCTTATTTGGTGTGTATGAAATACGAGAACAATGTCTAGATTTGAGTTTATTTAATCTTTCCTCTTCTTTGATCTTTACTATGATTCATCGAAGTTTTATAACTCTATAAGATCGTCTACGATCTGGATTACTCTAGTTTAACATCAAGCCTTGAGATTGAGAGATGAAAGGCTTGACAATCTCATGAATAGATGAAGAGTAAACCGGATAATCTTATTTGATTTTAATTCTTGAGATCGAGAGATGAAAGACTTCATTAGATCATATTTAGATGATAGGATTTGCATGCGATTCTAGAGATAGAAGAACATAAGTTCTCCGTATTAGTGTGTTCACTAAAGAGTCAAGTTCTTGTAGTTTAAATCAAGTTTTAGGAGTTATGTTACGAAAGAGATTTCTAACATTCAACCTAGGCTTAGTCATTGAGTTGCTCGAGAGAGAACTCGATGAATTTCGAAGACTCTACGGTCATTGAGATTATTTGAAATGATGGAAAGAAAATATTCAAATTATCAAATCTATTTTAGAAACAGTGTATTTCTACTTATGTAATTATCACCAAAGCATTGTATCACCATTCTACCCTCCTACAAACCCTTAATCATTTTAGCTTTACAATATCTATTTTATTAAAAACTATCCATCGATCATTAGTGGTATGATAATAGAGAATGAATGAGTACGAGTAATTGAGAGGACCTCGAGGAATACGACATGAGATTGCTTCAATCTCCTATACTATAAATGATAGGTTCACTTGCCTTTAGTACAACCCATTTATCTAGAGTTGAATCTAATCATATAGTTTATAGCCGAGAGAAAAAGCATGCATCAATAGGCCCTACACTTAGATCCACACAAGCATTCTACAAACTCAGGCTCAATAGCCCTACACTCAGATCCATACAGGGATCCTACCTCATCCTTTATAAATCAGGCTTACAACTCAAATCTAAAAGGATCCTACAGGATGAGTAGTTGGTTAGTGTAATAATTTGGCTCCAGAGAAGATGTTCTCTGAGCCTGTCTTCCTGAGATGAGATAAACCCAGCCCAACCTTCTTCACAGCAATAAGAAACTAATTTTCAGGTTGACTTGGCTTGTGCTGAAAGTGTTTTGCAGTGAATTGCTTCTTTTTGAACTGAGAAGGAGACTCAGTTCTAACTTCTTCTTCCTCAGAAAGTGAACTTTCTGATCTTGTTGTTGAAGACAAGTTGTATCTTGTTGCTTCAACCAACTAATTGTCTGTGAATCACAGACCTCTTGAGAGCAGGTTCTTCTTCCTTCTTTACTGAGCAAACTCAGTGCTGACTTCTACTTCACAGCTTCCAAAAAGGTTCTTCAAAAAATTACTTGTTCGAACTGTGAAGTAACAACAGTTAGGGTTATCCCTTTCTGCTACTTCTTTCTCAAATATGTCCCTGAGCTTGTTGTTGATGATGAGGATGTCAACAGCTACCTCTTGTTTGCTTCCAGTCGTTATAGCAAGGGTAAACCTTGCTGCTCCTTCTTTTAATTCAAAAATATCTTTTGAAGTTGGTATAGCAGGTGAAGATAGCTACACCAAGTTGGATCAACTTTCAGATCAGCTTCAGTAAGGTTAGACCATGTTGCTTCTTCTTCTTCTTCAGAGAAATGTCTCTGAACTTTCTTTTGATGATGAGGATGTCAACAGATAACTCTTGAAATTTTAGATTAGATGGCTAAAACTTGTTCTTCAAAGCTCTACAACAATGGTCAAGGAAGAAGATGAAGTCCAGTTGTTTCCTGAAAGCTAATTTCTTCAATATAATCTCCACCTTTTTTATTCCGCCGATCAACGACTATTTTGACCAGTGGGCCCCACTAAAATTGGCAGATACAACTTTACTTTAACATCCAAAAGTCATACAGTAGGCCTGCGACACCATTTGTCGCGTACCGTAGCCATCCCACCACATTTTGAACTTTGTTGACTTTTGTTGATGTCCGCATCTATGGATTTAGTTAAATTCAAGCTCTTTATTATAGGTGTTAAGTGAACAAGCTTCACTCAATGCCAAAACACTTAGACAACTTTCTGTCTTACTCAGGCGTTGAGAGTGTTGAGTGAACAAGCTTCACTCAATGCTTTTGGCCTTGGCCAATCTTTCTGCATCACAAGCATTGAGAACATTGAGTGAGTCTTCCTCACTCAACGCCAAAGTACTTGGATAGTTTTATGTCACTAGACATTGAGTGAGCCTTCATCACTCAATGCCAAAACACTTAGTCGCATTTCTAAATGAAAGCATTGAGTGTAGCATTTTCACTCAGCGCTTTATGCTTTAGTCTATTATCTTGATGAGGCATTGAGTGAATAGCCTTCACTCAATGCTTCTGTACTTAGACAGATTTTTTGTTAGCTTAGGCGTTGAGTGTGTCTTCATCATTGAATGCCATATAGACTTTTGTAATCTTAACTGCTTAGGCATCGAGTGAGCCTTCATCCCTCGATGCTTCTGGACTTATCCAAATTTCTTCTATCAAAGACAAAGCATTGACTATCTGAGCTTTACTCAACGCTTTCTGCAGTATGGCATTGAGTGAACTTCCTTCACTCAACACATGTGGACTTAGCCACATTTCTTTACATCTGGCATTGAGTGAGATGTCCTCACTCAATGCCTGTGGACTTGGCCACATTTCTTTGCATCTGGAGTTGATTGAGCTGTCCTCACTCAATGCCTGTGGACTTGGACAGATTTTTTGTCTCTACACATGCCTACCTTGTGTCCACATGTCACCATCACTTAGACAACCTGCCTAATTATGTTCCAAGAAACATCATGAATAAATAAAGCTTGTGATAACTATTAGATTACACACATGTGTATACCATTGTCTATTAGGACTTCTTCAAATCTTGGACATTGGTATCAATGGACCCAACAGGAGATATGTGTCGAACATTCTACATCACTTTGCGTCAACCTTGGGTATAAAGATCTCGTTGTTCATATTAGATGGAAAACCGTGTAATTATTCATTTGTATGATACTTTTGTCCAGGCATAACATAAATGGATTTATTTATTTACTATAATCTGATAGTGTGGAATGACTCATATTATGCTCTTATCAAAGGACATAAAAGGACTCAGGTTCAGTTCTTACTTGAGGGGTGTAGAAGGACCTAGGGGGTCTGATCTTATCCATTTTTATTTTCAGGGACTTGGACTAGCACCTATACGTGATTAAGCTGAAAGGTTGGGCAAACATGAACGTGTCGTAGAGCTATGCACATACGAACATGTTGAGCGTGTGATTGCCCTCCGGAGGCAGTTGCTGCAATTGTTAACGTGCCCTTGGGTGTTGATATCAGCGGTAGTTACTGTGAAAGCAGTATTCGGTGAGGGGTACTACTGAGCGCAGTTTTCGACGAGGGTAGCTAGTTCGAGCGTTCTACTCGATGAGGACAACTACTATATGTGTGATCCTAATGAGAGCAGCTATCATGAGCATTCTACCCAGCGAGGGTAGTCATTGTGAGCGCGTAACCCAAGCGGGGTAGCTATTGTGAGGGCGCTACCAGGAGAGGGTAGTTGTTGTAAGGGTGCGACATAGTGAGGGAAATGAGCACGCTACCTCGGTTGTCATGAGTGCACCATTCAATGAGGGTAGCTGCGGTGTGCACGATACCTAGCGAGGGCGGCTACCGTAAGCGCGCTACCCGACGAGTGCCGCTATGATGAGTCCGCTACCCAACGCAGGCAACTGGTAATTGCTATCGGCTAGAATTTGAGTTGACAAATGAGGTTGCATGATTCAGATCACTTGGATCACCAATATTTAAAAAATGATAAACATTCCCGGAGAGCAGTGCGGGTAGTCTGTGTGGCCCAGACAAGTTTGTTGCGAAAGACAGCAGCGCCGATCGGAGGCGACGGAGGTAGACAGAGGTACTAAAATAAAAGGAAATTGGCCAATTAGGTAAGAGTGGCAATGTACTTGCCACTGAATTGCAGGTTAAGCTCCAGGACATCCCGACCCGCCATGGGGTAGAGAGGAATTTGCAAAATAAGATCAATAAACAGGGGGCCAAAGTGCTGCTAAAGTAGTTGTTGATCCCAATCCCCCACCACCGAGAGAAAATCAGAGACCAACATGGAATCAATCACATTACAATTAATGAAAGTTGGCCAAGAGTCTAGGTTGCGTTCCTAAATCCACCGCCATAGTCTTGCTGATTCATCCACGTGCCATTTGGGGCTTGTTGAAACGGAAAACTCGGTATCTATGGAGTTCAACCTTGAGGAAGGGTTGATCGCACACTTCTCTCCTGCGAGCCAAACAGCAAAGGAAAAAAGAACAGGGAACCGACCCAAGAGATCGGCGTGGAGGTCTCACCACACACCCGGAAGATCTTAGAGCGCTTCCCCTCCTTAGCCAAATGTCGAGCTAAGTCCACCTCAGAAAGTGCTAGAAGACCGGGGAACTAGTAAGCATGCCTTTTGAGGTACCCCTTGGGTCCTATTTATAGATTTTTGAAAATTACCTGCAAATAGCCAAGCCCCGTTGTTCCAAACTACTATGTGTTGTCCAGGTTGGCCTGCCAATAGCGTAACTCCGCTGTTCTGGAAGGATATGAGCAAACCAGCGGGGGCAAAATGGTAAAAAGCATCACAGATAACTGGGCAAGTGGCCCTCTGAAGCATCCACTCACCTGGGGCGGAGAGTGCTCGATGGGGTTGGCACTCGCTGCCTCTCTCTAGACCTCGGCGAGTATGGGCCTGGCTAGCCCTACTCGCCTACCACTTGTCGAGCTGCCTTGGGGCGATTACGAGCCCTCCTACTCAACTCTCTCCCCCAGAATTTCCACCCCGCCTAGGAGAGTGGGGGATGCCAAGCTTCGGCCCCCTTACTAGCTCGCCCGAGACGTGGAGAGCCAAGTACCTGGCTGGCCTGACTCCTTTCGTCCACTTCTCGCTGGATATGGGGTTGTACATAATCCCCGCTCTTTACGAGGTTGGCACAAGCTCGTAAAGAATCATCCAAGCCCATAATATTCGGCGAGAGCGACAAGAGAGGGAGAATCTTTTGATGGGTCCCACCGGCGGCTATATATATGCGCTTGCATACCTGGGCGACCCTTGACATCCCCTTTGCCATAACCTTGTTGAGATGCCTATCCCCAAAGAGATCCAGTAGAGACTTGACCGAGCTCACGAGGCTGCCTCTGCCTGCGTTGCCGGCTTGACCGACGATTCCCTTAAAATCCCGCCAAGTGTCTTGGCATAATGCAACCCCGCCAAGAAGGCAAAACCACTTTCCAAGGCGGCTGAACCCATCTTTAATGACCTGAGATCCACCCTAGAGAACAGGGTCGGCTCCTCCACTCTGCCCGCCACTGAGAAGAAGGGTAAAGATAATGTCGACCTTTCTGCTAACACGGACAGCCAACGGGATGACAGCGAGGCATCCACGCCGCGAGTCAAGCCCCCTCGGAGTCTCGCGGCTTAAAACTCTGTAGACTCGCCCGCGAGACCTGTCGCCCCCCTTTTGGACCCTGGGCTGGACTCGCAGAGGCCGAATTTGCCGGCTCATACCCCTCCCAATAGTAACTTCCTGCTCCTGGAACTGCAAGGAAGGCGGTGAAGCCATCCCCATGACGACTTCTGTCTCCTCCCACCAAAAACTCATCGCCCGGGTCGTGGTAAGAACCTGAGCTTGCCCCCTTTCCACACTTCCCGGGGGGGGGGGGGGGGGGGGGCGAGCTCACATGGTAAGTTTTGACTTCCATTGATTAGTCTCGTGTGATTCTCCTAGAGTACTCTCCCTTCGTACTAACACATGACTAAATGCCTTTGCAGCTCCTCCCAGTCAGTCTGAGGCTGACGAATCTTCGGGGCCAACCCGTTACTCATCCCTCCCATCCCCAAGCTCGCTAGACTCCTTCTTGGGTTCCTAGGTGTATTACGAAGAGCTGACGAAGCGGGGAATCGGGGTCTTCTAGCAGCTGGTGCGCGGGCTACACAAGGTTCAGGAGGACAACGAGGTGCTACAACGTGACTACGTGCGGCTAGCGGACGAGGTGAGGGGTAGCCCGACAAGCGAGCCGATGTCACCTTCTCCGCTTTTGGACGAGAGTGACGAGAATCTCCAGATCGTCCATAGGAACTTGGGGCGGATCCGCGAGCTCCATAACTCATGCCGACCAGCGGGGAAGGAGACGCGAGGCCGGGGTAGGTAGAAATGGCTCCCTTACCGAGCCTACCGACACTCGCCCCCAGCACCCTCAGCTCACGCGCATGTGAGATAGCCGCCTTCTCTCTCTCTTCTTTTTTATGTTTTGTACTTGATTTATTTGAGCTGTACTCGCCTCCCAGTCTGTAATAACTTGGAATAATTTTTAGGTTTCAATATTTTCTATTTGAATAAGATGTCACTCTTGAGATTCAGCTCAGCATGTAGTAGAACAAGCTTCAGGAGTCGACGAGCTGGGGTTCGCGAGAAGGGTCAGGCGAGCTGGATTGATCGGTCGGCTCGACCTTGTTTTTCTTTTCCTATAAATAGGCCCCCTCACCAACCCCGGTCCACCGCCTTTATTGCTCTTTTACCCCCTCTTCTTACTCCTCGTTCTTTTTCATGTACTCGCACCTCAACCATCCTGCGAGCATGGGCAAGATAAACCCTGATGTGGATGGTCGCTCCTAGTGTGTTCGGTGTTTTGCCGAGTACTGCTTTTTAAGGGAAATACTTATGAGGGGAACTCGTAGAGTTTGTTACCGACCATGTGACCCCAAGATTCGAGGCGTGCCGACCCAGGGAGGGTGAAGCCATCAAAACCTTCTACCCTAACGAGCTCGCCTTCCCCATCTTGCATTTCGAGGTGGGGTTGTTCCTAATGCTATGACTGGAAGTCCGCCAGATCCTCAAGTACTATGGTGCAGTGCCCGCACAGCTAAACTCGAATGTCATTGCCATGATGGTCGCATTCTCCTGCTTCCTCCGCCAAGAGCGGATAGAGTTCAACTTGACCGTCTTCCAGAAGCTCTACAGCTACAAGGTGACTCCCGATGGTGTCGCCTACTTCGAGGTCTCATTCATCAAATTTCGCGAGATCGCGAACAAGCACCACAACTGGATGTCCAAGATCGTCTTCATCAAGGGCGATCTTGACAATGTACCGTACTTGCCCCTGCAGAAGGGTGAGGAGGTGTAACGCCCCCCTACGGTATCCGACAATGATGTCAAGCTCCACAAAGTTTTTCTCCACAAAGATTTTGAGGTCGCCTTCCTCTGAAGGGGCATCGACTCGCTCCTCCCGTTCATCCCGATGAAGGTATTCCTCTCACTTTCTTCTTGCCAAGCTCGCCAAATCAATAGGATTTTATAACCAAGTTTTTTCATGCAGGGGAGCGACTGATTCCCGAGAAACCGCCCTTCGCGTACTTGGGACTCCACCCCGACCCCCTCACGCGTGAGATGGCGGCCGCAGCTGCCTGCTGAGATAAGCTGGCATCATCCAAGCCCTCATCTAGCAAGAAGCGACCTGGTTTTGCGGGGTCCAGCTCTCCCTGCCGTCAACCGCCACAAAAGAAGGTGAAAAGGGCAGTGGTGATACCCAGGGCAAGACAACAACAACAACAAAACCAAAATACATGAGCTCGCCTGAGACTACCCCCGACGAATCGTCGGAGAGCTCGCTGAAGGAGACATCAGAAAAAGGGCAGGGGGTGGTGAATCCTTTGCTCCTGCTGCAAAGAAGACCGTGGCCCGCGAGTCGGGCCTGTCGAAGAGACATCCCCTTGTCGGTTTTGGGGGAAGGTGGAAGGACTTGGCCAATGCACCGATGGTCCAATGGGACGAGCTGGCCCATCGGGTCTCTATCACCTCCCTCCAGCCCTCCTAGATAGACTGTCAGCCCTCCACTGGGCTTGCTTATGCACTTTGCTTCGTCCTCTATGGGCATGAGGATGTCGAGGCCTACAAGGGCACGATCCTATGCCAGCTCGGCAATGAGGGCTTGCAGGACCACATGCGGGCCCTGGAGCTGCACCATATGTTGGTTCGTCACGGCTTAAACCTCAGCCATCTCTTGCAAAAGGCCGAGTAGGGGAGCGACATTGCCAAGGACAAGGCCGCTGACCTAACGAGGCTACTCGGTATTGTCGAGGACCTAATCGCCAAGGATGTCGCCGGGTTGGTAAGTACTGGCTTCCCCACCTTCTTTTACTTATGATTTCCTGTAATTAATTTGTTTGCCATTTTGTTTCACAGGATGCCGAGGCCGCTGGCGAGTTGCGGGCTCGCACCATCTGGTTGGAAGAATAAAACAACCAGTTGCGTGCTCGTGCTGCCGAGCTAGAGGCTCACGTCGCAAGGCTGGAAGCAGACAACGGAAAGCTGAAGGATCAGATCAAAGGGCTCAATAGCGAGATCATCCGCTAGGAGGAGATCTTCCTTCCCCGGGGTGGCAGTGATCCCCCTTCCCATACAAGAAGCCAAGGATCTTCGGCGAGGCTAAGGTTGTCGAGTGGCTGCGGATCAACTCGATCGAGTCCACTGAATGCACTCTGCATAACATGAAGGACACGGGGGTGCTGATGGAGGGCTGCGAGGAGATCACAGCCCGGGATCTTATGCCGAGCCTGTTCCCGTCTACTTCGCCCAGCGAGGAGGATAACTTTGACTTGCTTTTCTGGAAGGGCAAGGACTACAAGGAGCATCCATCCAGGGAAGAGGGAGAGGACCGCCACTCTGGGGGGGGGGGTGAGAGTTGACTCTCACCCCTTATTTTTCTTTTTTTTATAATCCCCCCTCCTTTTATAACCTTGCAGAGGCAATCTCCCCTTTTGTAATAACATTATATATAATTGAAAGTGGGTTTGTCATGGATTTTTTCTCTCTTCTTTTTCTTTAACTTACTTACTACGACGTACTCACCTTCGAGCTCTCCTCCTTGTACAACCTCGCTAGGATAGAACTCGTCATTAGAATGCATTAGTTAGGATTTGTACCCACGAGTAGACCTTGAGAGGTTGCCAGCCCTGGGCAATCCGGGGGCGGACCGCTCACCGCGCTGTGCTCGCCACCACCCAACTCGCTTGCGAGCTGTCTTCTTTCTCGCCAATGTCAAACTAAAATTATTAAAAAATTTCACAAGTAAAACCTGAAGGGGGTGGAATGGGTCATCGAAGCTCGCCTCATCTCGCCTTCCTCAGTAGATGTCGAGTACTCGGCTTGCCATCTCTTCACCCTGCCTTGCTCTGACGATGCCACTCCATGGAAGTATGTCCTGGCCATTTTCCAAGCACCCCCAGCTCGCTTTCTTTGACCATCCAACTCGCCTATTATCACTTTCCATGGTCACCCTCTAGGTGCTACCACTGTCCCAATCAGCTAAGTGAGTTCGACATCTCCTTTGTCCTGCGCCTCTCGATCAAGGCTCAGGAGATAGCCGACTTTCTAGCCGATTACGTGGTGGAGGTGGCGGAGGCAGAACTTAACCGCCCAATTCCTTGGAAGGTTATGGTGGATGGTGCCTCAGGTAAGCATTCCTTGGGGGTGGGGATTATCTTGGAAAGCCCCCAAGGAACGAGGATAGAGAAAATAATAGTTGTCCATTTTTTTATTAACAACAATCAGGCCGAGTGCGAGGCGGTGATCGTAGGGCTGCATCTGGCTAGGGAATTGGGAGTGCTTGATGTGGAGGTCCTCACTAACTCCATGGCGGTGGCTTATAACACCCTAACTATGGCAGCAGATTTTGTCACTATCGCCAGGCGATAGTGGGCATTGCCTAATGGCGATAGCGGCGCTCGTCAAGCCGCGCTCGAGGAATGCAACGCATTCAACAAGTCGTTGAAATGATATCGCCGAGTGGCTATAGCCGGATGGCGATAAAGAAAAAAATGTTGAGTCGACACTCAACGCTCTCGATGCTCTCAATGCACTCAATGCCTGAAAGCGTTGAGTGAACTTGACACAATCAACACCTGAAAGCATTGAGTTGCTTGATATCGCGAGAGATAGTTGGTATCACCTGGAAATAGCACCATGTGGCATGAACATGTGTCAGATGTCTGGACGACGGCCAGTGAGCGGTGGTTGACTTGGGTCAAAGAGGTGAAAAAGTGGATGTCGTCATGTGACAGTCAATATCGTCAGGCAATATCGCTAAAGTGACCAGTCAACTCAAATCTTGGCCTTTACTTTATTTTGATGGATTGATCGTGTGGCTATGGTTAAAACCGAGGCCACTTATCCAGAATGGTGTGGGATGAGGAGATCATTATTTCCTTCTCACTCTTTTTCTTCATTCCATCCAAGTTCTTGAGATGTGAACTAAAGGCTGGAGTTAAGGGTTTCAGCTGATCTTTGTGAAGGTGCTGAAGGAGATCTTGTGGTAGGAAGCAGGATTTGAGACTAGATCCGCAAATGGGAAAGTGAGGCGCTCACTTCCATCCGCGTAGAAAAGCTTCGTCATGGCTTCGAAGAGAACTACAAGGGTAATGATTTTCTCCTGGACAAGTGAAGTCTCAATATGCATACTTGTATGGAACCCCTCACCAAAAGGTGAAAAAGGGTGGATTCCAATGGGTATATCGGTATGATCCCCATTTATTTTGCATATAGATCGGAAATATAGAGTACGGAATATGCATGCTGTGAGAAGCCCATCCGGACGGGTTAGTCTGGATTAGTGATGTTTTTATGCTTTGCGTGCCGGAGAAGACTCTGTGGATATGTGTGTGATGTACATATGAAATCTGGGGTCTAGGGGTGTGCATGATACTACATCAAAGTACTGGAAGCATTTCTAGGAAAATACCCAGGAAAGATTACAGTTTGGAGAACTATTGATGTCGTCGGGCGATAGTGAGTGTCGCCAGGAGATAGCTTCCAGTGAGCTAAAATTTTGTGTGGCCTGTCTCGATGATACAAGGGGGTCATTGTATGCAAAACTGTGTGCTTAAGTTACTTGGCTTGGGTGGGTGTCAGCCCAAAATGGACAAATATGTGTGGCTTGTGATGAGTTGAGTCGTGGAGGCCAACTACTGTGCCATCAAGTTAAGTACCTCTGAACGACTGGATCGTCAAGTTAAGTCCGGGCAGTCGGTCGTCAGGTTAAGTACCTCTAAACAACAAAGTTACCGTTAAGTCATGGACCTCTGAACGATGGTGTTGTACGGGGGAGTCCGACACACCGAAAATGTGCCCTGAGTGCACGGGGTGTGTTGTCGTTGGGCCAACGTCTGTGATGAATGTGCTTAAATGCAGTTCGCTGTTGCCACTATATATATATATATATATGTTATGCCAAGTAGAAAGTAGCAGGTTGAAGGCAATGTACTGCAATTGGCTGGCCCTTGAAGGCCCAAAAGAACACATTTACTGTTTTCATCTATTGCCGACCTGTGTGCCGAAATATGAAACCACTTTTTGTTAAATGAAACAGTTTTACTAAGGCTACGACCGAAACATGTGCTATATGTATATATAGATATCATTCTTATTGTGTCGTGGGCATTCTTATGATGTATGGGTTCATAACTTAAAATACTTCCGCTAGAATGCTCTGAGATAGGGTACGCTTATAATTGAACTTGGATTTGTCAACAACTTGTAATCTCCTTACCTGTCTGTAGTATACGACGTCGAGCCCCGGTCGAACCTTTTGTCATATGATATACGACGGATGGGGGCATTACATGGCTTCCCAGATCAACGGGAAGTTTGAGGCGAGGGAGCCTACCCTTCAGTTATACTTAGCAAAGGTGCAGGGGGTCATCGATGATAACTTCTCAAAAAGAAGTTATTTCATCATTTTATTTACAAGTTTTCATCCTATATAGGTAGTAAATCATCATGAAATCAAGTAAAATAGGGTTTAAATTATATTCTGATATAATTTAGGTTTTAAACATAAGATTATGATATTTCTTTGCAAAATACAAAAAAAGGGGGAAGTAAGTTGGAAAAATAAAATACAATCAACTATAGTACTCAGATATATTGTTGCAACAAATTATTCACTTTATCCAGAGACAAAGTTGATACAATGGATTATTTATTACCTAATTATGTCTATCTTTATAGAGACAAAGTTGTTGCAACAAATTGCTGACAGAAATCTAGAATTTTATAATTCAAATTAGTGACAGTTACAAAATCGAAAGGAGGCATTCCTTCAGCAAATTAAAGGCTCTTTAAAGACAAAGTTGTTGCAACAAATTGCTGACGAAAATTTGAAATTTTTAAATTCAAATTGATGGTAGTTACAAGACCAAAAGGAGTTGTTCCTTCAGCAAATCTAAGGCTCTTTAAGGGGCGAATCACTATATATAGAAGGGGAGAATTATCAGAGAGGATGGGGGTCGATAGATCGGCTAGAGGAGAATCGAAGGAGAAGCACAGTGACTTGGGCAACGAAATTCAGCAGGCTGCCTCGAAAATAATTTGGTTTGCTTGTCATAATTTCTCTGTTACCATGGTTGTTCAATTCCTATTACAAAATCCTGTGATTTCGACTATGATGAACTAATCCTCTAGCGAGTTTTGTATGTTGTGAACTATCTGAAATTTGCCTTAATGCTTACATTAAAAACTAACTTTTTATTAGTTTTTATCTTAAATTTCATTCTCTTCTTTAGTGATGACGATAAGAAATTACCATCCTGTGCTTTTTACTGCGTTCTATATGCAAAAGCTGCGTTCGTAAGTCTCGATAATGTAATTTGGCTACATATGATTTAGTGTATCGCTATCATTCTAGTTGTGGAGTTAAGATCCTCACTTTTATACGTATGTTTACTTGTGTAACTTTTATTTAAAGCTACTCACTAAATATGCATAACGCGATGATGAAATCGAGAGATGCTCTTCGCAAGTTTAGGATTTCCATAAGATAATAATTAATATAAGTTCGCTTGTATTTCCTCACATAGGAAAACTAAGGATAAGGATCAATATACAAAACTTGTGTTTCTCTTCATTATCTATTCTCAGTAAATTAGTTTCGTCATTTAACTTTAGTTTTACTTCTTTACAAAACAGTGATTTTGCTTGACTTAACAGAAAAAACATTACTAGTACTCATAAGCTTAAGTAAAATATTGTCATTGTGGATTCGACATTTTACTCTCTACTTTATTACTTGACGCGACATGTACACTTGCATTGCATTTTATATATCTACCTTTGATGCATCAAATGTTTGGCACCATTGTCGGGGACAATTTTTATTATTTAAGTATTATCTTGTGATATTAATAATTCTTAGTAATCCGAGTTCAAGTGTTGTTTTTGTTTTTCTTTCCAATTTATGTGCATCATTTTATGTCCGGATATCGAGACACGAAAATATTACCTTTAAATTCAAAAATCGAAAATACTTGTAGGCAAAACAAGAGAATTTTTAGGAATAACAATATTATACATCTTGATATGGGTGATAACGGACAAAATAATATGCACAACAATAAAGGTCATGTAGATCCTAATAGGCAAGTTGACCAAAACGGCCAACAGAATGCATCTAAAATGACATGTTGTGATTATAACACACCTTTACGAGGAGGGTTGCACTTTAGCATAGCTCGGCCTGCTATAGTAGCTAAAACTTCAAGATAGATTCCACTACTATGCAATTAGTTCAACATAATAAGTTTGGGGGGTCTAAATAATTAAGATGCCAATTCTCATCTAAGGACTTTCTTAGAAATATGTGACATGTTTAAAGTAAATGGGGCTAGTGATGAAGCAATTCAATTAAGGATATTTCCATTTTCATTTGAAGGTAAAGCTAAAGATTGGCTTAATTTGTTACCACATGGTTCTATAACCACATGAGAGCAATTAGTAGAGAAATTTTAAAAATAAAATACTTTCCTCCATCTAAAATAGCAAATTTAATAAGAGACTTCACCACTTTTATGCAAAATCACGGGAAAACTCTTTACGATGCTTGAGGGCGTTTTAAAAAGTTATTGAGAAGATGTCCACATTTCGGGTTAGAACAACATCAACAGGTATCCACATTTTATAATGGATTACAAACGGCTACCATGATCTTAGTTGATGGAGCTGCGGGAGGGTCTTTGATGAAAAGGTATCCGGAGGATGCTTATACTATTCTAGAAGATTTTACCTCCAACAACTATCAATCATTTAAAAGGCAAGGGAATAGCAATCCAATGGATGTCCACCATGTTGATCAATTTACTGCATTAGCGGGACAAATGGAAACACAATTTAATACTATAAATAAGCGATTATATTTTTTTTGAGTCAAAATATTATAATGCCATCTGTTAGTAGTATTCATTTGCCTAACGCCAATACCTCTCTCACCATAGAACAACTAAAACAAGTCCTAGTGGAATTTAATTATGTGGGAGGCCAAAGACAAAATGTTTTTTCAAATCAATATAATCATGAATGGTGAAATCACCCTAACTTTTCATGGAGAAATAATCAAAATGTTAATCATCCACCAGGATTCAATCAAATTCCTCCCAACAATCAAGGGAATTTAAAGAAATTACCGGGTGAATTAATCCTAGAAATGTTTTAGAAAAATGACTCAAGGGTGGTAGGGATAGAATCATCTCTTAGATCCTTAGAAACTTTGATATGACAAATTGCAAATGCATTAAATCGAAGGTCAGTTGGAACATTACCAGCTGGCCTTAGTACGGGGGAAGCATATCGATGTTTCAGCTAAGCAGATCAATGCATACTTCAATCTTCCTAACCCAGAGCCGGAGGAAGATGGTGCGGCCATTCCTCCAGCAACTCTCGAAGAAATGGCCACCACTATCTGTCATAACACTAAGGTAGAATGGACCGACAAGAGAACTTACACTCTAAAGTCTACTTGCTTATGTTGAGAAGCTAACGTTTGGTTATATTTCCTTAATGCAAGCATAATGTCAACCAAACATTCAAATAGTATATCCTTAACTAGGGTAAATCTATTATTTAAAATCTTGAGAGGGATATGCATTAATGTGGGAAAGATTATTTCTGAACAAATAAGCATTAAGATCGAGGAGGCAAATGTGGGATGAGGTAGTGACCAAGGTCGGCCGACATATTACGGATACAGTAATTTCAACGGACATTAAAGTTCCAGACTCCACTAATGACACCCCCTCAGTACATCAAGATGCAAGCACAAAAGCTCCTACGCCCCGCTCCATATAGCCGATTGCAGGTGTTTTTGACCAAAATGATAAGGAATGCATTATGAATAATCTGGAATACATAAAAAAACTATCAGTGAGCCCAACACCTCTATTTTGAAGCACGGTTTGACACATTGCATAGCAACCAAGTTAAGCTGTTGAAAAAGGCCAAAATCCCGGTTATGGAAGTCACTTCCCCTCGGAAGAACAAGTTTAACAGTGTCAGCTACTTCTTAGACTCCGACGGAGAGGTTGCTGATCCAACCGAAGTCATCGACAATGAAGATGACAATGCAGATGGTAGGTTATATGACGGTACATACAACCAAGATGACTGAAGAGCTTTGATCTTATATCAATCTATGCTATTTAGATACATAACTTTTGACTATTTTGGGTTATATGACTTTTGTGGACATTTGAATACTCTTTTCAGTTTTTGCTATGCTAACTTTTGGATTTTGTTAGACTGCATGGATATTCGTGTTTCTCGAATATTGATATGATGAAGTTCTATTTTAGTATGATATAACCTTTCATATATTATGCATATATGAGATATGGCGCACGTGAGCTCACAGGGCACTACAGTTAAAAAGGGCATTCTCAAGCAACGAACTTAGCAATACAACCTTGTCAATGATCCAGATAATGCTGCTAGGGGAGTATTAAGTTCTAATTATTCTTGTTTGATTGATTCACCTTGTATTTACTTTCTCATTACTTGTGTACTTACCCAAAGCAGGATGAAAATATTGCTTCAATACTTACTTTAATTGACCAAATTGCTAGGGTCTAGCAAACTTTTAAGTGTGGGGGTGGGTTCACCTCTATCATTTTGGGTAAAAGAATAAGTCATCTTCTTGCTAACTTGAGTACCCTTACGCTTATGTTAATCAATTTTTGCTTTTGACTATTAAAGTTTTTCATATTTAATTAATTGGTGATTTGTTCAATCTTAAAGATTGTGAACTTTGAACATAAAGTTAGTAAGATATGTTAAAGCTCCTTTAAGTATTTCTATCCATTCACAATATTCCCTAAAAGAGTTTACCTCTTATAAACATATTCTTGCTGACTTCTTCCAAATAATGATGAAGGGTAAAACGAGAACTGATGTGA
Organism: Platanthera guangdongensis; assembly: GCA_039583875.1. Taxonomy (NCBI): domain Eukaryota; kingdom Viridiplantae; phylum Streptophyta; class Magnoliopsida; order Asparagales; family Orchidaceae; genus Platanthera; species Platanthera guangdongensis. Next base: position 39,509,748 of record CM077147.1, read on the forward strand.
TGATGGACGCAAAGACAAGAGTTTTGGTAATTAATTGAGAGGAAAAAATAAGACAACCTTTTACTCACTTCAAGACTTATTGCCGATCATCAACTAACCCTCTTGAGATTGTCTTGTCATTCTGATATCTGTGATTCTATGCATGAAGTTCCTTACTTTAGTATATCTCTCATTTATGGGTGTGTAAAAATAAAAATAAAAAAAATGTGTATTGACATAGTGATATGGGCCTAATTGTGTTTACACACTCTTTGAATGATCCCTAGTATGATAAGTATCAAAGAACAAAGATATGTATTGACATAGTGATATGGGTCTAAGTGTGTTTACACACTCTTGGAATGATCCCTACTATGACAAATATCAAAGAAAAGAAAGTTGTGCTGCTAAGCAAAAGTATACCCCATAATTTGGAGAGTCTCTATGATAAAATATCCAAGGAATACATATATACTGCCCAAAATCCAGTCATACAATTCTAATTAAGCCAAAAATCTCAATTTTACTGGCTCTTATTACTTTCTCTCCTTTAAACTCTGAACTTTTGTGGAGGCTAAGTCACAACTTTGGTTTATGTTTCTACCTTAGCCTAATGTTGTGGAAGTCCGGGGAGAATAAGTTGCGAGAGATTAAATGATTTTACGGAATAGCACACACTCACCGGAAATCAAATTTAAGTTTTATCGTATATCAAAGTAATTGAGGAGTTCATGTTCGAAATCTTAATGATTGATATGTTTACCAATTGGTTGAAGTGAATTTCTTGAGTTAGCTTTTATTGATTAACTTCAAGAGAAGTGTCATTTTAAGTTAACAGCTTGATGGTTTTTCTTTTTCCTAATTGTGTGGCATAAATCATCTCTGCTAGGGACTAGCAAAAGTTTAAGTATGGGGTTGTGATAAGTTCTCAAAAAGAAGTTATTTCATCATTTTATTTACAAGTTTTCATCCTATATAAGTAGCAAATCATCATGGAATCAAGTAAAATAGGGTTCAAATTATATTCTGATATAATTTAGGTTTTAAACATAAGATTATGATATTTCTTTGCAAAATATAAAAAAAGGGGGAGAATCAAATTGGAAAAATAAAATGCAATCAAATATAGTACTCAGAAATATTGTTCCAACAAATTGTTTACTTTATCCAGAGACAAAATTGTTACAACAGATTATTTATTACCTATTTTTGTCTAGCTTTCCAGAGACAAAGTTGTTGCAATAAATTGCTGATGGAAATCTGCAATTTTGAAATTCAAATTAGCGATGGTTACAAAATCGAAAGGAGGCGTTCCTTCAGCGAATTAAAAGCTCTTTAAAGATAAAGTTGTGGCAACAAATTGCTGATGGAAATCCGGAATTTTGAAATTCAAATTGATGATGGTTACAAGACTAAAAGCAGGTGTTCTTTCAGCGAATTTAAGGCTCTTTAAGGGGAGAATCACTATATATAGAAGGGGAGAATTACCAAAGAGGATATGGGGTGGAGAGATTGGACAGAGGAGAATCGAAGGAGAACCACAGTGACTTGGGTGACGGAATTCAGCGGGCTGCCTCGGAAACCATTTGGTTTTCTTATCATAATTTCTCTGTTACCATGGTTGTCCATTTCCTATTGCAAAATCCTGTGATTCTGACTATGAGGAACTAATCCTCTAGCGAGTTTTGTATGTTGTGAACTATCTGAAATTTGTCTTACTGCTTACATGAACAACTAACTTTTTATTAGTTTTTTATCTTAAATTTCATTCTCTTCTTTAGTGATGACGATAAGAAATTATCATCTTGTGCTTTTTACTGCGTTCTATATGCGAAAGTTGCGTTTGTAATTCTCGAGAATGTAATTTGGCTACATATGATTTAGTGTATCGTTATCATTCTAGTTGTGGAGTTAAGATCCTCACTTTTATACGTATGTTTACTTGTGTAACTTTTATTTAAAGCTACTCACTAAATATGCATAACGAGATGATGAAATTGAGAGATGCTCTTCGCAAGTTTAGGATTTCCATGAGATGATAATTAATATAAATTCGCTTGTATTTCCTCACATAGGCAAACTAAGGATAAGGATCAATATTCAAAACTTGTGTTTCTCTTCATTATCTATTCTCAGTAAATTAGTTTCGTAATTTTACTTTAGTTTTACTTCTCTACAAAACAGTGATTTTGCTTGACTTAGCAGAAAAGAACATTACTAGTACTCATAAGCTTAAGTAAAATATTGTCCATGTGGATTTGACACTTTACTCTCTACTTTATTACTTGACGCGACACATATACTTGAGTTGCATTTTATATATTTACCTTTCGCACATCAATCGGCATGTTCCAGAACTTCTCCATTCAACACGTGCCTAAGGAGGAAAACGAACAGGTTGATCAACTGGCAAAGCATGGTCCCCGGGTGGGGGTACCATCACTGATCTATTCCACCCTTCCATAGAAGAAGGAGAGCTGATGGAGGTGGATCAACACCCCTCGTGGATGGACCCTTTCACAACATTCCTTTCCATAGAGGAATATCTGAAAGGGGTGGACAGAAAGAAGTTCAAGTACAAGTCAGCATATTATCTCATCCGTGGGGCAATTGTATCGAAATACTCTCTCGGGGTTGTTGGCTCATTGTATGGCTGAGAGGGAGGTCCAGAGTATCTTGGAAGAAGTCCACTTCGGGGAATATGGGAGTCACTCCGGGAGTCGGACCCTGGAAGTAAGGATTATCAAGCAAGGGTACTTCTGGCCCACCCCGGGCCATGACGCTATGGAGTTCACAAAGAAGTGCCACAAGTGAAAGTTATTTGCCCACTTTAACTACAACCAGCACAGCGCCTCAGAAGCATCACAGCCCCCTGGCCCTTTGACATTTAGGGAATGGATTTGGTAGGACCATTTGCACAGGCCAGCGGGCAGAGGAGATTCTTGCTTGTCATGATAGATTATTTTTCTAAGTGGTTGGAGGTGAAAGTGCTAGCCAAGATGACCTCCCAGGTTTTCCGGAATTTTGTTTGGGGGGAGATCATCTACCTGTATGGGTTACCGCAATCCATCATCGCAAATAATGGGCCTCAGTTTGCCAGTGCTGAATTCATCAGTTTCTGCAGATAGCTCGGTATTGACCTCAGGTTCACATCGGTCCATCACCCCAGGAGCAACGGGCAGGTGGAGGCGGTGAACAAGATAATTATGAACCTCCTGAAGAAGAAAGTTGAGAACTTGAAGAAGAGCTGGATGGAGCAGCTTCCCTCGGTCCTATGGGTTTTGAGGACCACCCCCAACACATCCACAGGGGAGACCCCCTTCAAGCTCTCTTATGGATGTGAGGCAGTACTCCCAATAGAGTTCGAGGTCTGAACTCCTTGGGTGGTCGAGGCGGAGGAAGGAAGGGAAGAATAGCAAGCTGAAAACGAGGAGGAGTTGCGGCTCTCCCTCGACATGGTGGAGGATCTACATGACCTCTCCGTCATCCGACAGGAAGAAGTAAAAAAGAAGAATGGTCATGTACTTTAACAAGCACGTCAGGGCTAAACAATTCGCGGAAGGGGACTTGGTCCTAAAAAAGGTGGATGCAGCAGGAAGATCAACTACCATGAGGAAACTCAACCCCAACTGGGAGGGTCCATATATTGTAAAATAAGTATTGAAATTAGGAAGGTATCACCTCCAGAATGTGGAGGGTAAGACCCTAAGTCACACCTGGAGCGTTGATGACTTGAAGTGTTTTTACCATTAATCCATGTAAGTGATTTCCTTCTAATAATGCTTCTTGATATTCCAATTGTCTTCTACAATGATTCATATGAGCGGGTGAAGAGTTCGCTTAGCAGATCACGAGCAGATCCAGCTGTCAGGCTTTCATCAAGTTGGCAGGGCTGGATGTCACTCAAGAGAGTCTACCCAGACCCTAAGTAGATCCCACTGTCAGCTCTCACCTAGCGTGCAAGGATGGATGTCACTCGAGAGACTCTACCCGGACCCCCGAGCAGATCCCGCTGCCAGGCTTTCATCTAGGTGGAAGGGCTTGATATCACTCGAGAGAGTCTACCCAGACCCCAAGAAGATCCCGCTGTCAGGCTCTCACCTAACGTGCAGGGCTGGATGTCACACGAGAGAGTCTACCCAGACCCTGAGTAGATCCTACTGCCAAGTTTTCATCTAGCTGGAAGGGCTGGTTGTCACTCAAGAGAGTCTAGCCGGACCTCGAGCAGATCCCGCTGCCAGGATTTCATCTAGCTGGCAGGGATAGATGTCACTCGAGAGATTCTACCCAGACCCCGATCAGATCCTGCTGTCAGGCTTTCATCTAGCTGGCAGGGTTGGATGTCACTCGAGAGAGACTACCCAAACCCCGAGCAGATCCCGTTGTCAGGCTCTCACCTAGCTGGTAGGACTGGATGTCACTCAAGAGAGTCTACCCAAACCACGAGCAGATCCCGTTGCCAGGCTTTCATCTAGTTGGTAGGGTTGGATGTCACTCGAGAGAGTCTACCAGGACCCCGAGCAGATCCCACTGTCAGGCTTTCATCGAGCTGACAGGGCTGGATGTCACTCGAAAGAGTCTGCCCAGACACCGAGAAGATCCCGCTGCCAGGCTCTCACCTAGATGGCAGGGTTGGATGTCACTTGAGAGAGTCTACCCAGACCCTGAGCAGATCCCACTGTCAGACTTCTACCTAACTAGCAGGGCCAGGACTTCGATGGGCGTAGTCATGACATAATGGGCACGGGAATGAGTCAACTACCTTTTCAAGGCTTGGAACGCCTCCTCACATTCCACAGCCCACTCGAACTTCTGACCTCCCCTCAATGTTTTGAAGAAGGGGGAGCACTTCTCCCCGGCATGGGAAAGGAACCTACTCAATCCTGCTAACTTGCCCGTTAATCGCTGCACCTCCTTATCATTCTGAGGTGACCAAAACTCCATGATTGCTTTGACCTTATCATGATTTGGTTCCACCCCTACGGTGGTGAGGAGATGGCCTAAGAACTTCCCCCTGCTAGCCCCGAAAATACACTTCAGGGGGTTCAGCCGTATCTTGTACTTGGGCAAAGTGGTGAAGGTTTCCTCCAGGCCCTGGAGGTGAGAGTTCATGTCTCGACTCTTGATCATAAGATCATCTACATATACCTCCAGGTTCCTTCCCTTCTGTTCTCTGAAGACCCTATCCATCTTTTTTTGGTATATTGCCCCTGCATTCTTCAGCCCAAACGCATCATTTTGTAGTAGTAGCACCCATCCCCCATAATGAAGGAGACGTCTTTTATGTTGGGGGGTGCATGATGATTTGGTGGTAACCTGAAAATGCATCTAAAAAGCTCATTACAGAAAAACTGACAGCAGAGTCAACCAGTGCGTCGATCCGAGACAAGGGATAACAATCCTTAGGGCATGATTTATTAAGCAAAGAGAAATCAACACACATACGCCACCAGCCGTCTCCATTTTTAACCATGACTACATTGGATACACAGCAGGGATATTGTATTTCGGATACAAAACCAGCCTTGAGGAGCTTAGCCAAATCCTCCCTGATGGGCTCAGCCAACTTGTCCACAACAGACCTCTTCCTCTGCTGGATGGGGAGGGCTTCTGAATCCAGGTTGAGGCAATGGCAGGAAACGTCCACATCGATCCCTGGAATCTCTGTTGCTCTCCATGCGAAGATTTCCACATTTTTCTGGATGCACTCCAGCATCCTGCCCTGGTCCTCCGGGGTCAGCCCCCCGTAGATGCAAACTTTCTCTACCCTGCCTCCAAGGTTGAGAACCTCCATATCTATGACCTCTTTCACAGCCTCGAGCCTGGACTGCTCTCCCCATTCACCAACATCCCCTTCTCTTGGGACAAGGGTCTCTGCTTCTTCCACAACCATTGCCTCGGCCGGTTCTTCCAGAGCAGCTTCTGCCGCTTCTACCTAGGCATGGACTTATTCCTCTACGTCCACCTCCTCCACCTCTTATCCGGCCTCAGGCCCGGAAAACTCCTCCATCTACCTCTCTATCTCCTCGACCCCCTCCTACCAAGAGATGGAATTTACCGCCGTGACGTAGCACTCCCTTGCCACCTTGGGGTCTCCCCGGACCCGGACCTGGATCCCCTCAGTGCTGAACTTCAAACACTAATTGAAGGATGAGGGGACACAATGGAAGGCACTGATGAGGGGCCGCGTGAAGATGGCATTATAGTTGCTGGGGGCATCCATGATGACTAACCGGCAAGTACGGGACTGCTCCCCCCCCAGAGTGACATGAAGGTCCACTCCTCCTTCCACCTCCTTCCTCTCCCTAGAGAATCCGAATAGGGTCCCATCAGAGGCCAACACCCTCTTGGCCTCCACCTTCATCGCGTTGAACACCTTCTTGAAGATGGAGTTGACGAAGCTCCCGTTGTCGATGAGGATCTGGGAGACGGTGAAGTTTTTGATGGCTGTCTGGATGACCAGTGCATCGCAAAAGGGATACTCATGATCTGGCATATCATTCCTTGAGAAGGTGATCTTCTGATGCAGGCCCTCACATAGACACCGTAAAATCTACGGGCTAAGCACGAATTGCCACGTAACGTTCGAATGCTACACTCACATAATTTTTCAACACAGCGCACATGCAAACAATTATATCAGGTAGATGCTAAAATATGGGTAGCCAAACCGATTAGGATCGAATAAATGGCTATAGGCTAATATTCTTTCTGGCTAAAAGGACCCACACGGTCCGATCGAGCGATGATTGTACCAAAAGCGATCTACCAAAATTAACGATTCGAAAAATGGTAGATCTCTCCCAACAAAAAGGAAATGAAGGTTCGCCAAACATTGTGAACTTAAATAAAATAATGATGAACAACAAAATCAATCGAAAAAAACACGATAAATTCAGCATTTCCAAGATCACGCCAGAGTATTCCACCACAATGAAAATCTAGAGGGAAAACACAGAAAAGTAGGACAGTTTCGTAACCTAATCGGAATGGATGATTCTGATTCACTAGTCTAGATCGCTCTCCAATGGCTCCGCTGGAGTCATGCCGGATAGCGATGAAACTCGTCCGCCTTCACCACTTCACTCTTTGCCGAGATCTACCCAAAGATTCTTGAGGGCTAGTTGTGGTAAGGAGGAGGGTGGTCGACTTTGGTTGTTTGTGGTGAGTGGTTGGTTTTTTGTGTTATGGAGGGTGGTGGTCGGTTTTGCAATGGTGGTGGGTGTCGGCTAGGAGAGATATGAAAGAGAAGGGATAGATCACACTGATTCTAGAGGGGGAGTGAATAGAGTTTTAAAATCTTTTGATTAACTTTTATAGCGGAATTAAGATAAGTGATATGGATATGTATAGAGAAAAATAAAAACAAATACAATCACAGCACAGCAAATAAAAAGTAGAGCGACCCAGACGACACAAAGAATTTATAGTGGTTCCTCTAAACTTGGGTACATCCACTCTTCTACCACCCTGGTAGGAATCCACTACAGGTTTTTGATCAGCTGCCTTGCCACCACAATATCTATTTTCTAAGGGAGATATAACAACCCTTTGAGCTTTTGACCAGGTGCCCAAAAACCAAACCAAGTCTTTTGATCAGGAGACTTGAGAACCAAAAGGTATAACTTTTGAAGGTAGTTAAGAAACCCTTTGTACAGTGGTGAAAGAAAAAAAAAGATGATGTCTTCTCTGTCAACAGTCAAAGAGAAGACTTGTGGATATGGATATTGTCAAAGCTCCCCCTGAGATGAAGAATAGTTTAGGAGAAAAGCTTTGCTCAGGGTGTAGGTATTCAATTGATGAATGATCTTCAGAAGCTTTCTGGATTGATATTGAATAGTTGTCCCTTGAAAGCTATGAAGCTGATGGTGAAGAACTCTGTAAGAATCTCTGTAATAGTGTAGCCTGGATGTGTATCCTTGAGATTGAAAAACTTCTTCACAGCCTCACCCCCAAATAATGGCCGGACAGATTTCACATATATTTGAAATCAATAGCTGGAGCACTCCTTGAGAAAGTAAACTTTCCTTGGGAAATAATCAGCAATAACTCTGAGATAATATCCATATTTAATGCTGCCTCTCAATGGCTATATTCATTGGAATATATTGCTTTAAATGATGGATCCATAACTGCCTGAAATTAATCTCATTTGAATATATTGCCTTCAGAGAGATTAGCCTGAGATTAATTCTCCTTCTGGAAATAACTCACTCCCTAAAATAACTGCTCAGAAAAACGTCGAGCTCAGCCTATAGATCGTCGACCAGAGCATGGAGATTGTCGAGCTTGATTCTTCATATTCTTCATCCTGAGTTCCAATTTCGTTGAAATGAGCTAGTAAATCGTCGAGCTTAGCATGGCTCTCGTCGACCTGAGTTGGCACTGCTGAGATTAAAGATCGTCGACCTGAGCTCAGCTTTCGTCAAGCTCAACTCTCTGAGTTCGTCGATCTGAGATTGACTTTCATCGAACTGAGTTTTTGGCTAGAGATCAGCGATCATCGATTTCAGTTAGACTTTACTCGAGGTCAACTCAGAGAAGAAACTCTGAGTTCGTCGATCTGAGATCAACGATCGTCGAGCTGAGTTCGACTATCGTCAAACTGAATTGTTGCTTTTGCCAAGATTGAATTTCTCTGGAATTCTTCTATCTCTATGTCTTCTAAAGGAATGGCCCTGGAAATAATCCTATGACCCTTGACTATACATGATGGGTCAGTCTAATCAACCTAACAGTAATTCTTGCCCAAATCAGAACTAGAGTTCCCACAATCTCCCCCTATTTGGGTAGAGATACTATTTACAAAAAACAGAACATAAAGCATAAAGAAATCTGACTGAATTATAAATCTTCGATAGATGTACAAGGATGCTATGAGAAAATTCATAAACTACAAAGATTTAAAGATATAAACAAAAATAGTGAAACTTTCTAAGGATCTGCAGATGGAAGACTGAAAATGATTTGTTGAGAGAAATCTCTCTGGTAGAATCTCCAGCTTCCCTTTTTGCTCAGTTTTCCTTTTCCTGAAAAGAAAGGTTATGTGTTCTCTACCCAGATTACCTTATGTCCTAATTTTCTTTCATAACATTAATTGGAAATATAAGAACACTCTAGTTGATCTTTATAACCTAATGGATGATATCTCATAGGAGGAATTATCCATTGAGTAAAAGGATTTATGAATTTCTATGTTTGATTATATTTTTGAAATGAACTAAAAGTTTTGTTTTGAAAAATTGAGTTCGACGAATCATATTGATTTTGTCGATCTGCGTTCAACGAATGGAAGTGGGTTCATCGAGCTCCATTCACAGAATGATAGTTATTATTTTTTGTGTTCCACGTTCGTTGATCTCGGGTCAACGAAGCATATGGATTTCGTCGATCACAGTTTCTTTGATAATTATACTCAGATCTAGCGTTCATAGTTCGTCGATCGGAGTTCGATGAATGATGCTGATTTCATCGATCTAGGTTCGACGAATTATTTTGAACATAATTTTTCTAAAATTTCTTAATTGGTTTTGGTTTAATATTACGTAAAACTTCAGTTACTTGATCTAAATCTTCTATCTTTTCTTTCCCTTTACGTTTTTTAAAGAAACTATCTGTTCAAGAGCATTTTTTAAATCTTCTTTAGGTTCTATATTTTCAGAAGATAGATTATTTTGTTCAGTTAATTTATCTCTGAGAAGTTTAAATTCCTTCTCACACTTAATTAAATCATCACATAATAATTTAAAATCTATTTTGAAATGATCAAAAGAAAAGTCAAAAGAAGAGATTACCTGATCTTCTTCTGAAAAGGATACATCATCTGAATTGTCTCCTTCTGAATCAGCACCTTTAGAGATGTTGCAGGATGCATTGATTGCCATCAGACAGAATTCTCTTGCTCTTGATTCTTCTTCAACTTTAGTTGTACAAGATGAAGTTTATGAATCTGATTCACTCCATGTTTTAGCAACCATTGTTGTGAGGGAGTTCCAAATATCCTTTGTTGAAGAGCATTCATCAACTTCTTGAAAAATATCATCAGACATTGATTGGGCTTGAATGTTCATAGCCTTGCATCTACTATCTTTGCCTTCAGGTGGTGGAACTGCACTTGTACTTGTTATTGCAGTTGGTTGTGGAGGTCCTGTCAAAATAGAATTATAGATATCTTCATCAATTGAATTATATATAATCTGATCCTTGCCTTCCAAAGTGCAAACTTGTTCAGATTGCACACTAGAGGTCTGCTGCTTGAGTATTCTTTATTTTGTGCCATGATTGAAAAAGACACTAGAGAAAATGGGATCTACCAAAGATCTTTTGGTTCAGGTGTTAGCCTGTGAAACCAAACAACCTTATCCTCTAATACTAATTGAAAGAGAAGGGATAGATCACACTAACTCTAGAGGGGGAGTGAATAGAGTTTTAAAAGCTTTTGATTAATTTTTATAGCGGAATTAAGATAAGTGACATGTATATGTATAGAGAGAAATAAAAATAAAGACAATCACATCACATCAAATAAAACGTAGAGCAACCCAGACGACACAAAGAATTTATAGTGGTTCCCCTAAACTTGGGTACATCCACTCTTCTACCCCCTGGTAGGAATCCACTATAGGTTTTTGATCAAGTGTCCTGCCACCACAATATTTATTTTCTAAGGGAGATATAGCAACCCTTTGAGCTTTTGACCATGTTCCCAAAAACCAAACCAAGTTTTTTTATCAGGATACTTGAGAACCAAAAGGAATAACTTTTGAAGGGAGTTGAGAAACCCTTTGTACAATGGTGAAAGAAAATAAAAGATGATCACTTCTCTGTCAACAGTCAGAGAGAAGACTTGTGGATATGGCTGTTATCAAAGATCCCTCTGAGATGAAGAATAGTTCAGGATAAAAGCTTTGCTCATGGTGTAGGTCTTCAATTGATGAATGATCTTTAGAAGCATTCTGGACTGATATTGAATAATTGTCCCTTGAAAGCTCTGAAGCTGATGGTGAAGAACTCTGTAAGAATATCTGTAACATTGTAGCCTGTATGTGTATCCTTGAGATTAAAAAACTTCTTCATAGCCTCACCCCCAAAGAATGCCTGGACAGATTTCACATATATTTGAAATCAATAGCTGGAGCATTCGTTGCGAAAGGAAACTTTCCTTGGGAAATAATCAGCAATAACTCTGAGATAATATCCACATTTAATGTTGCCACTCAACTGCTAAATTCATTGGAATATATTGCTTTAAATGATGGATCCATAACTGCCTAAAATTAATCTCATTTGAATATATTGCATTTGGAGAGATTAGCCTGAGATTAATTCTCCTTCTGGAAATAACTCACTTTCTAAAATAACTGCTCAGAAAAACGTCAAGCTCAGCCTATAGATCGTCGACCAGAGCATGGAGATCGTCGATCTTGATTATTCATTTTCTTCGACATGAGTTCCAATTTCGTCGAACTGAGCTAGGAAATCGTCGAGCTTAGCTTGGTTGTCGTCGACCTGAGTTAGCACTGTTGAGGTTGAAGATCGTCGACCTAAGCTCAGCTTTCGTCGAGCTCAACTCTCTGAGTTTGTCTATCTGAGATTGACTTTCATCGAACTGAGTTTCTAACTAGAGATCAGAGATCTCTGATCTCAGCTAGACTTTTATCGAGCTCAACTCAGAGAAGGAACTCTGAGTTCATCTATCTGAGATCAACGATTGTCGAGCTGAGTTTGATTATCTTCTAATTGATTTGTGGTTTTTGGCAAGATTGAATTTCTTTAGAATTCTTATGTCTCTAAGTCTTATGAAGGAATGGCCCTGGAAATAATCCTATGACCCTTGACTATACATGATGGGTCAGTCTAATCAACCTAATTGTAATCCTTGCCCAAATAAGAACTAGGCTTCCAATAAGATGTTTGAGCACTTGATGGAGAGGGGGAGATTAGAGCTGGCGGTTTTGGAGAAGGGGTGGCCGAGCACTAGAGGGAGAGGAGGGATAGGGCCAGCGGTTTGGAGGAGGGTGAGAGGCTAGGCCGAATTCTTTGAAGAAGGAGGAGGAGGGAAAAACTCAACTGGAGGAATTATGGTTTTTTTTGCTTTCATTCAACTTAATGAAAATAAGACAATACAAGCCCTTATATATGCTTACAACAACATTAGGCTATATGCAGCCCAAAATAAAAATAAAACACTCCAATGTTTAAATAGAACATAATGAAATAAAAAATGCTCAAAATAGCAAACTAAATTCAACTAAATATTATTATGTCGTCTTGTGCCGAGGGCGGAGATTGTAGCGTCACTCCACAAGATCACCATATCGCCGCAAGTCTTCGACTGGAGACGGAGAAAAATCTTATGTATGCATGTCATTGCCTTCTTAATCATGTTGGGGGCCGTCGTCTCCATCAATCCTCCCCCGCTTGAAAGTACTCATCACCGATGAGTTGTCCTGAAGGTACTAGCACAAAAGAGAATCGTCCAAGAGAGTCACCTCCGATTCTGGAATCCAATAGTCATCGGAGGCCGGACGATCATGCCATCGAATCAAGTAGTTGCGAACATCGCCACTTGGAGAGGAAAGCACTTCATCCTTGATGATCTTGTCTAGCAAAAAATTGGTTCTGGGAAACCTGGGAAAAGCATTAGGCAATAAAGGACAAAAAGTTTCTTCATCAACAACAAACGTATCTCCATTGGAGACCGATGGAGAGTGCGATCCAGACACAAGTTCACCCCCCAACCCATTAGAAAATGCAGTAGAGCTAAACATATAGTTAGATAATTCAAGTGGTGGAGATACATATGACGTTAAATCAGAAACATTAAAAATAGGGGAAATACCCCAATCAGTGGGTAACTCCAAAAGATATGTGTTTTCTCCTAATTTCATTACAATCTAAAAAGGTCCAGCTCACCGATTCACCAACTTTTTTATAGTGCCTGAAGGCATCCGTTCAGGGATGAGACACACCATGACTAAATCGCCAACCTTAAAGTGAGACTCTCTTTTATGTACGTTAACATGAACTTGATACGATGCATATTGTGTGGTTAGCGCTTCATTTATGTGTTTATGCAAATTATGAATATGAGAGACAAAATCCTGTGCAAATTGACTTGACTTATAAGATGTTGGTAACGTCTTAAGGCCAATCTGAGGTCTGATAAGGGTCACACGGCCTTTGACACGGGTGTGTCCATGGCCGTGTCATGCTACAAGTTCGGCGAATTTCCGTATGGTCGACGAAATACATTCGACGATCTTTGGTGGTCGGGCACACGACCTGAGAAATAGGAGTGTCCAGGGCCGTGTCCTGCTCTATGATGGCAGAGTGGTGTCGAGAGAGGCACACAACCTGGGATACAGGCATGTCCAGGTAAGACATGAGCATGTCCAGGGCCGTGTACTTTTCTGTGTTAGCCGGTCTATGTTAGGCATGGTACATGGCTTGGAACACGGGTGTGTATTGGCCGACACGGGTGTGTCTAAGACCGTGTCCTGTTTGGGACATGACAGTTTCGTGTGTCGCTTGTGGGACACGCCCCGTGATACGGGTGTGTCATAATCTGACACGGGCATGTCAATCAGTACACAGGCATGTCTGAGCCCATGTCTTGTTCTATGTTCGACGGTCATTTTCAGATAGAGAGACACGACGTGTGACACGGGCATGTCACAGGCCTTGTTCGGCCCAGGAAATTAATTTTAAGGGTGAATCGAGGCCGTTCGTTCTACTTAGATGGGATCCAACGGCCCAGATCTGTTCCTGAAGTGATAAGGTCGGGATTGAAGGGTTTCTTCCTCATTTTTCTTTAGCCATTCTCTTTCTAAAGAGTTAGAGAGAGGGGAGCACAAAGGTTGAAGAAGAAGGAGAAATCTAGCCGCCGGTGGAGCTTTGGAGCCCCAAATCGCAAACTGAGCCCAGATCCATGGAGACGAGGCTGTTGCGGTACTTTCCATCTGGCTAGTTTTCCATGGTGCCAATGCAAACTTCTAGGATAATGATTCTCTTCTTGGATATGAGAAGTCCTCTTCCTTTCTACATGGGAACCCCGCTGTAGCGAGTATGCAGTGAGTGTGTGGTGTTCCTTTGGGTGGATATATATAGTCCTCCTAGTTTTGCATGTAGAGTCTGGAATCGAAGTACGGACATAGGCATGGTGTGTGAAGCCTACCCGGACAAGTTGGTCTAGATCGGTGATGTTTCATTATGCATAAATAGCCGTAGAAGACTCCGTGCCGATGATTGTTTTCTATTTTTCTACGTGGTAGATAGCAACAGGGAGCCTTGGGGACTAACCCCAAGGTACACCCAAAAAACTGGGCAGATGTGTGGTTTTTTCGTCTTGGTAGCCTGGGAACCAGCCCATACATAACTGGGTTATGCAATATTATGTGATTGAATTGGGACTCGGGGAAGCTTGACCCACGCCTGTGGCTTAAATTGACAAGGTGGTGTGAGCAACGGGTTGAGTGAAACCGTACCCGCTCTATGTGGTTTGGTTAAAGAGACCTAAGGTACGTGGCACTTACGGTTGTCATAGAGGGTGAGTCTTAGGCTTTGGCCGGAAAGACTAAAATGCTCAAGATGTTTTTCATCCTAGGGGCGGTGGTGGACCGGGTTCACCGAGAATATGCCCTGAGAGCACGGGGTGTGTGGTCGTGCGAGCCTACGCATGTGGTGATTGGTGCTTAAATTGTACTTTCACTATCTTGTTTGTTATACAAATAAAATGCAGAGGAGCACCGCCGCCCCGGATTAGGGGTGGGGTCGTTATAATTTGGTCAGCCTTAGCTGACTGTTGCTTTTGTTTGCCACCACTGCAGTGGAATGTTGATTGCAGGTGCTGCAGAGTCTAGTGCCAAGTAGCAGGCAGAAGCCTTGGTTGCTGTGCATGCCCTCGAAGGCTAAAAACCAACGTTTACTTTTATGCTCATGTGTGGTCGGCCTACGTGCCAATGTTTGGAAAATATTTATTATTTAAGTAAACACTTGTAAGGCCATAAGGCCGAGTACTCTGTGTATTTTGTATGCTCATTCCTACTTGGTGTTTTTAATGGACATTCATGTTGAGGCTAGGTTCTTATAACTATTTTTAAATCTTCCGCTAGAATGCTCTGTGTTAGGACGCGTGTTCCTTTGGCAGTATTTTGGTATTAATACGTAACTCCACTAGATGTCTGTGGTATATGGCGTGGGGCCCCGGCCGGACCTTCTGTTATATCTCATATGATGGATGGGGGTGTTATAATTTGGTATCAGAGCCATGTTTCGATCCGGGGACCTGTGGATTATGGCTTCGGTCTTGCTTATTTGAATTCATGGGCGAATTCTTTTAAGGGGTGGTGAGCACATGTATGTGCGTCATCGTTATAACATAAAAAGAACCCATGAATGCTCACTTAGGAATGAAAATACACTTGTTTTGAGAAACCTGAGTGTTCCAATGATTGCTTTTAGCAATCTATATGTCGCCTAATCGAGGGTTTTGCTATTTTAGGTGACTAGGAGCGGTGCTGGACAATCTGAACCTCCGCAATCGATGAAGAGCAGTGCACCTAATAATGTGCCTGCAACCCCTCTTTTAGCAGAAACCATTAGATTTGTGGTTGAAGCGGTGTTTGCAATGATAAACGCCCAGCAAGGAATGCAAGTGCAACGTCCTGCACCTGTAGTGGAGCAGGTACCACTTTGAGAAGCAGAACCTAGAAGGGTGGAACAAGTAATTGTATAGCTGATGATACCTAGAAAATCGACAGAGAAGCAGCTCAAACATGTAATGAGCTTTAACCCTCCAGTGTTTTCGGGAACTGGATCGCCAACCCAGGCTGAAGATTGGCTCTCTCGGGTGAAGAGAGTCTTGACAGTTATGGAAACGAAGGAATGGCAGAAGATCACCATAGCCACCTTTTTATTGGATGGTGAAGCGAGGTTGTGGTGGGAAGGGTTGGAGCTGCATCATTTGGTTGGAAGGCAACTCACGGAAGTCTCGATGGACGAGTTCTCGAGGTTATTCTTGGCAAGATACCTCCCCTCGGCTCAGAGGATCGCTATGGAGAATGAGTTCCAAAGATTAACGAAAGGAAATAGTAGCGTGGATGAGTACCTCCACAAGTTTACACGGTTGGGTCATTATGCTAGCTCTACATTGGCCGATGAGGAGCGTAAGACCAACCAGTTCTATGAGGGTTTGCGGGATGACTTAAGCCTACTACTCTCAGGGTCGATGACGCAGGGTTTCCTAACTCTGGCCAATATGGCCCGATCATTGGAGAAGGATCTGAAGAAAGTCCAAGATAAGAAGGACTCTAGTGCGAAGAAGACGGAGTTCAAGGTACCGACCTCCTCAAAGTCTGGTTTCCGTAGGTGGAATAAGAAGGCTAGGACTTCAGGTCCAGCCCCTTCTTCTGGTACATCTGGGGCAACTACAGCCCGAACCCTGGGCGCATGCTACAACTGTGTAAAGACGGGGCATTTTGCCTGAGGTTGTTGGAGCAGATGTCCAAAGTCCGAGAAAATGCCTGGATCAACGTACGAGGAAAAGGGGAAGGCAGTGGAGTCAACCGCATCCCACTATACTCCAGCTTAGCCCAGAGTATACAATCTTGGCCTTCAGGAGGCCATAAAGCAGACCGACGTGGTGACAGGTATGAGTTAATTAAAAGTAGATTAACTTTATATATTTGTTACCCTTTTTCGCGTTAGCTTATGTCTGCTTGTGCTAGGCTTTGTTTTGATTTTCGATTATCCGGCGAGAGCACTATTCGATACGGGAGCTTCGCATTCCATTTTGTCCGAAGGATTTATATCACGCATCGGAATACCTTCTTCGATGGCAAGGGATAAATTGGATGTGTTGTTGCCTAATGGGTGCTCGATGCGCGCGGATAGAGTATGTTGCGTAAAGATTCGGATCGGGAGTTAAGAGTTTAACTTGCAAGCGTCGTTACTGTCGTTAGTGGAGTTCGACATGATATTTGGGATGGATTGGCTCACAGAGCAGCGGGCATACATTGATTGCAACCATGGGGAGGTCAAATTGGGAACGGGTCGTGAGATGACATTTGCGGGCACGAAAGGTTCGATCAAGACTTTGATGTCTGCTCTCCAGGTGGTTAAGGCAGTTCATGCTGGTACAGAGCTATTTTTCACTTTAGTGGAGGCTTCGAAGCCTAAGCCTAGTTTGGACAGTATCCCGGTTATATCTGAGTATCCTGACGTGTTTCCTGACGATCTCCCTGAAGCCCTGCCTCAGCGAGAGTTCGACTTCACCATCGAGCTAGTGTCAGGTGCCAAACCTATGTCACGCTCTCCGTATCAGTTAGCGCCTAAGGAGATGGCGAAATTGAAAGTGCAACTTCAAGAGCTGTTGGAGCAAGGTTATGTGCGCCCGAGCTCATCGCCTTGGAGCGCACCGATCCCTTTTGTTAAGAAGAAGGATGAAAGTTTGCGAATTTGTATCAATTACCGGGAGTTGAACAAGCTAACAAAAAAAGATTAAGTATTTGATCCCAAGGATTGATGATATGTTCGACCAGCTGGTGGGGTCGACTGTGTACTCAAAGTTGGATCTGAAATCCATATACTATCAGCTACGGATAAGGGAAAGTGACATCCCCAAGACAGCTTTCAACACGTGCTATGGACATTATGAGTTCACCATCATGCTGTTTAGGCTAACTAATGCGCCATCCGTGTTTATGGATTTGATCAACAGAACGTTCAGAGAGTTCCTGGACCAATTCATGATAGTGTTTATCGACGATATATTGGTGTACTCGCAGTGCGAGGAGGATCATTTCAAGCATCTGCATATGGTGTTGGAGACGTTGAGGAGGAATCAACTTTATGCCAAATTTTCCAAATATGAATTCTGGTTGTCCTCGGTACCATTCCTTGGTCATATAGTTAGTGGAGAAGGGATTGCGGTAGATCCGACGAAGATAGTAGCGATACGAGAGTGGCTTATGTTATCTTCAGTGGCGGAGGTCCGGAGTTTCTTGGGACTTGTCGGCTACTACATGTGCTTCGTAGAGAACTTCTCGTAGATAGCATTACCCCTCATGACTTTGACGAGGAAGGATCAAAAGTTTGTGTGGTCGCCAGAGTGCGCGCTATCTTTCGAAGAACTGAAAAGTCGGTTGACCACGGCGCCTATTCTATGTTCTTCGAGTGGGACCGAAGGGTTTGAAATTTACAGTGATACATCGGGCAGTGGCTTAGGTTGTGTCCTACTACAGCATTGGAGTGTAATAGCTTATGGCTCGCATTAGCTGAAGGTGTACGAGAGGAATTATCCGGTCCATGACTTGGAGTTAGCAGTCGTGATATTTGCCCTAAATTTGTGGAGGCATTACTTGTACGGTGTGAAGGTCGATATCTATACCGATCACAAGTATATGAAGTACTTACTGGATCAAAAGGACCTAAACATGTGTCAGCGGAGGTGGATGGAGTTCCTGGGTGACTACACCTTCAAGATACATTATGTGCCAAAGAAAGGCAATGCAATTGCGGATGCGTTGAGCCACAGAGCTCCCGCACAGGCCAACTGGTTGTCGGTTCATGACCAGCGTTTAATTCAGGATTTGGAGGCATTAGAGATCTCTTGTGTTGACAAGAAGACGAGTGCCAAAGCTCAATTGAACTGGACAGAGGTGTAGTATGACCTTGCGAATAGGATTCGACAGGCTTTGGATTTGGATAGAAGCATGAAGCAGATCATGGATGAGGTTTTAGATGGGTCAAATTCCCAATTTACTTTTAAGGATGGACTGTTGTGGAGGGACAGTCGTATGTGCGTCCCAAGTGTGGGAAAACTGCGGGAGGAATTGATGTACGAGGCTCATCATACCAAGTACTCAATTCACCCAGGGAGCACGGAGATGTTTAGTGACATGAAAAAGTTGTTCTGGTGGCCAGGACTTAAAAAGGACGTAGCACTTTACGTGGAGAATTGCCAAACATGTGCCTTAGCGAAGGCGGAGTGCCAAAAATCTGGAGGTTTCTTGAAGACCTTGCCTATACCAGAGTGAAAGTTCGATGATATTTCTATGGATTTTGTGCATGGGTTGCCTAGGTCGCAGAAGGGAAACTACACCATCTGGGTGGTAGTAGATAGATTGATGAAGGTGTCGTACTTTATTCCGAATAAGAAGGATGATTCGGTGGATAAGCTAGCAAAACAATATGTGGATATCATTGTTCGACTGCACGGTGTGCCCTGCAGCATCGTGAGTGACCGAGATGGACGCTTCACGTCCAATGACTGGAGGTTGGTGCAACAAATGTTGGAAACCAAGCTGATTTACAACATGGCCTTTCATCCGCTGATGGATGGTCAGACCAAGAGGGTCAACAGGATGTTGGAGGACATGCTTCGCATGTGCGTCTTGGATTTCGGAAAGCGGTGGGAAGATCACCTGTACATGGTGGAGTTTGCTTATAACAACAACTACCAAGCGAGTATTCAAATGGCGCCCTTCGAGGCTCTATATGGTAGAAAATGTCGCACGTCGTTGTCATGGTTGGATACGGGTGAGTGAAAGCTGTACAAGCGACAAGAAGTGGAGGACGCCACTTCGTTGGTACAAATAATTTGAGAACGATTGATGATTGCTCCGGATAGGCAGGCCAAATACTATAACACCAAGCATAGGGATGTTGAGTTAACTGTTGGTGACTGGGTGTATTTGAATATTAAGCCGTTCAAGGGTGTCTCATGGGTACGATGCTTGAAGAAGCTGAGTCTGAGGTACCTTGGACCGTTTGAGATTCTAGAGCGAATTGTTGAAACAGCTTATCGACTGAAGTTATCAATGGAATTGAGTGGTCTACACGACGTATTCCACATATCGGTATTACGGAAGGCGGTGCAAGAGCCTTCACAAGTGATTGCGGTCGATCAAGTACCTGTTGATAGTGGGTTGACGATGAAGGTCAAGCTCGTTCGCATTGAGGAATTTGAAGTCAAGCGACTTCGTAACAATGATATCAAGATGGTCAAGGTCCGATGGGATAATTGTGGTCGTGAGGAGCTTTCATGGGAGCGAGAGCAGACCATGCTTGAGGAGTATCCCGAGCTCTTCTACTCAAGTACCGTTTAAAGTTTGAGTACTTTTCATTCTCTAATTTCGAGACGGAATTCTTTTAAGGGGGGAGAATTGTAACGCCCCAAAAATCGGAAATGACCTGGTAGCGTCTTAAGGCCAATCTGAGGTCTGATAAGGGTCACACGGCCTTGGACACGGGTGTGTCCATGGTCGTGTCATGCTACAAGTTCGGCGAATTTCCGTGTGGTTGACGAAATGCGTTCGATGATCTTTGGTGGTCGGGCACACGGCCTAAGATATGGGCGTGTCCAGGGCCCTGTCCTGCTCTGTGTTGGCAGAGTGGTGTCGAGAGAGGCACACAGCCTGGGACACGGGCATGTCCAGGTCATACACGGTCTTGTCCAGGGCCGTGTACTTCTCTGTGTTAGCCGGTCTGTGTTGGGCGTGGTACACAGCTTGGAACACGGGCGTGTACTGGCCGACACGGGCGTGTCTAAGACTGTGTCCTGGTCGGGACGTGATGGTTTCTTGTGTCGCTTGAGCAACACGCCCCGTGACACGGGCGTGTCATAATCTGACATGGGTGTGTCAATCAGTACACGGGCGTGTCTGAGCCCGTGTCCTATTCTATGTTCGACGATCATTTTCAGATCGAGAGACACGGGTGTGTCACAAGCCGTATTCGACCCAGGAAATTGATTTTAAGGTCGAATTGAGGCCGTTCATTTTACTTGGATGGGATCCGACGACCCAGATCTGTTCCTGCAGTGATAAGGTCGGAATTGGAGGGTTTCTTCCTCATTTTCCTTTTATCATTCTCTTTATAAAGAGTTAGAGAGAGTGGAGAGCAAAGGTTGAAGAAGAAGGAGAAATCCGGCCGCCGGTGGAGCTTCGAAGCCCCAAATCGCAAACCGATCCCAGATGTGTGGAGACGAGGCTGTTGCGGTACTTTCCATCCGGCTAGTTTTCTATGGCGCCAAAGTAATCTTCTAAGGTAACGATTCTCTTCTTGGATATGTGAAGTCCTCTTCCTTTCTATATAGGAAACCTGCTCTCGCGAGTATCCGATGAGTGTGTGGTGTTCCTTTTGGTGGATATATATAGTCCTCCTAGTTTTGCATGTAGAGTCTGGAATCGAAGTACGGACATAGGCATGGTGTATGAATCCTACCTGGACAAGTTGGTCTGGATCGGTGATGTTTCATTATGCATAAATAGCTGGAGAAGACTCTGTGCCGATGATTGTTTTCGAGTTTTCTACATGGTAGATTACAATAGGGAGCCTTGGGGACTAACCCCAAGGTGCACCCGAAAAACTGGGCAGATGCATGGTTCTGCCATCTTGGTGGCCTGCGATCCAGCCCGTACATAACTGGTTATGTAAGATTATGTGATCGAATTAGGACTTAGGGAAGCTTGACCCGCGCCTGTGGCTTAAATTGATAAGTTGGTGTGAGCAACTGTTTGAGTGGAACCGTACCCACTATATATGGTTCGGTTAAAGAGACCTAAGGTACGTGACACATACCGTTGGCATAGAAGGTGAGTCTTAGGCTTCGGTCGGAAAGACTAAAATGCTCACGATGTTTGTCATCCTAGGGGAGGTGGTGGACCGGGTTCACCGAGAATGTGCCCTGAGAGCACTGGGTGTGTGGCTGTGCGAGCCTACGCCTGTGGAGATTGGTGCTTAAATTGTAATTTCACTATCTTGTTTTGTTATACTAATAAAATGCATGGAAGGAGCACCGCCGCCCCGGATTAGGGGTGGGGTCGTTATAATTTGGTCAGTCTTAGCTGACCGTTGCATTTGTTTGCCACTGCTGCGGTGGAATGTTAATTGCAGGTGCTGCGGAGCCTAGTGGCAAGTAGAGGGCATAAGCCCTGGTTGCTATGTAGGCCCTCGAAGGCCAAAAGCAAATGTTTACTTTTATGCTCATGTGTGGTCGGCCTGCGTGCCGATGTTTGGAAAACATTTATTATTTAATTAAACACTTGTAAGGCCATAAGGCCGAGTAATTTGTGTATTTTGTACGCTCATTCCTACATGGTGTTTTTAGTAAACATTCATGTTGTGTCTGGGTTCTTATAACTATTTTTAAATCTTCTGCTAGAATGCTCTGAGTTAGGACGCATGTTCCTTTGACAGTATTTTGGTATTAATACATAACTCCACTAGCTGTCTGTGGTATATGGTGTGGGGCCCCAGCCAGACCTTCTGTTATATCTCATGTGACGGATGGGGGTGTTACACGATCCACTAACACTAGAATGGAATCATGACGTCTAAACGTGCCTGGCAGGCCTAGGGTAAAGTCCATACTAAAATCTTCCCATGGAATAGGAGGAATCAGAAGGGGGTATAAAGTCCCGCATTTGTTTTACTATCTTTCGCTAATTGACATGGGCGACAACTTCCCACAATTTTATTAATCGTAGATTTAAGGTCTGGACAATGGAACTTGTCTTCTACTAACATAATGGTCTTATTACGCCCAAAATGTCCACCTAGACCACCACTGTGTAACTCATATACAATAAAATGCCGAAGGGAAGAATGAGGAATACAAAGCTTCGAATGCTTAAATAAATAACCGTCCCGTATATAATATGCTGAAATTGTAGTGGAAGAGTTGTTTTGAGTAGAATAATAGATGTCCTTGAAATCCGGGCAATTAACGTACTCATCCTTTATTTTATCAAAACCAATCACTTTTACCTCTAGCATCGACAACAGTAAGGATACACGACTAAGAGCATCTGCCACACGATTAAGAATTCCCATGAGATGTTTAATTATAAAGGTGTACCCCTGAAGATAGGAATCCCATTTAGCATGCCTTGGGCTAACTTTATTTTGGGAATTGATAAACCTCAACACCTCATGGCCGTATAGAATAACAAATTCCTTAGAAATCAAATAATGTCTCTGATGCTGTAGACACCGAATAACCGCGTAAAACTCTCTATCATAATTAGAATAATTTAATTTTGGTCCCGAGAGTTTCTCACTAAAGTATCCAACAAGATATCCCTCTTGACTCAAGACACCACCAATACCGACTCCAAACGAGTCACAGGACAATTCAAAAACTTTATTAAAATCTGGTAATCGTAAAAGAGGAGCTTCCGACATTCGGGATTTAATTATTTCAAACGCTTTGGTGGCCGATTTAGTCCACGTAAAATCTCCCTTCTTCAAGCACTCATTGATTGGCGCCATGATACTACTAAAATCCTTGATAAATTGGCAGTAAAAAGTAGCTAATCCATGAAAACTCCGAACATCCTATATATTAGTTGGTTCCGGCCAATCCTTGATGGCTTGGACATTCTTGGGATCAACATGGATGCCCTCCGAGCTTACAATATAACCTAGGAACTCCACAGATGGAATATTAAACGTACATTTCTTAAGATTAATAAATAATTTTTCTGTACGCAATGTAGTGAGTACAGTCCTCAAGTGAGACTCATGATCGTTTGGTGAGGCGCTAGAGACTAGGATATCATCAAAATATATGACTACAAATCTACCTAGGTAAGGTCTAAACACTAAAGTCATCAATCTATAAAATGTACTTGCGTCATTAGTGAGCCCTTCCCCGAGCACTAACCACTCATAAGGTCCATCCTTTGATTTAAAGGCCGTTTTCCACTCATCTCCATCCCTAATCCTGATTTGGTGGTAGCCACTCTTAAGATCTAACTTGAAAAAAATCGTGACCCCGGCTAACATGTCCAATAAGTAGTCCGATCGAGGGATGGGAAACCTATATTTAACAGTTATTTTATTGACGGTCATATAGTCCACACACATCCTCCAAGAACCATCTTTCTTAGGGACCAATAATGTGGTACAACACAAGGACTCTTACTATGGCAAATGAACCCCTTACCAAATCCGAAATTAACTTTTGCAACTCTAAGTGTGCGGAGGGGTTTAGTCGATAATGGGGAAGATTTGGCAACAAGGAACCCGGGACAAAATCAATATCGTGTTGAATTTCCCGCATGGGGGGTAACTCGGGCGGTAAATCATCCGGGTAGACATCCTTAAATTCATCTAGAAGGGCCTTCAATGTTGGAGGTAAAGTTTCAAAAGAGGAACTATCTTCCTTGATTTGCAAACAAACTAGCGCATATATGACACCATCTATAAAAAACTCATGCACAAACTCCTTCTTACCTGTCAAACTTAACGTCTTCTTCTCTACAGGTAAAATATTATCTTTGGAAGAAACCAATGGATCTTTAGGCAAAGTGGGTTTAAAAATAATGGTCTTACCATTAAATTTAAACTCATATGTGTTAGCTCGCCCTAGATGAGTAACATCATGATCATAAAGCCATGGGCGTCCAAGTAAGACATGACAAACATTCATGGGGATGACGTCACACCATATCTTTTTAGAGTAAGCCTTGATGGTAAGTGGTACCAAACAACACTTCGACTGTAACACCCCCATCCGTCGTATGGCATATAACAGAAGGTCCAGCTGGAACCCGACGCCATATACCACGGACAGTCGGAAGGGTTACATAAGAATACCAAAACCATTCAACTATAACTACTCATCCTACACAGAGCATTCTAGCGGAAGCTTTTAAACAGTTATAAAGAACCCGTAATTGATATATCAACTACCACAGGAATGAAATAACAAATACAAAGAAAGTATTTGACCTTATGGCCTTACAAGAGTTTCACTTAACAAAGTAGTGTTTTCCGTACATCGGCTCGCATGCCGGTCACACATGATAGAAATAAAATACAACTACTCGCTTTGGCCTTCGAGGGCCAGCACAGCAACTTAGGCTTCAGCCCGCTATTTAGTACTTGGCTTCGCAGCACCTGCAAGCAACATTCCACCGCACGGTGGCAAACAAAGCAATGGTCAGCCAAAGCCGACCAAATTATAACGACCCCGCCCCTTACTCGGGACGGCGATGCTCCTTCCCTGCAATTTGTTAGCCAAGCTAAACAATAAAAGTGCGAATATACTATGCCACATGTATAGGCTCTCATGGCTTAAACACCTCGTGCACTCAGGGCACATAAACGGTGAATCTGGTCAATTCCGTGGCTTCACCACCATCCCCGAGATGGCAACAACGTGAGCATTTTAGCCTTTCTAACCACTGTCTAAGGCTCCCGACTATGCCAACGGCCAGTCCCTCTTTGGGTCTCTCGCACCGAACCACATAGCCCGGGTCCGATTACACTTGCCCGTTGCTCACAACGCGTAGTACACCTTAAGACGTACGCACGAGCCAAGCTTCTCTTGGATCCCGCGACAATCCAAACAACACATAACCCAGTTATATACAAGTGAAAGAATTGGTTTTCAAGATGTCCTAAACACCTAGAAGGGGTGAATAGGTTCAATTCTTTTTCCTTAAGACAGATAATATTTTTTATGTTAGATCACTTATTCTGCAATTTGCAGAGCACAGTATAAAAGAAATCATAGCCAATCACAGAGTACACACAGTTTTATAGTGGTTCCCCAAGTGATGGGTACATTCACTTCCCCCTTCGCCTATCTAAGAGTATACTAGATTCGGCCCAACTTCCTTCTTCTTCCTCAGATCCTCAGATCTTACAACTCAGACTTCAACAAGTACTACAACTTAAATCCTCTCAGTGAATCCTACCTCAGAGTGAGTCCACATTCCTACAACTCAGGCAATTAAGCCCTATCTCAGCCTCTTCAACATGCCTACAACTCAGGCAATCAAGCTCTACCTCAGCCTCTTTCACAAGGCCTACAACTCAGGCAATTAAGCCCTACCTCAGCCTCTTTAACAAGGCCTATAACTCAGGCAATCAAGCCCTACTTCAGCCTCTTTCACATGGCCTACAACTCAGAGAGAAAACTCTTCTACCTCAGCCTTTATGAAAGTGCAAGTTAGATCTGATATACTCTAGAGGGGGGTGAATAGAGTATGGTGCTTGCTAAAACTTTTTACAACTGTTGTTGTATTCCTAAGTGAACAGGGAAGCAAATAAAATAAAGCAAACACAGCAACTAACTAAACACACAGAGCAATCACAAACCACAGCCAGAAAACAAAAGAAAAACAAGCAACCAGATGACACAAGGAGCTATAGTGGTTCCCCAATCAATCTGGGTACATCCACTCTTCTACCACCCTAGGTAGGAATCCACTGCAGGATGAGTTGATCAGGTGTCCTGGGCACCAATGAGCTTTTGATAAGGTGCTCAAAAACCAAACCAGATTTTTTGATCAGGTGTCTTGCCACCACTGACTTTTGACAAGGTCTCAGAAACCAGCACAAACTTTTGAAGGGAGTTTGATAAACCCTTTACAGCAGAGATAGAGTGAGAGGGATGAGATGATCTTCTCTGTCAACAATCAGAGAGAAGATAGTGTATGTTGTCAAAGCAGCCCCTGAGATCTTGAGTTGTTCAGGAAGTGAAGCTTTACAGTAGGGTGATAGGCCTTCAGAAAATTTGATCTCCAGCAAAGGATGATTTCAGCAACAGCTGAAATGTGTGGTGTCTGGAGTCTTGAATGATGACGGCCTTTGAACACAGGAATCAAGAGGGATCTTAAAATTTCAGTATGTTGATCTCCTTTTGTGATGGTGTTCTTGTATGAATTCTAAGACTGAGAATATCTGCAACTCTTTCTCTTTCTGTTGTTGTGATTGTTGTAAGAGTTCTAAGTTATGCAGTAGGGATGAAAAAACTGATCTTTTATTCCTTAGATCTGAATGAATATTTCTCTGTCTAAGATAGCTGTTAGCCTGTCATAAATGACTTCCTTAACTGCATTTTGTCTTCTGGAGGAAAGTCCAATAAAAACATTCCTTTGAAAATCCCTTGAAATTTGCTCCAGATTAATTGAAAACGGCTACAAGATCCTTGAAATAAATGATGAGAATAATTCCATAACTGTCTGAATTTGAATCTTGAAAAATGTCGATCTCACCAAAACAACGTCGACCTGAGCTCTACTATTGTTGAACTGAGCTCAGAGACTGGTCTTAGACTGAAACAAAGATCGTCGATCTGAGCTCAACTATCGTCGAACTGAGCTCAGAGATAGAGAAACAAACTGCAGACAAGAACGTCGATCTGAGCTCGAAGATCGTCGAATGGAGTTCGACGACTCGTTGAAGTTGAGTTCAGAGATCGTCAAATGGATTTCGACGATTCGTTGAAGTGAGCCCCGCGATCGTCGAATGGAGTTCGACGATTCGTCGAAGTGAGCTCGACGAAATGACTTAGTCTCCTGAACTGAAATATCTGGTCTTGAGGGCAGCTTTAAAACATAAATACTAACCCTTACACTCAATTCTAATTGACCTTTAGATCTATAAATGAGGTCAAAACAGATTTCCTAAAAGACATAGTGATCCTTGCCCAAATCAGTAATAGGGTGTTCCAACAATCTCCCCCTATTTGGGTTAGGATTACTATTTACAGATATTGGAAAACTAAAAACATACAAAGCAGAAATGTAACAAACAAGACATTGCAGAAATACAGACATTATCTCAGATAATTCAGAAAATAAAATATACTGTCATCTTACAGAATCATTCTTTTTCCTTGCTCTTTATAAGAACTATTTCTCTGTTGGGGTTGAGAGCTTCCTTCTTAGATCTTCTGTCATCAGCTGCACCTAGAGAGGTTTGATGCTTTGGCCTGGGCACTACAGCTTCTGGGTGCAACTTCATATAGCTTTCTGAATCAAAAAATTTACTGGAAGAGTATCTCTCAAGTTCTTTCTTCCTTTGATCTGATAAAGTAGTGATATTTGAAGTATCTCTTCCTTGTTCTCTAGCTTTCTTGATTTGGTCCAAAGCAGCCAATTCTTTCATTCTTGCTGTCCATGAGGTGGGATTATTTTCTGGATCTTCAAATGGAACAGGAGGCTCATATCTATTTGAAGAATTATCTGGAGGAGCACTGGAGGAGACTAGTTCTTTCAGCTTATAAGGGAAGGGACCAGAAGTAGTGTCAAATGAACCTTGTCCTTCCCTTGGATAAGGATGTTGCCTGTAATATACTCTGAGTCCTCTTTGATTTCCTCTGTACTGTCCTCTTCTAGACTGGTAACCTCTAGATTGATTTCCTCTGTACTGGGATCTTCCTTGAGGTTGATATGAAGTTTGGCTTCTAGCAGTAGATTGGAAAGCAGAACTTCCACCTGCAACTGCATCAGGTGAAGGAGGAGGAGGAGGAGTATTGAAATGGGAAGATCCTTTGTCATACTTTCTTTTCTTCTTCATAACTTTCAGATGATTCCTGTATTATTGCATCCAAGGTTCTGTGATAGGGCAATCATGCAGTATGTAGTATGGAATGTCATTTGTATTTTTCACTTTCTCTGGAGGAACTCTCTTCATAGCTTTGCTTCTGGCTTTCCTTTTCCTTGCAATTAATGCAGAGGAATCATCTGAGTCAGTCCTAAACTGATCACTGTCTGAGCTTGGAGGATTATCATACACTGCATCAATCCTTTTGAGGTAATCTTTCTGTTGTTGAGACTGAGCAGAAGAAACAGCAAAAATAGCAACAGTAGCAGCAGCAGCAGGAAGTGGAGTAGAAGCAACACTGGCAGAAGGAGCTATGACAGCAGATTCAGATACAATAATTTCAGAAACAGAAGCTACAGTAGCAGTAGTGGAGGCAGTAGTAACAGATGAAACTGGAAAAACAACTTCAGAAGGAGCAACAGCAGCAGTAACAGCAGGCTCAAAATCAAATGCCTCTGTCATATGCATATCCTCAAAAATAGCAATATCAAAATTAACAGAAACATCAACAACAGTAGGAGCAGCAGTAGTAGGAGCAACAGAAGAAGCAGTGTCAACAACATTGATGGAATGTATATAAGAGCTTATTAGGATGGGGTCACATCTGGAAATAGGCACAATGGTCTTAGTAATATCTTTAGAATGCTGGACTGGAAGGTAGTTGAAGTACACAGAATCAAAAACTGACAATAGTGACCTGAGGTCCACTGTTGTTGGGTACATTGGTTAAATGTACCTGATTTGAAGAAGCCTCACCCAACTCAATGATATACATCATAATGTATTTAATGTATGTTGAGTTTACTTGTGCAGGTTAAGTATTTGCAGGACTGAAGCAAAAATTTCTAAGTCCATGTGTCGACACCCAGATGGAAAGTGTCGACACTCAAGAAGACTTGTGTCGACACCCAGACAAGCAGTGTCGACACTTGGAGTCATTGTGTCGACACCTGGGATGCAGAGTCGACACCAGACAGAAAGTGTCGACACAAGGAACTGTGTCGACACTCAATGAAGAAAAGTGCAGACAGAAAGTGTCGACACAAGGAGCTGTGTCGACGCCCAGTGAAGCTGTGTTTACACCAGAAAGTGTCGACACTTGGAGCTATGTCGACACTCAGCAAAAGTCAGCAGAGACTAAGTATAAGTGTCGACACCAAGAACAATGTGTCGACACTCAACAGAAGAGTCAGCACTTGAAGAAAGTGTCGACACTCAGAACAATGTGTCGACACTCAGCTGAAGAGTCAACACTTGAAAAAAGTGTCGACACATGGAGCTGTGTCGACACTTAGCAAAGAACAGAAAGATCAACAAAATATTCTAAGTACAAGTGTCGACACTAAGGGAATGTGTCGACACTCAGCTGAAGTCTCAACAGAAGAATCAAGTGTCGACACAAGGAGCTGTGTCGACACTCAGCAAGTATCAACATAGAAGACTATGCGTCGACACCAAGAAGCAGTGTCGACACTTAACAGATTCAACACAAGAAGTTGTGTCGACACAAAGAAGATGTGTCGACACTTAGAAGAATTCAGCAACAGATAGAAGATCAAGTACTTGTGTCGACACTCAATTTCAGTGTCGACACATGCAGAAGAAACTGTGTCGAGACATAGTATCTACAACACAAGGAGTTGTGTTGACACTCTGTAGACTTGTGTCGACACTTACACAACATGTGTCAACACTTGGTCTATAAGTGTCGACACTTTAAGACAGAAAGTCTCGACACTTTCAGACAGTTAGAGAACTTTCAAGAATTGACTGGATGACTTGACAGCCGTCGTTCCAGCCGGTCTACAGCACCTGTCAGAGATGTCAGAATTCAGTTATGGACCTGACCAGCCGGTTACCATGAAGAAGGCCTATAAATAGGCACATACAGTCTACAGAAACTATTGTTCAAATAGTTGAAGTTATTCAAAAAGGTGGTACACAGAGTTATTGATCAAGTATCAAATCAAGAAGATCTAGCTGTCCAAGTGCAGATCTAAGAAGTTGGAGAGAGAGGGCTCCATCCAAGAAATCAGCCGTTGGAACTAGGCTGAGAAGAAGGGTTCAGATATATTCTGGATCTTAAGAAGCAGAGGTCAAGGATCAACTACAGAAGGAATTCAATCTTATTCAGTTCTACTTTCAAGAAGCTTTGAAGAAAGCTAAGTCAGATTGAATGCAGCTGAGTTCTTCCAAGAACTCATCAAGAAACTCTCAACTCCCCTCTCTTGTTTCTGAGTTGCTGAGTTATTATTTGTAAAATCATTTTTAACTTGTAGGATCCTTTGGATCTGAGTGATTATAAGCCTGTAATTATAAAGGCTGATGGTAGGTCTTGAGAGCCTGAATGTAGGAGATTGAAATCTCTGAGTGTAGGCCTTGGTAGCTGAGTGTAGGCCTTGTTGGCTGAGTGTAGGCCCTTTGTGGCTGAGTGTAGGCTTTGTGGAAAAGCTGAGTTGTAAGGATTTGGTCCTGAGGTGTAGGAACCAATTTGGGTTCTGAGACAGTGGTGAAGTTTGGCCGAATCTAGTACACTGCTAGATAGGCGAAGGGGGAAAGTGGGTGTACCCAAAGCTTGGGGAACCAATATAAAACTCTGTGTCTGCTGTGATTGTGAATGCTTGTGTGATTGCTGTGCAAAAGTAGTATAGATTCTGTGATATAACTGATTGCTGCCATTAAAGTTTCAAAAAGAATTAGGTCACCTATTCACCCCCCCCCCTCTAGGTGTTTAGGTACTATATCTTTCAAGTGGTATCAGAGGGAGGTTCCTCAAAAAGGACTAACAGTCTAAGGAGATCCTGATTGACAGATTCAGTCTAAGGCAAAATTACAGATTCAAGAAAATCAAGAAACATGGGTTCCTCTGAGAATCACAAGGAATTGGGTTCCATGAAATTGCCCATATGCAGAAAAGAGATCTTTGGGATCTGGAAGGAAAGGGTAAGGCTGTTTATGGAGGCCTCAGACCCTAGGATATACATCACAGTAAAGGAAGGGCCTTATGTGCCCATGAAGATATCAGTTATAGATGCAAATCAGAGAACCCCAAAGGATTTCTCTGAAATGACTAAGGATGAGATTGTCCTAGCCACCATGGACAAGAGGACACAAAACATTATAGTGAGTGCCATAGATGATGCAACATTTCAGAATCTTATACACTGTAAGACAGCCAAAGAGACGTGGGACACTCTTATTGTGTATATGGAGGGTTCTGAAGAAGTTAGACAAGATAGAAAATCCTTGCTAAATCAGGAGTATGAAAGTTTTAGACAAGGAAAGGGTGATAGTATAACTGAATGCTATAAGAAGTTCTATAGAATAGTGAATGAACTCATGTCTTATGGAAGAGAGTTCAGCAATTATGAACTAAATGACAAGTTCCTAAGGTCCCTAACTAAAGATTGGGACACAAAAATTTGTGCCATTAGAGAAATGGCTAAGTTGGGAGAAATTCCTCCACCTACACTGTTTGGCAAATTATTGTCTTATGAAATGCAATTGACAGTGAGGAAAGAGGAAGAGAAGTCAACAAGAACTGAACACAAGGAAAGAATAGTAGCTTTCAAGACAGAAGCCTCCAGAAAGTGCAGGAATAAGTCATCAACTCCACCTCCAAAGGTAGTTGAATCAGAGTCAGATGAGTCAGTCAGCACAAAATCTGAAAGCAGTGAAAGTGATGAAGACTTTGCTGCCTTCACTAGACATTTTCAGAAATTCTTGAAGAAGAAACAGTGGAGGTCAAGGCCTTCTACTTCTAAGGGAAAAGAAGATTTTTATCAGGATAAAAAGGCTTCAAAGAAGGACAGGAAGAGGACTAAATCTAGCAAGGCAACTATTTCAAAAATAGTGTGCTATTGCTGCAATAGACAAGGTCATGTTATTACAGATTGTCCTGAAAAGAGAAAAGAGTCTAGTGACAGGAAAAAGACTTATTTCAAAGGCAAGAAAGAAAAGTCTTTTGTTGTCAAGAAGGAGAAGACTCTATCAGATATCTCTTCTTTAGAAACTGAGTCTGATGCTGAGGCATACATAGGGCTGTTTGCTGAAGAAGAAGAAGAATTCATGCAGATTATGGAGTCTATATATGAACAAGAAGACTGTCAGTGCCAAGGACTGATGGCATTGACTGAGAGTGACAAAATCCTGGAGCAGCCAGGACCCAGTAAGGTACAAAGTTTAACTTTAAGTTCAGTTTCTTGTTCTAGTACAGAATCAGATTCATCATCATCTAGTGATGAGAGTGTATCTGAGTCTGAGGAAGATATTCATCAGCTCATAGATGAATATAAAGTGCTGTTGCAAGCTTACAAGAAAAGCAAGTCCCTAGCCAAAAGTCAGGCAAAGGAAATTGTTGATCTTAAAGCTGCTGCAACAGATTCTGAGAAGCTATTTGATCAAAAGCTTAATGAGATAGCTAGGCTGAAACACATAACAGTGATTCAAATGGGGACTATCACCTTTAAGAATGATCAAATCAAGAGTCTGGAGATCAATCTTCAGAAAGAGAGAGAGCTTGTTGCTAGGTTTTCTAAACCTAAGTCAGTGCTACCTTTAATTGATGAATTTGTTCATCATAAAGGTAAGGCTGGATTGGGTTTTATTAGACCTGCAAGGACTGAGAAGTCCAAGTCCAAGTCCAAGGGTAAAGCCCCAACATTCAACAAGTCAGCTGTAGATAAGGCAGCAAAGACTGTACCTAAGCAAAGGTACAATAAGTTTGAATGTTGGTGTTGTGGCAAAGTTGGCCATTTTGCAATGGACTGTTGGCACAATGCTAGTGCCAAAGTGAGTACCAAACTACCTGTTGGAAAGCCAGTAGGTAGCTTTGTCAGATTGCAAACTAACAAGTACCAAGGACCTAAGAATTCTTTGGGTTCTAAGGTTTATTAATCTGTTTTGCAGGTGAATCCAAGTGTCCATACCCCAACATGGTACTTGGACAGTGGATGTTCCAGACATATGACTGGAACTAGAGGATTACTAAAGGACTATATTCCAATAAAATATGGTCCAAAAGTCACCTTTGGTGGTTCTGAAAAAGGAATCATCAAAGGATTTTGTAACATTTCTAGTAACTTGGTTACCATTACTCAAGTGGCTTATGTTAAAGGGTTGAAATACAACCTAATAAGTATAAGTCAATTAAGTGATGTAGGGTATGACATCTCATTTGTTAAAAATGGTTGTCATATTAAGAGGTCAAGTGATCAAGAGATCATTTTGACAGGTTATAGGAAGAGGAATGTCTACTGCCTAGACATTATGGTTGAGAACAATGGTTTTCCAGTGTGTCTTGTAGCTGATGAGATAGTCTCTCATTGTGTCAAATGGCACAAGAGGCTTGCCCATCTTAACTACAAGACTATTGGCAAACTCTTTAGCAAAGAGTTAGTGAGGAATGGTCCTCAAGTTAAGTGTGTTAAAGATGATATTTGCTCAGCTTGTCAAAAGGGCAAGCAGACTAAATCCACCTTTAGAAGCATAGAAAACAAAGATGTTGTGAGGTGTTTATACCTCTTGCATATGGATCTCTTTGGTACAATGCCAGTTCACAGCTTAGGTAGGAAGGTCTATACCTTTGTAGTTGTAGATGACTACTCAAGGTTTTCCTGGGTGTTCTTCTTAAGAAAGAAATCTGAAACACCTAGTGTCTTCTATAGCTTTGTCAAGCAAATTTAGAATGAACTAGACAGTACAGTGGTCAAAATTAGAAGTGACCATGGTACTGAATTTCAGTCTGAAAGCATGACAAAACTATGTGAAGAATTTGGGATATTTCAAGAATTCTCTTCACCTAGAACACCTCAGCAAAATGACATTGCTGAGAGGAAGAATAGAACCTTGATAGAGGCTGGTAGGACCCTATTAAGTGATACATCACTGCCAGAGTATTTCTGGGCTGAAGCAGTTAACAGTGCATGCCATGTTATAAATAGGGCTACCATCACTAAAGGGCTCAACAAGACCCCCTATGAAGTTGTGAAAGGCAGGAAACCAAACCTATCCTACTTCAGGATCTTTGGTTGCAAATGCTTCATACTTAACAATGGAAAGTCTTACTTGACTAAGTTTGCTGCCAAGTCCCAAGAGGGAATTTTTGTTGGGTACAACAATAACAGTAAGGCTTATAGAGTCTACAACTTGACTACACAAGTTGTACAAGAATCTGTGCATGTAGTTTTTGATGAGACTAAACTTATTAATAATGAGTTGTCTAGTAGTGTATGCAGCCCCACAGGTTTAACAAAGAAGATGGACAAGCTTACAATAGAAGAAGTACCTACTGCAAGACAGCAAGTAGAAGACAGTAGTTGTTGTCCAGGGGGAGAACTACATGTACCAATTGCTGATGAAGTTCAAGGTATGCAGCTTGATGGAGATGCTGAAGAGTTTCAACCAGAAGTTAGGATACCTCCAGCCAACAGGCATCTTAGAGATCATCCAGTAGAGCAGATTATTGGAGATCCAAGACAAGGAGTACAAACCAGGAGCAGGTACATGAATGCAGCAATCTACTCCAGTTTTCTATCTCAAGTTGAACCTAAGAAGTTTGAAGAAGCAATACAAGATCCACAATGGACTGAAGCAATGCAAGAAGAGCTTAATCAGTTCAAGAGGTGCAAGGTCTGAGAACTAGTTCCTAAACCTAAAGACCACAATATAATAGGAACCAAGTGGATCTACAGGAATAAGATGGATGAACAAGGGGTCATCATTAAGAATAAGATAAGATTGGTTGCTAAAGGATATAGGCAAGAAAAAGGCATTGATTTTGATCAAACATTTGCTCCAGTAGCCAGACTGGAAGCCATAAGGATGTTCTTAGCCTATGCAATCTATCAAGGATTCAAGGTTTACCAAATGGATGTCAAGTCAGCATTCCTGAATGGTAATCTTAAGGAAGAAGTCTATGTGGAACAGCCTTCAGGTTTTGTTGATCCAACTCTACCTCATCATGTCTATAGACTTAGGAAAGCTTTATATGGGTTAAAGCAAGCCCCTAGGGCTTGGTATGAAACCCTATCTAGTTTCCTCATTGAGAACAAGTTCTCAAGGGGGAAAATAGATAAGACTCTATTCCTTAGGGAATCTAGAGGCAAAGTTATACTAGTCCAAATATATGTAGATGACATTATATTTGGGTCTACTAAAAGCAGTCTTTGCAAAAAGTTTGCAAAACTTATGCAAGGTCAGTTTGAGATGAGTAGTATGTGAGAGCTGAAGTTTTTCTTGGGTCTCCAAGTTAAACAGACTGAAAGTGGTTTATCCATTTGTCAGTCCAAGTTCACCCTAGAACTCACAAGGAAGTATGGTATGGATTCATCTAGTACCATGAAGACTCCTATGGGGTCAAGTATGTCTCTTAGCAAGGATGATGCAGGGAAACCTGTAGATGAAACCTTGTATAGAGGGATAGTTGGCTCCCTATTATACTTGACTGCTAGTAGACCAGATATCATGTATGCTACATGTGTCTGTGCAAGGTATCAAGCCTGCCCTAAAGAGTCTCATTTGACAGCAGTCAAGAGAATATTGAGATATCTAAAGGGCATTCCCTATCTAGGCCTCTGGTACCCTAGGAATGGGGATTTTGATCTAACAGGTTATTCAGATGCAGACTTTGTAGGATGCAAAGAAGATAGAAAAAGCACTACTGGAACCTGTCAATTCCTAGATGGGAGACTAATTTCATGGAGTAGCAAAAAGCAAACAAGTGTGGCTATCTCCACTGCAGAGTCAGAGTATGTGGCTGCTGGAAGTTGTTGTGCTCAACTTCTGTGGATACAACATCAGCTAGAGGACTATGGATTTCAGGTAAGTAGAACTCCACTCTTCTGTGATTCTACAAGTGCTATTTCAATAGCTAATAATCATGTATCCCATAGTAGAACTAAACATATTGAAATTAAATATCATTTTCTTAGGGAGCATGTAGAAAGAAAAGATATTTTATTAGAATATGTTAAAACTGATAATCAAGTAGCTGATATGTTTACTAAGCCCCTATAAGAAGCTAAGTTCAATAGATTTAAAATTGAACTAGGAATGGTAAACTTAGAGTAAGTTTACAGTATTGAAATTGGCTAAGTAAAAAGGTGTCGACACATAGACAAGTCTATGTCGACACAGAATAGTGATGTCGACACTTCAAGAAAAAGGTGTCGACACATCTAGGAAGTTGGTGTCGACACTTCAGAATGTTAGTGTCGACACATGTCAAGTAGGTGTCGACACATCCAATGTGGTGTCGACACTTAAGTTTTACTCAGAATTTTCTAAGTAAAGTCTCGACTATGTGTCGAGTTATGTTGTGTCGACACATAACCATGTGTCGACACATGACATCTGTTGACTAAACTTGTGTCGACACATATGTGTCGAGACATTATAAGTCAGTGTCGACACTTATTGCCAGTGTCGACACATTTTAAGTTAGCTGTCCCGCCTGTTCATCTTCAAAATCAGAAAGGTATAAATAGGGTTTTGTCTTTGTTTGTCGACACGCTTTCCAAGTTTTGAGACCAAACTTCTGTGTCGACAGCTCTCTTCTCTCAAGACAAATTCTACAAACCCTAATGGCGCCTAAGCTAGAGGAGAACGTCAACGAAGGATATGAGCTAGTGCGCGGTGCTTTCAATGATGCTGATCAAGAAATCCAGGCGGTCGTAACCCTAGTTGCCGATTCTGGGTTAGAGTATTTAGTTTCTGAACCTACAAAGATATGGAAGAAAGAGGTACTCTATCTTTCAAGTGGTATCAGAGGTACTCTATCTTTCAAGAGGTATCTCTATCTTTCAAGAGGTACTTGAATTCCTCAATAGAGCCAAGGTGGATGAATCTGGATACAAGATCAAATCCAGGGTTCATGGTGAGAAGGTCAAGGTATCACCAAAAAGTCTGAGGAAGATTCTACAGCTTCCAAGAACTCAAGAGGAAGATGAGATTACTGCTACAAAGTCCAGGGAAGCTCTAACCTGGTGTGGACTGGATCCTAAGATGAAGCTTGGATCAGTATTTCTTAGAAAAGGCATGAACAGCCAAGGAAAATTCATGTCTGAGATTGTTGGAAAAGTACTACTCAGTAAGCCAGGAGGGCATGACAGAGTGTCTGCCCATATGTTTGGTATAATGACCAGGATTATCTTCACTTTAAAAACTGATTGGTCTGTTATAGTATTTGAGAAAATCAAGGAAAGTCTGAAGAAGCCCAACCTGGGCAGAATCATAAGTCTTTACCTTGTTGGAACCATACCAGAGGTAATGCAACAATCTACTGGAAGTAAAATTAATCACATGAGGAAAATGGACATGAGGTTGTTCTCAAGATGGGACAGGGTGTTGTCAAAGGATAAGCCAGTTACTGAGAAAGAAATTCCTCCCAAGAAGAAAAGGAAGACTGCTCCAGTTGGACAAGAGTCCACTAGCAGTTCTGATAGTGAAGAACAGGTTGTTTTCACTCCATATGACCATGAGGAAGAGCCTGCAGTGAAGTCTCCTGCTCCTCAAGAGGTTGATGAGATCCAGGGGGAGCTACCTCAAGCTAGCCCCATTCACAAGGATCACAGCCAGGGGCGAGCTTCCAGTTGTATAAGAACCCTATACACTGGAAAGTGAACAAGCCACCACCATCATACTAGAGGTACTCACTGACCTAAATACTTTAGAATTTCTTATAGAAGATGCTGATTTGTCTGATGTTCATCAGCAAACTCAGCTGGATAGTCAAGACCCAGATGCTGTTATAAAAGACACATCTGTTGTACAAGCAATTGTTCCTGATCCAGTGGTTGAAGAGCAAAGAATGTCTCCAGCTCCTTCACCACAAGAGTACACTATGGAAGATTTGTTTTTAAATCTGGATCAACAGGATTTTGAAAAAGAAACTACTACTGCTGAAGAAGAGAATGCTGCTGTTGAGGGGGAGCAAGTGCACATTCTGGAAGATCCTATAAGGCAACAACCTGAGAAGCCTCCAAGCCCTAAGGAGAGGGTTGACATAGCCAGCTCCTCAGAATCTGAAGATGAGGAGGCTACAAGGGCTAAGCAAAAGAAACTCTATGTATTAAAGAGAAGAAGCCAAAGTTATAAGAAGGCACTACAATCTATTGCCCCACAGCCTATAGTTCAGCAAACTCCAACTGTAGATTTTAGTGCTTTAATGATTGCACTGCAGATAAAACTGGATGAACATAGAAAAGCCATATAGGCTTATGTGGATGAAGGGCAGAAATCTTTACAGTTTGATCTAGCCCAGGACATCAAATCAATAAGATTTGAAATGAATCTAAACAAGAAAGAGATGACAGAATGTTTCCACAAGGGTGGAAATGCAGTGGTGTACTTGGCAACACACCAGGAAAAGATCAAAGCACAAGTGGATGACATAGCATTAAAGCAAGGGTATATTCTTGAAAATCAAATAAGGATGAATGACAATTTGACTGCTTCCCATAATGCTATTGTCACTGAATTAAAGAACCAGGCTGCTGGACCTTCTACCTCTACTGCTGCTGCTAAAGCTGAATTTGACAAAGCATTTCAAGAAGAAATCTCTGCTGTTAAGACTGTTATCCAAGCCACCCAGAAGGCCATATCTGAACAACTTCAAAAGCTCAACCCTTTCTTTAAAGATGGAGTCAGATACTTGGATAATCAAATCAGATTTCAGAAGGATGATGTCAGAGATCACATGGCTAGAGAAGTCATAAAGGGGGAGAGAGTGTTAGTCAAGGCAAGCTCTGACAATGCTAAGTGGATATCAAATTCTATCAGAGCTACACTTGGATATCCTCCTCTGTGTGATGACAATGATGTTGCTGAATCTGGAATTAACCCTGCCTATCTTGGAGGTGAGCAACCAGAAGTAGCTCAAGTTATTTATCCTCCTCCAGATTTTGAAATGGTGCATGCTGATGTACAGACCATGTACAACCCACCTGGGGGCAAGGACAATGTAATTATTGAAAAGGTTGTTCAGCCTATTTCTGAAGCTATGCAAGAGGCAATGCAGAAAGAAGAAGAGACAAGGTTGTCTAAGAAGAGGTTTAGGGAACAAGCTGAACTGAGACCAGATTTTGAGCAATGGAGCCCTACCTCTAGAAACATTATTTTAACTGCCTGGAAAGCTGCCAAAGACAATATTCATGACATGAACAAGTGGTTCTCTGAAGCTGAATGGAGGAAACATGAATCAAGACAAGAGGCAATTGTCCAATACAGAAGGAAGGCAAAGATGGGAAAGTTACCTCCTACTGCCCAGGAGCCTAGCAAGTACTTTCCAAAGCCATACCATTACTTTGAAAGACAAAAGATCAAAGCAGAAGAGCTGAAGAAGAAAGATCTGAAAGGCAAGAAGCCTGCTGATGCTGAAACTGCTGATGCTCCTGTCCAAGCTAAAGTTCAAGCTGGCAAAAGGATAGTCATTAAGGAGCCTGTACAAAAATAGATTTAGAATTTTCTTGAAGTTTATTTTGTAATCTTTTGGATGAAAAACATTTAGTAAACTTCTGAAAATGTATACGACAGATATTAGAACAATATATGATTAATACATTTCATGTGTGTTCTGTGAATATGTCTATGTCTATTTCTTATTTGTTCTGTAATGATGAATTTGTATACATGTGAAATTAATACATGTTTATGTTTACCCTGCTGTACATAATCCTGCTTTACATCATTTTGTAATTTTATTATGAATGGTGTATATCATTGACTAAGGGTTATGACTTCTCCAAATAGGGGGAGATTGTTGGGTACATTGGTTAAATGTACCTGATTTGAAGAAGCCTCACCCAACTCAATGATATACATCATAATGTATTTGATGTATGTTGAGTTTACTTGTGCAGGTTAAGTATTTGCAGGACTGAAGCAAAAAATTTCTAAGTCCATGTGTCGACACCCAGAGGGAAAGTGTCGACACTCAAGAAGACTTGTGTCGAAACCCAGACAAGCAGTGTCGACACTTGGAGTCATTGTGTCGACACCTGGGATGCAGAGTCGACACCAGACAGAAAGTGTCGACACAAGGAGCTGTGTCGACACTCAATGAAGAAAAGTGCAGACAGAAAGTGTCGACACAAGGAGCTGTGTCGACACCCAGTGAAGCTGTGTTTACACCAGAAAGTGTCGACACTTGGAGCTGTGTCGACACTCAGCAAAAGTCAGCAGAGACTAAGTATAAGTGTCGACACCAAGAACAATGTGTCGACACTCAACAGAAGAGTCAGCACTTGAAGAAAGTGTCGACACTCAGAACAATGTGTCGACACTCAGCTGAAGAGTCAACACTTGAAGAAAGTGTCGACAGATGGAGCTGTGTCGACACTTAGCAAAGAACAGAAAGATCAACAAAATATTCTAAGTACAAGTGTCGATACTAAGGGAATGTGTCGACACTCAGCTGAAGTCTCAACAGAAGAATCAAGTGTCGACACAAGGAGCTGTGTCGACACTCAGCAAGTATCAACATAGAAGACTATGTGTCGACACCAAGAAGCAATGTCGACACTTAACAGATTCAACACAAGAAGTTGTGTCGACATAAAGAAGATGTGTCGACACTTAGAAGAATTCAGCAAAAGATAGAAGATCAAGTACTTGTGTCGACACTCAATTTCAGTGTCGACACATGCAGAAGAAACTGTGTCGAGACATAGTATCTACAACACAAGGAGTTGTGTCGACACCTTGTAGACTTATGTCGACACTTACACAACATGTGTCGACACTTGGTCTATAAGTGTCGACACTTTAAGACAGAAAGTCTCGACACTTTCAGACAGTTAGAGAACTTTCAAGAATTGACTAGATGACTTGACAGCTGCCGTTCCAGCCGGTCTATAGCACCTGTCAGAGATATCAGAATTCAGTTATGGACCTGACCAGCCGGTTACCATGAAGAAGGCCTATAAATAGGCACATACAGTCTACAGAAACTGTTGTTCAAATAGTTGAAGTTATTCAAAAAGGTGGTACACAGAGTTATTGATCAAGTATCAAATCAAGAAGATCTAGCTGTCCAAGTGCAGATCTAAGTAGTTGGAGAGAGAGGGCTCCATCCAAGAAATCAGTCGTTGGAACTAGGCTGAGAAGAAGGGTTCAGATATATTCTAGATCTTAAGAAGCAGAGGTTAAGGATCAACTACAAAAGGAATTCAATCTTATTCAGTTCTACTTTCAAGAAGCTTTGAAGAAAGCTAAGTCAGATTGAATCCAGCTGAGTTCTTCCAAGAACTCATCAAGAAACTCTCAACTCCACTCTCTTGTTTCTAAGTTGCTGAGTTATTATTTGTAAAATCATTTTTAACTTGTAGGATCCTTTGGATCTGAGTGATTGTAAGCCTGTAATTATAAAGGCTGAGGGTAGGGCTTGAGAGCCTGAGTGTAGGAGATTGAAATCTCTGAGTATAGGCCTTGGTGGCTGAGTGTAGGCCTTGTTGGCTGAGTGTAGGCCCTTTGTGGCTGAGTGTAGGCTTTGTGGAAAAGCTGAGTTGTAAGGCTTTGGGCCTGAGGTGTAGGAACCAATTTGGGTTCTGAGACAGTGGTGAAGTTTGGCCGAATCTAGTACACTGCTAGATAGGAGAAGGGGGAAAGTGGATGTACCCAAAGCTTGGGGAACCACTATAAAACTCTGTGTCTGCTGTGATTGTGAATGCTTGTGTGATTGTTGTGCAAAAGTAGTATAGATTCTGTAATATAACTGATTGCTGCCATTAAAGTTTCAAAAAGAATTAGGTCACCTATTCACCCCCCCCTCTAGGTGTTTGGGTACTATATCTTTCAACTGTAATGAATGCAACTGATGCAACTGGAGCTTGGACTGAAGTTCCTACAGCAGGCAATCTCTCAGCTTCATAAGGCATCTCCCCCTGCCTAGATTCAGTGACAACTTGATCAAGGTACCCATAAGAAGGGATTTCCTGAGGAGGAAGAATGGAAGATAGCCTGGCAGACAGCTCCTGAACTGTTTTTAGAAGGGGAGCCAAAGAGGTCTCCGGCAGGAGGGATAGCCTTGGAGCTATCAGCTCATATAACCTGTCTGCAAGAGCTGGAAGATCTACTTGCTCAAGAGGGACTTGAGTAGAGGTAGGAGTGGAAGTTGGAGCAGCAGGAGATGTTGGTGGAGAACTTGTGGATGGTGGAAAGGATGGTTGGGAAATTGGAATTGTGGAGATGGAAGAGAGTGGAATGGAAATGGATGGTGTGAAGGATGGTTGAGCAATTATGTCTTGAAGTAGTTGTTGATAAGAGGTGGATGATGATGGTGGCTCAGGAGGGGATGAAGGAGAATCATCCATATAGGAATTATCTATAAGAGTGAAAGATGGAATATGAGAGGATGAATCAATATCCAGGTATGGGTAGTGATGTAGAGGATGGAATATTTCTTCAGTGAATGGTGGAGTTGGAGAAGGGATTGAAGTTGGAGATGGGGTGGAAATTGTGATGGTGGATGTGACTGTGGTAGATGAAACAAGAGGTGGAGGAGGAGGAGATGAAGCAGGCAAGTCTTCTGCAGGGGCAGAAACCTGAGGGGAAATGACTGAAGCAGTCCTTGTGCCTAAAGATGAGATTGTAGAGGGCCTGCTAGGCTTCCAAATAGGGCACAGGTGAGCCTCTTAGAGGCATTGATGTGCATCCCACTGGAAACAAGCAGTGTAGGGCATCTATGGCGAAGGAACAACCCTAAAATCCTTCCAAAATTAACAAAGTTCTTGTTAATCTTTTTCTTAATCAAATCAAAGAAAACTTCTCCCCAGTTGAGTTGCTTCTTATCCACCAGGGCACCCATCAGACAGAGCTGATACCTAGATATGGTATCATGAGCTGAGTGTTTGGCCAACAACACTTTTCCAACAACATCAGCTAGAAATCTGTACTCAACAGACAGATTTTTCTTAAGCAATTTGTTAGGGTTTGCTTCTGAGTGTCTCATCCTTTCAAGCATATTAGAAAATTCCTCTCCAGAAAGCTCAACAGAATCTTTTCAAGATTTTAATTGAAAAACCTCTGTCAAAGCAGCAGGTGTTAGAGATACCTGGGTTCCTGATATTGTTCCAACCACTGTATTCTGATCCAGGTTATGGGCAGTATAAACCCATTCCTTTATCTCATCTGTAGCTAATTTGATCCTTGTAGTCATTATGGTAACTAGCTGTTGTTCTTTGAAAAGTTCCAGAATGTCCTTGAAGATTTGATCGCTGTTGTTGAAAGAATCCATGTCGATATCAAATCCAGCGTCAAATTTCATTGCGGCCAAGATGGCGACTGAAACTGCCATTAATTCCTGCAAAAATGAGCAAACAAACGACCAAGTGTAGAGAAGTTTGGAGGGAAAGAGAAAATTTGCAGAGAGTATGAAAGCGCAAAGGGAGAACGACGGCCGAAAATGAGTTTTATATTAGAGTTCGACACAGAAAAGGAAAGATCGTTGAACTCTGTTGGACGATCTGGGCTTCTAAAGGAAACTGAAAGGTCATCAACATTGTCGATCTCCGTTCGACGATATTGTAGAGCATCGAGCTCCGTTCGACGATCGCTGACCTGAAGAAAGATAGTTTAGCACTATCTGAGAAGCGCTGAACTCTGGTCGACGATTTCAGAAGTCGTCGATCTCCGTTCGAAGATCTGGGGGAAAATCGTCGAGCGCAGTTCAGAGACCAGAAACACTCTATACACTAGAAAAAGCACTTTGATTTGTCTAGTCTTGGTCATTTTTAGATTTTAAAATCTTGGATCTTATTCTAGACTTCCTCCATCTAACATTCCTAACTGATTCAGGAAGAATGTATGTTTCTTTTCATCCAAGGGTTTGGTGAAAATATCTCCCCTTTGCAAATCAGTTGGGATATATTGAAGTTCAATTTTATTTTTCTCAACATTATCCCTTAGAAAGTGATGCCTAATTTCTATGTGTTTTGTCCTACTATGGAGGACTGGATTTTGTGCTATAGAAATAACACTGGTATTATCACAAAATATTTTAGACTTCTTTAAGTTGTAGCCATAGCCTAGGAGTTAGTTTTGAATCCACAATATTTGTGAACAACAACTACCTGCAGCCAAATATTCAGCTTCTGCAGTTGAAGTTGACACTGATGTTTGTTT
This sequence comes from Platanthera guangdongensis, assembly GCA_039583875.1. Taxonomy (NCBI): domain Eukaryota; kingdom Viridiplantae; phylum Streptophyta; class Magnoliopsida; order Asparagales; family Orchidaceae; genus Platanthera; species Platanthera guangdongensis. Next base: position 39,554,190 of record CM077147.1, read on the forward strand.
CTTGCAAAACCAGGAGACAAGTCTGTCACCAAGAAACTGACAAGTTCCACTGGTGCTTTTCCTGTCTATTTTGCATCCAGCATAATCAGCATCTAAAAATCCAGTTAAGTCAAATGCTGAATATTTTGGATACCAGAGACCTAGATTTGGACAACCTATTACATACCTAAGAATCCTTTTTACTAAAGTTAGGTGTGACTCTCTAGGGCTCACTTGGAATCTAGCACATATGCATGTAGCAAATATTATGTCAGGTTTACTAGCTGTAAGGTACAATAAAGAGCCAATCATTGCTCTATATGTTGTCTGATCAACAGGTTTCCCATGTTCATCAGCATCTAATACAACATTAGTAGGCATAGGTGTTTTCATATATGATGCTTCAGACATACCAAATTTCTTAACCAATTCTTTTCCATACTTGGTTTGAGAAATAAATATGCCTTCAGCATGTTGTTTGATTTGCAATCCTAGAAAGAAGGATAACTCACCCATGCTACTCATTTCAAATTTAGAATGCATTAAATTGGAGAACCTTCTGCACAAATTTGAATCAGTAGAACCAAATATAATATTATCTACATTGATTTGTACTAGTAGGGTATGGGACTTATGGGTTCTAATAAAAAGAGTTTGGTCTACTCTACCCCTTATAAACTCATTTTTCAGAAGAAAGCATGTTAGGGTCTCATACCATGCTCTAGGAGCTTGTTTTAGAACATATAATGCTTTATGCAATTTAAAAACATAATCAGGATGAGTTAAAGAGATAAAACCTGGGGGTTGTCTGACATAGGCTTCTTCTTTGATATCTCCATTGAGAAAAGCACTCTTTACATCTATCTGGTATACTTTGAATCCTTTGTGCGCTGCATATGCTAAGAAGATTCTTATGGCTTCTAACCTTGCAACTGGTGCAAAGGTCTGGTCATAATCTATCCCGTCTTCTTGAGAGTACCCTTGTGCAACTAGTTTTACCTTGTTCCTAACAATGACTCCTTGATCATCCAATTTATTTCTGAACACCCACTTTGTTCCAACAATGGAGTGATCCTTTGGCCTTGTTACTAGTTCCCAAACTTTGTTCCTTTCAAATTGATGCAACTCTTCTTGCATTGCAATGATCCAGTGTGGATCTTGCTCTGCATCTTGAATGGATTGAGGTTCAATTTGAGAAAGGAAGCAAGTGTGCATCTGGTTTTGATTGACCTGATTTCTAGTTTGCACACCAGCTGAGATGTCTCCAATCACTTGGGAGATTGGATGGTCTCTTGATGTTACTAAATCAACAGGAGATGTTGATTGTTCACCAACCTGTGTCGGTGTTTCCTCTGGTGGTACAATAACTGGCTCTTCAAGAAGTTTCTCTTCAAGGTGTTGAATGTCTTCTTCATCTTCACTGCTTTCCTCTTTTTGAATGATTTGTAACTTGTCCAAGTATTCAACAAGAGAGTGTACCTGCAAAGGTTCTATGGTAGAAGTGTTCTTCTCCTTGAAAGACATGTTAGATTCATCAAAAGATGTATGAACATATTCTCCAATTTAAGAGTTGATTTATTATATACCCTATAAGCTTTACTGATCATGGAGTATCCCAGAAACACTCCTTCATCAGCTTTAGCTTGAAATTTTGCTAATTATTTCTTGTCATTATTATGAATATAGCAAATACAACCAAAACTTTTAAAGTAATCTACTTTAGGTTTCTTCCCTTTGAGTAATTCATAGGGAGTCTTGTCATTCAGTTTATGTATTAAACTTCTATTCATCACATAGTTGGAGGTATTCGTTGCCTCTGCCCAAAAGGATACGGGAAGATGAGCATCTGACAACAATGTAGCAGTAGATTTAATAAGGGTCCTATTTTTCCTTTCAGCTACCCCATTTTGTTGAGGAGTTCTAGGAGCTGAGAAAGTGTGCCTGATCCCTTCACTCTGACAGAACTCTTGCATAAGAAGAGAATCAAACTCTGTCCCATGATTACTTTTGATCAGGGCAATGTGAGTATTGGCCTCAGTCTGTATGCATTTGAGAAACTCTGTCAAACACTTAAAGTTATCAGACTTCTTCCTCACAAAGAACACTCATGTGAATTTAGAGAAGTCATCTACAACCACTAAAGTATAGGATTTCCCTCCTAAGATTTGTACTGTAATGGGTCCAAAAAAATCCATGTGTAACAGATACAAAATCCTAGGTGAATCACTCTTATTAAGTGATTTGAAACTATTTTTAGTTTGCTTGCCTAATTGACAAGCCCTGCAAAGTCCTTCCTTCTTGTAGGGGCCAGAAGGTAGTCCTCTAACAAGGTTGTCCTTGGATAGCCTAGCAATTGTTCTAAGGTTTATATGTCCTAGTCTCTTATGTCATAGTTCATTAGGTCTAATAATAGAGTTAAACAAGCAAATATCTACTTCAGTTGAAAGAAAGTCTATTAAATAGATGTTACCTTTCCTTTTACCTGTCAACATAGTTGTGTTGTCCTCTGATTTGATCTTGCATAAGGATTTGCTGAAAGTCACTTGATAGCCTTCATCACATAGTTGACTGATACTGATCAAGTTGTGCTTCAGTCCTTCCACATATGCTACTTTCTTGAATGTAACTGTGCCAATCTGGACTGCACCATATCCTTTTGTTAGTCCAAAGTTTGAATCACCAAATATTACTTTGGGTCCAAGCTTGGCTTTGAAGGATGTGAGATTGTCCTTGTTTCCTGTCATGTGCTTTGAGCACCCACTATCCAAATACCATTGCTGGTTTGATGTTGGATAGGTCTTCACCTACACAAAAAATAATTTATTTGTTTTTGACCCAGTTTACCTTGGGCCTAGGTTGATAACATTTGAATTCAGAAATAAAAGACATCCCTGATTGACTCGTATAGCCTTCAGGATGATATCTCCTTGGAGGTATTATCCATTCTGTATAAGGGTTAAATCTTTGGGATGTAGGACCCCCAGGTTTGCAATTTGATTTACCTTTGAAAATGTTTTCAAAGCTTTGATCTCTGCTCGACGATCGCTGAGCTAAGTTCGTCGATCTTGGGTCAGATCGTCAAGCTCCGTTCGAAGATCGACTGTGGCAGAGTTCAGGGTTTACAGATCGTCGACCTGAGTTTGATGATTTAGCCTGAGATCATTGATCTGCATTCGACGATCGTCTAGCTCCGTTCGACGATTTCTGTTGAACTCTTGTTTTCTTGGGTAAGTCAGAATTCTTCCTAGCTACCTCTACAACTCCCTTACCTTTATCAGAGATAAATTTAATTGGGGTTGTTAATACTATAGGTTGGCTGGATGAAGCACCCAAGCCCAGTGTACTATTGAATCTTGAGTTCACTGTGCTTGTGATGTCCATTAGCTTGATACTTCTCCCATTAAGGGATTTTTCAAGCTTTTTGGCCGCTGATAGCTCACTTTTCAGTGAGGCTATCTGCTCTCTATAGCATTCCAACTCCTCAGAGAGTTTGAGGTTATCTGATTTTAAAGTATTGTATTCAGATAATTGATTTCTGAGAGAAATGATTTCTTTCTCAGATTTTAATAAATCTAAACATAGTGCTTTAAACTCACACTTGAAGTCCTCAGAATTAAAATCAAAAGAAATTATTACCTGGTCCTCTTTAGATTGAGTCTCTGATTCAGATTCTGACTCTTCTGCATCAGAATTTTGTTGCGAGGCATTGATAGCTATCATGTAGAATTCCTTTTCTTCAGCATCATCTTCATCATCACTTGAGCTGGATGAAGCTTCTGATTCTTCCTCTGTCTCACTCCAAGTTTCAGCAACAAATCCCTTCCTTGTATGTTTGTTCTTGCTGGAGGAGGGTTTGCCATTGATGCTCTTCTTGAAGTGCTTTTCTTTTCTCCTTTCTTTCATGTCCTTTTTGTCCTTGTTTTTATTTTCTAGACAGTCAGGCACAATGTGGCTTGGTTTCCTGCATCCAAAACAAATAATCTCTTTGTTATTTGATTTGTCATACCTTGGCTTGTCATGCTTTCTGTATGATCTTTTCCTGAAATCCTTCCTAGCCATTTTGTAAAACCTTTTGGCCAGTAGGCTTAGCAGCTCTTCATTGTATGTGACCTTGTCTTCAGGCTGATCTTCAATGGCTTTGAAAGCTATTGATTTCTCTTTTCTTGTAGCTGGTGAGGCAGCCTTCTGCTCTTCTTCTTTATTCTTGATGAGCAGCTCATAAGACTTGAGCTTGCCCAAGAGAGCTTCAGTTGTGATCTCATTTAGGCTTCTGGCATCCTTGATTGGCCAGATCCTTGAGTCCCAAGTGCTTGGGAAGCACATTAGGATTTTATCATTGAGCTCAGTTAATGAGATCTCCTTATCCAAAGTTTTCAGCTCATTGACTATGAGACTGAGTCTATTATACATTTATGCTATTGACTCAGCTTCTCCTTTCTTGAAATTCTCATAATGGGTTATGAGACGAGATCTTCTATCTTTTCTCTCATCAGCAGATCTTGAGACTATCTCAGATAACTTGTCCCAGATGTCCTTTGCTGAGTTGCATTCAGCTACCTTTTGGAATATCTCATCAGACATAGTCTAGGCTAGAATGTTCATAGCTTTTGCATCTACAACTTTCCATTTCTTGATCTCTGTATCTGTTCCTGAAGGAGGTGGAACAGCACTTGTACTTGTATTCTCTGGAGGTCTTGGACACACTGTCAAAATAGAATTGAAAATGTCCTCATCAATAGAGTTCATGTACAGTCTAATCCTTGCCTTCCAAAGTGCAAACTTAGATAGATTGCACACTGGAGGTCTGGTGCTAGCATAATCTTTGTTTTGGGCCATGTTTTGTGAAGTAATAATTCTAATAACAAACTTAAAACAAGCAGATCTAACTAGAGGGATCTTTGGGTTCAGGTGTTAGCCTATGCAACCACTAAGGTGTGGTATTTCTAACCAACCCTAGAAGATGTGGAATGTTTAACCAACCTCCCTCTGATACCAATTAAAAGTGCAAGTTAGATCTGATATACTCTAGAGAGGGGGTGAATTGAGTATGGTGCTTGCTAAAACGTTTTACAACTGTTGTTGTATTCCTAAGTGAACAGGGAAGCAAATAAAATAAAGCAAACACAACAACTAACTAAACACAGAGCAATCACAAACCACAGCCAGAAAATAAAAGAAAAACAGGCAACCATATGACACAAGGAGCTATAGTGGTTCCCCAATCAATCTGGGTACATCCACTCTTCTACCACCCTAGGTAGGAATCCACTACAGGATGAGTTGATCAGGTGTCTTGGGCACCAATGAGCTTTTGATAAGGTGCTCAAAAACTAAACCAGATTTTTTGATCATGTGTCTTGCCACCACTGAGTTTTGACAAGATCTCATAAACCAGCACAAACTTTTGGAGGGAGTTTGATAAACCCTTTACAATAGAGATAGAGAGAGAGAGGGATGAGATGATCTTCTCTGTCAACAATCAGAGAGAAGATAGTGGATGTTGTCAAAGCTCGCCCTAAGATCTTGAGTTGTTTAGGAAGTGAAGCTTTGCAGTAGGGTGATAGGCCTTCAGAAAATTTGATCTCCAGCAAAGGATGATTTCAACAACACCTGAAATGTGTGGTGTCTAGAGTCTTGAATGATGATGGCCTTTGAACACTGGAATCAAGAGGGATTTGAAAATTTCAGTATGTTGATCTCCTTTTGTGATGGTGTTCTTGTATGAATTCTAATACTGAGAATATCTGCAACTCTTTCTCTTTCTGTTGTTGTGATTTTTGTAAGAGTTCTAAGTTATACAGCAGGGATGAAAAACTGATCTTTTATTCCTTAGATCTAAATGAATATTTCTTTATCTAAGATAGTCGTTAGCCTGTCATAAATGACTTCCTTAACTGCATTTTGTCTTCTAGAGGAAAGTCCAATAAAAACATTCCTTTGAAAATCCCTTGAAACTTGCTCCAGATTAATTGAAAACGGCTACAAGATCCTTGAAATAAATGCTGAGAATAATTCCATAACTGTCTGAATTTGAATCTTGAAAAACGTCGATCTCACTAGAAAAACGTCGACTTGAGCTCTACTATCGTTGAACTGAGCTCAGAGACTGGTCTTAGACTGAAACAGATATCGTCAATCTGAGCTCAACTATCGTCGAACTGAGCTCAGAGATAGAGAAACAAACTGGAGACAAGAACGTCGATCTGAGCTCGAAGATCATCGAATGGAGTTTGACGACTCGTTGAAGTTGAGCTCAGAGATCGTCGAATGGAGTTCGACGATTTGTCAAAGTGAGCTCAGCGATCGTCGAATAGAGTTCGACGATTCGTCGAAGTGAGCTCGACGAAATGACTTAGTCTCCTGAACTGAAATATCTGGTCTTGAGGGCAGCCTTCAAACCTAAATACTAACCCTTAGACTCAATTCTAATTGACCTTTAGATCTATACAAGGAGGTCAAAACAGATTTCCTAAAAGACATAGTGATCCTTGCCCAAATCAGTAATAGGGTGTTCCAACACTTTATATATTTAGGCTTACAACTTAGAGGGATAACCCTCCTACACTCAGATATGTAATAGATCCTACAGAAAAATTGATATTAAAAAGAGTAATTCCTTCACCCAAGTAGAGAGAGAATGGGTAAAAGGTTTCATGGTCAGTTCTTGATAGATCTGACAACTTTGGAATCAACCTGTCTTAGCTTATTCAAAGCTTCTTGAATCTGAACAAAGTAAGGTTGATCTTCTTGAAGTTGGAGATGATCCTCAATCCAGCTTCCTTCTTCTATTAAGAATTTAATCTGAATTCTTCTTGCAGACTTGTTTAGGATCTGCCCTTGTTGATTTCTGGATGAAGACTTCTCTTCTTATTCTTAGTTGTTCCTCTCTCTTGGATACTTCCAGCACTCCCTCCTCTTCTGATGTGACTCTGAATTCTTCTGGCAGACTTGTTCAGGATCTGCCCTTAGAGACTTGTTTCTTTCTGGATGACGACTTCTCTTCTTCCTCTTGGTTGTTGTTTTTCTCTTCTTGTTCAATCCTTTGGATTGTTCTAGCACTAGATTACTTCTATCTAATGATAGAACATGTATTTATACAGGCTTCATCCGAGGTTACCGGTTGCTCCGGTTCATAACAACCTTCTGACAGCTCTGACAGATGCAACAGCTTTGTTGGTTATGACAGCTGTCAAGTCTTCAGTTGTGATACTTGATACTTCATTGAACTTCAACTCAGCAGCAAAGTGTCGAGACAATTCTTCAAGTGTATCGACACAAATAGATCATATGTCGACACAACTCTTGATGATGTCGACATAGCTCTCACAATGTCGACACATCTTCTCTTTGACTTCTTGACACAGCTTTAGTGGTATGTGTCGACACAAGTCTTGTGTGTCGACACAATAACTTCTAATCTCAACAAAGTTAATGTCGACAGAATTCTGGAGTGTGTAGACACAAGTACTGTGTGTCGACACAAGTGTTGTCTACAGAATTTTGGAATTTGTCGACACAAGTCCTGTGTGTCGACACAGTTATTATCGACAGATTTTTTGTGTGTCGACACAAGTACTGTGTGTCGACACAATCTGGCTCCTGGTCTCGACACAGCCTTTCCCATGTGTCGACACAATTGTTGTCGATATATTTTCTGTGTGTCGACACAAGACTTGTGTGTCGACACAATCTGGCTCCTGATGTCGACACAGCTTTTCCCATGTGTCGACACAATTCTTCTCAAGTGTCGACACTTGTACTTAGAAACTTTTTCTACATTTCCTTAACCTGCACATTCAAATTCAACACAACATAAAATACACCTTGATGAAAATCATTGAATTAGGTGAGGCTTCTCCAAATCTGGTACATATTTTCCAATGTACCCAACAATCTCCTCCTATTTGGAGAAGTCATAACCCTTAGTCAATGATATACATCTCTTTATAATAAAACACAGAACGTGATGTATAAGAGCATTATTTGACAGGGTAATACATAAACAAAACCAGCATATTATATCATCACAGAATATGATACAATATAATAAACATAAATCAATATTTTGTTGAACTACAAGAAGTTTCTGAACAACAGATGACATAGATTTTTTAAAAGATTACATATTTCCAAAATCTAGTCAATCTAATCTTAGGATTGATCAGGCTCCTTGATAATAATGTATTTGCCAGACTGAATCCTTGCTTGTACATTAGCTTTAGTGTCTTCAGCTGGCTTCTTTCCTTTAAGATCCTTTTTCTTGAGCTCTTCAGCCTTGACCTTTTGCCTTTCAAAATAGTGATAAGGCTTTGGAAAGTACTTGCTAGGCTCCATAGAAGTAGCAGGTATCTTCCCGGCTTTGAGATCTCTTCTAAATTGAAGTTTGGCATCTTGCCATTTCTAATACTTGCTCCATTCTTGTTCAGAGTACCACTTGCCCCTATCATGCATGTTATCTTTAACAGCTTGCCAGGTAGTGAAAATAATGTTTCTGGAGGTGGGACTCCATCTTTTAAAATCAGGCTTTAATTCAGCCTGCTCTCTAAACTTTTTCTTAGAAAGTTGAGCTTCTTGCTCTCTTTTCAAAGCAGCTTCAGACATCCCAACCTTCTCAATAACCACATTCTGAACCTCCTATGGAGGACTATACATTTGTTGTACTGCAGATTGAATGCCCTCAAAATCAGCAGGTGGATAAATGATTTGAGCCACTTCCTGCTGAACCACTTCATTGGTAGCAGGTTGAATGCCTGACTCAGCAGTATTGTCATCATCACAAAGGAGTGGATAACCAAGAGTTGCTCTGATAGCATTAGTTATCCATTTAGCATGTTCAGAGCCTGCATTAACTAACACTCTCTCCCCCTTTATGACTTCTCATTCAACATGGTCTCTTAGATTATCCTTTTGAAACCTTATCTGATTAGCTAGATAATTTGTTCCTTCTTTGTAGAATGATCTGAACTTCAGCAGCTGATCAGCAATTATCTTTTGAGATTCTTGGATAGCAGTGCTAACATCTATCAAATTTGCTTTGAGATGTTTATCAAACTCAGTCTTTTATTTAGCAATATTTGCAGTGAAAGCAGTTGTTGTATTTTTAAGTTTTGTGACAATAACATTGTGTGATTCTGTCATATTGTCATTCATTCTGAGTTGATTTTCCAAAACATAGCCTTATTTCACTGCTATGTCATCTATTTGAGTTTTGGCCTCTACTTGTTGCTTTTCTAAATATACTACATCATTACCTCCCTTATGGAAACAATCTGTCATCTCCTTTTTATGTAAATTCACTTCAAATCTGATGGACTTGATATCTTGGGCCAATGTAGATTGGAGTTCCTTATGACTTTCATCCACATACTTCTCAAGAGCTATTCTTTGCTCATCCATCTTAACTTGTATTGCCACTAACAGTGAGCTGAAGTCAACTGCTGGAGCTGGTGGTTGGGTGACAGTCTGCAAGGATTTCTTATAGCCTAAGCTCTTTTTTCTGAGGACCATCAGTTTCCTCTTCTTGGCCCTGGAAACTTCTTCATTTTCAGAAGAATCAGATGAACTTGCTATGTCCACTGTGTCTTTTGTACTAGAGGGCAACTCCTTCTCAGTCCTTGGCTGCTTCCCCTTAGTCCTTGGCTGCTCCCCCTCAGTGCTTGCATCTTGTATGTCAGGAAATAACTCTTCTAGAGTGAACTCTTGCTGCATTTGAATAGGAGGAATATCTTTCTCTTGTGTAGTAGATGGAGTGTCATCAAATGCAAAAGTGTCCTACATTGTAGTGTCATGTGCTGGGACACTTTCTTGGTTAGTCTGTTCAACATCATTCATATGTACAGTCAGTGTAGTATTTTATGAATTGAGAGCAGCTTGATTTATATCCAATAGTACCTCAAGTATAGATTGTGTAGCTGCTTCACTGTCCAATGCAGCTGTGTTGATCGGTGGCTCTTGTTCATCAGCTCCCCCTGAAGGTAATGCCTCGTGTTGAGCTGAAGATGGAGAAAGCTCATTGTCTCCCCCTTGATGAGGCTCTTCCTGTACCTGAACTTCTGAGATGTTGGTGGCAAGAATCTGCTCCCCCTGCACCCGACCATCATCTACAGTCTCTGGAGCAGGTGATTTCCTAGCATTCTATGGTCTTTCTTCATCTGATCTGAAGACCACTTCTTCTTCTGAATCACTGGAAGATTCAGTTGTCTTGTGGATTAGTTTCTTCTTTTGCTATATCTTTTTTGTTTGTTTCTGTGGAGTAGAAACATCCTTAGTCAGGACCCTTTCCCATCTGGATAGTATCCTTAAATCCATTCTTCTCATATGGTTTATCTTAGATCCTGTTGTGTGATTCATCACTTCAAGAATATTCACAGTCAGATATAGGCTTAGTATTCTGCCCAGGTTTGGTTTCTTTAAACTTTCTTTGATCTTTTCAAAGATCACAGCAGACCAGTTGGTTTTGACCTTGAAGATGACTCTGGTCATTAGATTGAACATATAGGCAGATATTCTATCACGTCCTCCTGTTTTGCACAGAATTACTTTTCCTATAATTTTAGAAAGAAATTTTCCCTGGGAGTTCATTCCCTTTTTGTGCATAGAAGATCCAATCTTGGTGGTGGGATCCAGTCCACACCATTAGAGAGCTTCTCTGGTCATCGAAGATACGACTTCATCTTCTTCTTGAACCCTTGGCAGTTGTAGTGTCTTTCTCAAACTCTTCAGGGTGAGTTTTACCTTGGTTCCTTGAACAGATGACTTAATTTTTAGGCCCGTTGAATCCAGTGTTGCTGCTATGTAGAATTCAAGAACCTCCTTCTTCCAAATCTTGGCAGGTTCTGAGACCAAGTATTCTAAGCCATTCTCTGTGATTAGGGTAATCACAGCTTTGATTTCTCTAGATCCACTCGTAAACGGATCGCGAACTAGTTCATAGCCCTCGTTAATGCTTTCTTCCAGCTTAGGCGCCATTTGGGATGAGAGAGAGAGAATAAGAGAGATGAAGGTATGTCGACACAAAGGATTAGGTATCGAGAATGTTGAGAGCGTAGTCGATGGGGTTTTACTTCCACCTATTTATATGTTTCTAAATAAAGAAGGTCAAAAGGCGGGTTGAAATAAACCTATTGTGTCGACACTGTTGGGATTGTGTCGACACAGACTACTAAAGTCTCGATAGAGAATTACTATTCTATGTGTCGATACCAATTGCGATGTATCGATACCAATTGCGATGTGTCAACACAAATAATCTTAAGAGCTTACACTAATCTCTGCATGTCGACATAAATGACTGTATGTGTCGACGCCAACATTTAAGTGTCAGGATAGCTATGTGTTGACACCAAATTCTGAGTGTCGACACAATCTTCTGAATGTGTCGACAGAATTTTTCTTATGTGGCAACACCATCTACTAAGTGTCGACACAAATGTCTTTATGTGTCAACACAAATTTACTTAGTCAAATTTGTCATTCTTATTCTAAGTTCAACATGCCTAATTCAATTTTAAAATAATTGAATTTAGTTTCATCCAGTGGTTTGGTGAACATGTCAGCAATCTGAAAATTAGTATTGACAAATTCTAAACTTATATCTTCCTTTTCAACATGATCTCTAAGGAAATGAAATCTTATTTTTATGTGCTTAGTTCTGCTATGAGAAACAGAATTTCTAGCAATAGAAATGGCACTAGTAGAAACACAAAATAATGGAGTTCTACTAACCTGGATTCCATAATCTTCAAGTTGATGTTGAATCCATAATAGCTGAGCACAACAGCTACCTGCAATAATATATTCAGACACAACAGTGGAAATAGCCACACTTGTCTGCTTTTTGCTGCCTTATGACACCAATGGCTTCTTCAAATTTCTTAGGGTTCCATCTGGGACAGGAAACCTGAGCAAAGAACTGTGTTCAAGTTCTTGCTCCTTGTTTGGACACCATGTCTTGGATCACCAATAATTTGGTGTGTTGGATGATCCTTTAGATGTCTTGTTACTGGAGGCAATTTATTTACACCTTGATTTTCTCCAATCTCCCCATCAAGTTGTATAATATTTTCTTCATCATCGGCTTGTGGGTCTTGTACTACCCCTGGACAGCATCCATCATATTCTTCATCCTGCCTTACAGGTTGGTCTTCACTAATGGTTAGCTTGTCCATCTTTTCCTTCAGACCTGTAGAGCAAACCCTTTGACGACCCTTTTTTCAGATACACCAAAGATCACTTTGGGTCTATTCTCTATGAGAGTATATGTAAGACCCCTCCCCTTACCAAGTAGGCTCCCGGTCTTATGCCCAGAACCGCCGTCTTACGGTGGCACTAATGCACGTGTTAGTCGACACCACAACATGCTGATTCTGCCGGCTAATACGATCATAACCTGTTCGGCCAAAATGAGAAATAGAAGTAATACAAATCAGAGTACAACACAGCTAGTCCACAGTTACAGTACAAATCATATATATATATATATATATATATATATATAAATGAAAGAGTACACAGTCCACAATGAGTACAAAAATATGAAGAGTAATAAGAGCTTATGCCCAGTACATCATATGAATAACTCTCCTCACAAAACATCAAAATAGCGGAAGCTAATTAACTAATCTCGAACTCATTCCACCTGAGGTAGCGCTGTAGTAGTAGTGGGTGGTATCAACTCCTCACGCCCTGTCACCTCGTCCTGTCGGTCGTGCTGGTGCTCCATCTTCTCGAGCTCCTAAAAATAGTTTGGTCACCAACCATTATTCAAAAAGACTAAGTCATTTCCTCCGCACCTCTCCCTGCAACTCCTAGGCACCATGCGGGAGGACGAAGCGGAGGACGACAAGGGGTAACAAAAGGGAAGCAGGTGATAAGGGAAACTAAGCTACCAAGTAAGAGTGTGAGCAGTAAATCTATACTATCAGTTCTATGTATATAGCACAAAAGTAAAAGCATGTAAAATACAAGTAAAGAACTGAAAGTAAGAGCAGAAAAGTAAAACTATGCTACCACTACGCTACCATCACAAACGTACCTTAACTTATAAAAATGCCCATACAAATTTATAAGTTATGGTTTCCAAGAATTTTAACTTATCATATAAAAGAGCTCATACTAATTTATATGATAAGGATCTATGAAGCATATGACCTAATATGAATGAATGTTTATGATGCAATTTATGTAACAGGCAAAGGCAACTCACACACAATGTCTCTATGATCACAGACCTTTAGTTCCCACTTTTTAAGAGCTAGCTTCACTCTTTGGTACCACCGTTGTGGCTACGGTAGCAGCGGAGAGGGCATCTCCACTTCTTGGCAGGTATGCACACTACCAAACCAAGACCACCTCTCATACACCTCTGTACACATCCTAGGTTCACTCTAGAGTCTGCGTACGCATTTTACTGACTACCTATCAGTCTTATTGGGTCGGGTCTGCATTATCGGGGATCGTCCTCCAGACTGCAGTGTAAAACAACCCATTGGACCCTCAAACCCTCACACCCGCCTGGTTCACCGTACTGACATCGGTGTGACGATCGACCAGTACCGCATGACCCGCCACTAAATTTATGCACATGCAAGTATTTCATCTCGAGCTTTCAGCTCGCGGCACCAACCTATCCTGATTCCCTCAAACCCTTCACGGGTGAGCCTGCAACATATATCCCTCCAACCCTATACGGGTGAGATGTTATCCAAAAACCCTTCACCCCAATACGGGTGAGATGTTGTCCAAAAACCCTCCAACCCTATACAGGTGAGAATATGCAATGTCTACCTTAGCCTATTATTCTACTCTTGCCTAAGGATTATTATGCTTAGTGACTTAGGGTAAATCCCAGGACTGCCCCCGGCATACCCGATGAAGGGCTCTTAAAGGGCACTAGGAACCAAGATGGGTTGAATCTCAAAGTTCCCTTTCGCAAGGATATTTACATTTTTTTTGGTGTCTACCCTTGATTCATATTTTGCTCTCAGTATTACTCTTGAGTGATCTTAAAGACTTAAGATGTTCTCAGGAGGGCGACGGTCTTCCGCCGGCCTCCACTCCAGTTGCTATCCAAGGCTTGCACTTTACTCTCATCACTAAGGCAACACTACCCACCAGGGTTATATTCCAATTGTAATCTCTAGCTCATCCGTCGATCTATCCCCCGATGGTCCTTGTAGTAGAACCTACTTACACTAGCGCAACCCAAGACCTAACACCTCCCCGAAATAGAATTTCTAATTCCTTGGGCCACCTGCCCTTAACAATTTATCCTACGGTGGTGTGGGCTAATGAAGTGTGCATGTTGATTTTCATAATTTTCTTAGGTATTTAAAGCCTCTAATTAAATCATTTAATTAATTCCCTATGTCATTTAATACATGAAGTATCACAAATTATAATCCACTGACCTAAGTAATTTTTACTGAGTTGTATCTTGGTAAAATATTATTGTCTACCAAAATTCAAAATTTTCCTTGAAATATTTCTATTTATTCCTTAATTAATAGAAATCTCACTTAATTATTTTTTTCCAAATGAAGTATAAGAAGTTCATTACTAAATATTCTAAGAACATTACAGCACACATATATTGGTAAAATAATGCTAAAGACATAATTTCATGAACTTCCATGGAACAAGGGCAACAAAATTTTATTTCTAATTATATTACCAAAATGCCATTATGAGATTTTAAAATTATTGATTCATCCAAAATTACTAAGAAACTTATACAAGGTTATTCATACTCAGATATATCACCAAGAAATTTTCCAAAATTTTCTACTGAGTATTTTTATCAATTTTCTAATTAAGTATAATGAGGGTAAAAATGTAATTTCCACATAACTCCTATAGAAATTCTTCAAACAGAGACATAAAACTTTCCAGGAGTTAAACCTAACATTATATTGACCTTGACAAAAATTGGGGATTTTATCTCAATGATAAGCCTATTTTTACATTTATTTTTCAAAAGTCCTATTATTTCAAAAAATCCAATTAATGGGATTTTTGCTTCCAAAAATGCCATTATTACAATGTGGGGGTATAATTCACCCTAATGAGCCTCTGAAATCAATTCCGTGATTTTTAGATGTTCCAAATAGGCCTAATACACAATATTTCAAAATTGGCTATTTGCACCCCAAGCCTATGTATAACCAACACATGCAAGTGAGTTTACCCAACATTCTATGATCCAAATGTGCTACAATTTTTACCATGCACATGCATAGTCCCCAAGGACCTGCCACCACAAGTTGGGGCCATTTGGAGTCATATTACTCAATTTATTTCATGTATTTACTTTTGTGTATTATGAATAAACCTATAGAAAATGTTTCCCCAAAAATTCTCAATTTTTCGCAGGGGCTAGATATGCCCTAATCATGCATGCACCCAAACATTGGAATCCTTTGGATTACTAGTTTGGCTTGGGCATCAATTTCAAATTCTACCCTAGTCAAGGACCAGTCCTAGGAAAACTGACCTACAGCCCAATATACTGTACCAAATTTTATGTTTAAGGTGGCCAAGTAAAGTTACGACAAGCATCTACAAATTACATTTAGGGTCTGTGTTCTGGAAATGTCTCTAAGAGTGCTAAATGTGGCTTGCAAAAAGACTGAATAAGTGTGACAAAATATACATAAATACTATAGTTTTTATTTAATTTAATTTAATCGGTTAGCGCGAATCTTAAAGCAGAATGGATGGGATCTGGTCATCTTCTACCTCCAGCCGACGGCTGGGTTTGTTCTTCCTGGGCCACTTGGTCTGGCCATTTTCGGCCAGCTGAGCCACCACCACCGCCGTCGGATGTCGCCACCACCTTCACTGAGGTGGTGGCTAGCAATTCCCGGCGATGAGGCCGTCGGAGTTGGATCCTCCGGCGAACCCGAGCAAGAAGAAAAACACGAAAAACTCTCCTTTTCCTCACATGGTATCGGGATCAATTGAGCCCGATGTCTCTCCTAGAGGATCTAGAAAGCTAGTACGAGTAAAGAGACGGCGAAACGGACCTGAATCAGGCCTTGGCGGCGAGTGCGGCGGCAGTTGGCCATGGTTGAGCTGCTCCGGCGATCTCCTACTCAAAACCTTGATTCTTCACCAAAAGCTCTGCTCCAGGACTTGTTCTCCACTCGTTTCCACTCACTGAAGCTGATGTTGTGGTTAGTTTGAGTTGGGGAGGGCTGTATGTGGAGATAACTCCAAGATGAGCTCGATTTGAGGCTTTGGTTGTATCACCAATGGTGCTAAGTGGGCACCATGTAGCCAAATCTTGCTGGAATTTCCTGAGGAGGCCAGCCAGCACCTTTTGGGGCAGAAATAGCCAAGGCCAAGTGGCCTCTCCTCTTAATCACACCTTCTCTCTCCTCTTTTAGGTGAATTCTCCAAAATGCCCCTGCATGCACTCTCTCTCCAAAACCAGAGGGGTAGGGCTGGCCTTTGACACCTTGGGCTGATAATGGGCCATGTTGGGTGGGCTTTGCCTATTGGGAATGGGCTTAGCCCTCATTTTCTTCTTTAGGTCAATTATGTTGACTTAGTGGACTTTTGAGTTGACCAGGTCAACCATGATGAGTGGGCTGACCCCACTTGGTGGTCATGGGTCTAATGGCACCACCCAACTTGGGTTGGGTCAATGTGGCGCCCTACTTGGGCTAATTGGGCCTATAGGTATAGATTTGACCAACTTAGGGCTATGGTTGACTTTGGTCAACTAGGGTCAAAGGGTTAACCTAATGACATGTCCTAGGGTCCACTTAGATTATTTTAGGGTTAGGGCAATGTGATGGGGGTCATGGTGTGGCTAGGGTTCTTATTTAGGGTAGTTTGACCTAGTTTGACTTGGGCCCTTTAGTGGGCCCCACATGGCTACAACCCACTCCTTAGGGTCAAGCCTAGCTAATTTCCTTAACACCCACCCCATGCCCAACCCAATCTAATTTAAGCGGTCTAGAAGTAACATGGGATGTTACAAATCCCAATAAACAAAAAAAATAATTTCGTCCCCGAAATTCAAGTTCGGGTTTACGGGGTTTCTGTGCACAAGAATTTTAAGAAACTTAAACATAATTAAAGTATACCTGAGACGAAAAGCTCCGTGTATCATTCTCGCATCAGATCTATCGGCTCCCAGGTATGCTCATCCCGTCCGGGGTTGGACCACAATACCTTCACTAGGTGAACCTTCTTCAGCAGAACTCGAATCATCGTATCATCGCTCCGGACCGACTCCAAACAAACTGAACTATCTGGTGCTACCGGTCCTGCTGTAGTGGTAATATATTGTTCTGGTCGAAGTAGAGCTCTTCAAAGTAAGGAGACGTGAAAGACGTCGTGCCAAGTTCATAACTCCAGCGGCAGCTCCAGCCTTTAAGCCAAGGGGCCGATCCGCTCTATGATCAAATACGGCCCCGTATATCGAGGGCTGAGCTTCTTGTGACTTTGAACCCAAGAGACACCATGCACCCGACGTATCTTCAAGAAACCCATGTCCCCCACATGGAACTCGACCATTTGATATCGTGCATCGTAGTACTTAGCCTGCCTATTCTGAGCCTCCAACATCTGATCCCTAATCAGTTGAATCTGAGCACTCGTATCCTCTATATATTCCGATTCAAGTGTATTTTCATATTACTTCATGATATTCATAATCAGGATTACATTGGCGTATTTCCAAGTCTTTCAACGCATTATCATTAAATAAACCTTGATCATACGTTGGTTCAGTGTCCCTTACGAGCAATGACCACCAAGTACGTGAGAATCAATACTTTTATATGTAGAATTGAGCACACAAATCTCAGATTTCTCTTCCAGAATCGCACCATGCCTCATGACTTATACTACATTGATTCTTCAAATACAATGTATCGTGATATTATTTATTACGAAGATCCAACTTATGTATAGTAACTAACCAACCTCCAAAATTAATATATGATGAGGAAGTTATTATTTTGTTTCTTCCAGACTCATGAATTATTACACCTCTACATAAACAGTAATACATAATTCATAGTGTTCACCTTTCAAGCGTACATCAAGCGATCATTAATGATATTGATATTGATATAAATGACTCCCAATTGTTTTTCATATATAGGCTAATTCATAAATTTATAAACGTATCTGTCTAATAATGGTGAGATCTGACACAAATTGATTTCATCATAAAGAGAATCTTAATAAACATTCATTACTTCTCGTGTAACTTCACCGTATACACCTTAGCAAACCAAAATTGATCTCTCCATAGTCATGAATTTCCTAAGGTGATCATGATGTTATCAACGTATGTGTCCCAGTTCTTGATGTTATCATAATCAAGGGATCATACTTATGTGTATGTTTCAAATAATCATCCACCCCATTTGAATTTGTTGAGTCGTTACATTTTCAATGTCATGTCATAGGAGATTAATCTTATTTATCATAATGTTACCTTATTTCAATTCTTAAGTTCCAATATAATGACTTTTGCTTAATTTGAATCATTCAAGGTTATAGTTCACCATTATGATCAAGTGACTGGCTATATCATGTAAGCATGAATAGTAATGATATTTCATCATTGTGTTTAATTCTCCAAATCCCAGCCCCTTTTAGGATCAAACAAGGTAGTACTAAATCATACCTAACCATAGTAACTTAACCATTATATTCTAAACGCAAGACGTTATCTTATCAAGATTTCTAATTATAACTTAAACTATCTCCCAAAGTATAAGGGTAAGTAAACTATTTAAATTTGAAAAGGGTTGATTCTTTGAGAGAACACACCATCTGTAAATCATCATCGAACACTTTTGTTTTGGTTCTTGTGATCATCGGAGTCACATCTAAAGGATCACACCTATAATATACGTCTTCCAATTTTGATTTTTCACTTGACTTTAAGTTTTTTGGGATCGTTATACCCCCAGTGTTATAGACATAGTTACTCAAATATTTGACTCCTTACTTAATGGGCTCCAATCACATCATAGTTAAGACCCGTAATCACTCCTTCACATTACCATGATATTACTCTATCTAGATCTATACGTTTCTAATATTATGACCTGAACATGTCAGGTAGGCGCGGATTGCAGTGATCCATCATCATTTCCACTTCCCCCAATTCTACATATTTAATATGTGAAAGTCATAGTCACTTTCCTAAGAGCCACAGCTATGCAAAAATTCCAACTATCATTCCGACTTATACTGAATTCTAATTTCACATTGGTTTTCTCTTGCAATATATCTGAGTTCATTAATCAAATCCTTAACCGATGATATAATTATTAATCGCATGTCACATCAATTGGATTAAGGTGTTGGGGCATCTAGGAACGTGCTTTGCTGTGGTAACACATTCCTTAATTTATACATAAAACCTTTATGTCGTCGTTACTTGTTGATTTTAGTTTATCGAAAGGCCATTTGTTCGAATTCTTGTGGATTATACGCAACTTGTTTCGATCTTTGGGATATAGCATGTCATTATGCATTGATGAAATTACTATCACTCTTAAAGTTGTGTCAAGTAATGATCTGATTCACAAGCCCGCGAAAGCCTCTAACTTCTCATGGAGACTTTCCTTGTTCTAGGGTTGTAATATATCCAAGCGGGAAACCCTCTACGTATATCTCAAACTTCTAGGGAGGGTTGATTATCTTACCGATTATGCAATACAAAACCTCATCTTTACTTGAGCAACATTTGAATTAATCAAGTCTTATAGATCACTATGTTTGTGACACATGTTTTATAAACCGGGTCTAGAGAAATTCAAGTTGTTACCAATTTAGCCCAATAAACAAAAGGATTAGCCCCTTTCAGGCTAAATTCCCTTAATATTTATAGTACATTCCTCTTATATGTGCACTCAATTCTTAGGTCTAACAATCTTAGACCTGGAGTTCCACCTTGAGACTAATTGATATGTCATATACCTTTGTCCCTTAAGATTACTTATACGACAATCTTCTCGAGGTCAACATGTGACCCAACCAAAATGGGTTTCTTCTGAGACTTAAATTCTTATTCTACCTTTGGTATTTGCCGCTGTGGTTGTCTCAACGTAATCAAGTCATTAGTATGAGGGTTAAGTTTACGAGTACCCTACTATTCCACTAATAGATTATATGCACCAATTCTCCTTAAGGCGGTCCTATCAGCTTGGGTAAGAAGTAATAATATCACTCGATAGGTGGAGTAGGGACATCAGAATTTAAGCCTTAAGAGTGACACTTGCGTCAAATTCTTCCCTTGGTGAATTTGGGTATCCTTGTACCTTAACCAATCTATCTACGAGGTCGATTTTATACTCGGATACACTACGAAATCCTCTTGTAAGTCAAACTAAGGTGTTGTCCTAATTGGATTGGCCTAACTCATTGTTTAAATGGACTATTTTCTGTGACTTTTTACACATGGGCACATCATTGCTTCCGCTGCATAGTTTGTCCGCAAACTATTGCTCGAGCGGGGTGAGCCAGTGTTGTGGACTTCTTTCTCATATGATTGTTTGTTCAAGTGATACCAGTTTGTAAGACCCCTCCCCTTACCAAGGAGGCTCCCGGTCTTATGCCCATAACCATCATCTTACGGTGGCACTAACGTATGGGTTAGTCGACACCGCAACACACCGATTCTGCCGGCTAGTACGATCATAACTTGTTCGGCCAAAATGAGAAATAGAAGTAATACATATCAGAGTACAACACAGCTAGTCCACAGTCACAGTACAAATCATATATGTATGAATGAAAGAGTACACAGTCCACAATGAGTACAAAAATATGAAGAGTAATAAGGGCTTATGCCCAGTACATCATATGAATAACTCTCCTCACAAACATCAAAGCAGCAGAAGTTAGTCAACTAATCTCGAACTCATCCCACCCGAGGTAGCGCTGTAGTAGTAGTAGGTGGTATAAACTCCTCACGCCTTGTCACCTCATCCTGCCGGTCATGCTGGTGCTCCATCTCCTCGAGCTCCTAAAAATAGTTTAGTCATCGGCCATTAGTCAAAAAGACTAAGTCATTTCCTCTGCACCTCGTGCTGCAACTCCTAGGCACCGTGCGTGTTGGAACACCCTATTACTAATTTGGGTCAGGATCACTATGTCTTCAGGAAATCTATTTTGACCTCATTATATAGATCTAAAGGTCAATTAGAATTGAGTCTAAGGGTTAGTAGTTAGGTTTGGAATCTTCCCTCAAGACCAAGGTTTTTCAGTTTGGATACTAAGTCATTTCGTCGAGCTCAGTACGACGAATCGTCGAACTCCAATCGACGATCGTTGAGCTCACTTCGACGGATCGTCGAACTCCTTTTGATGATCGCTGAGCTCAACTTCAACAAATCGTCAAACTCCATCCGACGATCTTCGAGCTCAGTTCGACGATCTTGACTCTAGTATTGATTCTCTATCTTTGAGCTCAGTTCGACGATAGTTGAGCTCAGATCGACGATCTCTGTTACTATCTAAGTCCAAATCGTTGAGCTCAGTTCGACGATAGTGGAGCTCAGTTCGACATTTTTCTGAAGAGTTAATTGATTTTCAAGATTCAAATTCAGAACAGTTAAGGAGTTATTGTCAGCAATTAATTCAGAAGATCTTGTAGCCGTTCTCATTTATTCTGGACCAAGTTTCAAGTAATTATCATGGAATGTTTCTTTGGACTTTCCCCTAGAAGACAATTGCAATTAAGGAAGTCATTTAATGACAGGTTAACGACTATTCTTGACAGAGGATCATTTCTATTCAGAACAAAGGAATAAAAGACAAGATTTTTGAATCTCTCATAACAAGAAAAAGAAGAACAAGAGAGTGCACAAGAAGAAAAACATATTCTCTGCTACAACTCTTCTCTGCAACAACTGCTTTCTCAACAACAATCACTCAAGAGAAAAAGAAAGAAAGCTGTAGACATTCTCTGTCTCAAGATTCACACAAGAATACCATTACCAAAAGGAGATCAACAAATCTGAAATCTTCAGATCTCTTTTGATTCAAGTGTTCAAGGCCATCATTCAAGACTCCTGATACCTCATATTTCAGTTGTTGCTGAAATCATCAATTGCTAGAGTTCAACTTTCTGAAGGCCTATCACCCTACAGCAAAGCTTCATTTCCTGATCAACTACAGATCTCAGGGGGAGCTTTGACAACATCACTGAATCCACATAGTCTTCTCAGCTGCTTTGAGAAAGAGAAGACTTTCATCACTCTCTCATCCATATATCGGTAAAGGGTTTCTCAAACTCCCTTCAAAAGTTTGTGCTTGGTTTTTGAGCACCTTATCAAAAGCTCATTGGTGGCAAGACACCTGATCAAAAAATCTGGTTTGGTTTTTGAGCACCTTATCAAAAGCTCATTGGTTCCCAGGACACCTGATCAACTCATCCTGCAGTGGATTCCTACCTAGGGTGGTAGAAGAGTGGATGTACCCAAGTTTAGGGGAACCACTATAGCTCCTTGTGTCTTCTGGTTGCTTGTCTTTATTTTTGTTTCTAGCTGTGATTGGTTTGTGATCTGTGATTAGTTTATTTTGTAGATTGTGATTAGATAGTTTCTGTGTTTAGATTTAATATTTGCTTTCATGTTTACTCAGATTACAATAACTGTTGTAAAACATTTTTAAGCACCATACTCTATTCACCCCCCCCTCTAGAGTATATCAGATCTAGCTGCACTTTCAATTGGTATCAAAGCGAGGGTGGTTAAAAATACCACATCTTCCAGGTTGGTTAAACATACCACACCTTGGTGGTTGCACAGGCTAACACCTGAACCCCAAGATCCCTAGTTAGATCTGCTTGTTTTGATTTTGTTATTAGAATCTTTTCTTCACAAATCATGGCCCAAAACAAAGATTATGCTAGCACCAGACCTCCAGTGTGCAATCTGTCTAAGTTTGCACTTTGGAAAGCAAGGATTAGACTATACAAGAATTCTATTGACGAGGACATTTTTAATTCTGTTTTGACAGTTTGTCCAAGACCTCCAGAGAACACAAGCACAAATGTTATTCCACCTCCATCAGGAACAGATGCTGATATCAAGAAGTGGAAGGTAGCAGATGCAAAGGCTATGAATATCTTAGCCCAGACTATGTCTGATGATATCTTCCAAAAGGTGGCTGAATATAATTCAGCAAAGGAAATCTGGGATAAGCTCTCTGAAATAGTCTCAGAATCAGCTGATGAAAGAAAGGATAGGAGATCCCACCTCATATCCCAATATGAGAATTTCAAGAAATGAGAAGCTGAGTCAGTAGCTGAAATGTATAACAGGCTCAGTCTGATAGTCAATGAACTCAAGACTTTGGATAAAGAGATCTCACTGACTGAACTAAATGATAAAATCCTAATGTGCTTCCCAAGCACTTGGGATTCAAGAATCTGGCCAATCAAGGATGCCAGAAGTCTGAATGAGATCACCACAGAAGCTCTCTTGGGCAAGCTCAAATCTTATGAGCTGCTCATTAAAAATAGAGAAGAAGAGCAGAAGGCTGCCTCACCAGCCACAAGAAAAGAAAAGACAATAGCCTTCAAAGCAACTGAAGATCAGCCTGAAGACAAAGTCACAGGCAATGATGAGCTGCTTAGTCTATTGGTCAAAAGATTTTACAAGATGGCCAGAAAGGACTTCAGAAAGAGATCATACAAGGAGCTTGATAAGCCAAGGTATGATAAGTCAAATAATAAAGAAATTGTTTGCTTTGGTTGCAGGAAACCAGGGCACATTGTACCTGACTGTCCAGAAAACAAAAACAAGGACAGAAGGGACAAGAAAGAAAGAAGAAAGGACAAAGACTTCAAGAAGAATGGCAATGGCAAACCCTCCTCAAGCAAGAACAAACACATAAGGGATTTGTTGCTGAATCCTGGAGTGAAACTGAAGAGGAGTCAGAAGCTTCATCCAGCTCCAGTGATGATGAAGATGATGCTAAAGAGAAGGAGTTCTGCATGATGGCAATCAATGCCTCTCAACACAATTCAGATGCAGGAGACTCAGAGTCAGACTCAGAGACTCAACTTGAAGAGGACTGGGTAATCAGTTCTTTTGATTTCAATTCAGAGGACTTTAAGTCTGAGTTTAAAGCACTATGTTTAGACTTACTAAAATCTGAGAAGGAAATTATTTCTCTCAGAAATCAATTATCTGAACAGAGTATCTTAAAGTTAGAAAACCTCAAACTCTCTGAGGAGTTGGAGTGCTGTAGGGAGCAGATAGCTTCACTGAAAGGTGAGCTATCTGAGGCCAAGAAGCTTGAAGAATCCCTTAATGGGAGAAGTATCAAGCTGATGGACATCACAAGCACAGTGAACTCCAGATTTAATAGTATACTGGGCTTGGGTGCTTCATCCAGCCAACCTATAGTTCTAACAACCCCAATCAAGTTCATTTCTGATAAATTAAAGGGAGTTGTAGAGGTAGCTAGGAAAAATTCTGATGTGCCTAAGAAAACCAAGTTCCAGCAGAAATCGTCGAACGGAGCTCGACGATCGCCGAACGTAGATCGACGATCTCAGGCAAAATCGTCGAACTCAGGTCGACGATCTCTAATTCCTGAACTCTGCCATAGTCGACCGTCGAACAGAGCTCGACGATCTGACCCAAGATCGTCGAACGCAGCTCCACGATCGATGAACAGAGATCAGAGCTTTGGAAATTCTTTCAAGGGCAAATCAAAATCCAATCCTAGGGGTCCTTCATCCCAAAGCTTTAACCCTTATATTGAATGTGTAATACCTCCAAGGAGATATCATCCTGAAGGTTATAAGAGTCAACCTGGGATATCTTTTATTTTTTGAATTTAAAGGTTATCAACCTAGGCCCAACGTAAACTGGGTCAAAAACAAGTGAATTGTTTTATGTGCAGCTGAAGACCTATCCAACATCAAACCAACAATGGTACCTGGATAGTGGGTGCTCTAAGCACATGATAGGAAACAAGGACAACCTCACATCCTTTAAAGCCAAGCTTGGACCCAAAGTCATATTTGGTGTTTCAAACTTTGGACAAACTAAAGGATATAGTGCAGTCCAAATTGGGACAGTAACATTCAAGAAGGTAGCCTATGTGGAAGGACTGAAGCACAATTTGATAAGTATCAGTCAGCTATGTGATGAAGGCTACCAGGTGACTTTCAGCAAAGCCCTATGCAAGATCAAGTCAGAGGACAACACAACTGTGTTGACAGGTAAAAGGAAAGATAACATCTATTTAGTAGATTTTCTTTCAACAGATGTATACATTTGTCTGTTTAATTCTGTTAGTAGACCTAATGTTTTATGGCATAAGAGACTAGGATATTTAAACCTTAGAACCATTGCTAGGCTATCCAAGGACAACCTTGTTAGAGGACTACCTTCTGGCCCCTACAAAAAGGAAGGACTCTGCAGGACTTGTCAATTAGGCAAGCAAACTAAAAATAGTTTCAAATCACTTAATAAGAGTGATTCACCTAAGATTTTGTATCTGTTACACATGGATCTCTTTGGACTCATTACAGTACAAAGCATAGGAGGGAAATCTTATACCTTAGTAGTTGTAGATGACTTCTCTAGATTCACATGAGTGTTCTTTCCGAGGAAGAAGTCTGATAACTTTAAGTGTTTGACAGAGTTTCTCAAATATATACAGATTGAGTTCAATACTCACATTGCCCTGATCAGAAGTGTTCATGGGACAGAGTTTGATTCTCTTCTTATGTAAGAGTTCTGTCATAGTGAATGGATCAGGCATACTTTCTCAGCTCCTAGAACTCCTCAACAAAATGGGGTAGCTGAAAGGAAAAATAGAACCCTTATTGAATCTGCCACTACATTGTTGTCAGATGCTCACCTTCCTCTATCTTTTTGGGCAGAGGCAGTGAACACCTCCAACTATATGCTAAACAGAAGTTTAATACATAAACTAAAGGGCAAGACTCCCTATGAATTACTCAAAGGGAAGAAACCTAAAGTTGATTATTTTAGAATTTTTGGCTGTATTTGTTATATTCATAATAATGACAAGAGATATTTAGTAAAATTTCAAGCTAAAGCTGATGAAGGGGTGTTTCTGGGATACTCCATGATCAGTAAGGCTTATAGGGTATATAATAAATCATCTCTTAAAATTGAAGAATCTATTCACATATCATTTGATGAAACTAACATGTCTTTCAAGGAGAAGAATACTTCTACCATAGAGCCTTTGCAGGTACATTCTCTTGATGAAGACTTGAACAGGTTACAGATTACTCAAAAAGAGGAAAGCAGTGAAGATGAAGAAAGCATTCAATATATTGAAGAGAAACAACTTGAAGAGCCAGTTGTTGTACCACAAGAGGAAACAACAATACAGGTTGGTGAACAATCAACACCCCCTGTTGATTTAGTATCATCAAGAGACCATCCAATTTCCCAAGTAATTGGAGACATCTCAGCTGGTGTGCAAACCAGAAATCAGGTCAACCAAAACCTGTTGCACACTTGCTTCCTATCTCAAATTGAACCTCAATACATTCAAGATGCAGAGCAAGATCCACACTAGATCATTACAATGCAAGAAGAGTTGTATCAATTTGAAAGGAACAAAGTGTGGGAACTAGTGCCAAAGCCTAAGGATCACTCCATTGTTGGAACAAAGTGGGTGTTCAGAAACAAATTGGATGATCAAGGAGTAATTGTAAGGAACAAGGCAAGGCTAGTTGCTCAAGGATACTCACAAGAAGAAGGCATAGACTATGACCAGACTTTTGCACCAGTTGCAAGATTGGAAGCCATCAGAATCTTCTTAGCTTATGCAGCACACAAAGGCTTCAAGGTATACCAAATGGATGTAAAAAGTGCATTTCTAAATGGAGACATCAAAGAAGAAGTCTATGTCAGACAACCTCCAGGATTTATCTCTCCAACTTATCCTGATTATGTTTTTAAATTGAACAAAGTATTATATGGTCTCAAGCAAGCTCCTAGAGCATGGTATGAGACCCTAGCATGCCTCCTTCTGGAAAATGAATTTATAAGGGGTAGAGTAGACCAAACTCTTTTCATTACAACCCATAAGTCCCATACCCTACTAGTACAGATTTATGTAGATGATATTATTTTTGGTTCTACTGATTCAAACTTGTGCAGAAGGTTTTCCAACCTAATGCATTCTAAATTTGAAATGAGTAGCATGGGTGAGCTATCCTTCTTTCTAGGATTGCAAGTCAAACAACATGCTGAAGGCATCTTTATTTCTCAAACCAAGTATACAAATGAATTGGTCAAGAAATTTGGTATGTCTGAAGCATCCTGTATGAAAATACCTATGCCTACTAATGTTGTATTGGATGCTGATGAACATGAGAAACCTATTGATCAGACAACATATAGAGAAATGATTGGCTCTTTACTATACCTTACAGCTAGTAGACCTGATATAATGTTTGTTACATGCATATGTGCTAGATTCCAAGTGAACCCTAGAGAGTCACACCTAACATTAGTAAAAGGATTCTCAGGTATGTTAAAAGTTGTCCAAATCTAGGTCTCTGGTATCCAGAAGATTCAGCATTTGAATTAACTGGATTTTCTGATGCTGATTATGCTGGATGTAGAATTGACAGGAAAAGCACCGGTGGAACTTGTCAGTTTCTTTGTGACATACTTGTCTCTTGGTTTTGCAAGAAACAAACTTCTGTGTCAACTTCAACTGCTGAAGCTGAATATATGGCTGCAGGCAGTTGTTGTTTACAAATATTGTGGATTCAAAACAAACTCCTAGACTATAGCTACAACTTAGAGAAGTTTAAAATCTTTTGTGATAACACCAGTGCTATTTCTATAGCTCAAAATCCAGTCCTCCATAGTAGGACAAACCACATAGAAATTAGGCATCACTTTTTAATGGATAATGTTAAGAAGAATAAAATTGAACTTCAATATATCCCAACTGATTTGCAAAGGGGAGATATTTTCACCAAACCCTTGGATGAAAAGAAACACACCTTCTTCCTAAATCAGTTAGGAATGCTAGATGGAGGAAGTCTAAAATAATATCCAAGAATTTAAAACTTTAAAAATTGACCAAGACTAGGCAAACGTCTTGATTTTTCTAAGTGTCTAGAGTGTATTTCTGGTCTCTGAACTGTGCTCGATGATTTTCCCCCAGATCGTCGAACGGAGATAGACGTTTTCCGAAATCGTCGACCTGAGTTCAGTGCTTCTCAGATAGTGCTCAACTATCTTTCAGGTCAGCAATCATCGAACGGCGCTCGACGATTTTGTTTTCTGAACTATCGTCGAACGGAGCTCGACGCTCTCCAATATCGTCGAACGGAGATCGACGATATTAAAGACCTTTCAGATTCCTTTAGAAGCCCCGATTGTCGAACTGAGTTCAACGATCTTTCCTTTTCTGCGTTGAATCCTAATATAAAATTCATTTTTCGACCGTCATTCTCCTTTTGCGCTTTCAATCTCTCTGCAAAATTCTCTTTCTCTCCAAACATCTCTACACTTGGTCGTTTTGTTTGTTGATTTTTGCAGGTAACAATGGCTGTCTCAGTTGCCGTTCTAGCCGCAATGAAGTTCGATGTCGGATTTGATATAGACATGGAGTCTTTCAACACCAATGATCAGGTTTTTCAAGATATTCTGGAACTATTCAAGGAGTAGAAGCTTGTTACCATCATGTCCACCAGAATCAAACTGCCTATTGATGAGATTAAGGAGTGGGTCTATACTGCCCACAATCAAGACCAAAATATAGTGGTTGGTTCAATTTTTAGAACTCAGGTACCTTTGACTCCTGCTATTCTGACAAAGGTTTTTGAATTAAGTTCTGGAAGAGATTCTGTTGAATTGTCTGGAGAGGAATTTTCTACCATGCTTGCTAGAATGGGTCACTCTGATGCTAACCCTAGCAAGCTGCTGAAAAAGAACTTAGCTGTGGAATATAGATTTTTAGCTGATGTAGTGGGAAAGGTTTTGCTGGCCAAGCATTCAGCACATGATACCATATCCAGGTATCAGCTGTGCTTGATGGGTGCTTTAGTGGATAGGAAACAGTTAAACTGGGGAGAGGTCTTCTTTGACCTGATCAAGAAGAAAATAAACAAGAACTTTGTTAATTATGGAAGGATTCTAGGGTTGTTTCTCCATAACAGATGCCCTGCCCTGCTTGTATCATCTGGGATGCATATTAATGCCTTTAAGAGGTTGTCCTGTGCCCTCTTTGGCAAATGGGACAGGCAGATAGTGAAGCCCAGCAGGCCCTCTGCAAGCACCACTTCAGGCACAAGGACTATAACAGTCTCTTCCCCTCAAGTCTCTGCCCCTGCAGATGACTTGCCTGTTTCTTCTCCTCCAACTCTTATTTCATCTCCACCAGTCACCTCCACCATTCAAACTTCATCGACCATCATTATTTCCAGCCCATCTCCAACATCAATTCCATCTCCAATCCCAACTCTTCCAATCACAGAAGAAATCTTCCATCCTTTACACCACTACCCTCAACCAGACATTGACACATCATCCAACTTTCCATCTTTCACACTTCTAAATGATTCCTTCATGGATGACTCACCTTCATCCCCTCCT
This sequence comes from Platanthera guangdongensis, assembly GCA_039583875.1. Classification (NCBI taxonomy): domain Eukaryota; kingdom Viridiplantae; phylum Streptophyta; class Magnoliopsida; order Asparagales; family Orchidaceae; genus Platanthera; species Platanthera guangdongensis. Next base: position 39,583,760 of record CM077147.1, read on the forward strand.
GATCTACCCTCCTCATCTACATCATATCAACAACTTCTGCAAGATATCATTGATCAACCCTCTTTCACACCCTCTATCTCCATACCACTGTCTTCCATTTCCACAATCCCCACACCTCAACCTTCACTTCTACCATCCACCAGCTCTCCACCAACATCACCAGTTGCTCCACCTTCCTTCTCTACCTCTGCTCAAGTCCCTGCTGAGCAAGTAAATATTCCTGCCTTATCTGACAAACTATATGATCTGATAACTCCCAGGCTATCCCTTCTATTGGAGACCTCCTTGGCTCCACTCTTAAAGTCAGTTGCAGACTTATCTGCCAGGCTCTCCTCCATCTTTCCTCCTCAGGCAATCCCTTCATTTGGGTGCATTGATCCAGCTCTCTCTGAATCTAGGCAGGGGGAGATGCCTCATGAAGATGTGAGATTGCCTGCTGCTGCTGTTGCCATTTCTTCTGCTGCTGCTGTTGTTACTCAAGCTCCAGTTTCAACACCTCCTCAGGTTGCAGTCTTCTCAGTGGACCTCAGGTCCTTACTATCAATTTTTGATTCATTATATTTCAGTTGTCTTCCAGTGAGTAATGCAGTCCAGCCCTCAGAGGATCTCTGCAAGGCCATTGTGCCATTTTCAAGCTGAGATTCTAGCTTAATAAGCTCCTACATAAATTCAGTTTATGTTGTTGCACATGTTGCTGGTTCTATTAGTACTGATGTGGCTGATGTTTCAGTTCCTGAGGATATGCAGACAGAGGCATATGATTTTGAGCCTACTATTATTGCTGATGTTATTACTGCTGCTATTGCTGATGCTGAAACTATTATCTCTGAAAGTAGTGTTTCTAAAATAGTTTTCTCTGAATCTGTTGCTACCCCATCTGCTACTGTCACTACTGCTGTTATATCTTCTGAAAGTATTGAAAGTCCACCTAGTGTCAACTATGTTCACCTATGGGGGGGGGGAATAGGTGACGTGCAGCGTTTTTGCCGAATTTAATATTATACCTGCACAAGAAAATAAAACGGCACAGCAAAGAAAGTACACAAGCAATTTATAGTGGTTCCCCGATTTGGGTACATCCACTTTCCCCCTTCGACCTATCTCCCAACAAGGGATGACTCGGTCTCTTCACCAACAGGATTTAAATCCAATCCTTGCACTATCGGAAGGAACCCTTCCACACGTAGGAGTCAACACTCCCACAACACGGGTTGCAACCAACCCTTACACTTAGGAACCAACGTTCCTTCACAACAAAAATGAAATTAGAATGTACAAGAAATACAAACTACTTATGGAGACTAAGGTGTTCCTCTTCGCTCTACGACGTGTTCTTGAAGTCAGCGAAGAGTCTACAACCCTAGATCTTACTTGGAGAGAATCTCCCCGGAACCGGCGGCGGCAGGACGAGCGGCGGCTTGGTTCGGGATCGGCGGTGACGACGGTGCGTGGCTGCTGTATTTTGGAGATCCAAACTTCGTAGCAAAGCTAGCTAGGTCTTCCAACGGTCACACTAGGATCAGTCGTCTCGATCGATTCGGACGGGGAAGGTTTTCCCGATCAACAAATCAAGAGACAAGAGATCTCCGATTAGACACGTGAGATGCTAAGCTTGGCTAGGCTTCTATCGACGGGAGATCTGGAAGAAACCACGATCAAGACCGGCGATCTACTCTCTCAAGCGGCGACGGCGGCGGTGGAGCGGAACTCGCGATCTAGGTCACGTCGCGGCCCGTGTTTCGTCTTTTTCTCCGTGTTCCTACTGTTCAAAAATACGCCTGTATTTATACTGTAGACAACTTCAAGATGACCGTTGTGGGTCCCACAAGAAGAGACCCTAAATCCGGTTCAAAATAGTGCCAGCGGCAGAATCCGGTCTAGCTGTTTCCAGAAAAAACTGCCAAGTCAAAATCGGCGAGAATCGAAGGTGATTCTCGACGAATCGGCGAGAATCAGTTAGTGATTCTCGACGATTCGTCGAGAATCACTAGTAATTCTCGCCGAATCACTTGATGATTCTCGCCGAATCACTTGTTGATTCTCGACGAATATTACTTGGCCATGATCTGCTCAACGATGGGTTCGGCGAGAATCACTAGTGATTCTCGCTGAATCTTACTTGGCACCGCTTTGAGGTAGCCGGATAGAGTCGGCGAGAATCACTAATGATTCTCGACGATTCGGCGAGAATCACTAGTGATTCTCGTCGATTTATACTTAGACGATTTTTCGTCTATCCACCCAAGAGCTGCTCCTTGACCCATCCTTGCTCCTTGTCTGCTCTTGCATAGTTACAGGCATGTACTTGAAAGTAAGTGCACTCCAATAGAGAGAGTACACGTAGGCCAACACACTGATCTGCTCAACGATGGATTACTTCGTACAAACCCGTGTATATTGACCTACTGCACCCTGACATTGGTGTGCACTTAGCGTGGAATAACTGCAAGCACAACTTAAGAGGTTTCATCAAATACATTGTGAATTCATCTTAGCTTGACAGGTGGCTTCCTCAAATCCAGGTAATTGTGGATACAATACCCAACAATCTCCCCCTATTTGACGAAGCCAAAACCCTACTAGCTAAGATGAATAACACCAACCAGATAATATAAACAACATTCAGAATTTAAATATGCAGCACAAGAGAATATAGGAAAACAGATCAAGACTTGAGTCATTCATAAATTCAAATATATATATATATATATATATATATATATATATATATATATATATATATAATCTCAAGATTGTTCATATAATAACAATAAACGTTAATTGTTCTTAAGAGAGAATGACAGGCTATAAATTTTTGACTATTTTTCTTTGGCTAAGTCATCCTTGAGTTTTTGAGCCAAATACTTCTTTCTTTGCCTCTCCATATACTCTTTGGGCTTCGGATAATATCTGGGAGGAGGAGCTTTATCTGCCGCAGTGTTGGTCCTGAAGAAGATGTTCCGTTTCGCTTCATACGTCTTGTGCATCTCCCACTCATACTGGCTGTATACATCGTTTCGATTGATTTCCCCTTTTTCCTGTAGCCAGAATGTGTCCAATATGATACTCTTGGATACTGGACTCCACTGTTTGTTTCTTACTTCCTCCTCCTTCAGTCTGATTCTCTTTTCAGCTTGTGTTTCCTTTGATGTCCCTTCTTGAGATTTTCTCTTGTCCCTGGCTTTTGCTAGGGCCTCTTGGTCAAACATGGCCATACGTTTTGCTTTGGAAATAGCCCTAGCATCAGCATCACTTAAGGGAACTTCTGCAGCACTTACTCCCTCAGCAGCCGTAGTAGTCTCAGGAGCATGAATACCCGCAGGATTTTCAGGCAAATCGATGCCTAATGCCTGTTGGAGCATCCACCAGCAATTGCCATAGACATATTTGTTTGACTGTTCAAAGTTGTTGATCATGACTTCCCGAAGCTCAGCCATCTTAGCTATATATTCTTTCTCCCCCTTTTTGGCTTCGACTACGATGGAGTTTGCATAAGAATGCAGGGAGTCATCATTATGCTTTGTAGTCCTGGATAATTCAGTGACCAAGGCTTGTTGATTGGTGTTGAGAGTTACCATATTGCCATCAAACTTTTGAATATTATTTGCTACGACATGAGCATTCTGATTCACTATGGCAAGAGTATCAGTGTTCTTTTTCAATCTGTCCATAAGAAGAGTGACAGCTTGGCCGGCCGCTGTATACTTAGCTTCAAACTTCTTTTCCATCACGTCCAGTTTGTGATTGATCTCCACCATGTTCTTGAGCATGAGATTCTCCGATTTCTTAATTCGTTTGAACATTTTATCCTGAGCTTTCTCAAAAGATGCTTTGAGCTCATCCACTATACCCTGAATGACATTCACAGTGTGATTGGCTAGATCATGTCGTAGTGGATGAGCCTGAGGCACTCCTTGGCCTTGTGCTTCAGTAGAGGCACCTGTAGAGCTGGATACGAGCACAGTCTCTAAGGGAGGAATACTTACAGCATCTGTAGATTTCTCGGACTCCCCCTCCACTGGTGCACCAATGATCTCAGGAACAATCTCAGGAGCGTGCTTGTCGGATGGAACTTCAGTGATATCCTGAGTCTCCAACGCTTCCTGTCCCTCATTGCCTCCTGCCTCACCTTCATCATCCAGTAGATCATTTTCATCAGCATCATCTTCCAACTCTTCGTTAGCAGTCTCCTCTACCGCACCTCCGGCTCCTAGATTGTTCAGGTTCAGGGCCTCCTCATTCTCCGGCACAGCTTCACTTTCTTCTTGTATATTCGCCACTGCATCTCTGGCTATCTGGGAGATGTCAGATACGATATGAGCATCAGTGGGTAGAGGCTCCCCCTCAATTCCTGCAGTCAATGCATCAAGAATTTCACTGGGGATTACTACGGAATCAGCCACAGTGCCATCCTCGGATGGAGATACTTCCTGTTGTTCTACCACGACAGCCTGCCCAATGCGCCTCTCCCATCTGTCAAAAACACTCGAGTCTATTTTCTTTAAGTAATGTAGAGGGACACCTTTACTCATGTCATACTTATCTCCATTCAACTGATTGAGATACAGACTGATGATTCGGCCAAAGCTAGGAGATCTCAGGGTGTCCTTTATCTTCTCAAACAGCACCCCCCCCCCCAATTGAATCTTTTCCTGCAGACAATTGCCACCAGGATCTTGAACATGTTCGCAGAGATGTGGTCATGAGAGCCCGGCTTGCATATGAGTACTTTTCCAACGATGTCTGACAGAAGTTTCCCTTCTTCATTCATATCCTTTCGCTTTATCGACCGAGTTCCTCGAGCGAGACCACAGAATAATAGAGTCCTGGTTTTGTCTTCTTCCTCAAGATAATCCTCGTGCTCCGAGCTAGTGAGCTGCAAGAATTGGGTTAGCTTGTTTGCAGACATCTTGATTGTTGCCCCTGCAACCTTGCTCTTGATGAGAGAGTCTTCATTTCGGAGTCTGGCGGTAGCGAAGAACTCCAGCACCTCCTTGTCCAAGATTTTACACGGGTGCTCCAGTACGAATGAGAGTCCAGCCTCTTCCAGCATAATAATGATGTTTTTGAATTCGTCAGAGGCATGAGAGAACCATGTTCGAACTAGCTCGCATACTGTGACCAGCCCAGCGGTTGTCCTTGGAGCCATTGCACACCTAGGGAGAGAATCCCTACTCCACGCTTAATCAAAAGGCAAAAGGGAAGCGACACTAGTGATAACGTCCAAGTACGGGTGAGGATGTGGTTACCTAAAAGTGTATACGGTGAGTTAGTTCAGTGAAGACGATGGACACCCGGTAGGTGCCCGCGATTGTGATTGATCGCAACCGCAGAGAAATCCCTAGAAGGAAGAATCGGCGAGAGACCTTCGGTGAGCTTCCTGCGAGAAATCTTCGGTGAGCGTCCTGTGGGATGTCGACGGAAGCCTTCATGATTCGGCGAGAGACCTTCGGGAAGACGCTTCCGGGGATCTTGCGGGAAGGCGTAGGGCAATCGGCGAGAGTCCAGCTGTTGTCGATCCCTGTTGTTGTCGACGAAAGAGGCGATCGGCGAGTTTAAAACGGATTTCTGTGAGAATGTGAAGAGTCGGCGGGAGACTGCGCGATATCGACGGGATTTAGAAGGGATTTTAACGGGTTTCCGTTTGTCTAAGTTAATTTAAAAATCTTCTAAATATGTAAATACTTCTTAAAGCCAATCTATTTGGGGTTTGAGCCGGCTTTTCCATACATTTCTTGATGGCCAGATTTCCAATGACGTATCTTCGTTAGTTTTCAGCGAACTGATTTACGCCTGTAGATGTGAGTTATCGAATCAACCAGTGGAAATACCGATAACTCTTTAAAGATGTATCTAAGGTTTATATTCACCGTGTTAACCTATCCTTAGATGTGCACACATATATGTATATATATATATATATATGTAAATGTCGATAGAAAATGACTCAAGTCTTGGGTCTGATGAAAAATACCTGGGATTATGAGAGTTATCATTTAGCCTCTCTCACTAAAACATACCAGGTGCTCGATGTGAGTATGCCCATATAGATATCACTGATGTTATTCCAGATGCATGTTCCAATTCAGTCTTGAAACATCTATTGTCTAGTTCCCATCATATTTACGGGAACCTAGACTACCCTGCAAGAAAGAATTACTTTACCTTAGGAACCCAAACCATATTGGGTCCTAGGTTCTTGTTAGTATAACCACTGGAATGCCTTCCCTCAGAAAACCTGTCAGGAAGACTACCTCCGCCCAGAAAATGTGGATAGGCCCTTGCCCTTGACATAGAGGGGTTGTGCCAACAGTCGATGGCAAAGTGTCCCACTTTGCCACAGCACCAACACGGGTGAATGTTGTATCGCCGTTTCAGACCTGATCTAGTGACTGAGTTAGTCATGGTCCTAGGTCTAAACGGGATAGGGCAGGATCTCCTCACAAAATTTCCTCTTCCACCGTGACACGTGGAAGGGTGGAAGGAATGCATGTTGCGAGCATCATGAGGTCGGGGAGGTGGTGCCTTCCTTTCAGGCATCCCCCTTCCTGAGGCCCCATGAAAACTTACAGCATGACTTCTAACTTCCCTTTCCTGTGTCCTCGGGTTGTGAGAAGCGTTCTGTGAGCTGATACCTGCAGATTCACACCGAGTTGAGGCAGTGGCAGTGAATACAAAGGGCTCAAAATGAGCCTTAGGTATTCTCTCATGGGTGGCCCTGACGGCCCTTGCACTATGGGTGTCTCCACATGAGGACAGATCACCCTTGCAGTGACCACGATTATTCCTGTGATCATACCTGAAGGCATGATGAGTAGCCTTCCTGCTTGGAGTGGGGGGTCGGAATACCGTTTCCCCATTTCTCCACGAATTGATAATTCGGGAGATCCACCCATTTTCTTGCTTTCTCTTTATAGCATCAACCTTGGAAAAGTTAGCTACTATCCTTTTCTCATTCTCTAGACTACTCTCTAGAGTTGAGATTTTAGAGTCCTTGACCTTGTTGGATGCCAATTGGAGAACCAACAAGATCTTCAGTCGAGCAATCTCTTGAGCTTGATCCTCAGCAAGTAGGTTGCTTTTCTGAAGGGCTCTCTTCAGGGAATCAGGATTTTCTGAAGGAAGGCAGTTCCTGTCTTCAGAAACTTCAAGAGAGACGGGGCAAGATGAGGAGGTTACCTGCTCATCAGAGTCATTGTCACTAGCGGCAGTGACCGTTGTGTCATCCTCATCAGAACTGCTTTCCTCACTGGCTTCTTCAGTCTCTGACACGGACACTGGAGCTCTGATGCTGTCCGATAGATCCTTGCCTTCATCTTCAGAGGCGAGGACCCCCATATAGGCTTCATCCTCTGGTTGACAGCAGATTTCAGCTTTCTTTGACCCCCCCCCCCCATAAGCTCTGAGATCATCACCCACATAGATTTAGCCGACCCACATTTTTCCAATCTAGGGCGAGAAGCTCCAGACCAGATATCCATGATAATTTGACGAATCCTCTTGTCCAAATTAAATAATGAAAGTTCCGTCTCCGACATCTCAGCAATGCACTTGGGCACTTGGATATTCTTTCCAGAGTAGGAGGTCTTCATAGGAATAAAAGGACCCTCTTCCAGGATGAAAGATGCTCGAGGATCGATAGCATCCAAGTGATACGACACTCTCATCCTCCAGACAGGATAAAACTCCTTTGTGCATGTGGGGAGTCTTAGTGGCGATATCTCATGATCCAGCTCCATGCTTCTGACACTGGTGGCAGGATTCGACTCAAGGTGTAAACCTTTTTGATGAGTAACCTCGCTCTGATACCACTTGAAAGTCCACCTAGTGTCAACTATGTTCACCTATGGGGGGGGGGGGGGGGAATTGGTGACGTGCAGCGTTTTTGCGGAATTTAATATTGTACCTGCACAAGAAAATAAAACGGCACAGCAAAGAAAGTACACAAGCAATTTATAGTGGTTCCCCGATTTGGGTACATCCACTTTCCCCCTTCGACCTATCTCCCAACAAGGGACGACTCGGTCTCTTCACCAACAGGATTGAAATTCAATCCTTGCACTATCGGAAGGAACCCTTCCACACGTAGGAGTCAACACTCCCACAACATGGGTTGCACCCAACCCTTACACTTAGGAACCAACGTTCCTTCACAACAAAAATGAAATTAGAATGTACAAGAAATACAAACTACTTATGGAGACTAAGGTGTTCCTCTTCGCTCTACGACGTGTTCTTGAAGTCAGCGAAGAGTCTACAACCCTAGATCTCACTTGGAGAGAATCTCCCTGGAACCGGCGGCGGCAGGACGAGCGACGGCTTGGTTTGGGATCGGCGGCGACGACGGTGCGCGGCTGCTGTATTTTGGAGATCCAAACTTCGTAGCAAAGCTAGCTAGGCCTTCCAACGGTCACACTAGGATCAGTCGTCTCGATCGATTCGGACGGGGAAGGTTTTCCCAATCAACAAATCAAGAGACAAGAGATCTCTGGTTAGACACGTGAGACGCTAAGCTTGGCTAGGCTTCTATCGACGGGAGATCTGGAAGAAACCACGATCAAGACCGGCGATCTACTCTCTCAAGCGGCGACGGCGGCGGCGGAGCGGAACTCGCGATCTAGGTCACGTCGTGGCCCGTGTTTCGTCTTTTTCTCCGTGTTCCTACTGTTCAAAAATACGACTGTATTTATACTGTAGACAACTTCAAGATGACCGTTGTGGGTCCCACAAGAAGAGACCCTAAATCTGGTTCAAAATAGTGCCATGGCAGAATTCGGTCCAGCTGTTTCCAGAAAAACTGCCAAGTCAAAATCGGCGAGAATCGATGGTGATTCTCGACGAATCGGCGAGAATTAGTTAGTGATTCTCGACGATTCGTCGAGAATCACTAGTGATTCTCGCCGAATCACTTGATGATTCTCGCCGAATCACTTGTTGATTCTCGACGAATATTACTTGGCCATGATCTGCTCAACGATGGGTTCGGCGAGAATCACTGGTGATTCTCGTCGATTTATACTTAGACGATTTTTCGTCTATCCACCCAAGAGCTGATCCTTGACCCATCCTTGCTCCTTGTCTGCTCTTGCATAGTTACAGCCCTGTACTTGAAAGTAAGTGCACTCCAATAGAGAGAGTACACGTAGGCCAATACACTGATCTGCTCAACGAGGGATTACGTCGTACAGACCCGTGTATATTGACCTACTGCACCCTGATATTGGTGTGCACTTAGCGTGGAATAACTGCAAGCACAACTTAAGAGGTTTCATCAAATACATTATGAATTCATCTTAGCTTGACAGGTGGCTTCCTCAAATCCAGGTAATTGTGGATACAATACCCAAGAAGTATTGCTCCAGAAATTTCTGTATCTGTTGTTACTCCTGCTGCTGCTACAACTTCTGCCAGTACTATATCTGTTGTATCTGCTGCTGCTACAACTGCTGTCTCATCTGCTCCAACCCAACTTCAGAAAGATTATTTGAAAAAGATTGATGCTTTATATGATGAGCAAAGCTCTGAAAGTGATGAATATAGGACTGATTCTGACGATTCCTCAGCCACTATAGCCAGGAAAAGAAAGGCAAGGTGCAACGCTATGAAAAGAGTTCCCCCAGCCAAAGTCAAAGATACAAATGACATACCTTATTACATTCTTCATGACTGCCCCATTACTGAACATTGGATGCAATATTCTAAGAATTAATTGAAAGCCATGAAGAAGAAGAGGAAATATGAGAAATGATCTTCTCAGTTTCATCATCCTCATCCTCCTCCACCACCTCCTCCTGATGCAGGTGCAGGTGGAAGCCCAGCTGCTCAACCTCCTGCTAGAAGTCAAACCCCCTATCAGCCTCATGCAATATCTCAATATAGGGGAGTCCAATCCAGAGGTTCTCAATCAAGGAGAGGAAGTTATAGAGGAAGCCAGAGGGAATTCTAAGTCTACTCCAAAGGCTATTCAAGGCAACATCCATACTCTAGGGAAGGACAAGCTTCATCAGATACAACTTCAGGCCCTTTTCCCTACAAGTTGAAAGAAGTAGTCTCATCCAGAGCTCCTCAAGACAATCCTTCCAATAGATATGAACCTCCAGTGCCCTTTGAGGATCCAGAGAATAACCCTACTGCATGGACTGCTAGGATAAAAGAATTAGCTGCCCTGGATCAGATCAAGAAAGCCAGAGAGCAAGGCAAGGATACCTCCAGCATTACTACCCTATCTGAACAAAGAAAGAAGGAACTTGAAAGATATGCCTCCAGCAAATTCTTTGATTTTGAAAGATACATGGAGATGCATCCTGAAGCTGTGGTACCAAGGCCTAAACAACAAACTTCTTTAGGTGCAGCTAATGACAGAAGATCCAAAAAGGAAGCTCTTAACCCCAATAGAGAAATTAAACTTATAAAGAGCAAGGAGAAGGAATAATTCTGTAAGGTGACAATTATTCTGATTTCTGATTTCTGTCTGAGATATTATATCTGTGATTTTGCTTATTGTTGATTGTTATATTGTTGCTTTGTATGATGTTTTTAATTTCTCCAATTTCTATAAATAGTAATCCTAACCCAAATAGGGGGAGATTGTTGGAACACCCTATTACTAATTTGGGTCAGGATCACTATGTCTTTAGGAAACCTGTTTTGACCTCATTGTATAGATCTAAAGGTCAATTAGAATTGAGTCTAAGGGTTAGTAGTTAGGTTTGGAAGCTGCCCTCAAGACCAAGGTTTTTCAGTTTGGAGACTAAGTCATTTCGTCGAGCTCAGTACGACGAATCGTCGAACTCCAATCGACGATCGTTGAGCTCACTTCGACGGATCATCGAACTCCTTTCGACGATCGCTGAGCTCAACTTCAACAAATCGTCGAACTCCATTCGACGATTTTCGAGCTCAGTACGACGATCTTGACTCCAGTATTGATTCTCTATCTCTGACCTCAGTTCGACGATAGTTGAGCTCAGATCGACGATCTCTGTTGCTGTCTAAGTCCAAATCGCTGAGCTCAGTTCGACGATAGTGGAGCTCAGTTCGACATTTTTCTGAAGAGTTAAATGATTTTCAAGATTCAAATTCAGAACAGTTAAGGAGTTATTGTCAGCAATTAATTCAGAAGATCTTGTAGCCATTCTCATTTATTCTGGACCAAGTTTCAAGGAATTATCATGGAATGTTTCTTTGGACTTTCCCCCAGAAGACAATTACAATTAAGGAAGTCATTTAATGACAGGCTAACGACTATTCTTGACAGAGGATCATTTCTATTCAGAACAAAGGAATAAAAGACAAGATTTTTGAATCTCTCATAACAAGAAAAAGAAGAACAAGAGAGTGCACAAGAAGAAAAACATATTCTTTGCTACAACTCTTCTCTGCAACAACAGCTTTCTCAACAACAATCACTCAAGAGAAAAAGAAAGAAAGTTGTAGACATTCTCTGTCTCAAGATTCTCACAAGAACACCATCACCAAAAGGAGATCAACAAATCTGAAATCTTCAGATCTCTTTTGATTCAAGTGTTCAAGGCCATCATCATTCAAGACTCTAGACACCTCACATTTCAGATGTTGCTGAAATCATCAATTGCTGGAGTTCAACTTTCTGAAGGCCTATCACCCTACAGCAAAGCTTCATTTCCTGATCAACTACAGATCTCAGGGGGAGCTTGGACAACATCACTGAATCCACATAGTCTTCTCAACTGCTTTGAGAAAGAGAACACTTCCATCACTCTCTCATCCCCATCTCTGTAAAGGGTTTCTCAAACTCCCTTCAAAAGTTTGTGCTTGGTTTTTGAGCACCTTATCAAAAGCTCATTGGTAGCAAGACACCTGATCAAAAAATCTGTTTTGGTTTTTGAGCACCTTATTAAAGCTCATTGGTGCCCAAGACACCTGATCAACTCATCCTGTAGTGGATTCCTACCTAGGGTGGTAGAAGAGTGGATGTACCCAAGTTTAGGGTAACCACTATATCTCCTTGTGTCTTCTGGTTGTTTGTCTTTATTTTTGTTTCTGGCTGTGATTGGTTTGTGATCTGTGATTAGTTTCTTTTGTAGATTGTGATTAGATAGTTTATGTGTTTAGATTTAATATTTGCTTCCCTATTCACTCAGATTACAACAACTGTTGTAAAAAGTTTTTAAGCACCATACTTTATTCACCCCCCCCCCTCTAGAGTATATCAGATCTAGCTGCACTTTCAGTGCGGGAGGACGAAGCGAAGGACAATAAGGGGTAACAAAAGGGAAGCAGGTGACAAGGGAAACTAAGCTACCAAGTAAGAGTGTAAGAAGTAAATCTATACTAGCAGTTATATGTATATAGCACAAAAGTAAAAGCATGTACAGTACAAGTAAGTAAAGAACTGAAAGTAAGGTCAAAAAAAGTAAACTATGCTACCACTACTCTTTCATCACAAATGTACCTTAACTTATAAAAATGCTCATATAAATTTATAAGTTAAGGTTTCCAGGAATTTTAACTTATCATATAAAAGATCTCATACTAATTTATATGATAAGGATCTATGAAGTGTATGACCTAATATGAATGAATATTTATGATACAATTTATGCAACAGGCAAGTGCAACTCACACACAATGACTTTGTGATCACAAACCTTTAGTTCCCACTTTTTGAGAGCTAGCTTCACTCTCGGGTACCACCATTGTGGCTACGATAGCAGCGGAGCGGGTATCTCCACTTCTAGGTAGGTATGCACACTACCAAACCTAGACCACCTCTCATACGCCTTTGTACACGTCCTAGGTGCACTCGAGAGTCTGCGTACGCATTTTGCTGACTAACTGTCTGTCTTGTTGGTGAGATCCATACTTTGCTCTTATTATTACTCTTGAGTGATCTTAAAGACTTAAGATGTTCTTAGGATGGCGACGGTCTTCCGACGGCCTCCACTCCAGTTGCTATCCAAGGCTTGCACTTTACTCTCATCACTAAGATAACTCTACCCACCAGGGTTATATTCCAATTGTAATCTCTAGCTCATCCGTCGATCTATCCCCCGATGGTCCTTATAGTAGAACCTACTTACACTAGCGCAACCTATGACCTAACACCACCCTGAAATAGAATTTCCAATTCCTTGGGCCACCTGCCCCTAACAATTTATCCTAGGGTGGTGTGGGCTAATGAAGTGTGCATGTTGATTTTCATAATTTTCTTAGGTTATTAAAGCCTCTAATTAAATCATTTAATTAATTCTCTAGGTCATTTAATACATGAAGTATCACAAATTATAATCCACTGACCTAATAAAATTTTCCTGAGTTGTATCTTGGTAAAATATTGTTGTCTACCAAAATTCATAATTTTCCTTGAAATATTTATATTTATTCCTTAATTAATAGAAATCTCACATAATTGTCATTTTCCAAATGAAGTATAAGGAGTTCATTACTAAAACTTCTAAGAACATTACAGCACACATATATTGGTAAAATAATGCTAAAGACAGAATTTCATGAACTTTCATGGAACAAGGGCTACAAATTTTTTTTTTCAATAATATTACCAAAATGCTACTATGAGGTTTTAAATTACTAATTCATCCAAAAATACTGAGAAAATTATACAAGGTTATTAATACTCCGATATATCACCAAGAAATTTTCCAAAATTTTCTACTGAATATTTTCATCAATTTTCTAATTAAGTACAATGAGTGTAAAAAGGTAATTTCCACATAACTCCTATCAAACTTCTTCAAACAGAGACAAAAATTTTCATGAGTTAAACCTAGCATTATATTAACCTTGACAAAAATTGGGGATTTTATCTCAATGATGAGCCTATTTTTACATTTATTTTAAAAAAGACCTATTATTTCAAAAATTCCAAATAATGGTATTTTTGCTTCCAAAAAACCCATTATTACAATGTAGGGTATACTTCACCCTAATTAGCCTCTGAAATCAATTCCATGATTTTTAGATGTTCCAAATAGGCCTAATACACAATATTTCAAAATTGGCTATTTGCACCTCAAGCCTATGTATAACCAGCACATGCAAGTGAGTTTACCCAACATTCTCTGGTCCAAATGTGCTGCAATTTGTACCATGCACATGCATAGTCCCCAAGGACTTGCCACCAAATTTGAGGCCATTTGGAGTCATATTACTCCAATTATTTCATTTATTTACATTTGTGTATTATGAATAAAACTATAGAAAACGTTTCCCCAAAAATTCTCAATTTTTTTCAGGGGCTAGCAATGCCCTAATCATGCATGCACCAAAATTTGGGGTCATTTGGATTACTGGTTTGGCTTGGGCATCAATTTGAAATTCTGCCGTAGTCAAGGACCAGTCCTAGGAAAACTGACCTACAGCCCAATCTACTATATCAAATTTGATGTTTGAGGTGGAAAAGTACAGTTAAGACAATCAGCTACAAATTACATTGAGGATCCATGTTTTGGAAATGCCTCTAAGAGTCCTAAATGTGGCTTGCAAAAAGACTGAATAAGTGTGACAAAATATACATAAATACTATAGTTTTTATTTATTTTAAGTTAATCGATCAGCACGAATCTTAAAGCATACTGGATGGGATCTGGTCATCTTCTACCTCCAGCCGGTGGCAGGGATTCGTTCTTCCTGGGCCACTTGGTCTGGCCATTTCCAGCCAGCTGAGCCACAACCACTGCCGGCGGATGTCGTTACCACCTTCACTGAGGTGGTGGCTAGCGATTCCCGACGATGAGGCCGCCGGAGTTGGCTCCTCCAGCGAACCCGAGCAAGAAGAAAAACTCGGAAAAATCTCCTTTTCCTCACATGGTATCGGGCTCAATTGAGCCTGATGTATCTCCTAAAGGATCTAGAAAGCTAGTACGGGTAGAAAGATGGCGAAACGGACCTGAATCATGCCTTGGCGGCGAGTGCGGCGTCGGTTGGCCATGGTTGAGCTGCTCCGGCGATCTCCTGCTCAAAACCTTGATTCTTCACCAAAATCTCTGCTCCAGGACTTGTTATCCACTCGTTTTCACTCACTAAAGCTAATGGTCTGGTCGGTTTGAGTTGGGGAGGGCTGTATGTGGAGATAACTCCAAGGTGAGCTCAGTTTGAGGCTTTGTTTGTATCACCAATGGTGCCAAGTGGGCACCATGCAGCCAAATCTTGCTGGAATTTCCTGAGGAGGCCGACTAACATTGTACAACCCTGTGTCCGGCGAGCGGGTCCCTCCAGGGAGGTTGAGCAGGCCTGGCACCGCGACCCGCACCCGAGCGGCAGAACGGGCTGTACGACTGAAGGGCTGGCCCGCTCCCGCCCATCTCAGCCGAGCGAGCTGGCGACCCGCAGCAAGCGAGCCGGACCCGCG
Organism: Platanthera guangdongensis; assembly: GCA_039583875.1. Taxonomy (NCBI): domain Eukaryota; kingdom Viridiplantae; phylum Streptophyta; class Magnoliopsida; order Asparagales; family Orchidaceae; genus Platanthera; species Platanthera guangdongensis. The sequence goes on from CM077147.1 coordinate 39,599,109, forward strand.
ATTGGCGACCCGCCGGCCAACCCCCCGTACGCGACCTGGCTGCCGATCCGCCCGGCAGAAGACAGGCAGCTCGCCCCTATCGGCTCGCGCTCGCCCAGGGAGGATAGGCGAGCCACGAAGCCAGACCGCGCCCGCCTCCTGCGGGAGAACTGAAGGCGAGCTGACCACCCAGGGGTGTGAATAGCTACTCAGAACAGCGGAGCCTCGCTGTTGGCAGACCAGGTTGGACTGCGCATAGCTGTTCAGAACAGCGGAGTTTGGCTGTTGGCAGACCCAACCAAGGGCCTTTTGGTATTTCCAGGTCAGTCCTTTTGGTTATTGGCAGTTCAGATTCTGAAAATCTATAAATAAGACCCAAGGGGTACCTCAGAGCACACGCTTTCAGTGCCTCCTTGCTCTCATTCTCAAGTGTCCTCTGAGGGTACCTTAGCTCGGCTCTTGGCTAAGGAGGGGAAGCGCTCAGAGATCTTCCGGGTTTGTGGTGGGACCTCCCTGTCGAGCCCTTGGGTCTGTTTTCTCTTATCTCTCTCGTTGTTTTTCTTGCAGGAGCAAAGTAGGCGCGAGACCACCCCTTCCCCAAGGGTAGAACTCCACAAGAGGCCGGATTCCGGTTTCAACATTTTGGTGCGGTGAGCGTGGAAAGTGGTCAGTGCAGAAAAGCTTCGGCGAGCTCAATGACGGGAGGTCAAGGATCTGACAGACAGGACTCGCCACCCCCACCACCTCTTGCAACGGTGGGAATGTTTGAAGACTTCAGGAATGAGGTGCTGACTCTGGTCAAGATCGCGCTCGGCACGCAGGCCGAGTGCTCGACTCCGGCGATCCCGATCGCGGCCGCCCCCTCCTTGGGCGAGGACGCTCCCGGCAGGTGAGCCGGGAAGGAGGTGGCCGAGGAAGGCCGAGGAAGCGAGCTCCCGGGGCGCGAGCTCTTCCCCGGTTCGGCAGGCCGAGGCCGATTCGGCGAGTTGGGCCCGCGAGACTCGCCGGCCCGCCAGGTGGGGGGAGGCAGCCCCTTCAGCGAGCTGGTCTCCTCAGCTCCAGTACCAGACGGGTTCAGGGAGCCCGAGATGACCTACTACACCGGGAAGGGAGATCCGGTTCAGCACGTCCAGTGGTTCGAGGACGTAGTCTCCATCCGTCAGATGTCGGACGGATTCAAGTGCCGTCTCTTCGCCATCACCCTCCGAGAGAAGGCAAGGGAGTGGTTCCACCAGCTGCCGGCCAGTTCCATCTATTGCTTCGAGGACCTTCGCCGAGGGTTCATGTTGAGGTTCACTACCTCGAAGAAGAGGAAGAAGGAGTCAGAGTCCCTGTTCCACATAAAGCAGGGGGTGAACGAGACGTTGGGGAGCTATGCCGATCGGTTCCAGGAGGAGGTTACCCAAGTCCAGGAGATGCCGAGCCACAGCCTGATGATGGCCTTCACCCTGGGCCTGCAGCAGGGTTTCTTCCGCATGGAGCTGAAGAGAATTCCCCCCCTCTCCTATGAGGAGCTGATGGAGAGGGCGGCAAGAGAGGTCGACGGGGAGGCGTCGAACCCAGAATTTGCAAGGAAGTTGGCCAGGTGGGCGACTGAGGAGGAAAAGGAGTCGAAGGGAGGAAGAGGACAGGAAGAGAGGAGGGGAGAGCCTAGGCAGAGGGAGCAGAGGGAGCAGAGGCAGCCCCAATGGCAGCAGCCGCCGAGGTGGGGGCGTCAGGAGCCCGACCGCCGGCTGGGCTGGAGACCTGAGTGGCAGGGGCAGGGGCCACAAGGGGGGTACTACGGAAGGGGTCCCCATCAGGGGAGACAGGATCAGTTCCACCCACCGGGCTGGAGGCAAGGTCAGAGGCCTCGGCTCCCCGATCAGGAGGAGGCCATGGCCATAGCTCTGGGAGCGAGGCGAGGGATCATGAGAAGAAGGAGAAGGGAGTTCAGGGTGGAGCTGCCCTATTGCGACTTTCATCAGGAAGAGGGGCACGCAACGGCCACGTGTCCGGAATTCTTGGAGATGAGAGGGAACAGGGGGCGGCAGCAGTAGCAGGAGGAGGTGCGGCAAGAAGTGAGGATCGAGGAGGTCCTGCCTCGGGCGGAGGAGGATCGCTGTGAAGACCGGGTGGATGTGGGGACCCGAGGAGGGATCAGAGTGATCCACGGGGGAGTGGGAATCGAGGCTTCCCGCAAGGCAAGTCTCCACACCATGTACCGGCGGAGCGTCGCCTCTACGTCCCAAACCCCGCCGCCAGAGGAGAGGATCACCTTCTCCAGAAGTGATATGCCGGACCACGAGGATCCGTTCTGTGATGCGCTGGTCATCAAGGCCGCCATCGAGAACTTCACTGTCTCTCGGATCCTCGTGGATAATGGGAGCTCCGTGAACGTCGTCTTCAAAAAGGCGTTTGACGTGATGCAGGTGGAGGCTAAGAGGGTGCTGGCCTCGGACGGGCCCTTGTTCGGGTTCTCGGGAGAGAGGAAGGAGGTAGAGGGAGGAGTTGGCCTCCACGTCACCCTGGGGGGGCAGTCCCGGAACTGCAAGTTCGTCATTGTGGACGCCCCCAGCAGCTACAGCGCAATCTTCGGGAGGCCCCTGATCAGCGCCTTCCGTTGCGTCCCCTCATCTTTCCACCAGTGCCTGAAGTTCAACGCTGAGGGGGTGCAGGTCAGGGTTAGGGGAGACCCAAAGGTGGCGCGGGAGTGCTACGTCACCGCGGTGAACACCATCTCTTGGCAGGAAGGGGTCGAGGAGATGGGGCGAAGGATGGAGGAGGGCGAGCAGGAAGCCGGAGAGGTGGAGCTGGGGGTAAAGGACTGCACAGAGAAGGCGGAAGGAGGAGATCTGGAGGAAGTGGCCGAAGTAAGGGCCGTAGGAGGGGAGATGGAGGTAGAGGTCCCCGTTCCAGAGGAAGGGGATGCCGAAGGATGGGGGGAGCAGTCCAGGCTGGAGGCCGCAGAGGAGGTGGTGGAGCTGGAAGTGCTCACCCGCGGAGGCAGGGTGGAGAAGATCCGCGTCAGCGGGGGGCTGACCCCGGAGGACCAGGGCAGGATGCTGGAGTGCATCCAGAAGAACGTGGACATCTTCGCCTGGAGCGCCGCGGAGATGTCGGGGGTTGACGCGGATGTGGCTTGCCACCGCCTCAACCTGGACCCGGGAACACGCCCCGTCCAGCAGAAGAAGAGGTCCACGGCGGACAGACTGGCGGAACCCATCAGGGAGGAGGTGGCGAAGCTTCTCAAAGCTGGCTTCGTGTCCGAAATTCAGTACCCCGGCTGGGTCTCAAACATTGTGATGGTTAAAAAAGGAGACGGCCGCTGGCGGTTGTGTATCGATTTCTCTCTTCTTAATAAAGCTTGTCCTAAGGACTGTTACCCTTTGCCTCGGATCGACGCGCTGGTTGATTCCGCCGTCGGCTTTTTGTAATGAGTTTTTTAGATGCTTTTTCAGGTTACCATCAGATCAGGATGCACCCCCCGGACATCAAGGATGTCTCATTCATCACAGGGGACGGCTGCTATTGCTACAAGATGATGCCGTTCGGGCTGAAGAATGCTGGGGCCACCTACCAAAAAATGATGGATAGGGTCTTCAAGGAACAGAGGGGGAGGAACTTGGAGGTGTACGTGGACGATCTCATGATCAAGAGCCGGGACGTGGACTCCCACCTCCGGGACCTAGTGGAGACGTTCGCCACCCTGCGCAGATACAAGATGCGGCTGAATCCCCTTAAGTGTGTCTTTGGGGCAAGCCGGTGGAAGTTCCTGGGGCATCTCCTCACCCCCGCGGGGGTCGAGCCGAATCCAGACAAGGTCAAGGCCATCTTGGAGCTAGGGTCCCCGCGGAATGCAAAGGAAGTCCAACGATTGACAGGGAAGCTAGCAGGACTGAGTCGCTTCCTTTCTCAGTCAGGGGAGAAGTGCTCCCCTTTCTTCAAAACGCTGAGGAGAGGCCAGAGGTTTGAGTGGAGCAAGGAATGTGAAGAGGCCTTCCAGGCCCTCAAGGTGCAGTTGACACAGGCCCCGCTGCTCCAGGGGCCGAAGGAGGGTGAGGATTTGTTCTTATATCTCGGGGTCGGGGGAGAGGCCTTGAGCTCCGTCTTAGTACGTGAAGAGGGGAAGAGGCAGCTCCCCATTTATTATGTCAGCCGGGTCCTGAGGAAGGCCGAGCTCCGGTATCCGATCCTGGAGAAGCTTGCATTCGCATTAATCATCTCGGCCCGAAGGCTACGGCCTTACTTCCAGGCGCACTCGATCCGAGTGGTGACCGACCATCCTCTCCGCAACATCTTCGAGGGGGTGGAGCACTCAGGCCGGCTGGCCAAGTGGTCGGTGGAGCTAAGCGAGTTCGATGTCTCCTTCGTTCCGCGGCTCTCGATCAAAGCTCAGGCGATGGCCGACTTCCTGGCCGACTACGTGGTAGAAGTAGCAGAGGAGGAGCTCACTTGCCCGACTCCTTGGAAGGTGAGGGTGGATGGAGCATCAGGAAGGCATTCTCTCGGGATAGGAGTGGTTCTGGAAAGCCCTCAAGGGGCTCAAATTGAGCAGGCGGTGGTGGTGCATTTCCCCATTACCAACAACCAGGCCGAGTACGAAGCAGTGATAGCAGGGCTGCGCCTAGCCAGAGAGCTGTGGGTGCTGGATGTGGAGGTAATAACCGACTCCATGGTGGTGGCTTCCCAGATCAACGGGGAGTTCGAAGCAAGGGAGCCCGCTTTGAAATTATACTTGGCCAAAGCAAAGGGGGTCATAGGGACCTTCCAGACCTTCTCCATCCGACACGTGCCAAGGGGAGAGAATGAACAGGCCGACCAACTGGCGAAGCACGGCCCCCGAGCAGGGGGCACCATCACCGACCTGTTCCGCCCCTCCATCGAAGAAGGAGAGCTCATGGAGATCGATCAGCAGCCTTCGTGGATGGACCCGGTAGTAGTTTTCCTCTCCACGGGAGAGTATCCAGAGGGGGTGGACAGGAAGAAGCTAAGGCACAAGTCAGCTTACTACCTCCTTAAGGACGGGCAGCTGTACCGGAAGTCCCTCTCCGGGATGTTGGCTCGCTGCGTGGCTGAGGGTGAGGCGCAGAGGATCCTGGAGGAAGTCCACTGCGGGGAGTGCGGAAGTCATTCCGGGAGTCGGACCCTGGAAGGAAGGATAGTCAGTCAAGGGTATTTCTGGCCCACCCTGGGCCGAGACGCCGCGGAGTTCGCAAGGAGATGTCATAAGTGCCAACTGTTTGCCCCCCTCCAGCTACAGCCGGCCCAACAGCTCAAGAGTATCACGGCCCCCTGGCCCTTTGCAATCTGGGGAATGGATCTGGTTGGACCGTTCCCCCAGGCCAGCGGCCAGAGAAGGTTCCTCCTAGTGATGATCGACTACTTCTCGAAGTGGATGGAGGTGAAGGCGTTGGCCAAGGTGACCTCCCAAGTGATCAGGAACTTCGTCTGGGGGGAGATCAACTGTCGCCACGGGATGCCGCAAGCCATCGTCACCGATAACGGACCCCAGTTCGCCAGTGCCGAGTTCACCAGCTTCTGCGAGCAGCTTGGAATCGACCTCAGGTTCGCCTCGGTCCACCACCCCAGGAGCAACGGGCAGGTGGAGGCGGCGAACAAGATCATCGTCAATCTCCTCAAGAAGAAGGTGGAAAACTTGAGGGGGAGCTGGGTGGAGCAGCTCCCCGCCGTTCTTTGGGCCCTTAGAACCACTCCTAACACGGCCACGGGGGAGACCCCCTTCAAGCTCTCCCATGGGCGCGAGGTGGTGCTCCCCATAGAATTTGAGGTTCAAACACCGCGAGTCGGAACGGCCAGGGAGGGCCGAGAGGAATGACAAGCCGAGAACGGGGAGGAACTGAGACTCTCCCTTGACATGGTGGAAGAGTTGAGGGATCTTTCGGCCATCCGACAGGAGGAGGTCAAAAGGAGGATGGCAAAATACTTTGACAAGCATGTCAGGGTCAAGCAGTTCGCAGAAGGGGACCTGGTACTGAAGAAGGTGGACGCGGCAGGGAGGTCAGCGTCCGTAGGGAAACTCAACCCCAGCTGGGAGGGGCCATTCATTGTGAAGGAAGCTTTGAAGTTGGGGGGCTACCGACTCCAAAATGTAGAGGGCGAGGCCCTGAGTCTCACCTGGAGTGGAGACGACTTGAAGAGGTTTTTTCCCTAAGCTCCTGTAAGCAACACGATTTATTATAATGAAGTCTTTCTTCCCCCCCCCCCCCCCCCCCCCCCCCAGGATTGCCATACCTAAGCTTGCTCAGAGGATTGGAATGAATTTGGACCCCGAGAAGATCCCACTGCCAGGCTCCCACCTAGCTGGCAGGGCGGAAGTCACTCGGTGTCATCCCTAGCCTCGAGAAGATCCCGCTGCCAGGCTCCCACCTAGCTGGCAGGGCCGGAAGTCACTCGATGGAATGAATTTGGACCCCGAGAAGATCCCGCTGCCAGGCTCCCACCTAGCTGGCAGGGCCGGAAGTCACTCGGTGTCATCCCTAGCCTCGAGAAGATCACGCTGCCAGGCTCCCACCTAGCTGGCAGGGCCGGAAGTCACTCGATGGAATGAATTTGGACCCCGAGAAGATCCCGCTGCCAGGCTCCCACCTAGCTGGCAGGGCCGGAAGTCACTCGGTGTCATCCATAGCCTCGAGAAGATCCCTGAAAGATATGGTACCTAAACACCTAGAGGGGGGGGGGTGAATAGGTGACCTAATCCTTTTCTAACTTTTGTTTGACAGTCAACAGTTTATAACACAGATTTCTGAATAAGTTATCACAGCACACAGCAATTCTCAACACAGTACATTCACAGCACAGCAGACACACTAATTTTATAGCGGTTCCCCAATCTTTGGGTACATCCACTTTCCCCCTTCGCCTATCTAGCAGTATACTAGATTCGGCCAAACTTCTCCACTAGCTCAGAACCCAACAAGGTTCCTACCTCAGGCCCAAATCCTTACACTCAGCCAAAAGGCCTACACTCAGCCACCCAGGCCTACACTCAGCCAATCAAAGGCCTACACTCAGAGTTCTTCAACTCCTACACTCAGGCACCAAGCCCTACCCTCAGCCTTTATAAAATAGGCTTACAATCACTCAGATCCAATGGATCTTACAAGTTATAATAGAAAATATAAATGCTAACTCTACAACCCAGAAAAGATGAGAGGAGTTGAGAGTTTCTTGAAGAGTTCTTGGAAGAACTCAGCTTGATCCAAACTGACTTAGCTTTCTTCAAAGCTTCTTGAGTAGAACTGAATTAGCCTGAATCTTCTACAGTTGATCCTTGATCTCTGCTTCTTGAAATCCAGATGACTCTGAATTCTTCTTTTCAGCCTTAGTTCCAAAGACTGAATCCTTGGTTGGAGCTCTCTCTCTCCAACTACTTAGATCTGCAGTTGGACTGCCTGATCTTCTTGTGTTGATCTTCTGTGTATCACTTCTTGATTAAGTCTGATCAACTACTTCAGTTATTCTCACAACATGTAATGATAATGAACAACCTTCTATATATTAACCACTTGTTCTGTAAACTGTGGGTGCCTATTTATAGGCTTCCTTTATGGTAACCGGCTGATCCGGTTTATAACAGACTTCTGACTTCTCTGACAGTTGATGTAGACTGGCTGGATCGGCAGCTGTCTTGTCAACCAGTCACTTCTTGAAATTCCTCTAACTGTCAGTTAGTGTCGAGACTTTCTGTTCTTAAGTGTCGACACTTATAGACCAAGTGTCGACACATGTTATGTGAGTGTCGACACAAGTCTACAAGGTGTCGACACAATCCCTTGTATGTCTCGACACAGTCTCTTCTGCATGTGTCGACACTGAAATTGAGTGTCGACACAAGTACTTGTACTTCATCCTTTAACTGTATTCTTCTAAGTGTCGACACATCTCCTTTGTGTCGACACATCTTCATGTGTTGAAACTTCTGGTGGTGTGTCGACACATTGTGCTGAGTGTCGACACATTCTTCAAATACTGAGTCTTTAGCTAAGTGTCGACACAATGTGTTGAGTGTCGACACTTACTTCCAGTGCTGAGTCTTCTGCATAGTGTCGACACACTGTGTTGAGTGTCGACACTTGTACTTAGAATCTATAGACTTTTGCTGAGTGTCGACACTTACTTCAAGTGTCGACACTTTCTGGTGTAGACACAGCTTCTTCTGGGTGTCGACACTTCTGCTAAGTGTCGACACAGCTTTTCTGCATTCTTCTACACTGAGTGTCGACACAGCTCCAAGTGTCGACACTTTCTGACTGGTGTCGACTCTTCTTCCCAGGTGTCGACACAATGACTCCAAGTGTCGACACTGCATGTCTAGGTGTCGACACAAGCTTTCTCAAGTGTCGACACTTTGCCTCTGGGTGTCGACACATGGACTTAGAAATTTTCAGCTTCAGTCCAGTGTATATCTAACCTGCACAAGTAACTCAAACAAACATCAAATACATTCTGATGTATATCATTGAGTTAGGTGAGGCTTCTTCAAATCAGGTACATTTGATCAATGTACCCAACAATCTCCCCCTATTTGGAGAAGTCATAACCCTTAGTCAATGATATACACCACTCATAATTAACAATTACAAAATGATGTAAAACATATAAATGACAACAGGGTAAACTTGAACATGTAGTAAAGCACACATGTATACTTTTTAAACATTGCAGAACAATTAAGAAACACACATATTTCAGAACATTCATACTATATTTATCATATACTGTTCCAATAATGTTTCTTATACATTTTCAATGAAGTATTACAATGTTTATCATTTAACAAATAAGCATCAAGTTAATTCCTAATCTAATGCTGATCAGGTTCTTTGATGACAATCCCTTTTCCAGCTTTAACTTGAGCTTTCACAGCAGCAGCAGCAGCAGGCTCAGCTTCAGCAGTCTTCTTCCCTTTTAGATCTTTCTTCTTCTGTTCTTCAGCTTTGATCTTTTGCCTCTCAAAATAATGAAAGGGCTTAGGAAAGTACTTGCTAGGCTCCACAGCTGTTGGAGGTAGCTTTCCTAACTTAGCCTTCCTTCTATGTTGGACAATGGCTTCTTGCCTACTTTCATGCTTTCTCCATTCAGCCTCTGAGAACCACTTGTTTCTCTCATGGGCATTGTCCTTGGCTGCTTTCCAGGCTGTAAGAATTATGTTCCTAGAAGTAGGGCTCCATTGTTCAAAATCTGGCTTTTGCTCAGCAATTTCCCTAAACTTCTTCTTGGACAGCCTAGTTTCTTCTTCCTTGTCCAAAGCCTCTTGCATTGCAGCTGTGATAGGTTGAACAACCTTTTCCAGAATAATATTAGGCTTGCCAGCAGGTGGACTATACATTGTGCTAATATCTGCATGAATCATTTCAAAGTCTGGAGGTGGATAGATTACATCAGCCACTGCTTGTTGCTCACCTCCAAGATATGTGCCTTGAATGCCAGATTCACCTACTTCATTGTCATCACACAGGGGAGGATATCCAAGTGTAGCCCTTATAGAATTTGAAATCCATTTTGCATGCTCAGAACTGGTTTTGACTAACACTCTCTCCCCCTTTATGACTTCTTGGGCCACATGATCTCTCACATCATCTTTCTGGAATCTAATTTGGCTATCCAAATATCTAATGCCCTCTTTAAAGAAAGGTCTAAGCTTTGTAAGCTGTTCTGATATGACCTTCTGGGAATCTTGTATGGCATTCTTTACAGCAGCAATCTCTGCTTGAAATAACTTATCAAAATCAGCTTTGGCAGCAGCAGAGGAAGTTGAAGGTTCATCTGACTTATTCTTGATTTCAGTGACTATTGCATTGTGAGATGCAGTCAAGTTATCATTCATCCTCAACTGATTCTCCAGCACATAGCCTTGTTTAACTGCTATATCATCCACTTTCTCTTTAATAGTTTCTTGATGTTTAGCCAGATATACCACAGCCTGAGCCCCCTTTGTAAAACAATCAGTCATCTCCTTTTTATTAAGGTTCATTTCAAACCTTATGGACTTGATTTCCTGGCCCAGATCAGATTGTAGAGCTTTGTGTCCTTCATCCACATAAGTTTCCAAAGCCTTCCTTTGTTCATCCATCTTGATTTGCAAGGCAAGCAATAGAGCACTGTAATCAGTGGATGGTGATTGTTGAACTAAGGAATGCTGAGCAACTGTTTGTAGAGCCTTCTTATAGCTCTGGCTCCTTCTCTTGAATACAAAGAACTTCTTTTTCTGAGCTTGCTCAGCTTCATCATCTTCAGATTCAGATGTACTTGCTATATCCACCCTATCCTGAGGGCTGGATGGTTTTTCAGTATGCACATCTTGTGCCTTCTCAGAATCTAGCCTTATAGGCTCTTCCTCAATTTCCATGTTCTCCCCCTCAGCAGCAGCATCCTTTCCTGTATCAGCATTATTCTTTTCCATATCAAAATCTTCTTGATCTAAGTTCAAAAACAGATCTTCCATGGTATACTCTGCTGGAGACTGTGCAGGAGATGTACTTGGTTCTTCAACCACTTGATCAGGTACCACAACAGATGTGTCTGGAAGAACAACATCTGGTTCTTGGTGTGCTGGCTGATATTGCTGATGGACATCAGACAATTCAGAATCTAATACAGAAAAATCTAATGTATTAAGGTCAGAAAGTACCTCTTGGATGATAAGAGTAGCCTGCTCACTATCCAGTGTAGATGGATGTTCTACAGCTGGAGGCTCCCCCTGGATAACAGCTGGCTCCTGAGGAGCAGGTGACTTTGCTGCAGTCACATCTACTGGACTTTCAGGAGTGAAGACCACATGTTCTTCACTGCCTGAGCTGCTGGTTGACTCTTGAGGCACAGCAGCTGTCTTCCTCTTTTTCCTGGGAGGAGAGTCTCTCTTAGAAGCTTGTTTCTCAGGGGTGGCCAAGTCCTTTGACACCAGCACCCTTTCCCATCTTGAGAATATTCTTGAGTCCATTCTCCTCATATGATTGATCTTAGATCCTGCTGCAGAGCTCATTACCTCTGGAATTGATCCAGCCAGGTAGAGACTTATTATCCTGCCCAGATTGGGCTTCTTCAGGCTTTCTTTCACTTTCTCAAAGACAATCACAGACCAGTCTGTCTTAAGATTGAAGATGATTCTGGTCATTATTTCAAACATGGAGGCAGACACCCTGTCATGCCCTCCTGGTTTGCTCAGGATTACCTTGCCTACAACTTCAGACAAGAACTTGCCTTGATTGTTCATCCCCTTCCTGTTGAAGACTGATCCCACCTTCATTTTTGGATCCAGTCCACACCAAGTAAGAGCTTCCCTGGTCTTAGAAGCAGTTACTTCCTCTTCATCTTGAATCTTAGGTAGCTGAAGTACCTTTCTCAAAGACTTGGGGGATAGTTTGACTTTGGTGCCATGCACCCTGGACTTGATTCTGAATCCAGAGTCGTCCACAGTTGCTCCAGTAAGAAATTCAATCACTTCTTTCTTCCATATCTTGGTTGGCTCTGAAACCAAGTATTCCAGTCCTGAATCGCTGACTAGGGTAATCACTGATTTGAATTCCTGATCACTGTCGTCGAAGGCGCCTCGCACGAGCTCATAGCCCTCGTTGACGTTCTCTTCCAGCTTGGGAGCCATTAGGGTTTGAAGATTTAGTCTTGAGATGAGAGAAATGTCGACACAAGAGTTTAGGTCTCGAAACTTTGAAAGCGTGTCGACAAACACAAACAGAACCCTATTTATACCTTTCTTGTTTGAAGACGAACAGGCGGGATGAATTACTAATGATGTGTCGACACTGTCAATAAGTGTCGACACTGACTTATAATGTCTCGACACTCATGTGTCGACACAAATTTAGTCAACAGATTTTATGTGTCGACACTTGGTTAAGTGTCGACACCACTATACTCGACATGTGTCGAGACTTTACTTAGAAAAATTCTGAGTAAAACTTAAGTGTCGACACTTTATTGGATGTGTCGACACCTACTCGACATGTGTCGACACTAACATTCTGAAGTGTCGACACTAACTTCTTAGATGTGTCGACACCATTTTCCTGAAGTGTCGACACTTACTATTCTGTGTCGACATAGACTTGTCTATGTGTCGACACCTTTTTACTTAGCCAATTTTTTGTTCTGTATACTTAGTCTAAGTTTATCATACCTAGTTCAATTTTGAACCTATTAAACTTAGCTTCTTCTAAGGGCTTAGTGAACATATCAGCTATCTGATTATCTGTTTTAACATATTCAAGTGCAATATCATTTCTTTCTACATGCTCCCTAAGAAAGTGATATTTTATCTCAATATGTTTAGTTCTACTATGAGATACAGGGTTATTAGCTATGGAAATAGCACTAGTAGAATCACAATAAAGTGGAGTTCTACTTACCTGACATCCATAGTCTTCTAGCTGATGTTGAATCCACAGAAGTTGAGCACAGCAACTTCCTGCAGCTATATACTCTGACTCAGCTGTGGAGATGGCCACACTGGTTTGCTTCTTACTACTCCATGAGATGAGTCTTCCACCTAGGAATTGACATGGATCCAGTTGTGCTTTTTCTATCTTCTTTGCATCCTGCAAAGTCTGCATCTGAATAGCCTGTTAGATCAAAATCTCCATTCCTAGGGTACCAGAGGCCTAGATAGGGTGTGCCCTTTAGATATCTCAAGATTCTCTTGACTGCAGTCAAGTGAGATTCTTTGGGGCAGGCTTGATACCTGGCACAGAACACATGTAGCATACATAATGTCAGGCCTACTTGCAGTCAAGTATAGTAGGGAGCCAACTATCCCTCTATACAAGGTTTCATCCACAGGTTTCCCTGCATCATCCTTGCTTAGAGACATACTTGACCCCATAGGAGTCTTCATGGTACTGGAGGAATCCATACCATATTTCCTTATGAGTTCTAGGGTGAACTTAGACTGACATATGGATAGACCACTTTCAGTCTGTTTAACTTGGAGACCCAAGAAAAACTTCAGTTCTCCCATACTACTCATTTCAAATTGACTCTGCATAAGCTTTGCAAACTTTTTGCAAAGGCTACTTTCAGTAGACCCAAATATAATGTCATCTACATATATTTGGACAAGTATTACTTTGCCTCTAGATTCCCTAAGGAATAGAGTCTTATCTATTTTCCCCCTTGTGAACTTGTTCTCAATGAGGAAACTAGATAGGGTTTCATACCAAGCTCTAGGAGCTTGCTTTAACCCATACAATGCTTTCCTAAGTCTATAGACATAATGTGGAAAAGTAGGATCAACAAAACCTGAGGGCTGCTCCACATATACTTCTTCTTTTAAATTACCATTAAGGAATGCTGACTTCACATCCATTTGGTATACTTTGAATCCTTGGTAGGTTGCATAGGCCAAGAACATCCTTATGGCTTCCAGTCTGGCTACTGGAGCAAAGGTTTGATCAAAATCAATACCTTCTTCTTGCCTATATCCTTTTGCAACCAATCTTGCCTTATTCTTAATGATGACTCCTTGTTCATCTAACTTGTTTCTGTAGATCCATTTTGTTCCTATCACATTGTGATCTTTAGGCTTAGGAACTAAGTCCCAAACCTTGCACCTCTTGAACTGGTTTAGCTCTTCCTGCATAGCTTCAGTCCACTGTGGATCTTGTATTGCTTCTTCAAATTTCTTTGGTTCTATTTGAGACAGAAAACTTGAATATACTACAGCATTCTGATTTCTGCTCCTTGTCTGAACACCTTGTCTTGGATCTCCAATGATCATCTCTACTGGATGATCTCTTAGATGCCTGTTGGCTGGAGGCATCCTTACTTCTGGTTGTACTTCTACAGCATCTTCATTATGCTGAGTTCCTTGAACTTCTTCAGCTCCTGGTACATGTAGTTCTCCCCCTGGACATAAGCCATCTTCTTCTACTTGCTGTCTTGCAGCAGGTACATCTTCCATGGTTAGCTTGTCCATCTTCTTAGAAAGACCTGTGGGGCTGCACACACTACTAGACAACTCATTGTTAATAAGAAGTGTCTCATCAAAAACTACATGCACAGATTCCTCTACAACTTGTGTAGTCAAGTTGTAGACTCTATAAGACTTACTATTACTGCTGTACCCAACAAACACTCCCTCTTGGGATTTGGCAGCAAACTTAGTTAAGTAAGTCTTCCCATTGTTAAGTATGAAGCATTTACAACCAAAAATCCTGAAATAGGATAGATTTGGTTTCCTGCCTTTCACTACTTCATAGGGGGTCTTGTTTAACCTTTTAGTGATGGTAGCCCTATTTATCACATGGCATGCAGTGTTTACTGCTTCAGCCCAGAAATATTCTGGCAGTGATGAATCACTTAATAGGGTTCTACCAGCCTCTATCAAGGTTCTATTTTTCCTTTCAGCAATGCCATTTTGCTGAGGTGTTCTAGGTGAAGAGAATTCTTGAAATATCCCATAGTCTTCACATAATTTTGTCATGCTTTCAGATTGAAACTCTGTACCATGGTCACTTCTAATTTTGACCACTGTACAGTTCAATTCATTCTGAATTTGCCTAACAAAACTGTGGAAGACACTAGGTGTTTCAGATTTCTGCTTTAAGAAGAACACCCAGGAAAACCTTGAGTAGTCATCAACAACTACAAAGGTGTAGACCTTCCTACCTAAGCTGTGAACTGGCATTGGACCAAATAGATCCATATGCAAGAGGTATAAACACCTCACAGCATCCTTGTTGTCAATGCTTCTAAAGGTGGATTTAGTCTGCTTGCCCTTTTGACAAGCTGAGCAAATGCCATCTTTGACACACTTAACTTGAGGACCATTCCTCACTAACTCTTTACTAAAGAGTTTGCCAATAGTCTTGTAATTAAGATGAGCAAGCCTCTTGTGCCACTTGACACATTGAGAGACTGTCTCATCAGCTACAAGACAAACTGGAGAACTATTGTTCTCAACCATAATGTCTAAACAATAGACATTTCTCTTCCTATAACCTGTCAAAATGATCTTTTGATCACTTGACCTCTTGATATGACAACCATTTTTAACAAATGAGATGTCATACCCTACATCACTTAATTGACTTATACTAATGAGGTTATGTTTCAAACCTTTAACATAAGCCACTTGAGTAATGGTAACAAGGTTAGAAGAAATGTTACCAAACCCTTTGATGATTCCTTTTTCAGAACCACCAAAGGTCACCTTTGGACCATTTTTGATAGGGATGTAGTCCTTCAGTAGTCCCCTAGTTCCAGTCATGTGTCTGGAACATCCACTATCCAAGTACCATGTAGGGGTATGGCCACTTGGATTCTCCTGCAAAACAAATTAATGAACCTTAGAACCCAAAGTAAACTTGGGTCCTTGGTGATTGTTAGTTTGCAAATTGACATAGCTACCTGCTGTCTTTCCAACAGGTAACTTGCTACTCAACTTGGCACTGGCATTGTGCCAACAATCCAAAGCAAAGTGGCCAACCTTGCCACAGCACCAACATTCAAATTTGTTGTACCTTTGCTTAGGTTCTGACTTAGCTGTCTTAACTACAGCAGTCTTGTTGAATGTTGGGGCTTTGCCCTTGGACTTGGACTGATTCTGAACAGTCCTAGCTGGATTAACAAAACCCAGTCCAGTCTTTCCTTTATGATGAACAAAATCATCAATCAAGGGTAGCACTGATTTAGGTTTTGAATACCTAGCTGCTAGCTCTTTCTCCTTCTGAAGATTAATCTCCAGTTTCTTAATTTGATCATTCTTAAATGCAATAGTACCCATCTGAATCACAGTAATGTGTTTCAGTCCTGGCCACTTCATTCAGTTTTTGATCATAATTCTTCTCATAATCTATTGCAGCTGCCTTGAGATCAGCAATTTCCTTGGCCAAATTTTTGGCTAGGGTCTTGCTTTTCTTATAGGCTTGCAATAGTACTTGATATTCATCTAGGAGTTGATGAATATCTCCCTCAGACTCAGATATATTCTCATCACTTGATGAAGAATAATCTGACTCTGAACTAGAACTGGAACCAGAACTTTGAGTTAGACCTTGTACCTGACTGGGTCCTGGCTGCTCCAGGTTTTTGGTACTTTCAGTCAAAGCCATCAGTCCTTGGCTTTGACAGTCTTCTTGCTCATAGATAGATTCCATGATCTGCATAAACTCTTCTTCTTCCTCAGCAAATAGCCCAATATAGGCTTCAGCATCTGTCTCAGTGTCTGAAGAAGACATATCTGAAAGAGTCTTCTCATTCTTTGCAACAAAGGACTTTTCCTTCTTTCCTTTGAAGTGAGTTTTCTTTTTGTCACTGGATTCCTTCCTTCTTTCAGGGCAGTCTGCAATAACATGGCCCTGTCTATTGCAGCAGTAACAAATTATCTTGGATCCAGTTCCCTTACTAGTCTTGGTCCTTTTCTTGTCTTTCTTTGAAGGCTTCTTTTCCTGATACTGAACCTCTTTCCCTTTGGAAGATGAAGGTCTAGACCTCCACTGTTTCTTCTTAAGGAACTTCTGAAAATGTCTGGTGAATGCAGCAAAGTCTTCATCACTTTCACTGCTTGTAGATTTTGTACTTTCAGACTCTTCAGATTCTGATTCAACTACCTCTGGAGGAGGAGTTGATGACTTTGTCCTGCACTTTCTGGGTACATCTGACTTAAAGGCAACAGTCTTTTCTCTGTATTCAGTCCTTGTTGACTTTTCTTCTTCTTTTCTTACTGACAATTGCATCTCATAAGATAACAACTTGCCAAAAAGTGTGGGAGGAGGAATTTCTCCCAACTTTGCCATTTCTCTGATGGCACAGATCTTGGTGTCCCAGTCTTTGGTTAGGGACCTTAAGAATTTGTCATTCAACTCATAGTTTGTGAACTCTCTTCCATATGACATGAGTTCATTTACAATTCTGTAAAATTTCTTATAGCATTCAGTGATGCTATCTCCTCTTCCTTGCCTAAAACTCTCATATTCTTGATTAAGCAAGGACTTCCTATCTTGCCTTACTTCTTCAGAACCTTCCATGTAGACAATGAGGGTATCCCACATTTCTTTTGCAGTTTTACAGTGAATAAGGTTCTGGAAGGTGGCATCATCAATTGCACTAACTATGATGTTCTGTGCCCTTTTGTCCATAGTTGCTAGGACAATCTCATCCTTGGTCATTTCAGAGAAATCCTTTGGAGTCCTCTGATTTGCATCCAATACTGAAATCTTCATGGGCACATATGGCCCTTCTTTGACTGTGATGTATATTCTAGGGTCAGAGGCCTCCATAAAAAGCCTAACCCTCTCTTTCCAGATCCCAAAGATCTCTTTTCTGCATATAGGTAGTTTCATTGAACCCAACTCCTTATGATTCTCTGAAGACCCCATATTTCTTGATTTTCTTGAAACTGTGTTCAGACTCAATCTTTATCTGCCAAACTGGATCTCCTCAGACAGTTAGTCCTGATGTTGAGGAACCTCGCTTTGATACCACTTGAAAGATATGGTACCTAAACACCTAGAGGGGGGGGGGGTGAATAGGTGACCTAATCCTTTTCTAACTTTTGTTTGACAGTCAACAGTTTATAACACAGATTTCTGAATAAGTTATCACAGCACACAGCAATTCTCAACACAGTACATTCACAGCACAGCAGACACACTAATTTTATAGTGGTTCCCCAATCTTTGGGTACATCCACTTTCCCCCTTCGCCTATCTAGCAGTATACTAGATTCGGCCAAACTTCTCCACTAGCTCAGAACCCAACAAGGTTCCTACCTCAGGCCCAAAGCCTTACACTCAGCCAAAAGGCCTACACTCAGCCACCCAGGCCTACACTCAGCCAATCAAAGGCCTACACTCAGAGTTCTTCAACTCCTACACTCAGGCACCAAGCCCTACCCTCAGCCTTTATAAAATAGGCTTACAATCACTCAGATCCAATGGATCTTACAAGTTATAATAGAAAATATAAATGCTAACTCTACAACCCAGAAAAGATGAGAGGAGTTGAGAGTTTCTTGAAGAGTTCTTGGAAGAACTCAGCTTGATCCAAACTGACTTAGCTTTCTTCAAAGCTTCTTGAGTAGAACTGAATTAGCCTGAATCTTCTGCAGTTGATCCTTGATCTCTGCTTCTTGAAATCCAGATGACTCTGAATTCTTCTTTTCAGCCTTAGTTCCAAAGACTGAATCCTTGGTTGGAGCTCTCTCTCTCCAACTACTTAGATCTGCAGTTGGACTGCCTGATCTTCTTGTGTTGATCTTCTGTGTATCACTTCTTGATTAAGTCTGATCAACTACTTCAGTTATTCTCACAACATGTAATGATAATGAACAACCTTCTATATATTAACCACTTGTTCTGTAAACTGTGGGTGCCTATTTATAGGCTTCCTTTATGGTAACCGGCTGATCCGGTTTATAACAGACTTCTGACTTCTCTGACAGTTGATGTAGACTGGCTGGATCGGCAGCTGTCTTGTCAACCAGTCACTTCTTGAAATTCCTCTAACTGTCAGTTAGTGTCGAGACTTTCTGTTCTTAAGTGTCGACACTTATAGACCAAGTGTCGACACATGTTATGTGAGTGTCGACACAAGTCTACAAGGTGTCGACACAATCCCTTGTATGTCTCGACACAGTCTCTTCTGCATGTGTCGACACTGAAATTGAGTGTCGACACAAGTACTTGTACTTCATCCTTTAACTGTATTCTTCTAAGTGTCGACACATCTCCTTTGTGTCGACACATCTTCATGTGTTGAAACTTCTGGTGGTGTGTCGACACATTGTGCTGAGTGTCGACACATTCTTCAAATACTGAGTCTTTAGCTAAGTGTCGACACAATGTGTTGAGTGTCGACACTTACTTCCAGTGCTGAGTCTTCTGCATAGTGTCGACACACTGTGTTGAGTGTCGACACTTGTACTTAGAATCTATAGACTTTGCTGAGTGTCGACACTTACTTCAAGTGTCGACACTTTCTGGTGTAGACACAGCTTCTTCTGGGTGTCGACACTTCTGCTAAGTGTCGACACAGCTTTTCTGCATTCTTCTACACTGAGTGTCGACACAGCTCCAAGTGTCGACACTTTCTGACTGGTGTCGACTCTTCTTCCCAGGTGTCGACACAATGACTCCAAGTGTCGACACTGCATGTCTAGGTGTCGACACAAGCTTTCTCAAGTGTCGACACTTTGCCTCTGGGTGTCGACACATGGACTTAGAAATTTTCAGCTTCAGTCCAGTGTATATCTAACCTGCACAAGTAACTCAAACAAACATCAAATACATTCTGATGTATATCATTGAGTTAGGTGAGGCTTCTTCAAATCAGGTACATTTGATCAATGTACCCAACAATCCCGCTGCCAGGCTCCCACCTAGCTGGCAAGGCCGGAAGTCACTCGATGGAATGAATTTGGACCCCGAGAAGATCCCGCTGCCAGGCTCCCACCTAGCTGGCAGGGCCGGAAGTCACTCAGTGTCATCCCTAGCCTCGAGAAGATCCCGCTGCCAGGCTCCCACCTAGCTGGCAGGGCCGGAAGTCACTCGATGGAATGAATTTGGACCCCGAGAAGATCCCGCTGCCAGGCTCCCACCTAGCTGGCAGGGCCGGAAGTCACTCGGTGTCATCCCTAGCCTCGAGAAGATCCCGCTGCCAGGCTCCCACCTAGCTGGCAGGGCAGGAAGTCACTCGATGGAATGAATTTGGACCCCGAGAAGATCCCGCTGCCAGGCTCCCACCTAGCTGGCAGGGCCGGAATTCACTCGGTGTCATCCCTAGCCTCGAGAAGATCCCGCTGCCAGGCTCCCACTTAGCCGGCAGGACCGGAAGTCACTCGATGGAATGACTCAGAAAGCGATGACCTACGACCCAGAACAAATCACGTTGTCGGACTCCCGCCTAGCCGGCGAGGCCGGGAACTACTCGAAAGGCGTGAGCAGCAGGTCGGAATCACAAGAGTTAGTCAAAAAAGAGGGAAAGGGTCTAGCATAGCCCCACCCTCAAGATCCAGGAAAGGCGGCCGAGTAAACGCAAAGGCCCGGGAGAGAGTCCGCAGAGAATTAGGCATGCGGACGCGGGACGAGCCGACTCGCCTCGCTCGGGGGACGAGCCAGCTCGCCTCGCCCGGCGGGCGAGCAGCTGCCTCATCAGAGACGGGCCGCAGGACCAGGTCGCGTCACCCGGCAACAACAGCGTTAGAAGAAATAAAGTGGGTGAGAGAGCACTTATGAAAAGAACAATGGCTAAAAAACACGAAGTAAAGGCGCAACCCGCGCACACATCTCAAAACAAATAGATATACATAATAATGTTCATCTAAAAAGTAAAATTACAAAAAGAAAGGGGGGCGCGAGATCCAGGTCGAGAAACCCTAAAGGGGCTGGAAGGCCTTGTCGTCAGGGTCCGGCACGGGGAGAAACAGCGCCGGCACAACGTCTTCCGCCGAGAGCCCCGCCGCCTCGCTCGTAAGCAGATCCGCGCGCCGCAGCATCTGCATCGTGTATTTCGCTGCGCTGGCCGCATTCTTTTGCATTAGCACCTCCAGGTCGTAGTCAGAAAGGTGCTCGCGCGGGCAGACCCTGCTGTCTGGAGGAGGGACAGCGGCAGCGGCCTCCAGCTCGCATACCCGGGCCTCCAGCGCCGCCTTCTCTTGGCCAAGGGTGGCGATCTCGGCACCCATCCGGCTCGCCGTCGCCACGTCCTGGGGAAAGGAACAAGAATAATCATGAGCTGTGTTCGCAAGAAGGGGGAATAGTTCGGGATTGAGCACGTACCACCCCGCCCAGGTACTGCGCAAGGGTCTCCTCGGCAGCGGCGGCTCGCCCTCTCTGAAGGTCCGCGTCCACCCGAGCGAGCTTTCGGGCCTCTTCCTTCTCATCCGCCATCTTTTGGATGGACGCGGCGTTCCGCTCCACCTGGGTGCATCGCCTCCCCACCATGTGAGCCAGCTCCAGACCGCGCAGCTGGGCCCGCGCGCTCTCATGAATCAGCACTCGCGTCTCCTCCTTGTCATAAATGGCGGCGTCTTCGCGCGAGTACAGGCCAAAGGAGAAGTTGTACGCCTCCCCGCCGATAGTATCCTGTTCCATCCAGCTCGGCAGCAGGGTCGAGATCGTCGCACGGTTCGAATCCTTGTCCCACGCTAGGAGCAGGACGCCGAGCTCGTCCTGGTACCTCTCGCCGTAGCCAAAGTTGCGGTGCCCTCTCGGCACCGGCTCCGCAGCGGCTTCAGACCCGCCCGGCGGCGCGGAGGTGCCCGCCGCCCCGACCGGGGAGTCGCTGGTCGAAGCAACCAGCGGGGGCGAGGGGCCCTCAGTTGGCAGGACCGCGGGGGCCTTGCCTTTTCTTTGGCTCGCGGTGGGTTGTTGATCCGCGGTCTTCGCCGCCTTCGGCGGAGGCGCTGACTGTCCGCCGCCCAGCCGCTTCTTGGCCGGGACCGATGGGATGTCGCGCTGGGCGGCATCCGCAGGCTGGGCGCGGGCGAGAACCCCGGGGGGAATCCGAGCGCTCTCGTAAGGGGGGTGAAGAGGGATGTCGCGTTCACCTGCGAAGAAGGGAAGGTGAGATGAAAGAAGAGTGGGAAAGTAAGGCCTAACGGAGACGAGTGGCAAACCTCCCCCCGGCGGGACAGCCGCGAGGTCGTTAAGGTGGCGGCGCAGGAACGCGACCTCAAAGTTCTTCCCAGCGAAGAACGCGCACAGATAAGCTTCGTGGACGCCTAGGCTGGGTGGCCGGTAGCTCGCCTCGCTGAGCTGCACCGGCGAGAAGGGCACGTTGCCGAAGTCCCCTTTGACGAACAGGAACTTCTTCAGCCAGTTGTGGCTCTTGTTAACTGTCTCCCGCACATTGAGGTGGGCGCTGGAGAAGTAGGCCGTCCCCTCTCGATTCGCCCGGAAGGAGAACAGCTTCCGGAACACTGCGAGGCTGAACTCCACTCGCTCCTCTCGCAGGAAGCAGGCGAACCCCATCATGACGGCGAAGGAGTTCGGGGTCATCTGGCCCAGGAAGACCCCGAAGTATTTTAGCACCTGGCGCACCTCGGGCCACAGGGGGAGTCGCAGGCCTACCTCAAAGTGAGCGAGAGGGATGGCGAGCTCATCCCTAGAAAGGTCGTTGATCTTCTCCCCCTCTTCGGGCCGCCTCGCAGAGAACCCGGCTGGGATGTGGTCGCCTAGAGCTTCCAAGTATTCGCGCTCCGTGATAACGGCGCGAGGAAAATCATGCTCGGAGAAGGTCCAAGCGCACTTGCTTCGGCCATCCACGTCGCCGCCGCCTCCGCCCATCCCCGTCGAGTCGCCGCCGAACGCGCGAGAAAAAGCCAGAAGGCGAACACAGACGGTACTCCGCGGGAACGGGAAGCAAGAAAGTTTGGAATCGGTGGAGAAATTAGGGCCTGCAAGGCCTATTTATAGGGAAAGATAAAGGGCGGGAAACTTCCCGCCGAAAGGCGGGGTGTGGATAGCCAAAAATCAGCCTGACGGTTCGACTTCCCGCGCGCGACCTCACCTCAAAGGTCGATCCGGCACGGTTCTCGCCCGGCTGCAACCGCGGGAGACCAGCGCGGGCGAACCAACCCCAACCCGCACCCGCACGCCGTTCCGCGCAAGACGGGAGACTCCCGTCTGGCGAGCTCCTCGGCTCGCCCTCGCCCCGATCAGCACAAAAGGAAGAACGGACCTTTCCCTTAACCCGCCCACAGAAAACAACGAAAACAGCACGATAATTCCAATACATCTCAGCAATAAAAGAGTTAGGCCCATAGGCGGGCTGAAAGAGTCGCAAGCAATTACAAATACAAAATAACTACGAAATGACAACAACCCCGCGGTATCCCGCGAGCGAGGGGCAAACAACTGAGTCAGTACTCGACCCACTTCCACCTGTGCCGCCTTTTCGTTCCCGACCGAGGCGGCACACGGGGATCGTGGTAATCGCGAACCGCCACCAGCTCCTGCTGAGCCAGGCCGACCTGCTCCATGGCGCTCTTAAGATGCCCCTCGGCTCGCGTTATATGCACGCCCGGCGAGGTGACATCGTCGTCTTCCGCTTCGCGCGGAGGGCCCTCTAAGGCTGCGAGCCGGGCCTCGGTCTCGGCCTTGTCGTCATCGATCCTCTTCATTATCTCCTACAGCAGCAGTGTGTGTTTCTGGAATAGCCGCGTCACGTGCCTCTTCATCCCCGCCGCATCGGTCGGGTCGCCCAGGTAGTCAGAAACACTGTCCACGTCGGGCGGAGGCGAGTACCCTTCGCTCATCTCGGTTTCAGGGGAGGCCCTGTTAAAGCCTGCAAACGGGGAGGGGTCAGAATGAGCGAGCAAGAGACAAAGCCAACGATAAAAAACCAGCTCACCAGGGGTTGGCACGTCGCCCGCACCGACAGATGGGCGAGAAGAGCCCGGTCGACCCTGAAAGTTTCCTCCCTCGAGGGTCTCAAGAGATTTCCCCAGCCCGTGGGAAACCGCCGGACAGGGAGTTTTCGAAGGTGGGCGATCCAGAACCGGGGAACCAGCGACCTTCTCGGGCGACTCGCGAGAGGGGCGATCCTTTCCCCCATTCCCCGCCCCCTCACAGGGAATCGCCTGCAAAACAAAGGGTCAAAGGTATAGCAATAACTCGCGGAAGGTCACGTCCACCGGGGATTACCTCGACACCCGCGGCCGAGCTGGAGCCCGGACAGTCGCCCGCCAGAGACCGCCTGACAATCTTCCCCTTCGCCGGCCTGAAGACAGTGCCGGGAGACCCGCGTGATAACCAAGGGGCAGCCTCGAGGGCCTCCTCCTGAGTCTTCAGGCTCGCTGCCGGCAGGCGAGCTCGCACCTCTTCGCTGACCGGCATCGAGAAATTAAGGTCTGCGCAAAGGAAATGAAGGAATCTGGGGAGCCTCCTCCAGGGGTTAGCGGTGTGTATTTATAGCAGGACAGTGGGCCCCCACCAGAAGATTCCCTGCCAGCTCAGCACAAGAGCTCGCCGAACACGCGGGTTGGATGATTCTTTCCGAGCTTGATTCAAGCTCAAAAAGAGCGGGGATTGTGTACAATCCTGTGTCCGGCGAGCGGGTCCCGCCAGGGAGGTTGAGCAGGCCTGGCCCCGCGACCCGCACCCGAGCGGCAGAACGGGCTGTACGACTGAAGGGCTGGCCTGCTCCCGCCCATCTCAGGCGAGCGAGCTGGCGACCCGCAACAAGCGAGCAGGACCCGCGATTGGCGACCCGCCGGCCAACCCCCCGTACGCGACCTGGCTGCCGATCCGCCCGGCAGAAGATAGGCAGCTCGCCCCTATCGGCTCGCGCTCGCCCAGGGAGGATAGGCGAGCCACGAAGCCAGACCGCGCCCGCCTCCTGCGGGAGAACTGAAGGCGAGCTGACCACCCAGGGGTGCGAATAGCTACTCAGAACAGAGGAGCCTCGCTGTTGGCAAACCAGGTTGGACTGCGCATAGCTGTTCAGAACAGCGGAGTTTGGCTGTTGGCAGACCCAACCAGGGGCCTTTTGGTATTTCCAGGTCAGTCCTTTTGGTTATTGGCAGTTCAGATTCTGAAAATCTATAAATAAGACCCAAGGGGTACCTCAGAGCACACGCTTTCAGTGCCTCCTTGCTCTCATTCTCAAGTGTCCTCTGAGGGTACCTTAGCTTGGCTCTTGGCTAAGGAGGGGAAGCGCTCAGAGATCTTCCGGGTTTGTGGTGGGACCTCCCTGCCGAGCCCTTGGGTCTGTTTTCTCTTGTCTCTCTCGTTGTTTTTCTTGCATGAGCAAAGTAGGCGCGAGACCACCCCTTCCCCAAGGGTAGAACTCCACAAGAGGCCGGATTCCGGTTTCAACAAACACCTTTTGGGGCAGAAAGAGCCAAGGCCAAGTGGTATCTCCTCTTAATCCCACCTTCTCTCTCCTCTTTTAGGTGAATTCTAAAAAATGCCCCCATGCATGCACTCTCTCTCCAAAACCAGAGGGGTAGGGCTGGTCTTTGACACCTTGGGCTGATAATGGGCCATGTTGGGTGGGCTTTGCCTATTGGGAATGGGCTTAGCCCTCATTTTCTTCTTTAGGTCAATTATGTTGACTAAGTTGACTTTTGAGTTGACCTGGTCAACCATGATGAGTGGGCTGACCCCACTTGGTGGTCATGGGTCTAATGGCACCACCCAACTTGGGTTGGGTCAATGTGGTGCCCTACTTGGTCTAATTGGGCTTATAGGTACAGATATGACCAACTTAGGGCTATGGTTGACTTTGGTTAACTAGGGTCAAAGGGTTGACCTAATGGCATGTCCTAGGGTCCACTTAGATTATTTTAGGGTTAGGGCAATGTGGTGGGGATCATGGTGTGGCTAGGGTTCATATTTAGGCTAGTTTGACCTAGTTTGACTTGGGCCCTTTAGTGGGCCCCACATGGCTACAACCCACTCCCTAGGGTCAAGCCTAGCTAATTTTCTTAACACCCACCCGATGCCTAACCCAATCTAATTTAAGGGATCTAGAAGTAACATGGGATGTTACAGTATAATCCTTCAGCATCCTTCTTGTTCCAGTCATGTACCTGGAACATCCACTGTCCAAGTACCATATTGGGGTATGGCCACTTGGACTCACCTACATCAAATAAAATTACTTAACCTTAGAACCCCAATAAGTATTGGGTTCTAGGTTCAGGTTAGTCTGAAATTTGACATATTTCCCTGCAGTCTTTCTAACAGGTAAGCTGACATTTTTCCTGACACTCGTGTTGTTCCAACAATCTATGGCATAATGCCCAACCTTGCCACAGCACCAGCACTTATATCTATTGTATCTTCTTTTAGATACAGT